>CM055117.1:1099762803-1100362803 GCA_029206835.1 Rana muscosa
CCCTTCTCATCTGGATTCAGCAGTGGTATCGTTGTACACATTTTTATACCAGTATCATACTTCGCTACATGTTTTTATGACTGCTTTTGCTACCGTTTGGTATTACTCGCACTATTTTTACAGTTTATGTAGCTACATCAATTTTATCTCCAGTAGAATATTTATTTTGTTACCTACTTGAAGACTATAAACGTTTTAATGCTATTCCCATCGAGCGCTGCCTTTGTGTGTTTTTTGTATCCTGCTATCCATTTTTCCAGTGGTTGGTAGCTGCACTGGGAATCGGCCTGCAAGGAGATCAGCTAAAAGTAGTTGGATCTGTATGTGCGTTATAATTAATCGAAATTAGTCGATTAATCGATTAAAAAAAAAAAAAAAAACGATTAATCGAACATGAAAATTTTAATCAGTAACAGCCCTTATTATATATATCGTCGCAATTACTAGCAATACATTTTTTTTACAAAAATGCCATAAATCTATCCCCTATTTTGTAGACACTACAACTTTTGCGCAAACCAATCAATAAATGCCGATTGTGATTTTTTTTTTACCAAAAACATGAAGAATACGTATCGGCCTAAACTGAGGAAAAAAAATGTTTTTTTATATATTTTTTGGGGATATTTATTATAGCAAAAAGTAAAAAAAAATTGTTTTTTTTTTTAAATTGTCACTCTTTTTTTGTTTATAGCGCAAAAAATAAAAAGCGCAGAGGTGATCAAATACCACCAAAAGAAAGCTCTATTTGTGGGGGGGAAAAAAAAGGACATCAATTTTGTTTGGGAGCCACATCGCACGACCGCGCAATTGTCAGTTAAAGCGACGCAGTGCCGAATCGCAAAAAGGGGCCTGAACCTTATGCTGCGTATTGGTCCGGTGCTTAAGTGGTTAAGCAGTACAGCCGTCGTTCGAAAACGCAATACAAATGCATTACAACACATGACATTTTTATTCTGTCGTATGAGAATTTGTGACTTTAGTAAACTCATCAGATTCGATCAGAGATTAGCATGCAAAAAAAAAAAAAAAAGATGATTCGTCCGATAGTCTCATTGTGTGTACAGGGCATTAGGGCTGGGCAAGGCAGGTTACTTACCTCTGAGGCCAACCAAAAATCTACAGGATGCTGGGAGCACAAAGTGATTCCTGGGGCCTCCCATAGATATGACCATTGTTTTATCAGGTAGCAAAACAATCTTGATGGCGTAGTAAAATCACGGATGTACTATAGACAGGAAGCACGGCTTGTTTAACTGCTTCCTGCCTGTAGGCCATATATACACAGCCTAGGGTTAAAGTGGTTATACCAGGATCATGGCTGCAGGTACAGTAATACATTTTCTAGTAAAAGTGATCCAAGTGGCAAATCAGCTACTGGGTCACTTTTACAGGCGACGCCCCCCCCCTCCCCCCTACAGGGCTTTCCCGTCCTATCAGGGAACTGGGATGCGATGCGACTGGCAGCATTGGCTGCTGTACACAGAGTGAAAGGAACCAACGTTGTTCCTTTCCCTCTGTAATGTCAGAAAGCAGAAGCAACAGAGATTTTGTCACTTCTGGTTTCAGGTTGTTGTTTACAAGCCGTTACCGGCCTGTGAATGTATCTGAGCAAACCAATCTCTGTTTGCTCAGATGCTTTGGAGGCCAGAGGAGAGATCAGATCTCTCCATAAAGTTGACCTGTCACAGCCCAGCACATGCTATCACAAGGGATGTTGTTCATTAATTGGTATGGCAATAATGTTGATCAAAAAAAAAAAAAAAAAGTTTAAACACTTCCGACCCGCAGTACGTCATATGACGTCCTTGACTTTCAGCGGGGATATCTGAATGATGGGTGCAGCTGCAGGCATCATTCAGATATTATTATTTTCTGCCGGCGATTCTGTGCACCGTATGATAATATCGGCAGTACTGCCGCTTGATCGTTCTTACAGGCGACAGGAGGGGACAGCCCCCCCCCCCCCCCGCCATCGAGGGCCTTAAAGCGCGGTTCCACCCGCTATTTTTTTTTTTTTTTAAGTCAGCAGCTACAAACACAGTAGCTGCTGACTTTTAATAAGGACACTTACCTGTCCTACTTGCCCGCGATGTTGGTCCCCCGAGGCCGACCCCTCGATCCTGGCAGGTCCTGGTGCCGCCATCCTCACTAAGGGAAACAGGCAGTGGAGCCTTCTGGCTTCACTGTCCGTTTCCTACTGCGCATGCACGAGTCCTGCGGCACTTTGTGAATGGGGTGGCTGCTCTCTGGGATACACACAGTTCCCAGAAGGCAGCGCGCCCCATTCCCCAGAAGAGGGGGGGGTCAATAAGACCCCACATCTCACCTCTAGGCTGGGAAGCCTGAAATAATAATAATAAAAAAAATATATCCTGGCTTTGATCGTATCGGTGAGTCGGTAGAAGCACCGGAGGGCGGCGGGGGGACATTCCCCTCTCGCCTCCCGTAAAAAACAACCAAGCAGCAGAAAAGCAGCTATGATCATTCTTATGGTGTAGGAATCGCCGGGCCTGAAAAAGCTGATATCTGAATGATGCCTGTAGCTGCTCCCATCATTCAGATATCCCCCCACAAAGTCAAGGACCTCATGACGGCCGGCGGGCGGGAAGTGGTTAAAACGCTTTTTTTTTTTAACGCAAAGTTGTCCATTTATACAATATTTCCAACACATTATGTACATACCAAAAATGACACTCCAAAATAGGATTCTCCTACTCTTTCTGAGTACAGCGATACCACATGTGTGAGACTTACACAGCCTGGCCACATACAGAGGCCGAGTATGGCCGAGCATGGCCGTGTATCACCAAGTACGGCTGGGTATCGCCAAGTACGGAGGGATGGCTGAGCATGGATGTGACTGCAATTGTCACAGAGCAGCGCTGTGGGCACTACAGATCCAGCCCACAGCACTGCTGCCACCGATCTCTCCCCCTCTCACACTGTACCGATCAGTACACAAGAGGGGAGAGAGGAACTGGCATCATGACATGACGCCGGTTTGTTTACAAGTGATCGCTCCGTCATTTGACGGAGCGATCACGTGGTAAACGGCCGCTATCAGTGCCCATTTACCAATGATCTGTGATGCACAGGGGTCCTCTGGACCCGGACACTCCGTGTGCACGCCCTAGGGGGGAACGCGATTCTGGGAGGACGTCAATGTATGCCCTCCAGAATTAACAAACCTCCCTGTAGCCGTCATTCGGCTATGGGTCGGTCGTGAAGTGGTTAAAGTAGAGCAGTGCTCAATAGCAAAAAATGGCCATGAAGGGGGTAAAATCTTCAGAGCTCAAATGGTTAAAGTAGCTGTGATATCACCATGATGTACATGAGGAGCAGAGCTGTAGGAGGGGCCCAGCAGGCTCCACCCACTACAGGCTGCCTGCAGACAACTACAGGAGGGGCAGAGACAAGACCAGTCACCCTGCACTAGGAAAGAGCAGCAGTGACAGGTCTTTATTACAGGAAGCTCCTGCACAGAGGGAAGTTTTGGAATACTGTACATACATATTTACCTGCAGGAATTATTTTCTCAGAGAATAGGTGTAGGTACCCTCCCTTCACCCCAGAGTTGGGCTTAAACTACTTAAATATCAGCCGCCGCGGGGGCGTGGCCTGACATAGCATGGAGTAGGACGTGCATGATTTGAGCTCCGTCCATTACTCCTGTACAGCCCATCCTGACCTTCAGCGTCATCCTGCACCAGCCCAGCGGGACCCCCTGGGGACCCTGAACATCCGTGGCCGCAAATCCACCATCCTCCGCTCGTACGGCGGCCTCCGCAGGGCCGCGATCCCGATCGCGGGTGCCGCATTTAGGAAAGTCCGCGGCTTCGGCCTAGCCCTGGAAGTCGGCGGCCATCTTGCTCCACCCGACCTGCCGCCTGTGCTGCTTCCTGGCCCTCCTGCTCTCAGGTAACAGCCTGCAGGGGCCCACCGAGTCCCCCTGAGGACCCCTCACACCCACAGAGGCAGATACATCAGCCTCTGACTGCGCGGCCGCCGCGTTCGGGAAAGGCCCCGGCTTCGGCCTAGTGCTGGTCGGTGGCCATCTTGCTTCACCCGGCCTGCTGACTAGTGACTCTTCCTGGCCCACCAGCCCTACAGCTCCCTACCTTTCGGTATAGACTGAGCTGCCTGCTTTGGAGGGGGGAGGGATCACAGCGGATACCTGCCATGACTCCGCCAAAAACGCCAAAGGCCACCCTGGCGAAATTGGACCAGTACCGCCGCCAGGAGGAGGAAAGAGATGGCGGTGCCGCAGGCGGTGAGCAGGACGCTACGGGAGGCGACACAGCTAAACTGCTCGAGGCGATCACATACTGCCGGACGTCCCTGACGGCGCAAATAGAGGGGGTCAAGGTGGACCTTTCACTCATGCGACAAGACTTCCAGAAACTTCGTGAGCGTGTCACGACTGCCGAAACCCGCATTGGAGAGGTGGAGGACACCGTTACGCCGCTCCAAGTCAGCTCCGATCGAATGCAGCTCCAAATCAATCAGATTCTAAGCAAGCAAGATGATATGGAAAATAGGCTCCGGAGGTGCAACCTCCGTTTCATCGGGCTCCCCGAGGGAGCTGAGGGCAAAGATCCTACCACCTTCTTGGAGAAACTCCTTGTTGACACCTATGGCCGCGAGGCCTTCTCCCCCACCCTGGCGGTGGAGAGGGCTCATCGTATGCCTGCCAGATCTCCTCCTCAGGGGGCTCCCCCCCGCACGTTTATAGCAAAATTCTTGAATTACAAAGATAGAGATGCGGCGCTGCGCATGGCCAGGGAAAAAGGTAACATCCACCTTGGAAACTCCAAGATCGCTATCTTCCCCGACTTTTCTGCCGAGGTGCAGCGCCGCCGCCAAGGCTTCATGGAGGCGAAGAGGAGGCTCCGGATACAACATCTTAAATACTCTATGCTATTTCCAGCTCGTCTTAGAGTCGAAAGGGACGGCCGTGTGTTCTTTTTTGAGGATCCTCAGGAAGTCATTGCCTGGTTGGAGCGTCCGGGGCCCGCCAGAGGGGCGGCGGAGTGACCTGACCGAGCATGTTCATCAGCACTATTGATTGCCTGTCATCATCACCAGCACATTATACGCCGCAGCGGGAGTCTGCAAATCCTGGTATGTTACCCCCCCTTTTTTTTTTTTTTTGTCTCCCCTTTACTGCCCGCGGCGCATACCCTATTGCTCCTTACCCCTGGGACCCCCTTTTGCCTTCCCCTGCTATAATCCTCTTTCAATTGTAACCTGCAGAGGGGGTCTCCCATACTTAGGGCCCCCACTGACTGGTTGATCCATGTAACTACCCTGGAGACTGTAATTGCGGAGCACAATCAGTCCTACACTCCACATGCCTAACACAGCGAATTTTCGCCCCCCAGCAACCGGAACACGCATCTCTTTATTATGTGACTGCAGAACTTTCTATACCACCGACCCCGCACTGTACTTCTGGTTCACAGTACAAGAAGAGCCTGTTGCTCTTTATTTGCGGGCATTGGATCTTCCACACCTCCCATGTGAGGAGATCGCTGCAGATCTTTTACGTAACAGCAAGATATTTTGGTTTTATCTGCTACCGGTTGTTACTTTCTTTTGGTTTTGGGAACATACCCGCATCAGTTGGGGAAGATGCAGGGTGGGGAGGGGGGAGGGGGAGGTTCGTTTTTTCTTGATGGACTGCAATACAACGAAGTGCATGCTAACATTGATACTGCATAGATGGCAAACCTTGTATTCATGTAATGCTACTGTCCCACGATATGTTTTAATGTTTGAATTATGGCATCGATAAAACTGCTCACTTGGAATGTGCGTGGGCTTGGGGACAAGGTAAAGAGATCTGCAGTTTTCTCATTTCTCAAAAAACAACGAGCCGACATTGTGGTGTTAGTGGAGACACACGTTGAGGGTCGGCTCCAGATGGCACTCCGCCGGCCATGGATTGGGTGGGCATATCATTCATCCCACTCGTCCCACGCCCGCGGAGTCTCAGTTTTGATTGCCAAGACGGTACATTTTGAGCTGTGTGATGTTCAGTCTGACCCACAGGGGCGCTATGTCTTTCTTTCGGTTAAATTGTATGGTGAACCTTTCCTACTGATGGCATTCTATGTACCTCCACCATTTAATTCTACTATAGTCACAGAGGGCTTGCTATATATGACTCGTCATCCTTCGATTCAGGCGGTGTGGCTGGGGGATTTTAACGCTACGTTGAACCCTACATTAGACAAACTGTCGCCCTCGCCATTATCTACTACAGCTCCAACCCACACTAGATTCTCCCGACTTATCTCTTCCTTTAATCTCACTGACACCTGGCGTTTTAAATTCCCGCTCACTCGAGCTTACTCCTGTTTCTCAACTACCCATAACACCATGTCCCGTATAGATTTTATATTCATTTCTAGTACCCTTGCCCCAAGATTACTGGAAGCTGAATTTGCCCCCAGATTACTTTCAGACCATAGCCCATATTTCATTAGCCTCTCCATCCCATTAGACAAACCGCCCCGTACGTGGCGCCTGAATCCGTTTTGGCTCACCCTGTTGTCGGAGGATGACGAGCTTGGTAACAGTTGGAGAACTTACTTTTTAGAGAATGACGGATCTGCATCCCCAGACGTAGTATGGGAAGCCTTCAAACTGCATGCACGTATGACTCTGACCTCCTTTATCAACAGGCTGAAGGCTAATTCATCAGCCATACTGGACGGGGCAATGCGGGATCTGTCCTCCTCTGAACAGGGGTACATGTCGAACCCCTCTCCTGATGGAGCTGCCCGACTCAGGTTACAAACCAGGGTGGTTAATCAGCTACAACACGAGACGGCCAGGAAAAAACTTTTCTTTGCCAGACAAAAATTATATGAACATGGGGAGAGAGCGGGTAAACTGTTGGCCTACTTGGCACATAGTGAGGATAGACCCCCTACTGTCATTTCCCTCACTGGTCCTAATGGGGAAAAGATTACGGAACCCCAGGCTGTCACTTCTGAATTTAGGGACTTCTTTTCTCAACTATATACGTCCCAGGTTTCTACCACTGACTCTCAATTGGAAGATCTACTGGCGGAAATCATCTTTCCACAGCTAGACGATGCCCAAATGGCTATGCTAGACGCACCTATTACACTCGACGAAATAACCACAGCGATTGGGAGCTTCGCCAGATCCAAGGCCCCGGGTTCAGATGGGTTGCCCATAGAATTTTACGCCCAATACATCGAGATACTTGCCCCCAAGTTATTGTCCCTCTTCAACCATCTATTTGACAATTTCACCTTACCCCCATCGATGGGCGAGGCGGTAATTATCCTCATACCTAAGCCAGGCAAGGACCCAGGCCTCCCGGAATCTTATAGACCAATATCGCTACTCCAGGTAGACATAAAGATTCTGGCTAAAGTACTTGCCCTACGCCTTAACCAAGTGATTCTAACCCTGATCCATGCTGACCAAGCTGGATTTATGCCGGGGCGTAACACCTCCTTCAACCTCAGAAAATTGTATATTAACTTACAAGCGACACATACTAATGTTGGGTCCCGGGTGGTGGTGGCTTTGGATACTGCCAAGGCCTTTGACTCAGTGGAGTGGCGGTACCTTTGGGGATGCCTCCGTGGCTTTGGTTTTGGACCTAAATTTATTAAGTGGGTTCAATTATTATATCTGGCACCCAGGGGTAAAGTAGTGGCCAACGGGAGGGCCTCCCAGACATTTGACTTATCCAGGGGCACTAGACAGGGCTGCCCACTGTCTCCGCTCCTCTATGCCTTGGCGGCGGAGCCCCTTGCAATCTCCATTAGAGGGGACCCCGAGATTCAGGGTCTCTGCCTTGGTTCCCTGACTGAAAAAATTAGCTTATACGCAGACGACACGCTACTATACCTGGCCGACTCTGCCACATCGCTTCAGAAGGCGTTGCATACAATTGAACACTTTGGTCAGTTCTCTGGCCTTAAAATTAATTGGGAGAAATCTCAAATACTGCCTATGGATAGTTTCCCCTCTCCCAAGCTACAGGCACAGTTACCACTCCAGCGAGTGAACACTATCAAATATCTTGGAGTATTGGTGAATAGAACACCGGCTGACTATATATCCCTGAACATAGAACCCCTTTTCGATCTCATCAAGTCTAGAACCCAGGTATGGGCGAGACTGCCGCTCGGCGTGTGGGGCCGTATTAACATTGTTAAAATGATATTATTTCCGAAAATATTGTATATACTCTGGCACACACCCGTATACTTACCCTTGAAATTTTTCAAGTCAATGGAGGCCATACTCAAGACATTTATTTGGGGTAACAACAGACACAAGCTGGCCTGGAGAGTCCTTAAGAACCCTACTGACCTAGGTGGAACAGCCCTCCCTGACTTAAATCTTTATTACCTTGCGTCCCAACTGTCTCAACTATACCACATAGATAAAACCGACAGACTCAGATTCCTCACCCTCCTCTGTCCACGGTGGGCACAACTGACCACTGACCCACTCACTGCAATTGCAGTGGGACATAGTGGGAATAACTCCAATAGAGACCGTGGGTCCCTATTATACCAATATAGGCGCGTATGGGACATCACCACTAAAACATTAACGACCCCTAAACACAACAACTATACCCCCTTATGGCACAATAGACTACTCTCAGAGTTTCTCTTGATCCCTGACACAGAGATATGGTGCGAATATGGAATATATTATTTGCACCACATAATTTCCGATGGCACACTTAAAAACTTTGAGGACCTCCAAAATGAGTTCCTGCTGCCCAATTCTATGCTTTTTAGATTCTTCCAGGTGCGTCACGCAGCCCAAGCTCAGTTTCCCCAGCCTTTGCCACAATCTACGCCTAATGTTATTATGGCTGTGGTTAAAGGTGTGGACCCGCGAAAGCTGATCTCTGATTTTTATGTCATGCTTCTCACCCCATCATCTACCACGCTAGCTTACAGCCTTAAACCAAGATGGGAAAGAGAGGTGGGCCCACTGGAGGATGAGGAGTGGAGTGAAGCACTAGACTCGTGCAAGACTGTATCCCCCAAGCTCTCTGACAGGCTGACCCAGTTATACGTGGTGCACCGAGCGTATCTCACCCCCCTAAGAATCGCCCGCTTTAGACGACAGTTTTCTACCTTGTGCACAATGTGTAACCAAACGACGGGCACATTCTTCCATCTACTCTGGGCGTGCCCGGTCCTTCAGGGTCTGTGGAAGCAGATTGTTGACTTCCTCCATGATGACATGGGATCCCCATTGACCCTGGACCCCAAACAATGCTTACTGGGGATATTCCCCGACTCTGAGATGGACAAATTCACTAAAACATTCTTGCATGAAACATTGTTTAATGCTAGAAAAATTATAGCCAGACAGTGGATGAGACCCACTCCCCCCAGCTTCAACGATTGGAAACTAGATATAAATAACACTCTTCCCTACAAAAAGTTCATATACATCAACAGAGGTTGTCCAGATAAGTACTACAAAATCTGGGATCGATGGCTTGAGTCCGCAGACACATGCACTGATGGTCCGTAATACTATACATCCTTCTAGCGTGCAATTCCATGAATAGCGTGGACATAGGGTTTTCCACTTATTGATAGTCACTGAATCCAGTGTTCAATCTGAACAAGTTTTTTGATCTACTGTGCCTATATATGTATAAGCCACATTTCTTTGTTTTATGCATTTCTCCAGTATTGCCTTGTAACTTGCAGAATTATGTTCCAAATGTAAATTGTTCAATAAAAAACTTTTTTCTCCAAAAAAAAAAAAAATATCAGCCGCCGCAGTCGTACTGCGGCAGGTTGGCTCCGCTGCGCGAATCACCATCATTGTACGTCAAGCGCATACATGGCGATCTCTGGGCGCGTGTGCCCATTCGCTAGTGGGGGAGTGAACCAGCAGGTCCGGCTGACTCAATATCCGCCGGCCACCCACGATCACTCTAGACAAGGTTTCTCAATTCCAGTCCTCAAGGCGCACCAACAGGTCATGCTTTCAGGTTTTCCATAATTTTGCACAGGTGATTAGATCAGTTTCACCGCCTTAATAATTGCCACAGCCGTTTCATCTGAGGGAAATCCTGAAAACATGACCTGTTGGGGCGCCTTGAGGACTGGAATTGAGAAACACTGCTCTAGAGACAGGCAGAGCGGGGGATCTGTCGGTGTAAACAGACGGATCCCTGTTCTGTCAGGGGAGTAGAGTAAGATCTGCTGTTCCTAGTGATTAGGAACAGCAATCTCTTTCTGCCTCCAGTCAGCCCAACCCCCCATACAGTTAGAAAACACTCCCTAGGGAACACATTTATCCCCTTGATCTCCCCCCTAGTTACCCCTTCCCTACCAGTTATATTTATACAGTAATCACTAATCAGTGGCTATTTTTAGCTTGGATCGCTGTATAAAGGTCAATGGTCCCAAATAAGTGTCCGCCGCAATCAAAAAAATAAATAATATTAAATGTCATAAATCTATCCCCTATTTTGTAGACGCTATAAAACTTTTGCGCAAACCAATCAAAATACGCTTGTTGCGATTTTTCTTTTGCCCCAAAAATATGTAGAATACATATTGGCCTAAACTGATGAAGAAAATTAGTTTTTGTTTTTTTATTTTTGTTTTTTGGATATTTATTATAGCAAAAAGTAAAAAATAGTTTTTTTTCAAAATTGTAGTTTTTTTGTTTATAGCGCAAAAAAATAAAAACCGCAGAGGTGATCAAATACCACCAAAAGAAAGCTCTATTTGTGGGGAAAAAAAATGATCAAAATTTATTTGGGTACAACGTCGCACGACCGCACAATTGTCAGTTAAAGGGGAGTTCCAGCCTTTATGTTTATTAAAAGTCAGCAGCTACAAAAAGTGTAGCTGCTGGCTTTTAATAAACAGACACTTACCTGCTCCACTGTCCAGCGACGCAGCCGAACGGAGCTTTGCTCCTCTCCCTTCTTTGCCGGCGCCTCCATTCCTACTGTGGGCACCCGGCCGTGACAGCTTTCGGCTTCACGGCCGGGCACTCACTGCGCATGCGCGAGCTGCGCAATCTGAGTGGACAGGCGATCGCCATGGATCTGTCATGTGTCCCAGGTGATCACCTACAGGGAGGGGCCGCCAATAGGCGATATGACGTGTCGCCTAAGCGGTCCCTGGGCGGAAAGAGGAAGTGGGACAGGAAGAACCACTCCCCCCCACCCCCCAAAAAAATTACATGCCAAATGTGGCATGTAAGGGGGCGAGGAGTGGTTTAAGCGGAAGTGCCATATCAAAAAATAAAAATAAATGGCCTGGTCATTAAGGGGGCAAATCCTTTCGGTCCTTAAGTGGTTAAACATTAATAGGGTATAGGAGACTCTATGGCAGCTACCGTTTGGGGCTGTCCGTTGGCTTGCACACGCACCCCTTGACAGTACAAACATTCAGTGCTGGCACTGCGCAGTGCCACATAGCCACTAAAACAAAAATCCCTGCTTACTTATTGTGGAGTTCAGCTACAAAAACTCAATTAAAAGGGACGACTTACTTAGCGATGCTTTGCCAAAGAAGTTGTCCATAGCTCTGGACTTGGTGGATGACTTGCTGCTCGTTTCCGGAGCCTGGAGAAAACAGAAGTGAGGAAGGATATAAAGGTTACACCTAAAGACAAGCTATAGTGCAACTGTAAAAGTCATCTAAACCCAAGAATAAAAACGTAATACATCGCCTTACTGGTCCTCAGATGTGTAGACTGCATTTGTTTTTTTTTTCCAGGTGGCTTGTTTTGCTAGGGTGACAACACTCACTGCAATTTATCTATAAAGAGTCAGCGTTGTCACCCTAGAACAGGAAGTGTTAGGACCACAAACGCCATAGACTTCTATTATATCCTGCGGGTTTGGTGCACTTTCTGAATGCCAGAGTTTTGGTGCGCTTTTAGAAAGTGCCCCACACCTGCAGGATATAACATAAGACTATAGCAAAGCGCAGATAATCCAAGAAAGTTGCAGATGAACTGCGCTGCACCCCCACCCAAACCGCACCCCCTTTAGCTGAAGTGGCCAGGGGTGTACACATTGCAGCCGGAGTTACACCCACCAACCATGACCGGGCGTGTATCTCCTGCCAAGCATGACCCACTCAAGTGAATGAGGCCGCTCTACAAGTGACCTGCAACCTTGTGCAGTACAGCAAACAAGGGGTTAAAGCAGGCAGCGTTGTGTTGCTTTATCACCTCCTACTTTAACACCTTGGACCCCGCAGTTGTAAGTCACCTGCAGAGTGGCCCCCATTTCCTTGAATGGGTCACGGTTGGCAGGCAGTAGGCACCCACCAAAAGAAACTAGGGGTTAATTTGTGTTGCCGAATAAGTACACCTCCTTAAGGGGGGGGTAGGGATTGAGGGTGGTAAAACCAGGACAACAGGGTTTTACCACCCCTCAACTTTATGTGTGAACAAAACCCCTAAGGGTGCTGCTGCTGCCAAATGCAACCAAGGGCTCATTCACAAGTGCAGCAGGCACTGCTTCTCCCCTGAAAAGAGATCCGAGTGTGTTTGACAGGTGGTGATATGTTGCCTCCTCACCACCTGATTGTCATGTAATGCACGCTACTGCATACGGCAATTAGGAGGTTTAAATCAGGTTTAAGGAGGCGACAGTGTGTCGGTGATCTTTGACTTCTCCCATATTTTCCAGGTAGATCTCTGCCTACTTAAGATTGCCTTCCCCTGCTATACAGGTTACCAGTTTAGAGTTTCAGAGAAGATCTGGCGCTCGAATTATTGCTTTTCCGCTCTGACATTTGCGGCAATACTTTGTGTGGTGCGACTGGCACTTACATATAATAAGGAGGCACTTGAAGAAAGATGGGCGGCATGGTCGAGTCACCAGAAGAAAGTCATTACTACGCAAATACCACAAAGTATCCCACTTACAATACGCCAAACAGCACAGAGACAAGACTCAAACCTTCTGCCACAAAGTCATTTGGAGTGGTGAGACCAAAATTCAGATTTTTGTCCACAACCATAAACACTACATTTGGAGAGGAGTCAACAAGGCCTATGATGAAAAGGTACACAATCCCTACTGTGAAACACGGAGGTGGATCGCTGATGGTTTGGGCATGTGTGAGCTACAAAGGCACACAAAATTTGGTCAAAATGTATGGCAAGATGAATGCAGTATGTTATCAAAAAATACTGGAGGAACATTTCCATTCATCAGCCAGGAAGCTGCGCATGGGACGTACTTGGACATTCCAACATGACAATGATCCAAAACACAAGGCCAAGTCCACCTGTCATTGGCTACAGCACAATAACGTGAAGGTTCTGGATTGGCCATCTCAGTCTCCTGACCTCAATATCATTGAGCCACTCTGGGGAGATCTCAAACGTGCCGTTCATGGAAGACAGCCCAAGAATTTACAGGAACTGGAGGCTTTTTGCCAAGAGGAATGGGCAGCTTTACCATCTGAGAAGACAAAGAGCCTCATCCACAAATGCCCCAAAAGACTTCAAGCTGTCAGTGATGTTAAAGGGGGCAATACATGGCAGTAAGAACTGGGGTATGTAAACTTTTGATCAGGGTAATTTAGGTAGTTTCTGTTGTCATTCTGATATAAAAAGAGTAAACACAGTTGATTGACAATAAATGGCTTCAGCCAAACACTAACCACGAGTGAAAGAAAAGTTTTTGTGTTATCATTCATATTCTCTGAAAAATGGCCAAGAAATCATAAATTCTGCCAGGGTATGTAAACTTATGAGCACAATTATATATATTTTTATATTGTAGGGAGACAGATATTTTAAAGGTTCCCGTTTAAAAAATAAAATAAAAAACAACATACATGTCATACTTATCTCCACTGTGCAGCTCGTTTTGTACACAGTGGCCCCGATCCTGGTCTTCTGGGGTCCCTCGGCGGCTGTCTCGGCTCCTCCCCGCATCAGCTAACCCCCTTCATGGGAAGCGCTCTCCCAAGGGGGTTAGCTTGTGGGCACGCTCCCGTGATACAGCCTCATAGGATGCATCAAGGTGAAAAAAAATAAAAAATAAAATAACCTTTACAACCCCTTTAAAAACTAGGTGGGCAGTCTCCTCCGGGAATGTCCATGTACTGAGCAGTGATAATTAATCACTCCTTAATAAAACGGACATCTCGCTGTTTCAGCGAATTTCTGGTCCTGTAATCTCGTTAGGTCTCACGAGATTCCAGTTTCAGGGGGCGTTCTCCACTGTTCGAATCATTAGTAGATCGCTTCACTCCTCCAAAAGGAGAAGCGATCTTCACCGCTTCATAAACTGGCACTCAGAGGAGAAAGATCATTTCCTACACACAAGACCTATATACGGTAGATAGAACTTGTAGGGCAAGTCTCACCCAGAACAGCCATGAGGCATACATGTCTGGTCCCGATTACCCGTGCCATGTTGCGTAACAGCAAACGGGACTCCATGGCGGGAAAAAGCACTTTAGTTAGTTACCGTATATACTCGAGTATAAGCAGAGTTTTCAGCACATTTTTTTGTGCTGAAAATGCGCCCCTCGGCTTATACTCGAGTCACCTTTTTGCGCCTGACCTCCCGGACTTTGGGGACCCGGTACTGGCCGGCTGTAGGTCCTCTGGACGCCAAACTTGGCACACATGTAGCTCCATTTCTCCTCTACAAGTGTGCAAAGGTTGTTGCCCGGGGAACACCGATTTTTCAAATCCGGGCACCCCTTCCATAGACTCCCATGTTAAAGTGGTTGTAAACCCACTTCGACAACTTGCACCAACAGGTAAGCCTAGATTAAGGCTTACCTGTAGGTGCAAGAAATATCTCCTTAACATACACAGTTAAGGAGATATTTTCTGTAAAACAGCCCCGATGACGTCACACGCATGCACACTAGCGGGACACCCTAGGCTTATACTCGAGTCAATACGTTTTCTCAGTTTTTTGTGGTAAAATTAGGTGCATCGGCTTATACTCAAGTATATACGGTAGGTATTTTTGATACTTTCAGCTTTATCTCGATCCGTCATTACTTTTAATAAATGTTATACTTCTAAGTATTTGTGTAATTTCTCGATGCACATATCAAACACAACGCAAAAAAATAAAAAATAAATAAAGTCACAAAAACAACACGGTCATTTATTTTTAGATCACTTTTACTGCTGTCACAAGGAATATAAACATCCCTTGTGATGACAATAGGCAGCGACAGGTACTCTTAAGACCCCTTTCACACTGGGGCGGTTTGCAGGCGCTGTTGCGCTAAAAATAGCACCTGCAAATCGACCCTAAACAGCGGCTGCTGTTTCTCCAGTGTGAAAGCCCCGAGGGCTTTCACACTGGAGCGGTGCGCTAACAGGACCGCTCCAAAAGTCCTGCTAGCCGCATCTTTGGAGTGGTGAAGGAGCGGTGTGTTTACCGCTCCTGCCCATTGAAATCAATGGGACAGCGCGGCTATACCACCGGCAATGGGCCTCTGCAGAGGTGCTTTGCGGTGGGTTTTAACCCTTTTTAGGCTGCTAGCAGGGGTTAAAACCGCACCGCTAGCGGCCGAATACCGCCGCAATTCCGATGGTCAAGCGCCGATAAAAATAGCGGCGCTTTATCGCCACCACACCTCCCGCCCCAGTGTGAAAGGGGCCTTATGAAGAGATATGGGGTCTATAAGACCCCAAATCTCTCCTTTGCATTTAAAAGCATTCAAAACACCAAGTTTGGCTGTTTGGAATGCCATCATTTTTTTTAAATTTGTCGCCTTTAAATCTTCAGTAAACCGGAAGTGTCACAACGTCGCTTCCGGGTTACTAGAATAGAAACAATCCAAGTTGATTCCGTCTTTGTTTGGGTCTCTGGCCAGCCAGCGGACGTGCCGGCTGTTCGCTTGGGCCTTCCGGTGGGACAGGAGAACCGCGGAAGGGGGGAGAATGCCCCCTCCCGCTACTTGTGACAACAGCCGAGCAGCTTTTTAGCCGCATCGATTGTTATCATAAGAAAGCCGGCAGCCAGCTCTAAAAAAAAAAAAAAAAAAAACGGTACCGGTGTGATGCGTGCAGCTGCATGCATCACCCGGTACAACCCCTTCAAGCTGAGGCTGCATATTTGCGTACAGTCGAAGTGAAAAGGTTAAAAAAAAAAAACACAACAGAGGGCATACCTATTTTAAATCTGCAGCAACCATAACACATTTCACAATCTATGGGCAATTGAATGCTTTCCACACAGCGGGACTTACTGACGCTTCCTTGGGCTCTGCCTTTGTCTCTTTTGAAGATTCCTGGGGTTTGGCTGCAGAGCGTGCAAACATTCCCATAATGCCCTTGGGTTGCGGAGCGGCCACTTTAGCAACAGGGTGTGAGGCGTGTCCATTGATCTTGGGAGTGCTGGGTTCTTCTTGTGTTGTCTGGCAATTTTCATTCCGAAGCTGCACCATCACCTCAAGAGAACGCGGGATGGCGGCCGGACACTGGATAGCGCTGAACCTGGGACAAGGCAATAAAATGGTCAGGATCTGACATGTAGCATAAATCTTCCCATTTCCCCCATCTCTGTCCAGAAGGCCTCGTTCACACAGGCGTACCCCCGTACAAAGGGCCATCTTTGTCCGCATGGGTTGCACAGCTGTTCCATGTTTCCGAGTGCCGGCAGTCCTATTCATTGTCAATTAGGATGCAGCAGCTGCACAGACACAGGTGCTGCTCCCAATCTGACATCTATGCAGGACTCCAAACTCACCTTTTCCTGTGTTCGGGTCTTATAGCCTCATGGATGTCAAACTGGGAGCAGCGGCTGTGTCTGTGCCACCGCTACGTCTCACCCTGCCTGTGTTAAGGGACTTGTACCCTCATGGATGTCAAATTGAGGGCAGCGGCTGTGTCTGTGCCACCGCTACGTCTCACCCTGCCTGTGTTAAGGGACTTGTTCCCTCACGGATGTCAAATTGAGGGCAGCGGCTGTGTCTGTGCCACCGCTACGTCTCACCTTGCCTGCGTTCAGGGACTTGTACCCTCATGGATTTCTAATTAAGGGCAGCGGCTGTGTCTGTGCCACCGCTATGTCTCACCCTGCCTGTGTTCGGGTCTTATACCCTCATGGATGTCAAACTGGGAGCAGCGGCTGTGCCACCGCTACGTCTCACCCTGCCTGTGTTAAGGGACTTGTACCCTAATGGATGTCAAACTGGGAGCAGCGGCTGTGTCTGTGCCACTGCTACGTCTCACCCTGCCTGCATTCGTGGACTTATACCCTCATGGATGTGAAATTGGTTGCCACATGTGTGTCTGTACCACTGCTACATCTCACTTTTCCTGCGTTCAGGGACTTGTACCCACATGGATGTCAAATTGGGGGCAGCGGCTGTGTCTGTACCACTGCTACATCTCACCTTGCCTGCATTCAGGGACTTGTACCCTCATGGTATTCTAATTAAGGGCAGCGGCTGTGTCTGTGCCACTGCTGCGTCTCACCCTGCCTGCATTCACAGACTTGTACCCTCATGGATGTGAAATTGGTTGCCACAGGTGTCTGTACCTACCACCGCTACATCTCACCCTGCCTGTGTTCGGGGACTTGTACTCTCATGGATGTCAAATTGGGAGCAGCGGCTGTGTCTGTGCAGCCGCTGTGTCCCAATTGACAATGAATAAGACTACCTGTATGGAAATACACAGAACACATGTGCATCCTTTATGGGCAAACACATCCCTTCGTATAGGTATAGGCTTTAGTGCACCCATGTGAATGAGGCCTAAACCAAAAGTAGACCCAGCGAGGTGCTCATCACATACTTGTTACAGTTCTGGAGATTATTCTTCACAATATCATAGTCTGTATTGTAGAGCGGAGCGCTGTCCTTTAATGTGGCTTTCTGCACGCTATACACATGGATGTTAGCCACCACCGCCAGCTTAGATTTGGTTGCTACAAAAACAAAATAAAAAAATGGTGTAAGAATAAAATTTTGCCTTAATTAAAATAAAAACGGCTTATAAAAAATAACTGCGTACCTTCAAGCTTTTCCTCCTTCACTACTGCCACCTTGTGGTACTGAAACGAAGCACATGTGCAAAATTACAATGACCCAAAGTACTTTTACTAAACATCTCAAAGTGGGAGGTATTTGGGGGTGTTCCATTGCCACCATCCTCTGAGAAAGATTAGCCATTTATAGCATTTAGACGTATTTATATGCAGTAGAAATGCACAATCTGCACAGAATCAGGCGCTACTCTGCTCTATTTGTTACGCTGCTAATCGCAGCACTACATGACTGCCCCCAAATCAATATCGGGAACTTTTACCCCCTTCTTGCCCAGGCCAATTTTCAGCTTTCAGCGTTGTGACATTTTAAATGATGATTACACTGTCAAGAAGACTGAAAATAAAAAATAAATGCAATATTTTGCAAATAAATCTTTCTTCATAAAATGTAAGCCAAAATGTATTCTGCTATTTTTCTTTGGTGAAAATAACCCAAATGAGTGTATATTATTTAGTCTGTAGGAAAGTTATACAAACTATTGGATATATATCTGAAAATCGATCAGTCCTGATGTACTGATGGTCCAAAAATACCAGGACAGTACAAATAACCCCCAAAATTACCTCTTTTTGGAAAGTAGACGGTCCAAGGTATTTAGTAAAAGGCATGGCGAGTTTTTTGAAGTTGTAATATTTTGTCACAATAAGTTGATAAATTAAGAAGTTAAAAGGTTTTTTTTCCCCTTTTTATTTTTATTTTTTACACACACATCCTGTACATCTGGTTATATGATGACGTTGTACTACACCTGGTATAACCGGTGTGGCGGTGATCAGAGACATCGACTGGCGACAGTTTTTAATATATATTTCATTATACTTTTCGTTTTGTTTGTTTTTTTCCCCTTTTTGGCACACCGTTACCATAGTAACACTTTACTACTCTGGGGAGGTGATCAGGATTTTTATTTATTTTTTCCACACTATAATTGCTTATAACAGTGCATATAACAGTTATAAACAACCATTTTTACTGAATAAAATCGAATCAATCATTCAGTGTTCACTATTGTAAATAGCTGTGATTGGCCGCAGCTAATCACATGGTACAGATGGGCTGTGATTGGCCCCGTCTGTGCCATGTGATCACTTTGACAAATCACAGAGATCAAAAACAATAGTACACAATGAATAGAATTAATGGAAGCCATCCATTGTGTACAATTGTCATGTGATCTGATACGATTGGTCAGTGATCACATGGTACCAGCAATGGGCCAGAACACTTATCAGTCGCTGTGTGCAGAGAACACAGTGGGTGACAGATCGTGCCGCAGCGTGGGCCCATGGGGCACGTTCTAGGGAGGACGTCATATGAACCCAGAACTACAGCAGTCCCGCCGGGTCGTCTTTGTACTATAGGCTGGGCGGGAACTGGTTAAAGCGGACGTAAACCCATCCATAAAACCAGTTTTATGTTCGGCACGTGCCGGAAACGTAACACTCCCATTGGTTGTGCTCTCAACCAAACTGTCAAACCATCCAATGGCTGGTGTCATAACTGATCACATGTGCAGCATCATTTCAGTTGTAGATTAAATAGAGGCAAAGATGGCAGCTTCCTTGGCTGAAAACGATAGCGGGGGGGGGGGTTTAATTACACTTTGAATATGCTGCCCATACATGTGCAAAAATAGACCCTGCACACATCTCTAAACAGCGTTTTTTTTTTTTTTTAACTCCCATGTTAATGAGGCCTAAATAAGCTAAATTTGTTTAAAAAACAGAAAAGTGTGCAAAATCTTTATGGTTTGTTTTCTTTAGAAAATAGTTCTCTGCCAGCTTGCTGCAGGAAAGGACACTTTCTTTCTGTGTGGAAGCAATGATCTACACCAGGGGTATGAAATTAGTGGACCTCCAGCTGTTGCAAAACTACAAGTCCCATCATGCCTCTGCCCCTGGGTGTTTTGCTTGTGGCTGTCAGAGTCTTGCTATGCCTCATGGGACTTGTAGTTCTGCAACAGCTGGAGGTCCGATAATTGCATACCCCTGATCTACACCCTCTACTGAATCAGAGATAGAGCTCTCCAATCAGCAACGAGCATCAGCTTTGGAGAAAGCATAGATGTAATTTAACTGGGAATATCGGACCTCAACAGAAAGACCACCACTTCCACACACAGAGCCATGGCTTAGCAGTGAGACAGGAACTTCCCATCCCACACCCAGAACCAAATAGTCAGGCTGAGCGCTGCTCAGCCATTCACAGGGAGCTTTGTATTCCCTGTATTTTATACGTAGCTTTGTACAGTGTTCTCTCTTTCTACCTCCCTCCCTCTCAATTACTGGCTGAAACAGACACAGGCAGAGGACATCAAGGTCTCCTCCCTCAGCCAATCAGCAACCTATAGCGCTATAAACAAAAAAAAAAAAAGCGACAATTGTTTAAAACAAAAAAAATTTCCACAATTTAGGCCGATATGTATTCTTCTACATATTTTTGGTAAAAAAAAAAAGAAAAAAAAAAACTGATCGCCGCCATATCAATATACACTTATTGCGTTTTTTATTTTTTACCAAAAATATGTAGAATACATATCGGCCTAAACTGATGAAGAATTTAAAAAAAAAAAAAAAAAAAAAACTATTTGGGGATATTTATCATAGCAAAAAGTAAAAAATACTGTTTTTATTTTTTCAAAATTGTCGCTTATTTTTTGTTTATAGCGCAAAAAATAAAAACCGCAGAGGTGATCAATTACCACCAAAAGAAAGCTCTATTTGTGGGAAGAAAAGGACGTCAATTTCGCTTGGGTACCACGTCTCACGATTGCGCAATTGTCAGTTAAAGCGACGCAGTGCCGAATTGTAAAAAGTGCTCCGGTCAGGAGGGGGGGGGGGGGTAATATCTTCCGGGGCTGAAGTGGTTAAAGGGACAGTAAGGCTGGGTTCACACATATGCGCAGCCAGAACCGCACACCGCATTCCTGTGCAGGTCACATGCGATGTCTGTGTGATGCAAATTCAGCCATACAGTTTGCATGGCTGAAATCGCAACGCATCCGCCCCAAAATGGTGCAGAACACTTTTATTTGGGCCGCATGGGGTATTCACCCCTACGCGAGCCGTATCCTGTCCGATTTCACAGTTTGCACCGCGTTCTGCGAACTGATCTGGGGGTGTGTCATTAACTTTACACTGCGATTCGCAGATGTCAGTGTGAACTGCCTGCAAGTCAGATGCAATGCGTGACCCCACAAAGAAAATCGCTGTGGTTCCGCATCAGTGTGAACCATAAACCAGGAGTTGAAGCTTTTTTTTTATTTATTTTTTTTATCCTATTTTTGATCTCAATCATTTCACACGCCACCAGTCAAACAGACCCTCCACCACCAATAACGATCTCCCGGATGAATCCTACTCACTGGAAATCCCTCGGTCACACATTTCCCGGTCACCAGATAGGTAACGTGTACTTGAGCGCTATGATTCTCCTTCCTCTTCCGGGTGACATAATCATACAGCATCCTGCAGAGGAGAGAAGAGAAGAGTCCGTCATCTGTCTACCCGACGGCAAGAGGAGAGAGAGAGAGAGAGAGAAGAGTCCGTCATCTGTCTACCCGACGGCAAGAGGAGAGAGAGAGAGAGAAGAGTCCGTCATCTGTCTACCCGACGGCAAGAGGAGAGAGAGAGAGAGAGAAGAGTCCGTCATCTGTCTACCCGACACCAAGAGGAGAGAGAGAGAGAGAGAGAAGAGTCCGTCATCTGTCTACCCGACACCAAGAGGAGAGAGAGAGAGAAGAGTCCGTCATCTGTCTACCCGACACCAAGAGGAGAGAGAGAGAGAAGAGTCCGTCATCTGTCTACCCGACACCAAGAGAAGAGTCCGTCATCTGTCTACCCGACACCAAGAGAAGAGTCCGTCATCTGTCTACCCGACACCAAGAGAAGAGTCCGTCATCTGTCTACCCGACACCAAGAGAAGAGTCCGTCATCTGTCTACCCGACACCAAGAGGAGAGTCCGTCATCTGTCTACCCGACACCAAGAGGAGAGTCCGTCATCTGTCTACCCGACACCAAGAGGAGAGTCCGTCATCTGTCTACCCGACACCAAGAGGAGAGTCCGTCATCTGTCTACCCGACACCAAGAGGAGAGTCCGTCATCTGTCTACCCGACACCAAGAGGAGAGTCCGTCATCTGTCTACCCGACACCAAGAGGAGAGTCCGTCATCTGTCTACCCGACACCAAGAGGAGAGTCCGTCATCTGTCTACCCGACACCAAGAGGAGAGTCCGTCATCTGTCTACCCGACACCAAGAGGAGAGTCCGTCATCTGTCTACCCGACACCAAGAGGAGAGTCCGTCATCTGTCTACCCGACACCAAGAGGAGAGTCCGTCATCTGTCTACCCGACACCAAGAGGAGAGTCCGTCATCTGTCTACCCGACACCAAGAGGAGAGTCCGTCATCTGTCTACCCGACACCAAGAGGAGAGTCCGTCATCTGTCTACCCGACACCAAGAGGAGAGTCCGTCATCTGTCTACCCGACACCAAGAGGAGAGTCCGTCATCTGTCTACCCGACACCAAGAGGAGAGTCCGTCATCTGTCTACCCGACACCAAGAGGAGAGTCCGTCATCTGTCTACCCGACACCAAGAGGAGAGTCCGTCATCTGTCTACCCGACACCAAGAGGAGAGTCCGTCATCTGTCTACCCGACACCAAGAGGAGAGTCCGTCATCTGTCTACCCGACACCAAGAGGAGAGTCCGTCATCTGTCTACCCGACACCAAGAGGAGAGGGAAGAGTCCGTCATCTGTCTACCCGACACCAAGAGGAGAGGGAAGAGTCCGTCATCTGTCTACCCGACACCAAGAGGAGAGGGAAGAGTCCGTCATCTGTCTACCCGACACCAAGAGGAGAGGGAAGAGTCCGTCATCTGTCTACCCGACTCCACACGAGTCTCACCCATACGTAATGCAAGAACACCAACAGGTCTCCCAACTATAGAGTTACCAAAACTTTGTAATATGAGGACCAACCTAATCAATCAATTTATATCCAATCAGGCAGGCCCTTGCATTACATACTTGATAGATCTCAAGGAAATTGTACCATCAGATTGTAATGTGCGTGGGGAGCATAAAGGACAGAACAATGGAAACACACAGGACCTGATTTTGGGTACTCACTGTTTAGCTTGATTGACATGGACCCCCAACGTGTGGCTCAGCCACTTATAGGTCACCTACAAGTAGACAAAAGAGGAACAGAATCACAAATCAAAACCCACCGAGATTCTAAACATAGAATAGGAGCAAAGCAGGAAGAAACACTGTAATAAGGTCAGTCTGGGCAGAGAAAAAAAAAAAAAAAACGGGCAATGGGGGGAGGGGCAATTGGCGGCCCATCCATACATAGTAGGCGAGGTCGAAAAAAAGACAAGTCCAACCTATGTGTGTGAATATATGTCAGTATTACATTGTATATCCCTGTATGTTGTAGCCATTCAGGTGCTTATCTAATTGTTTTTTTAAAATTATCGATGCCCCCCACTGAGACCACCGCCTGTGGAAGGGAATTCCACATCCTAACCGCTCTTACAGTAAAGAACCCTCTATGTAGTTTAACCACTTGCCAATTCTGACATTTCTCTCCTACATGTAAAAATCCTAATTTTTTTGCTAGAAAATTACATAGAACCCCCAAACATGTTTTTTTTTTTTAGCACAGACCCTAGGGAATACAATGGCGGTCATTGCAACTTTTTATCTCACACGGTATTTGCGCCCAATTGTTTTACATAATGTGAAAGATGAAGTTACGCAGAGTAAATAGATACCTAACATGTTATGCTTCGAAATTGCGCCCGCTCGTGGAATGGCGCCAAACTTCAGTACTTAAAAATCCCCATAGGCGACGCTTTTTTTTTTACTGGTTACATATTTTGAGTTACAGAGGAGGTCTAGGGCTAGAATTATTGCTCTCACTCTAACGTTCGCAGGACACCTCACATGTGTGGTTTAACACAGTTTTCACATGTGGGCGGGACTTAAGTATGCGTTCGCTTCTGCCTGGGAGCACACAGGGACAGGGGCACTTTAAATTATTTTTTTTATTGTTAAGTTTACTTTTATTTTTCTAGTTTGACACTTAAAAAAAATTTTTTATCACTTTTATTCCTATTACAAGGAATGTAAACATCCTTTACGTAATAGGAATATGACGTGACAGGTCCTCTTTACAGTCAATAAGACCCCACATCTCACTACTAGGCTGGGAAGCCTGAAATAAAAAAAAAATCTCAGCTTCCCAGCCGAGGTGGCGCCATTTGTTTGAATATCAACAAATCGCGCCCGGCCTCCGAACGATCATAGACTCCGGTGACCATCTGGTCCGCCGGAAATCTCTATGGTAAACATCCATTCTCTGACTCACGAAGGCAGCGGTGAGTCGGTAGAAGCACCGGAGGGTGGCAGGAGGGGGGGGGGGGGACGTCCCCTCTCGCCGCCCATAAGAATGATCAAGCGCCTGACCAGCCACTATGATCATTCTTATGGTGTAGGGAATCACTGGTTGAAAAAGACTATATCTGAATGATGCCTGTAGCTGCACCCATCATTCAGATATCCCCCCCACTCAAAATCAAGGACGTCGTATGAAGGCCGGTGGGTGGGAAGTGGTCAAGGTTAAACCTCTTTTCATCCAATTGTAATGAGTGGCCACGTGTCTTGTTAAACTCCCTTCCGCGAAAAAGTTTTATCCCTATTGTGAGGTCACCAGTACGGTATTTGTACATTGAAATCATATCCCCTCTCAAGCGTCTTCTCCAGAGAGAATAAGTTCAGTGATCGCAACCTTTCCTCATAACCAATATCCTCCAGACCCTTTATTCATTTTGTTGCCCTTCATTGTACTCTCTCCATTTCCAGTACAACCTTCCTGAGGACTGGTGCCCAGAACTGGATGGCATACTTCAGGCGCGGCCGGACCAGAGTCTTGTAGAGTGGAAGAATTATCGTTTTATCTCTGGCGTCGCCCCCCTAATCTAAATGCAGAGCAACGGACGCATGAATTTCAATGGGGTTTTTATTTTATTTTTTAAGCACATGATTAAGAGCCTGAGGCTCCAATTGGCTTCAAAAAAGGGTGGGCTTGGGGGGGCACAGAGCACTGCTCCCTGAGCTCACCACCACTTGTGTCACAAAAGGGAATAAATATTCGCTATTGTCCTCCTGATTTTTCTCCCGGCCCATTCGGAAGCAGGTCCCGAGACACGATTGGCCAGGGAATCTTAGGACTCTCGGCCAATCAGGTCTCAGCACCCACTTCCTGTTTGGCCGGGAGGAGAAGCAACAGCCCTACCAAACGTCTCCTAAGGTAAGGAGGCCTCTGATCGCTGCCTACCCATCGCCACCTACCCGTCTGTCTCCCCCCCGCTCAGGGAGGGGGGGTCATTGTGCCCCCCCAGCCCCCAAAATATTGAGCACCAGCCACCACTGGTTGTAAGGAAAAATGATTAAAACTGACTATTGGGGGTAGAGACAGAGGGTTATGCCAGGTATGAGGATAACGAGAAGTAGAGTGGTGGTGAGAAGATATAGATGGATATATAGTACATAGGTGGTAGAGAGTCTGCAAGCTGAAGTTTAATCTGCTTATATTTTCCCTTCCCTGGCCACACCCCCCCCCCTATCAACATGCTAATGACATTTTTTAATAAAAGCCGTCTTTTCATTATAAGTGGTAATGAGAGTGTCCATATTTGTGAGCTTCTCAGGTGCGTTAGAAGCTGCAGCAAGTCAGATAGAGCCCTCCTCATTTCCTGGCTGGAGGACATCCAGCATCATCTAGCTCAGTGATGGTGAACCTTGGTACCCCAGATGTTTTGTAACTACATTTCCCATGATGCTCAGCTACACTGCAGAGTGCATGAGCATCCTGGGAAATGTAGTTCCAAAACCTCTGGGGTGCCAAAGTGCGTCTAGCTCGTTGCTTCCCATTCTTGACCCATTTGAGTTCAGTTCGATCATCATATGTGTGCGACCTGAGGAGGTTTACATACAAATACACTAACATAAGTACTGTGTGTGGATGGGGAGGGCTCTGGGGTCATTACAGGAGACGACGACTTAAGAGGAAGAGAACAATGACTCTGGGGTCAGGAGAGAAGGCGGCCTGGGGGGGGGGGGGGGGGAGAACTTTGGGGGTTTGGGAGAAGATGTGGTCGTCAAAAGATGAAAGGAGGACGACGACGACGGACCATGACTCCCGGGTCAGGAGAGGACGACGGACCATGACTCCCGGGTCAGGAGACGACGACGGACCATGACTCCCGGGTCAGGAGACGACGACGGACCATGACTCCCGGGTCAGGAGACGACGACGGACCATGACTCCCGGGTCAGGAGACGACGACGGACCATGACTCCCGGGTCAGGAGACGACGACGGACCATGACTCCCGGGTCAGGAGACGACGACGGACCATGACTCCCGGGTCAGGAGACGACGACGGACCATGACTCCCGGGTCAGGAGACGACGACGGACCATGACTCCCGGGTCAGGAGACGACGACGGACCATGACTCCCGGGTCAGGAGACGACGACGGACCATGACTCCCGGGTCAGGAGACGACGACGGACCATGACTCCCGGGTCAGGAGACGACGACGGACCATGACTCCCGGGTCAGGAGACGACGACGGACCATGACTCCCGGGTCAGGAGACGACGACGGACCATGACTCCCGGGTCAGGAGAGGACGACGGACCATGACTCCCGGGTCAGGAGAGGACGACGGACCATGACTCCCGGGTCAGGAGAGGACGACGGACCATGACTCCCGGGTCAGGAGAGGACGACGGACCATGACTCCCGGGTCAGGAGAGGACGACGGACCATGACTCCCGGGTCAGGAGAGGACGACGGACCATGACTCCCGGGTCAGGAGAGGACGACGGACCATGACTCCCGGGTCAGGAGAGGACGACGGACCATGACTCCCGGGTCAGGAGAGGACGACGGACCATGACTCCCGGGTCAGGAGAGGACGACGGACCATGACTCCCGGGTCAGGAGAGGACGACGGACCATGACTCCCGGGTCAGGAGAGGACGACGGACCATGACTCCCGGGTCAGGAGAGGACGACGGACCATGACTCCCGGGTCAGGAGAGGACGACGGACCATGACTCCCGGGTCAGGAGAGGACGACGGACCATGACTCCCGGGTCAGGAGAGGACGACGGACCATGACTCCCGGGTCAGGAGAGGACGACGGACCATGACTCCCGGGTCAGGAGACGACGACGGACCATGACTCCGGGGTCAGGAGAGGAGGACGACGACGGACCATGACTCCGGGGTCAGGAGAGGAGGACGACGACGGACCATGACTCCGGGGTCAGGAGAGGACGACGACGACGGACCATGACTCCGGGGTCAGGAGAGGACGACGACGACGGACCATGACTCCGGGGTCAGGAGAGGACGACGACGACGGACCATGACTCCGGGGTCAGGAGAGGACGACGACGACGGACCATGACTCCGGGGTCAGGAGAGGACGACGACGACGGACCATGACTCCGGGGTCAGGAGAGGACGACGACGACGGACCATGACTCCGGGGTCAGGAGAGGACGACGACGACGGACCATGACTCCGGGGTCAGGAGAGGAGGACGACGACGGACCATGACTCCGGGGTCAGGAGAGGAGGACGACGACGGACCATGACTCCGGGGTCAGGAGAGGAGGACGACGACGGACCATGACTCCGGGGTCAGGAGAGGAGGACGACGACGGACCATGACTCCGGGGTCAGGAGAGGAGGACGACGACGGACCATGACTCCGGGGTCAGGAGAGGAGGACGACGACGGACCATGACTCCGGGGTCAGGAGAGGAGGACGACGACGGACCATGACTCCGGGGTCAGGAGAGGAGGACGACGACGGACCATGACTCCGGGGTCAGGAGAGGAGGACGACGACGGACCATGACTCCGGGGTCAGGAGAGGAGGACGACGACGGACCATGACTCCGGGGTCAGGAGAGGAGGACGACGACGGACCATGACTCCGGGGTCAGGAGAGGAGGACGACGACGGACCATGACTCCGGGGTCAGGAGAGGAGGACGACGACGGACCATGACTCCGGGGTCAGGAGAGGAGGACGACGACGGACCATGACTCCGGGGTCAGGAGAGGAGGACGACGACGGACCATGACTCCGGGGTCAGGAGAGGAGGACGACGACGGACCATGACTCCGGGGTCAGGAGAGGAGGACGACGACGGACCATGACTCCGGGGTCAGGAGAGGAGGACGACGACGGACCATGACTCCGGGGTCAGGAGAGGAGGACGACGACGGACCATGACTCCGGGGTCAGGAGAGGAGGACGACGACGGACCATGACTCCGGGGTCAGGAGAGGAGGACGACGACGGACCATGACTCCGGGGTCAGGAGAGGAGGACGACGACGGACCATGACTCCGGGGTCAGGAGAGGAGGACGACGACGGACCATGACTCCGGGGTCAGGAGAGGAGGACGACGACGGACCATGACTCCGGGGTCAGGAGAGGAGGACGACGACGGACCATGACTCCGGGGTCAGGAGAGGAGGACGACGACGGACCATGACTCCGGGGTCAGGAGAGGAGGACGACGACGGACCATGACTCCGGGGTCAGGAGAGGAGGACGACGACGGACCATGACTCCGGGGTCAGGAGAGGAGGACGACGACGGACCATGACTCCGGGGTCAGGAGAGGAGGACGACGACGGACCATGACTCCGGGGTCAGGAGAGGAGGACGACGACGGACCATGACTCCGGGGTCAGGAGAGGAGGACGACGACGGACCATGACTCCGGGGTCAGGAGAGGAGGACGACGACGGACCATGACTCCGGGGTCAGGAGAGGAGGACGACGACGGACCATGACTCCGGGGTCAGGAGAGGAGGACGACGACGGACCATGACTCCGGGGTCAGGAGAGGAGGACGACGACGGACCATGACTCCGGGGTCAGGAGAGGAGGACGACGACGGACCATGACTCCGGGGTCAGGAGAGGAGGACGACGACGGACCATGACTCCGGGGTCAGGAGAGGAGGACGACGACGGACCATGACTCCGGGGTCAGGAGAGGAGGACGACGACGGACCATGACTCCGGGGTCAGGAGAGGAGGACGACGACGGACCATGACTCCGGGGTCAGGAGAGGAGGACGACGACGGACCATGACTCCGGGGTCAGGAGAGGAGGACGACGACGGACCATGACTCCGGGGTCAGGAGAGGAGGACGACGACGGACCATGACTCCGGGGTCAGGAGAGGAGGACGACGACGGACCATGACTCCGGGGTCAGGAGAGGAGGACGACGACGGACCATGACTCCGGGGTCAGGAGAGGAGGACGACGACGGACCATGACTCCGGGGTCAGGAGAGGAGGACGACGACGGACCATGACTCCGGGGTCAGGAGAGGAGGACGACGACGGACCATGACTCCGGGGTCAGGAGAGGAGGACGACGACGGACCATGACTCCGGGGTCAGGAGAGGAGGACGACGACGGACCATGACTCCGGGGTCAGGAGAGGAGGACGACGACGGACCATGACTCCGGGGTCAGGAGAGGAGGACGACGACGGACCATGACTCCGGGGTCAGGAGAGGAGGACGACGACGGACCATGACTCCGGGGTCAGGAGAGGAGGACGACGACGGACCATGACTCCGGGGTCAGGAGAGGAGGACGACGACGGACCATGACTCCGGGGTCAGGAGAGGAGGACGACGACGGACCATGACTCCGGGGTCAGGAGAGGAGGACGACGACGGACCATGACTCCGGGGTCAGGAGAGGAGGACGACGACGGACCATGACTCCGGGGTCAGGAGAGGAGGACGACGGACCATGACTCCGGGGTCAGGAGAGGTTGGGGGGCCAGTGGTGGTCATTAGCAGGGTCTCTGGAGAGTGGGTGGTCTCTGGGGAAGTGGGGTGTCTGTAAGATGGTGATCTGAGGGCCCTCCAGGGTATGTGTGGTAATCTGGAGGTGTTGGTTGTTGTTGTATGGATGGTGAAAGGGGCAGTGAGGGGCATCCTAGGTACTGGTATTAGGGGTCATGAGAGGAGGGGGGGATATCCCAGGTAACAGTGTTGTTAGGGGTGATGGGGGGTATCCTATGTAACGGTGTTGTTGGGGGGTATCCTATGTAACGGTGTTGTTGGGGGGTATCCTAGGTAACGATGATGGGGGGGGGGTATCCTAGGTAAAGGTGTTGATGGGGAGGGTATCCTAGGTAAAGGTGTTGATGGGGAGGGTATCCTAGGTAAAGGTGGTGATGGGAGGGTATCCTAGGTAAAGGTGTTGATGGGGAGGGTATCCTAGGTAAAGGTGTTGATGGGGAGGGTATCCTAGGTAAAGGTGTTGATGGGGAGGGTATCCTAGGTAAAGGTGGTGATGGGGGGGTATCCTAGGTAACAGTGGTGATGGGGGGGTATCCTAGGTAACGGTGTTGTTGGGGGGGCTATCCTAGGTAACAGGGGTGATAGGGGTATCCTAGGTAACGGTGGTGATGGGGGGGGGGGATCCTAGGTAACGGTGGTGATGGGGGTGATGGGGGGTATCCTAGGTAATGGTGTTGTTGGGGGTGATGAGGTGTATCCTAGGTAACGGTGTTGTTGGGGGTGATGGGGGGGTATCCTAGGTAATGGTGTTTTTGGGGATGATGGGGGGTATCCTAGGTAACAGTGTTTTTGGGGATGATGGGGGGTATCCTAGGTAATGGTGCTTTTGGGGATGATGGGGGGTATCCTAGGTAATGGTGCTTTTGGGGATGATGGGGGGTATCCTAGGTAACGGTGTTTTTGGGGATGATGGGGGGGTATCCTAGGTAACGGTGTTTTTGGGGATGATGGGAGGTATCCTAGGTAACTGTGTTTTTGGGGATGATGGGGGGGTATCCTAGGTAACGGTGTTTTTGGGGGTGATGGGGGGTATCCTAGGTAACGGTGTTTTTGGGGATGATGGGGGGGTATCCTAGGTAACGGTGTTTTTGGGGGTGATGGGGGGTATCCTAGGTAACGGTGTTGTTGGGGGTGATGGGGGGTATCCTAGGTAATGGTGTTGTTGGGGGTGATGGGGGGTATCCTAGGTAATGGTGTTGTTGGGGGTGATGGGGGGTATCCTAGGTAATGGTGTTGTTGGGGGTGATGGGGGGTATCCTAGGTAATGGTGTTGTTGGGGGTGATGGGGGGTATCCTAGGTAACGGTGTTGTTGGGGGCGATGGGGGGTATCCTAGGTAACGGTGTTGTTGGGGATGATGGGGGGTATCCTAGGTAACGGGGCTGATGGGGGTATCCTAGGTAACGGTGTTGTTGGGGATGATGGGGGGTATCCTAGGTAACGGTGTTTTTGGGGGTGATGGGGGGTATCCTAGGTAACGGTGTTGTTAGGGGTGATGGGGGTATCCTAGGTAACGGTGTTGTTAGGGGTGATGGGGGTATCCTAGGTAACGGTGTTGTTGGGGGTGATGGGGGTATCCTAGGTAACGGTGTTAGGGGTGATGGGGGTATCCTAGGTAACGGTGTTAGGGGTGATGGGGGTATCCTAGGTAACGGTGTTGTTTGGGGTGGTGGGGGTATCCTAGGTAACGGTGTTGTTTGGGGTGGTGGGGGTATCCTAGGTAACGGTGTTGTTTGGGGTGGTGGGGGTATCCTAGGTAACGGTGTTGTTGGGGGTGATGGGGAGTATCCTAGGTAACGGCGGTGATGGGGGGGGGGGTTACCTAGGTAACAGTGGTGATGGGGGGAGGGGGTATCCTAGGTAACGGTGTTGTTAGGGGTGATGGGGGTATCCTAGGTAACGGTGTTAGGGGTGATGGGGGTATCCTAGGTAACGGTGTTGTTTGGGGTGGTGGGGGTATCCTAGGTAACGGTGTTGTTTGGGGTGGTGGGGGTATCCTAGGTAACGGTGTTGTTTGGGGTGGTGGGGGTATCCTAGGTAACGGTGTTGTTGGGGGTGATGGGGAGTATCCTAGGTAACGGCGGTGATGGGGGGGGGGTTACCTAGGTAACAGTGGTGATGGGGGGAGGGGGTATCCTAGGTAACGGTGTTGTTGGGGGTGATGGGGGTATCCTAGGTAACGGTGTTGTTAGGGGTGATGGGGGTATCCTAGGTAACGGTGTTAGGGGTGATGGGGGTATCCTAGGTAACGGTGTTGTTTGGGGTGGTGGGGGTATCCTAGGTAACGGTGTTGTTTGGGGTGGTGGGGGTATCCTAGGTAACGGTGTTGTTGGGGGTGATGGGGGGTATCCTAGGTAACGGTGTTGTTGGGGGTGATGGGGAGTATCCTAGGTAACGGCGGTGATGGGGGGGGGGTTACCTAGGTAACAGTGGTGATGGGGGGAGGGGGTATCCTAGGTAACGGTGTTGTTAGGGGTGATGGGGGTATCCTAGGTAACGGTGTTGATGGGGGAGGGGTATGGGGGTGAAGTATCGGCTCTCACGATCTTGTTGTGGTCGGTGACCAGCTCGTCGATGTTGTCCAGGTACATCTCGTCCATGGCAGGGCCGGGGAGGGTTTCTGGATCTCGGTGACAAGATTTGGCGCCGCGAAAGACACGCTCAGAGCGACGGGAGGGCACATGCGCCGTAACTTCTTCCCTGATTGGCTCCGGCGAAGACACGACAGCTCGTCCGACCAATAAGAAGCAGTCAGAGGTGCGGCTAAACCAACGTGCGCGGCGTCTGCTTGCTATTGGTCGGCCTATCTGTCTCGTCTTTCCCCTCGACCAATCAGAGTGTACCCCTCTTGTCCTGCCGGAGCTGGGTAACTCTTTCGCTGCCGGATGCTGTGAGTCACGTGGTGAGGATAGTAGAAGGTTTCCTCATATAATCAGAGAGTTCTGTATTTGTATTAGCTGTAAGGCTCGGCTCCCACCTGTAGGTACACTAAGGGGGCGCCCTTGTTTTGTTTTTTTAAAACTGCGCCACACAAAAGCGCGCGGTGCTTGGTTACCATGTGTTTTGGGTGTTGCGTTTTTTTAATCAAGCTGCATTGGAGGCCATGAAGAGTCATTGACATAATGGAGATCCACCAGAAGATATAAAGTACGAGGAGAGTCTCACCTACTTACATGGTGCCAGCCTGTCAAACGGCATTAAAATTGGCGCGCCGCGATACAACGCATTGTGACCGCAGTCATGTGTGTACTTACCCACACAGGACCGGGTCTGTAGGTGGGCATTCCGGGGGAGGAAATTAGGAAATGTCTGTTTTTATTACTACCTGGACGATAGTGAGACCGCACCGCACCAACATATACCATAGCGTCACCTAGATCTGTACATGGAGGGAGATACAGTGCTTTGGAAAAAGTATTCATACCCCTTGAAATTTTCCACATTTTGTACAACTAAAAATGTAAATGTATTTTATTGGGATTTTATGTGATAGCCCAGTGATGGTGATTCCTTGGCACCCCCAGATGGTTTGGAACTACATTTCCCATGATGCTCAACTACACTGCAGAGTGCATGAGCATCATTGGAAATGTAGTTCCAAAACATCTGGGGTGCCGAGATTCGCCATCACTGGGCTAGACCAACACAAAGTGGCACATAATTGTGAAGTGGAAGGAAAATGATAAATGGTTTTCAGATTATTATTTTTTTACAAATAAATATGTGAAAAGTGTGGGGGGGGACATTTATATTCAGCCCCCTTTACTCTGATACCCCTAACTAAAATCTAGTGGAACCAATTGTCTTCAGAAGCCACCTAATTTGTAAATAGAGTCCACCTGTGTGTCATTTAATCTCAGTATAAATACAACTGTTCTGTGAAGCCCTCAGAGGTGTGTTAGAGGACCTTGGTGAACAAACAGCATCATGAAGGCCAGGGAACACACCAGACAGGTCAGGGATAACGTTGTGGAGAAGTATAAAGCAGGGTTAGGTTATAAAAATAATCTCCCAAGCTTTGAACATCTCACGGAGCTCTGTTCAATCCATCATCTGAAAATGGAAAGAGTATGGCACAACTGCAAACCTACCAAGACATGGCCGTCCACCTAAACTGACCGGCCGGGCAAGGAGAGCATTTATCAGAGAAGCAGCCAAGAGGTCCATGGTAACTCTGGAGGAGCTGCAGAGATCCACAGCTCAGGTGGGAGAATCTGTCCACAGGACAACTATTAGTCCCCTTTCACACTAGCGGACCGTATGTCCGCTTTTTCATCCATCTGTTTACGGATGGAAAAGGGACATACATTGGTCCCTATGAGATTGCGGGTGTCATTGGATGAACATCTGCTGACACCCGATCTCCTCCGTGTCCCCAATCCCCCGATTCTGCAGACGGAGGAAAACCCTATTTTTCCATCCGTCTGCAGAGCGGATCGTGTGAGCATGGACAGAGGGTCCGTGTTCATCCGGTCCCCCCATAGGGGAGAGCGGGGATCTGACAGGGCCGTCCCTGTACAGTGTGCGTGGACCTCCCTGTCATCTGCCAGCTCAGCGGGGATCAGCGGAGCGATCCCCGCAGAGCAAGCCAAGGTTCGTGGGGCGGATCCTCACGGATCCGTCCCGGGTGAAAGGGGCCTTAGTCGTGCTCTCCACAAATATGACCTTTATGGAAGAGTGACAAGAAGAAAGACATTGGTGAAAGAAAGTCATAAGAAGTCCTGTTTGCAGTTTGTGAGAAGCCATGTGGGGGACACAGCATACATGTGGAAGAAGGTGCTCTGGTCAGATGAGACCAAAATTTTACTTTTTGGCCTAAAAGCAAAACGCTATGTGTGGCGGAAAACTAACACTGCACATCACCCTGAACACACCATCCCCACTGTGAAACATGGTGGTGGCAGCATCATGTTGTGGGGTTGATTTTCTTCAGTAGGGACAGGGAAGCTGGTCAGAGTTGATGGGAAGATGGATGGAACCAAATACAGGACAATCTTAGAAGAAAACATGTTAGAGTCTGCAAAAGACATGAGACTGGGGTGGAGGTTCACCTTCCAGCAGGACAACGACCTGAAACATACAGCCAGAGCTACAATGGAATAGTTTACATCAAAGCATATTCATGTGTTAGAATGGCCCAGTCACAGTCCAGACCTAAATCACATTGAGAATCTGTGGCAAGACTTGAAAATTGCTGATCACAGACGCTCTCCATCCAATCTGACAGAGCTTGAGCTATTTTTGTAAAGAAGAATGGGCAAAAATGTCAGGCCTCGTACACACGACCGATTTTCTCGTCGTAAAAAACACGTCGTTTTTTTCGACGAGATTCTTGTTAAGCTTGTCGATTTTCTCGTCAAGCTTTCTATGCGTACACACTGTCATTTCCCAATTTCCTCGTGGTTCTCTGCGCTCACGTCCAGCACGTACGACGGCACTATAAAGGGGAAGATCTTTTTTCTTGGCGCCACCCCTTGGGCTGCTTTTGCTGATCTCGTGTTACCGCGTGTGAAGTAAAAGTTTGGGAAGAGACGATTCGCGCTTTTCAGTCTTCGTACTTTTCAGATCGTTTTCTGCCGTTCAGTTTGTGCTTGTGGGTTCGTATCTTGACTTTCAGGGCGTCTAGGCAGGTCGTATCTGTTTTACAGTGCGTTCTTGCCCGTTCGTTTCTGTTTTTCAGTTCGTTATTCATAGGCCTTGCTGTTCTAAAGTGCGTTCTGTACGTTCTGATTAGACGACCGTTTCCTAGCCATGTCGCCTGGACGTTCTCGTCGTCGAGTTCGTGCTGTGCGTGCGCTTGGTGTTGGTCTGCTTGTTTTGGACCAAGACCAGTCCATGAACGGTGCGAGGAGGAGTTCATGGACCAAGAATTGGTTGCTCCAGCGGGACCAATTCTGCCATATGCCTCTGCTGCGGGAGATCGTCGAGAATAATCCTGAGGACTACAGGAATTTTCTGCGGATGTCTGACCCCGTTTTTCAGGAACTGTTGGCTTTGGTGTCCCCCTATATTACCAGGAAGGACACCGTTATGCGGGAAGCCATCAGTGCTGAGCAGAGGCTCATCGCCACGTTGCGTTACCTGGCGACAGGGAGAAGTCTTCAGGACTTGAAGTTCACGACAGGCATCTCCCCCCAGGCTCTGGGCCTCATAATCCCAGACACCTGTTCTGCCATCATCCAAGTCCTGCAGGACTATATTAGGGTAAGTTTTCTCCCTTAACATCACATTTTATGTATTACATGTATGCTAATGTATTGTATTTCTTTCATCCTTCCCTAATTACCATGATTGTAATATGCTGAGAATGTCCCCTTTGTCCCCATGCATGCTGGAAGCTTTAGATTGCCCCTTTTTTCTCCTCCATAAATATTTCCCTTCACTAACTTTTCCAGCAGGGGCGCCTGTTGCTCCAAATGTTTGGGGGTCCCACACCAATTTAGGAAATAAACTTCCTCCTTTTTTGCTCTGGTGCCTAATAAACGCCCCCAGTTGTCCCCTCTAATGCAGCCATTTTGTTCCCTCCAATGCAGCCATTTAGTCCCCTCTAATGCAGCCAGTTTCCCCCCAGCCCTGCACTTACCTTCTTGTGGTCAGCGCCATCCTTCTTCTGTCTTTGATGTCTTCTCCTTCCCTTCATGTTGCATCAGCCAATCATGTTACCATTAAACAGACTTGGTGAACATGATTGGCAGAGCAGCCTGCCAGTGTTTCCCCAAGGAATGCCCCCCCCCCCCTGCGTCCCCTATTTTACTTTTAGGAAGCCAATTACATCCCTCAGGTTGTAATGTGCAAGACTATTTTACTACCCGTTTCTGCTATGCAATTAGAACCCCCTAAATGCCGCAATTATTCATATGTCGGTCGCTTTACAAGAGGCCATCCACCTGAATAGTGTGCGGCATAGACAATACATAGGTTCATGCAACGCATGAACCTATGTATTGTTCTGAGTGATGGGCACAGGAGAGAGGGGGCAGTGCTCCAGCGCCCACTCTGGACTAGGGATGAGCTTCGTGTTCGAGTCGAACATACGTTCGACTCGAACATCGGCTGTTCGATCGTTCGACGAAGATCGAACGATTTGGGCCGTTCGCGCCAAATTCGAGTGACGCGAACGGCCCACAATGCACTACGCCATCGCAGTGTCATCCAGGCGCTGTGATTGGCCAAGCATGCACTGTGACCCCGCATGCTTGGCCAATCACAGCGCCGGCAGCGAGGAGAGCAATGATTGGCCACAGGCAGGATGCCTGTGGCCAATTATTGCTGATGGGGTTTAGTACACGCCCCACACTATAAAAGGCCGCCAGCGCGGCGGCCTTGTGTAGTGTGTTCCGGAGCAGGGAAAGACAAGCATAGGCAGGGACAGTGACATTTATTTCTTTCTTGCTTAACCTGGATTCCTTTAGTTTAGGGAAAGAGAAGGATAGGTAGGGAGAGTGTCAGTGTGTTTTACTGTGCGAGTCCTTGTTTCTAGGGACAAAGAAGGAAAGTGAGGGGAATTCTCCTTGTGCTATAGTGTGCTTTAAAAAATCATTTTTTCTAGGGACAGAAAACTCTAGGTAGGGAGAGTGTCAGTTTCTTTCACTGTGCGAGTCCTTGTTTCTAGGGACAAAGAAGGAAAGTGAGGGGAATTCTCCTTGTGCTATAGTGTGCTTTAAAAAAACATTTTTTCTAGGGACAGAAAACTCTAGGTAGGGAGAGTGTCAGTTTCTTTCACTGTGCGAGTCCTTGTTTCTAGGGACAAAGAAGGAAAGTGAGGGGAATTCTCCTTGTGCTATAGTGTGCTTTAAAAAAACATTTTTTCTAGGGACAGAAAACTCTAGGTAGGGAGAGTGTCAGTTTCTTTCACTGTGCGAGTCCTTGTTTCTAGGGACAAAGAAGGAAAGTGAGGGGAATTCTCCTTGTGCTATAGTGTGCTTTAAAAAAAAAATGTTTCTAGGGACAGAAAACTCTAGGTAGGGAGAGTGTCAGTTTCTTTCACTGTGCGAGTCCTTGTTTCTAGGGACAAAGAAGGAAAGTGAGGGGAATTCTCCTTGTGCTATAGTGTGCTTTAAAAAACATTTTTTCTAGGGACAGAAAACTCTAGGTAGGGAGAGTGTCAGTTTCTTTCACTGTGCGAGTCCTTGTTTCTAGGGACAAAGAAGGAAAGTGAGGGGAATTCTCCTTGTGCTATAGTGTGCTTTAAAAAAACATTTTTTCTAGGGACAGAAAACTCTAGGTAGGGAGAGTGTCAGTTTCTTTCACTGTGCGAGTCCTTGTTTCTAGGGACAAAGAAGGAAAGTGAGGGGAATTCTCCTTGTGCTATAGTGTGCTTTAAAAAAACATTTTTTCTAGGGACAGAAAACTCTAGGTAGGGAGAGTGTCAGTTTCTTTCACTATGCGAGTCCTTGTTTCTAGGGACAAAGAAGGAAAGTGAGGGGAATTCTCCTTGTGCTATAGTGTGCTTTAAAAAAACATTTTTTCTAGGGACAGAAAACTCTAGGTAGGGAGAGTGTCAGTTTCTTTCACTGTGCGAGTCCTTGTTTCTAGGGACAAAGAAGGAAAGTGAGGGGAATTCTCCTTGTGCTATAGTGTGCTTTAAAAAAAAAAAAATTCTAGGGACAGAAAACTCTAGGTAGGGAGAGTGTCAGTTTCTTTCACTGTGCGAGTCCTTGTTTCTAGGGACAAAGAAGGAAAGTGAGGGGAATTCTCCTTGTGCTATAGTGTGCTTTAAAAAAACATTTTTTCTAGGGACAGAAAACTCTAGGTAGGGAGAGTGTCAGTTTCTTTCACTGTGCGAGTCCTTGTTTCTAGGGACAAAGAAGGAAAGTGAGGGGAATTCTCCTTGTGCTATAGTGTGCTTTAAAAAAAATAGGATTTTTTACTCACCGCAAAATCCTTTTCTCTGAGTCCATGGACCGACACAGCTTCTCTATTGACAAAGTGGGTATTATCCGTTAATTAGGAGTGACTAGGCAGAAAAACTTGTAAAAAGTGTTGCATCACACCTTCTACAGTACCGCCCAGGGGGCGGACCCTCTGGGTATACCCTCTCAGTCTGCACATCGCAGATCAGTTCGTCAAAAAGCAGTACAAACTTAAAAGGAGGGGTGGGTGCTGTGTCGGTCCATGGACTCAGAGAAAAGGATTTTACGGTGAGTAAAAAATCCTATTTACTCTTTCGTCCATGGACCGACACAGCTTCTCTATTGACAAAGTGGGACGTCCCAAAGCAGTGTCAGAGAAAAAAACGAGGGGTGGTAACAGCATAAAAACAAACTTCACCCCAAAACACAAAACAGCACTCCTCCAACGGAGGAGTTGCAACTCTAAACAGCCGCCTGCAAAACCTTGCGGCCGAAAGAGGCATCCGAAGATGCACCTACATCAACTTTGTAGAATTTTGTGAAAGTGTGAGCGGACGACCAAGTCGCCGCTTTACATAGTTGGGAAACAGACGCTTGATGTCGGAAAGCCCAAGAGGCACCTATTGCCCTGGTCGAATGCGCCGTGACAGGAAAGGGGGGCGCCTGACCCTTTAAGGCGTAAGCCTGGATTACTATCTGTCGGATCCACCTAGAGATGGTGGCCGATGAGACTGCTTGGCCCTTCTTGGGACCAGCCACCGAAACAAACAATGAGTCTGACTTCCGGAACAGGGAAGTAGCAGATATGTATACTCTCAAAGCTCGGACAACGTCCAAGGAATGCAACGCCGACTCCTTAGGATTCGACGGCTGAGGACACAAGGATGGAAGTACAATGTCTTCGTTGAGATGAAAAGCCGAAACGACCTTCGGAAGAAAGGAAGGCTGCGGCCGCAGCACCACCTTATCCTTGTGGAAAATTAAATAGGGAGCCTTGCAGGACAAGGCTGCCAGCTCAGAGACTCGTCTAACTGACGTAACAGCCACCAAAAAGACCACCTTCTGAGAAAGTGTCAACAGGGGAATATCTCTAATATTCTCAAACGGTGCCTTCTGAAGCACCGAGAGGACCAGGTTCAAGTCCCACGGAGGTAACGGGGGGCGGACCGGAGGGGCCACATGTCGAACCCCCTGCACAAATGTACTCACGAGAGAGTGAGTCGCCAGGGGTCGCTGAAAAAAGACAGCCAGGGCAGATATCTGTCCCTTAATCGTACTTAGGGCAAGCCTTTGGTCTACCCCATGCTGTAAAAACAGCAGGATTCTGGAAACCAAATAGGTACGCGGATGCCATTTCATTTCCTCACACATGGAGATGTAGGCCCTCCAAGTGCGGTGATAGACCTTCCTAGAGGACGGTTTCCGAGCACTTCTCATAGTAGAAATTACTGAGTCTGACAGGCCCCGGTCTCTCAGTACCTGGTTCTCAACAGCCATGCCGTTAAAGCCAATGACTGTAAAGCAGGATGGAATATGGGACCTTGCGACAGCAGGTCCTTCCGTAGTGGTAGGCGCCAGGGGACGTCTGCTACCAGACGTACTAGATCGGCGTACCAAGGACGCTGAGGCCAATCTGGAGCGATTAGGATCATTGGAATTCCCTCTGCCTCCACTCTGCGGAGCAGAAGAGGAAGAAGCCTTAAGGGAGGGAAGGCATAGATTAGCCGATACTGGCCCCACGATGCTACCAACGCGTCCGTTGCGTCTGCCCATGGGTCTCTTGACCGGGCCACAAACCTCAATACCTTCCGATTGAGTCGGGAAGCCAGAAGATCTACGTCTGGTGTGCCCCATCTTTGGCAGAGGAGTTGGAACACCTCCGGGTGTAAGGACCATTCTCCCTGGTCCAGCATCTGGCGGCTCAGGTAGTCCGCCTGCCAGTTTTCCACACCCGGAATGTACACGGCCGACAGTGCCGGTACGCTCCTCTCTGCCCACTTCAGGATGCGAGCGATCTCCGATGCTGCAGCTGAGCTTCTTGTTCCTCCTTGATGATTGACATATGCCACTGCTGTGGCGTTGTCTGACTGGATCCTGACTGGACGCCCTTGCAGTCTCTGAGACCATTTGAAGAGGCACAGCTTGATCGCCCGGATCTCCAGGACATTGATCGGCAGGAGGGCTTCCTCTGGGGTCCAGCGACCTTGCGCCGACTGGACACCCCAGACTCCCCCCCAACCTGTAAGGCTGGCGTCCGTCGTGATCACTATCCAGTAAACCGGAAGAAATGACTTCCCGGCCATTAGAGCCGGTGCTGTCAGCCACCATACCAGGGATCTCCTGACTAGGTGGCTCACTCGGATTTGATAATCCAGAGATGAAGGGCATCTGTTCCATCTGGACAGAACTTCCCTCTGTAACACTCGAGTGTGGTATTGAGCATATGGGACCGCCTCGAAGGAGGCTACCATGAGGCCCAACACTCGCATGCAAAAACGGAGTGACGACCAATTCCTGGAAGTCAGCTGCCGTACTGCAGCCCGGAGGGTCTGCAACTTCTCCACAGGGAGGAATACCTTTGCCTCTGAGGAATCCAGAATCAACCCCAGGTACACTAGGCGTTGAGTGGGCACCAATACTGACTTTTGCGTGTTTAGTATCCAACCACAGTCTCGAAGAGTCTGACAGGTAATGGACACGCTTACCTCTAATTCTGAGCTTGAAGGGCCCTTCAGCAGAAGGTCGTCCAAGTAACCTGTGATAGCGATACCCCGCTGTCTTAGAAGTGCCAGAATCGGAGCGAGCACCTTGGTGAACGTCCTGGGTGCTGAGGCAAGGCCAAACGGGAGGGCCACAAACTGGTAGTGGTTCTTCCCGATAGCAAATCGCAGAAACCTCTGGTGTCTGGAGTATATGGGGACATGCAGGTATGCGTCCTTGATGTCCAAGGAGGCCAGAAAGTCCCCCGGATGGAGAGCCGTGACTACAGATCGAACCGACTCCATCCGAAAACTTTGTACCTTCACAAAGCAATTGAGGGCTCTGAGATCCAAGCTTGGACGAACCCCCTCCTTCTTCGGCACAATGAACAGATTTGAGTAAAAACCCCGTTCCAGTTCTGGAACTGGAATAACTACCCCGCGTTCCAGTAGACCCTGGACCGCCCCATACAGGGCCTCCCGACGGGTCGGTAGTAGCTGGAGATTGGAGGTGTTGAATCTGTCCGGTGGACAAGAGAGAAACTATCTTGTAGCCTGAGGAGATTACTTCGCAAACACACCTGTCGGAGATTAGTGCTGTCCACTGAGTCGCGAATTTGCGAAGACGTCTCCCCACCCGAGAGCTGGGTGGGGGTGGACCTTCATGCGGACGCAAATTTGTCCGCAGGCTTATTGGGTATGCGGGACCAGGGACGCTTTTGTCCTTGGGCAGGCGCTTTATCGGCCTGGGGTCTTTTCCCTGTCGCCCTAGGGGGACGAAAAAACCACTTGTGTGCAGTAAAGGAGGGCCCTTGCCCTTGGCGTGGCCCCTTACCCTTGCTAATTTGGGGAAGCAAAGTGCTTTTACTTCCTGTGGCATCCTTGATGATGTCATCCAGAGAAGCCCCAAAAAGTCTGTCGCCCTTAAAAGGCAGATCCAACAGGGCTTTCTTGGAAGTCTGGTCCGCAGACCAGCCTTTTAGCCAGATCAGGTGGCGTATTGCTACTGCATAAACCGAAGTTTTAGACAGCAGGGGAATAGTATTCATGTCTGACTCGCAGACAAACCTAAGGCCCTGGACCAACAGGTCGGCCAATGTTATCTCATCAGGAGGAGCATCTCGCTCCTTAACCCCTGGAGTAGCAATCTTGCCCATTCAGTAAGTGTGTGAGACACTAGGGCCCCCGCCAATGCCGGGCGTACTGCCGAGCCTACCACTGAGTATAGGTAGCAAGCGAGTGCTTCAGCCTTCTTATCCACAGGGTCCTAGAAAACAGGAGCCCCTTCTACAGGAATTGTGGTGGCTCTATTAAGTCTGGACACCGGAGGGTCCACTATAGGGGGGAGAGGTCCATTTCTTCAGAAAACTCTCCTCAAAAGGGGTACCGTACCGCAAACCTCTTTGGGGCTGTAAAGACCCTCAGTGGGTTCTCCCATTCCTTGTATAAGAGTTTATCAAAAGACACACAAGGGAACACCTTAGCAGTGCGGGCAGGTCTATGAAACCCAAGTGGACCGGAGTCTCTGCTGCTTCTGCAGTATTTTCCAATTTTAGCATATCCCGCACTGCAGTAATAAGGTCAGATACCAAAGCCGTCTCGCGTACTGACCTGGACTTTGAGTCATTCTCACTGTCCGGTCACGGTCTGCAGTCTCTGGTGCGTCAGAATCTGGGCCCCGAGCCATAGCTGGACCTGGTTCTGCACCAGAATTATCCCCAGAAGCTTGCAGGGGATGGGGCGTTTACTACCCCCTGTATTCCCGTGTGCTGCTTCCACCCTGGCAGCAAACGCCTCTAGGATTGCCGACATAGCGTCCATAGACACCTCAGGGACACCAGCTGCTAAATCTGGTGTTTCAGGGGAGAAGACATCTGGCTCAGATGCCATGCTGACCACACGCTGACACTCACAGGGCTCCAGGCAAGATATCAATAGGCCACCCTCCTGCGCTGCAGAGATGCTGGGTCACCCAGAGGACTCACCACCCTGGATAGGTACTGCTATGCTGCGCCTATGATGCTGTCCCCTTGCTGCTGTGTCAGTCTGCTTCTTTTATCAGCACTTCCTGTGTGAATTTTCGCGCCAGTGTAATGCACCCTAGAGGCCGGAGGCTCTCGCAAAATGGTTGCCAAAACCGTCTGTATGGAAGATAATGTGGGCTCTAAGAAAATGGCCGCCGACAGAAGATAGAGGTCAGGCAGCCATAGCCCACAAAAAAGATGGCCGCCGAACGGCAATATCTGCATACAGGGTGGACAAACATGGCCGCCGATCACCTGATAGGGGCCAGTGGGTGTGGCCGAACTACAGGAAGATGGCCGCCAGGCAGTTACAAGAGGCCAAACTTGGCATGGACCACCTCAAAATGGCCGCCGACAGCATGGAGACACAGAAACACAGGTAAGCAAAAATGACATTTCTTTTAAATGTTAGTTACAGCCAGCCCCGCTCCAGTGGGACCCCCTAGGTGACCCCCAGCACCCAGCAACCTTTAGCTAGAAGCCCAGGGAGGAGGGAAAGGCAGGGAGAGAGGGAAGAAAGGGGCCACAACCACTTACTTGATCTCTCCAGGAATGTCCAGCTAAATCACCCAGCCGAGGCAGGGGAGTTTTACTTACCTATCCTGCATGTATTCTGCTGGAAGACATTCCAAACAGATCATCGTCCGCGCACGGAAGGTGACTGTTGGCCAGGCATGCTGTGATTGGACCCAGAAGGGACGATCATATGTATGCCCTGGAGCATGACGCTCACCGGACAGGCTGCTGCGACTCGGCCGTAAGGTCAGCCGAAGCTGAGCGGTCCGATGCAAGCCTTGGAGCGTAAGCTCACCGGCCAGGCTGCTGCGACTCGGCCGTAAGGTCAGCCGAAGCTGAGCGGTCCGATGCAGGCCCTGGAGCGTAGGCTCACCGGCCACCCGTGGAGCGACGGGCATGTCGTGGAAAACCCAGCGCGTAGCTAGGGTCGGCACACGCTCGATGGCCGAAACTGGGGAGACTACAAGGATCGAGGATCCAGCCTGTCACCCAGTCGGCAGTTGATCGAAGATCGCAGGAAACAACAAATGTAGCAAAAAAATAAAAATATATATATATCTTTTTTCCCCGGACCAATGAGCCCGAAGGGAGCCATGTCCTACTCCTTGCTAGACAGAAAAAAACTGATCTGCGATGTGCAGACTGAGAGGGTATACCCAGAGGGTCCGCCCCCTGGGCGGTACTGTAGAAGGTGTGATGCAACACTTTTTACAAGTTTTTCTGCCTAGTCACTCCTAATTAACGGATAATACCCACTTTGTCAATAGAGAAGCTGTGTCGGTCCATGGACGAAAGAGTAACATTTTTTCTAGGGACAGAAAACTCTAGGTAGGGAGAGTGTCAGTTTCTTTCACTGTGCGAGTCCTTGTTTCTAGGGACAAAGAAGGAAAGTGAGGGGAATTCTCCTTGTGCTATAGTGTGCTTTAAAAAAACATTTTTTCTAGGGACAGAAAACTCTAGGTAGGGAGAGTGTCAGTTTCTTTCACTGTGCGAGTCCTTGTTTCTAGGGACAAAGAAGGAAAGTGAGGGGAATTCTCCTTGTGCTATAGTGTGCTTTAAAAAAACATTTTTTCTAGGGACAGAAAACTCTAGGTAGGGAGAGTGTCAGTTTCTTTCACTGTGCGAGTCCTTGTTTCTAGGGACAAAGAAGGAAAGTGAGGGGAATTCTCCTTGTGCTATAGTGTGCTAAAGCATTCCTCATCAACCATCTTTGAAATCCTTGTTTTTTGGACAGTCAGGGAAATTGTCGTTGTGCTATTCTGTGCAAAAGCAATCATCCTCAACCATATTTAGAAATCCTTAAGTAAAGGGACAGAGAAGGACACCTGAAGGTAGCCCTTATTGCTTTTTTCCCATCTCCCTGCAGGCCATCTATTAGAATGTCTGGAAGGCAAACAAGGAGAGGCAGACAGTCAGGAGGCAATAAAAGAGGGCAAGCAGGCTCTGTGTCTGGGGGCAACAGTGCTGGTCGTGGACGCGGTGCATTGTCATCAGCACATGGCCATGGGACACGCTTGTCCTTCTTTTCGGCAGCTGGACATGTTGAGCCACATCATGCCGAAGACTTGGTAGAGTGGATGACCAAGCCCTCCTCCTCCTCCTCATCCTCTCTCACCCAGGCTCAGGGTACTGGCAAAGCAGCTGCCAAAGCGTCCTCTTCCCTGGTATCAATGTCAGACTCATCATCAGTCACTCCTTCCCTAGACCCACCATGTCCTCCTCCTGAGGAGTCCCCCGAACTGTTTGAGCACAGTGTTGGGTACATGCTCCAGGAGGATGCCCAGCGTTTCGAAGGGTCTGATGATGAAACCCAGCTACAGGAAGGCAGTAGCGTGAGAGCAGACAGAGGGGATGCTCAAGAAGGACACCAATCTGGCAGTCATGTTCCAGCAGCTGCAGCATACTGCCAGATTGGCTCCAGTGATGAGGAGGGAGGGGATGATGAGGTCACTGACTCCACGTGGGTGCCTAATAGGAGAGAGGAGGAGGAGGAGGATGAGGAGGAGGCACATCTCCAACGAGGCAGGATGCCCTTTGGTGGCCAGCGTAAGGGCAGTACACCGACGGAATCACACCGCAGAGCTCCGCCTGTGCAGGGCGCTGCCTCTGCCCGTCATTCAAAAAGTTCCTTGGTGTGGGCCTTTTTTGAGGCTAGTGCATCAGATCGCACAGCTGCTGTTTGCAACATATGTCTCAAGCGTATATCGCGTGGCCAAAACATCAGCCGCTTGGGTACCACATGCCTGACCAGACATATGTTGACCTGCCATGCAGCTCGTTGGCAAGCCTACCTCAAAGACCCACACCAAAGAACAAAGCGGACCTCTCCTTGCACCGCATCAGCTGGGATCTCCAACCCCACTATAACTTCAGTCCTCTCTGAAACATGCACTGAGAGGAATGAAGGTGTAGAATTAGGTGTGTCACAGCCAAGTACTTGCGGCCACTCTGCTAGCAGTACACCGACGTCCGATTCTAGCAGGCAAATTTCCCTGCCCCAGCTGCTGGACCGTCGAAAGAAGTTCACTCCCAGCCATCCACATGCCCAGCGGTTGAATGCTAGCTTGGCTAAATTGCTAGCGCTTCAACTGCTGCCTTTTCAGTTGGTAGACTCGGCCCCCTTCCGTGAGTTTGTGCAATGTGCGGTTCCTCAGTGGCAGGTTCCCAAACGCCACTTTTTCTCACGGAAGGCTATTCCGGCTCTCTACCGGCATGTGGAAGGCAATGTCTTGGCCTCGCTGGACAGGGCGGTCAGCGGTAAGGTGCATATTACCGCTGACTCATGGTCCAGCAGGCATGGACAGGGACGTTACCTTTCTTTCACGGCCCATTGGGTCACTCTTTTGGCAGCTGGGAAGGATGCAGGACAAGGTGCAGTAGTGTTGGAGGTTGTTCCACCGCCACGCCTCCAAAATGCTACTACTGGTTGTGACACACCTCTCTCCTCCACCCCCTCCTCTTCTTCTTCCTCCATGGCCTCTTCCTGTGGTTTGTCCTATGAACCAGCGGTGCTCCGTAGCCGTTCACGGGGCTACGCAAGTACGCAGGCAAAAAGATGCCATGCCGTGCTTGCGCTGGTGTGTTTGGGGGACAGAAGCCACACTGGGGCAGAGGTCCTGTCTGCTCTGCAGGGCCAGGCCGAGAGGTGGTTGACGCCACGCCAGCTTAAGCCAGGAATGGTGGTTTGCGACAATGGCACCAACCTCCTCTCCGCCCTCCGACAGGGACAACTGACCCATGTGCCCTGTGTGGCTCACGTCCTTAACCTGGTGGTGCAGCGGTTCTTGGGCAGGTACCCGGGCTTACAGGATGTCCTGAGGCAGGCCAGGAAAGTCTGTGTGCATTTCCGCAGATCTTATAATGCCAGTGCTCGCCTGGCTGAGCTGCAAAAGGAGTTGAACCTGCCCAAGAACCGCCTTATATGTGACATGCCCACCAGGTGGAACTCAACGTTGGCCATGCTGCAGCGGCTGCACACGCAGCAGAGGGCCATCAATGAGTACCTGTGCGACTACGGCACCAGGACAGGGTCAGGGGAGCTTGGTTTTTTTTCTCCACGCCAGTGGGGCATGATCAGGGATGCATGCACTGTCCTGGCACCATTTGAGGAGGCCACGAGGATGGTGAGCAGTGACAGTGCATGCATCAGTGACACTGTACCTCTTGTCCACCTGTTGGAGCACACGCTGCGTGGAATAATGGACAGGGCACTTGAGGCAGAACAGAGGCAGGAAGAGGAGGACTTCCTTGCCTCTCAAGGCCCCCTTTACCCAGACAGTGTTCCTTCTGTCCCACCCATCGCACAGGAAGAGGAGGAGGAGGAGGAGGAGGAGGAGGAGGATTGTGTCAGCATGGAGGTGGAGGCTGGCACTCAGCATCATCAGCAGCAGTCTTTTAGGGATGATTTACAGTCCCAAGAAACCAGTGGACTTGTACGTGGCTGGGAGGAGGTGGCTGCGGATCATGTCGTCCTTAGTGACCCAGAGGACTCCGGAGCGAATGCCTCAGCAAACCTACGCTGCATGGCCTCCCTGATCCTGCAAAGTCTGCGGAAGGATCCTCGTATTCTTCGGATCAAGGAGAGGGACCATTACTGGCTGGCCACTCTCCTTGATCCACGGTACAAGGGTAAGGTTGCGGACCTTATGTTACCGTCGCAGAGGGAGCAGAGGATGAGACAACTCCGGGAGGCCTTGCAGAAAGGTCTGTGCAACGCGTTCCCAGAGACTGGGAGGTTACAAACTCCTGGTCCTGGACAACGAGTTGCTGAGGCTTCGGCCAGTCAAAGAAGGAGCGGTGGGGAAGGTGGCCGTCTGACCAATGCGTTCAGACAATTCTTTAGTCCGCAGCCCCAAAGTATGATCGGTTCCAGCAACCATCGCCAGCGTCTGATAAACATGGTGCAGGAATATCTAGGGGCAAGGTCAGACTTGGACACCTTCCCCACCGAAAATCCTCTGGCTTACTGGGTCTTGAGGATGGATCACTGGCCAGAGCTTGCACAGTATGCAATTGAGCTACTGGCCTGTCCTGCATCCAGCGTTCTTTCGGAACGCACATTCAGTGCTGCTGGAGGATTTGTCACGGATCACAGGGTGCGCCTGTCCACCGACTCGGTTGATCGACTGACTTTCATCAAGATGAACCAGTCTTGGATCACCACCAGCTACCACACACCTGATGCTGATATAACAGACTAATTGATTTTAACATGTCACATCCCTTCAAGACTGATGCTGATGCTGAGTGCCTGTGCTGTTATGTTGACTGGCTATCCTCCTCCTCCGAGTCCTCAATGATACGATTGATGATGATAGCTTGGAAGATCATTTTTGTTTATGGGTGCCGCCACCAGTGGCTAAGGCCCAATTTTTCAGCCCCTGTTTTACAGGGGCGTGTAATTACAATTTTTTTAGCAATAATTTGCCATAGGGCTCATTGCTGTGCTCCAAGTACAGTATCTGTGAGGGGTTGGAGTGTTGTGCCACCAGTGCCTAAGGCCCAATTTTTCAGCCCCTGTTTAACAGGGGCGTGTCATTACAATTTTTGAAGCAATACTTTGCAACAGGGCTCATTGCTGTGCTCCAAGTACAGTATCTGTGAGGGGTTGTAGTGTTGTGCCACCAGTGCCTAAGGCCCAATTTTTCAGCCCCTGTTTAACAGGGGCGTGTCATTACAATTTTTGAAGCAATACTTTGCAACAGGGCTCATTGCTGTGCTCCAAGTACAGTATCTGTGAGGGGTTGTAGTGTTGTGCCACCAGTGCCTAAGGCCCAATTTTTCAGCCCCTGTTCAACAGGGGCATGCAATTACAATTCTTGATCTAATAATTCACAGCAGGGCCCATTGCTGCACCCACCAAGAGTAACTGTCAGGGCTTACAGTGTTGTGGCACCAGCACCACCATCAAAGGCCCAATTTTTACTACCACTGTTCAACAATTATATGTAATTAAAATTCCTGATATAATAGTTGACAGCAGGGCGTTCCAGCACCAACCAAGAGTAACTGTGAGTGCTTACAGTGTTGTGCCAACACCAACAACTAAGGGGCCTATTTCTGCAGAGTATATACGGCAGGTCCCTACTTTCAAACATCCAACTTACAAACGACTCCTACTTGCAAACGCAAGAAGACAACAGGAAGTGAGAGGAAATCTACCCCTTGGAAGGAAAATTCTCTCCTGTAAGAATTAATATGGGAGAAAGGTGTCTCCTCTGTACTGATGCTTTATCAGCAATCCTTGTTTCAAGAAAAACACCACATTTCAAAAACAGTTGTCATTGGGACGGAAAGTGAGGTGAAATGTTCTGAACAGGGGCACAGACAGCAAAACAAATGTTACAGGGGTGATAACCCTTACCTATGTTTTCCAAAAAGTTTAAAAATAGATTTTTGGGCTGGAGCTACACTTCAACAATGTACCTGTTCAAAATTACAAACACATTCTACATAAGAACAAACAAACCTACAGTCCCTGTCTTGTATGCACCGCCTGTATACGGCTGTTCAGAGTATATAGGGCCTTTTTTATTTTATGTGCGGGGTTCCCCTTAATATCCATACAAGACCCAAAGGGGCTGGTAATGGGCTGGGGTAGGGGGGGGGGGTCATGGGGTAGCTATGCCATTTTTCTTAAAGATTTTCATCCATATTACCGGGACCAGACATTACATTAAAGCCGCAAGCAGTTTTAAATGGCTTTTTTTTCCTTTAGAAGTGTCATTTTGTGCAGGGACAGTTCTAAACACGGGAAACACGTGGCACTTCACAGGCATACTTTAGACACCCCCCAGGTACGATATTTAAAGGAATATTTGACTTTTTTTTTTTCACTTTATGCATCATTAAAATGACTGCTCCCGAAAAACGACAGTTTTTAAAACTTCTTTTTGCATTGATACATGTCCCCTGGTGCAGAACCCGGGTTCCCAAACCCTTTTTAGGACAATAACATGCATAATAGTTGTTATAATTATCACTTTAGAATTCGAACGTTCGCATCCATTGTATTTAATAGGGTTCTAATGTTCGTACGAACTTTCGGTCCGTTCGCGGGTTCTGGTGCGAACCGAACCCGGGGGTGTTCGGCTCATCACTACTCTGGACGCACCACCACTGCAATGCTATCCTGTGGCCAAACACATCCCCCCCCCCAAAATAATTTAGTAATGGCCCATCAGAGGGGGTGATGAATATGATAAATGAGCCTTCCATTATCCTTTTTTTACACACCTTAATAAACGTAGAATTTGATTGATGTTGGCCTCTAATGTTTTTTTCAGAGAATTTCCTTGTAATGTATGACTTTTGTATTCTAATATTATTTCATCTTGTTTCACTCCACAGCTTCCTTCCACGCCACAGGAATGGCAGACTGTGGCATCAGAGTTTGCCACGCGGTGGGACTTCCCCAACTGCGGTGGTGCCATAGACGGGAAGCACGTCCGCATCGTTCCGCCACCCCGTTCTGGGTCCTACTACTACAATTACAAGGGGTTTCATAGCATTGTGCTGATGGCGGTGGTGTCAGCACGGTATGAATTCCTCTATGTTGATGTAGGGAAGAATGGCCGGATGTCCGATGGGGGATCCTTCATCCAGACGGAGTTTGCCCTCCGTCTCCAGAGTGACGACCTTGCATTGCCACCGGATGCAGGGAATATTGAAGGACTCCCCTTTGTTTTTTTGGCTGATGAAGCCTTCGGACTCGGACGGCATCTTATGAGGCCATTTCCTCAGAGGACCCTGACCCCAGAGAAGAGGGTGTTCAATTACCGGCTAGCCAGGGGCCGAAGAGTTGTCGAAAATGCCTTTGGCATAATGGCCAGCCGGTTCCGCCTTTTTATGACTTCAATACACTTGGCGGACTACAAAATAAACTATGTAGTGTTATGCTGCTGTGTGCTACACAATTTTCTTTGCCGCAAATCTAATTCCTATATGGCCTCAGTTTTGCCTGAGGCTGGACTTTCCCCTGCAAATCCCCTGCCGGGCCTGGAATCTGCCCGTCTTGGCTTGCCCTCCCAAAATGCCCGTGAGGTTCGGGACAAATACATGGAGTATTTCACGGGTAGGGGGGCAATTCCTATGCCAGCCTATGTCTAAGGATCCAAATAAAAAGCTTGTTTAAACCTTTAATTATTTGTTCCTTCCTGTCTCCTAGTTTGTCTTTGTGCATTTGTAGTGCCAAGTGTATTTTACTTTAGTAACTAACAACCATTTCACTATGTAACCTAACAAAATAACCAAATAAGCTTAGAGGGTATTATAAAAAGAAGCTACACGTTGTTTGTGGTCAAATATTTTACTCTGTGCACTTTCTCACCATTTTTAGTTTTTTCTTGTTTTTTGTGTTGGCCTGGCCCCAACCCGGCAATGTTTTGCTTATGAAAATACAAAAATAACAGTTGCATTCCAAAAATTACAACATTGGATACCTCTGAGCAATCGGAGACATTCACTTACACAAACTATGTCTCTATGTGCCCGTCCTAATATGGGGTCCTGCCACCCCTTGCCCAGGCAAAAATTGAATATGCACACATTTGGGATTTTTTTCATCTAGGAAGTTTACAATCCTGATCCCTATTGTCAACATGTGCTATCTGCCATCAGGGGTGATCAATGGACGTGTTTTGGGGGTGCAACCCCTTCCTCAGTTCACCGACTTTAGATACGAGGAAGGGGTTGCACCCACAAAAGACGTACATGGATATCCCCTGATGGCAGATAGCACATGTTGACACACTGTGTGCAGATTCAATTTTTGGCTGGTTTGATTGTCAAAAATATTCGAAAATGGGCAAAAACAAACATGTAAAAACAAATGTGTTTGGATGGCTTATTGAATTCTCCCCAAAACATCGAGAATGTCTTTAATTGTTTGTTCCATCACATGGATTCTTTGTTTAATTAGGTCCAGTTCCGTGCTACATTCCATCACTTGCTGGATGAGGCGGAGGGCACTGTCAGCAGAGAACCGTGTGCTATCCTTCACAACATTTACATCCCCTAAAAACAAAAAACAAAAGGTATTATAACTCTCCAGGCCTACCTCTCTTACCTGAAGCTGTGGTGACAGATACTGACCTGTTGTGGTGACCAGATCCACAACGTCATCAACCTCTCCTTCCTGCACTTCTCCTTCCTCCACCTCAACTTCCTGCACATCTTTCGGTTGTGGATCTTTGGGAGTTTGGTGTTGTTTGGAAGTTGTGGGGTGCATGTGCTCCCTGGAGTGTTCTCCTCCCAGTCTTCTCTCCCCTATGAGAATCAAACAAAAGGTCTATTTATCACACTGTAAATCTCAATGTTAAAATAAAAACAGGCTAAATTGCTTGGAAGTGGGGTACAAGTGTGTGTTTGGGCGGAATTTAAAGAAAAATGCATTATTTATGACCAAGAATATGTTTAGTATTCACCTTTGGATGTAATTTATTTGACATGGAGGCACCACAAAAATTCTCTGATGCACCTGTGTGGGACACCCAAAAAAGGCGGGTCTGTTGGCCCACACTATAGTGCTCCAAAGTACAGATGTGGAAGCAGCTGCTGAGTGTCGTCTCCTTTACACTGATAAAAGTTTGCATTTCATTCTCTTTACAAACACATCATCTAGCCTAAAAATTTCGCCACAATATTTGAGCAAAAATGGCAGATGTCTAATTACTTTTGTGGCTCTAAAATAAGCCAAAACCGCGGATAGTGGCCGAACGAAGTGTCGGTAACGTAACGAACGATTACTGTGCCCAACCAAGTTCAAAATATTACATTTTGGAAGGGAGTCCAATATGAGAAACCAAAATAAAGAGCAACATGTCAGTTTAGAAAAGGATTAATAGCATAAAAGTGTACATTTTACTTACTTTTAGCGAGCATTCTCTTCATGCTCCTCAACTGCTCTGGCTCCCTCAGTTTGAGGTCTGACCACCTCTTTCTGAGCTGCTCATTTGAGCGTTTCACCCCGAAATTCGCCTTCAGACTCTTCACGACTTTAGTGAGGATTTTGGCCTTCCTTCTATTTGGTTTGCTATACGGCCCATGCTTTGCATCATAATCAGACTTGAGCAAGATGTCCACCATCTCCGCCATCTCCGCCAAAGACATATTCGATGCCTTGAATCTCCTCCTTGATCGTGACGTTTCCTCGGTCTCCAGGCTTGTCTCCTCCTCGTTAGTTGCGGAATTATCAGACACCTGCTGTAACTCCGCCATATCTGTCTGCGCGCCGAAAGAGAAGGGGCGGGGAAAAGATGTTAGTTAGAACGTCATGGGCGGGCGACGTGTGCGGAGCGACGTGTTCGTATTTTGACGCATGCGTGGTGTGTATATAGCAAACACACATGTGACTATAGTACGTTCGGTGTGCAGAGAGAGGAGTTCAAGTGACGGACGTGCGAACGAAGGTATGTGATTTTGTGACTTGTACAAATTGTTGGCCTATACTGTCTTGAGAATGTTGTAGGATATATATGGTGACTACGATGTTAAGGAGGTTAGACTGTTTGCCTCACATTAGTTATATATAATTTATTTAACTTGCAGATACAATATGAATGTCTTTATAAGCGACAAGGATTTCCTGGCGGAATTTATTGACCGGGTAAGGGAGCTGCCGGCTCTGTGGGAGACGAAAAACCCCATCCACAAAAAAAGAGGGGTGAGAAAAGCAGCGCTGGAGAAGCTGCTCCCATTTGTGCAGACCAAGGTGCCCACAGCCACAGCAAAACAAGTGGACACTAAAATTGGGAGCTTGAGAGGTACCTACAGGACTGAACGCTCTAAGGTGCTGGCTTCTCAGAGGTCAGGAGCAGCAGCAGGTGATGTTTATGTCCCGATTTTGTGGTACTACAGCAGGATGTCCTTCCTGGATGACCACATTGACACAAGGCCATCACTCTCCACTCTTCCCCCCAGACTTCCCTGCAGCCAACCTGAGCCTTCTCTGGAGCAAGAGGAGGCAGCCATCCTGGATGATCCTGATTTGGCCATCTGGAGCCAGGTATAGTATTAACTGAAAATGTATTAGGATAAAATTAATGTTTGACAAATATGTCAAGATGAGAAACATACATTATTTTGTAAAAAAGAGGTAGGATGAAAGGGATTTTTATGGTGCAGGAATTAATCGATGAAAGAGAGTTTCTAATATAATATAGTTAATAATTTTATTAATGCAAAAATAGACAAAAAAAGTATAAAATATATAAAACCAATCCTAGGTTTTTTAGTACATATACAGTATCATACATAGATGGTGGTCATAATGCATTTTTGGATGAACATAAAATCGCATAGAAACCCAACATGTTTCACTTGAAACAGCTTCCTCAGGGGTTTGCGATGACCATCCGTATTTGTCAAGTATGACTATACAAAAGAAAAAAGAAAAAGAAAAATATACAGTTATACATTGAAATACATTACATATTATATTTAGACAAATTAAGTATGAACAAGGTCTGATTGTTATGCTGGACCCCTCCCATTGCTACTTACCTTGCCGTCTGTATTGTCTGCTGTGCAACACCGAGAAACGCAGGATCAAGAGCAGAGGTCACCCCATATATAGAGAGAATGCGGATAGGTGACCACAGTGGACACTAAATAAAAGACCGGCTGAATGCCAAAAACAAAAAAAACAGGGATCAGAAAAAGGAAAAAGAAAAGAAAAAAACGAAAAAAAAAAAAAAAAAAACGAAAAAAACAGGAGGAGAAAATTAGTTTTACATTTTAAATTTTTTAAATTCTAAATTATGGAAACGATGGTGCGCAATTGAGCAAACCATACAGAGACAGAAAAGTCTGTCTAGTATACAATGAGTAAATGATAGCAGTAAATAAGAATGACTTACGTAGAGTCAGGTGAACAGAGATATGTTCACTTGCTGAGATGGAGAGGCTATCTGCTTGCAAGAAACCACAGATGGAGACTGTGGAGGCCACTAAAAGAGACCACATTGTTTGGAATTTGTTTACATATAAAGGTTAATATAGATGACATGGTGTGCCTATGTCCCCCAAAAAAAGATAGGCACACATAGTTTAAAAGTTAGGTTAGTCAGGCAATTTAAATGACTAAATGTATATGAGACATATATTGAATTTGTGTTTCAATCTTTTTATTCAAGTTTTGTCATACAAAATGTATAAAAGTCGCCACATAACATTGTACAGTCACAGTCAACATTTGGGGTAACACAATGAAGATCACCAAGTGTAGGGGTCCTTGGAGTAGTCCGAAGCTCCGTAGAGCCGTTAACCCCTATTAGCATCGCAGATCATATCTGAACCGTCCACCCAGATGAGCCGCCCCCCCATCCATCTATCGGGGGGGGCGCAACCCAGCCGGCCGTGTGGGCAGCCCAGAGGTCTGATCAGACTGACAATGGTCCCGTAGGAGCTGAGAAAACAGGGAGCAGCACAAACCTCTAAGGTCTGGATCTGACTCCAAAAATAAACAATAAACAAATTTCAAAAGAGAGGAAAGAGGACAGTGACAAAGAATAGAAGGAAGGAGACAGAGTAAGGAAAGGACAGGTGAGGAGGGGGGAATGGGGGGAGGGAGGGGGGGGAGGAGCCCCGATTCAGCATCCAGACATCTCAACCTAATCCCCTAGGCTATGCTGTAAACATCCCCGGGTCATTAGTTAGGTAACGAAGCCATGGGTCCCAAACTCCATGAAACAGTTTCATTTTATCTTGGGCCAGAGCGGTCAAGCGTTCGTTTAGCATCAACCAAGACAATTTGCCTTTAAGCTGATCGAATGGTAGAGCTGCCGATTTCCAGTTCCTAGCAATAGTGATTTTGGCTGAAATAAAAATAAATGTCAAGAGCCTCTTGCAGGACTTGGAGGCTTCCACATCTCCTCCCCCCAGTAGTGCTTGCTTAGCTGATTTAGTTAGGTTTAGTTGGGTAAGGGAGTAAACTAAATTATACACCCTGATCCAAAACCTCCGGACCTTTGGGCATGTCCACCAAATATGATAGGTGGTGCCCATCTGGCCACATCCTCTAAAGCACAACGGGGTAGCTCCTGAGACAAAAGTTGCCAGTCTGACCGGCACCATATACCACCTCAGTAGAACCTTATAATTGGCCTCAATTATTGAAGTATTGACGAGCGAACGAGATGCTGTCTCGGCTATCCTATGCCATTCGTCCAGATCCAGGGTTTCCTGCAAGTCGGTCTCCCATTGGACCATATAAGTCAGCTTTGTCGATACACTCAGCAATATCGAATATATAGCAGATAAATGTCCTTTAATTTTATCATAATTTTTGCATAGATGTTCCATGGGAGTTTGGGTTGCTAGGTTGCTCTTGCGAGCCAGGGTTTGTACATAATGTGAGATTTGGGCGAACCTATAACCCTCCGCTGGAGGCATTTGATGTCTGTCAGCCATAGTCCGTTCGGTCAGCATACCTCTATGATCGCACAAGTCAGCAATACACTTAAAACCCTTATTAGTCCACCATTCGAACGCTAGTGGAGTGAGACCCGGGGTGAATGCTTTATTTTGAAGCAGAGGTGTCAGTGGAGAATGAGGAGATTTGACATATATTGAATTTGGATAATAATCTTGTAAATAGATATTTATTTTTAAATATTATCTGTTGGTTTGAAATTACTTTTAAAATTAGTTCCATATCAAAGTGGAACATAGTGGACAATAGTCTCCATAAATGGATGTAACAAGATCAAAATAGATGGATTAAAAATAATAATAATTGTAAGCCCAACAGTCCAGTGTGGAAAGAGGGACAGACGCACTTTAGCCTATGGCAGCCATATCCTATGCATTGGGTGCAGTTCCGCATTGTTAAATGCAGCCTGAGATAAAGGGGGTATAACCATAAAAAGTATCAAAAGGCAGAAAGAGGAGCAAGAAGGTATATGAATATTACCTTTGAATAGTTGAACCGCCAGCCAGAACTCCACCAACCCACAACGCTGCAAACAGTGTGTGAGCTGGTTATATAGTGTCCACCAATACGGTCGGCGTCTGACATCACCGACCGTAGAGCGGGCTAGAAGCGCATGACGTCAGCCTGTAGGACATGCCGACTGCTGGGAACTGCAAGGGCCAGAATGCACCAGGGCTGGGGGAGGAGCCGCTCGCCGTCACACCATACAGGACGGATGGAGCGGATGCCGCCCTCTGGAAAATTCCACCAATTGGAAGATGTTCACTAACAGCCAATGGCGAAAGGATGGAAAGCAGCCAGACCAAACCAGAATGCATGTCACCAGGGTCAACGCCGCGCTAAAGATGGGCCATCCATGGGGGATCGTAGATGACCCTGGGTGCCCAAGCAGTCACACCGCATAAATCAAGGGGGGACAATGGCCTGAGGGAAACGGCAATGCACAGCAGACAGAACCGGCGGCAGTTGTTAAAGGGATAAGTGCAAAAACCAGAGCAGCGAGCCCGGCTAAAGGACCGGATCAGAACTCATATGGCCCGACACTCTGAGGGAGGGGGGAGAAAAAGGAACCAGCGGAACAAGAAGACCAATATGTATCACCAAATAAACATAATAAATTAACACATTGTACATAAGTGTAAGGTTGATATGGTATCAAAGCATAATATACAACATTATAAACTAACACTTTACGTATAGATGAAAATTAAAACTAGAATGTCCATAGCATGAAGGGTCAAGAAGATGTATTCTGGACCATTGATGCTGAGACATGCACCATTTTACTGTGGCCACAGTAGACAGCCAATAGAGCATGGCGAGAGAAAAAAAAAAAAAAAAAAGGTTTCACAAGAATAAACAGAAAACCCCAAATCAGTCCTAGATATAACATCAAAGAAATGATCTAAAACTAAGACTTTCATTGAATCCCGGAGGGTGAGTGGCCCTGAGGTCATAGATCCAGCGCGACTCAAGTTGGAGAAGGGTCCTGTCTACACTTCCCCCCCTTGAGTCGAGCGGGACATGCTCCAGGGCCAAAAATTTGATGACATTGGGGTCAAAATTATGATAATTGCCGACATGCCTACTAACTGCCGTCACTACTTTTCTATTGAGAATGGGTTTCATATGGTCCCTTATTCTCTTAAAGAAGGGTCTTTTGGTTTTCCCAACATAGTACCCCCCGCATTGACACTGAGCCAGATAAATCACCCCCACTGATTGGCAGGTGACTATATCACAGGTAGGGTGCCAATTGCCATTAGGTAATTTAAACTTGGTTTTGGTGTCTACAAAGCGACAAACATCGCAGTGACCACAAGGCGATGTACCGCCAATAGATGTATTTTTGGAAACTGGAACAGGCTTAAAGTGACTATGGACCAGGCGATCTCTCAAGGAAGAGACCCGTTTAAAGGTAATTTCTGGGTGTTTTTTTATGTATTTATTAACAGTCGAATCAGCCAATAGTAATGGCCAGAATTTTGTTAAGATGTTTCTCATTTCTTTATGTTGGGAAGCATACCTAGTAATTACTCTAACCGTATCTGTGGTTGCAGAATTTTTCGAAGAAAAAATTAGAGAACTTCTTTTTTGGGTTTTTACCCGATTGAAGGCTCGTTTTAAACATCTATGGCTATAGCCTCTGGCTTTTAATCTCTGGTAAAGGTCTTTCGAGGTAGCTTTAAAATCTGCATCCCTGCTACAGTTCCGCCTAAGCCGAAGGTATTGGCTATAGGGGATACTGTGCAGGAGAGGTGCAGGATGTGCACTGCTGGCATGAAGGATGGTATTTCCAGCAGTGGGTTTTCTATATAGACATGAGTGAACTAGCCCTGTGTCATCAATAGAAATGTTGAGGTCCAGAAAACGAATAGTGGTTTGACTGTAATTGATAGTAAATTTTAAATTAAAGTCATTAATAGACAAAAGATCAAAAAATTGCTGTAATTGAATCTGATCACCTGACCAAAAAATCAATAGGTCATCTATATACCTATACCAAGAGATGATATAATCCAGAAAGGGAGCAAGGTCCTCTCTAGAGAAAACCTGTCGTTCCCACCCCCCCAGGTACAGGTTGGCATACGATGGGGCACACTTAGTCCCCATCGCAACCCCCTGCACCTGGAGGTAGTGGGAAGATCCAAAAAGAAAAACGTTGTGTTTCAGGATATAACTCAATAACTCCAACACAAAGTCGTTGTATATCCGTAAGGAGGGGCCTCTCTCAGAAAGATGACCTTTAATAACCTCCAAGCCCCTATCATTGGGTATTGTATTATAGAGGCTTTCAACATCCAGGGAGACAAGCCAGGTATTAGCTGGAAGTTGTATACCCTCGATTGTTCTCAATAAATCGATAGTGTCCTTCACATACGATGAAAGAGAAGTAACATGAGGAGACAGATAGCTATCAACCAGAGAACTGGCATTTTCGGTGAGACTGGAACAGCCTGAAATTATCGGCCGTCCTGGCGGATTAGTTAATGATTTGTGTGTCTTTGGCAGAGCATAAAACGTAGGAGTCCTTGGATTTTTAGTGTCCAAGAACCTCCACGTATCGTGATCTATAGTGCCTTGCTGAAATGCTTTAAGAATAATATAACGATACTTGGCATAATAATTTTCCAACACAGTTTTAGAAATTGGTCTGTACCATTCGACATTGGACAAAATCTTCATACACATAGTCTCATAGTTCTCCACATCCATGATGACAAGATTACCGCCTTTGTCTGCGGGTTTGATTATTATTTCAGAATTATTTTGTAGAGATTTAATGGCCGCTTTTTGTGATATGGTTAAATTTGAGGTTGCTGAAGAAATCAAATTCATTGTTTGGATACTGTGTGAGACCTGCTGAACAAAGGCCCAAATATTGGGATTAGTGTTCAACAGTGGAAAGTTTCGAGATTTGGATCTAAAAGATTGAGGAGGGGGGAAGGACATGCCAGCGATGGATAAATCCGGTGTATCACTCCACCAGGAATCCTCATCAAAGACATGGCCCTCCTCCCAAAGATCCATCAAATCAGACATTGCATTCTGTTCAGCAATGTGTGACTTGATGTTATCAATGTCACATATGGATGGTTCAGCTAAAGGTTTATCATAAATTACTTTATACATGAGACGACGTGCAAACAAATGTACATCTTTTATGAAATGAAATTTGTCAACATTGGAATCTGGACAAAAGGTCAATCCTAGTTTCAATATTTGGATCTCACTTTCAGAAAGGCTATATCTAGACAAGTTAATTGTAGATAATTCCAAGTCATCGTCAACCTGTGCGGTGAAATTGGGTGCATTACCTGAAGGTGAAGGAGAATCTATTCCTTCACTAAAAAAATTGGTGCGATCCTGGTTTCAGATGGTAAAAGCGTCCCAGACGGTGATACCATTATGTCTGAATTACTCACCTTCGGAATTGCACCAAGGTGCATAGGTGATGCAGTGACAGACGTAGAAAGTGCGGTAGAAACGATAGCATGCGATGCTGTCGGTTGAGGACCTCGAGGTGCATTAGAAGAAGGGTGCAATAGGGTGGAAAGGTGAGAGGAAATTAGTTTGGATTGGGCGTCGGATGGTTGACGTGGTAAGGGAGTGCCGAGTTGGTGTCGCAGTGATTCGGTCGATGCTGCATCCGAATTGCCTTTGCGCTTTTTGGGCAATCTATCCCCAGACAAATCGCGATAAATCGTAGATTGGCTAGAAGATAAGGAAGAGTTAGTGGAAAGATTTGATGCATTTTCATCTTTTTTGGCACTTCTATAGCTGTTGGATCTGAATGGTTTCTGATTGGTATTGACATTCCATTTATATGCAAAGTTGTTAGTATATGCGTTTTTGTCGCGTACAAATTTGTCTTCTTTTGTCCTAATGACATCTGTTGTATAAGATTCTATGTGTTCTTTGAGAGTCTGTTCTTTTTTCTTAAATCTTGTGCTGGTCATGACCAAACTGTACTCATCATACCATTTAGAGACAGATGCATCCAATGCAGTTAACTCATGCTCGTATTGGGTACATAGGATGGTCATCATGCCTATTGAACAGGATTGTAGGTTTGCTTCCCATTGTGTTTTGAGAAGATCCCCTACCTTCCTGAGGTTTGGAAAGATCTGAACCCTCAGGCCCCAGGGTACTATGTTATTATCATTATATTTTTCAAAATATCGTTTATGCCAAAAAATTCGCACTTTTTTCTCCAATATTCGTCCACATTATTTTGGATTCCACAAGTGAAATCAAGATCTGTAGACATTATTCTGCACTTAATTGGGTGCTAAATAGTCAATCTGATGTAGTGGTAAATTTAAAGCAAGGATTTATGGATTTACATTCTAATTGCTTCAATCAGGATTACAAAGTTTGATGCAAAGATTAAACCAACATATTAAACTATGTCCCTTTTTCATACACAGGATGAAATCAGCCAGGAGGAGGGTCTGGAAACTGTCAGGCAGGAGGAGGAAGGGCCCAGTGGCAGCCAGGAGGTGGCAGGGCCCAGTGGCAGACAGGAGGTGGCAGGGCCCAGTGGCAGACAGGAGGTGGCAGAGCAAAGGAGAAGCACCAGATCCCAGGTGCCTCCCATCCGGCTTCCCAAAAGAGGCAAGAGGGACAGGAGCACGAGTGAGGCAGCAATGGCCCTTATTCGTGAGGCCCATGCCACCCTCCAGGAGCCCACATCCCCTGAAGAGGCCATTGCCGGCCTAGTGGAGGCTAAGTTCAAGGTGATGAGCATGGAGCAACGCCTCCTATGCGAGCCCCTGCTTATCACCTTGCTCAACAAGGGGGTGATGGAGAAAATTACCCCCAATACCGCCATATGTGAGGTGGCACAACTGACCCAACCTCAACCTCCACCTCCCCCTTCTTCTTCTGCCCCACCCCCTTCTGCTACACCTCCACCTTCTTCTTCTGCCCCACCCCCTTCTGCTACACCTCCACCTTCTTCTTCTGCCCCACCCCCTTCTGCTACACCTCCACCTTCTTCTTCTGCCCCACCCCCTTCTGCTACACCTCCCCCTTCTTCTGCCCCACCCCCTTCTGCTACACCTCCCCCCTTCTTCTTCTGCCCCACCCCCTTCTGCTACACCTCCACCTTCTTCTTCTGCCCCACCCCCTTCTGCTACACCTCCACCTTCTTCTTCTGCCCCACCCCCTTCTGCTACACCTCCACCTTCTTATTCTGCCCCACCCCCTTCTGCTACATCTCCTCCTCCTCCTCCTGACAGGAGTACCCCTCCAGTGGCCCAGCCTCCAGCCAAACGAAGAAGGAAGGCTGCAGGGAAGGCTTCAGGAAAGGTTGCCAGGAAGAAGAGAAAGTGATGGCCTTGCTTCATTGTGGTCGGACAGAAGGCAGCCTGTTGTAGTACCACACACTTGGGACATATATATCACCTGCTGCTGTTCCTGACCTCTGGGAGGCCAGCATCAGATTGTGTTCAGAAATGTTGGCCTTCTCAAGCTCCCAATTTTAGGGTCCACACAGGGTTGCTGTGTGCTCTGGGGTCCCTGGGATGCACAAATGGCAGCAGGTTCTCCAGCGCTGCCTTCTCTTTATTTTATTTCGAAACATGAATAAATGTGATTTTTGTTTAAGTTCATACTTGACTATGTGTATTTGTAAAAATTAAAAATCTAGCTTTGGAGTAAGCAGATACATTTGACTGACAAAAAAAGGGACAGATATCACCCCCCCCCAAAGAATAACTAAATCTGATTTGCAAAAAAACATGGGGGGAAATTTAACTAATATAGATTCCAAAATTAAATGGGAGATCACTATCAAAACATTGCAAAATTATAATTAGCATCATTTTTAAAAATATAACCATTTAAATTATTCCTAAAAACTTGCACGATATAATACACATAAATCTTCTTAAGAGCAGCATGAAAAAGGTTAAAAAAAAAAGTCATAACTCTGTGTGAATATCAGCAGCAAAAGAAGGTCACTCGTTTTGATTAATGTAACATTCTAACGAAGATTTCAATGCAGAACATTTAAACGATGCAATATTTTTGAGCGTGACGAATGTGCTCTCTCCATTACGAAGGCTTGTTTTATCAGAAGATGCGCTCCCGTCTCATAGTTGCTTGTGAGCATGCGCGCTTTTGGAAGAGTCGTAAAAGCATACACACGAACCATTTTCTCGTCACAAAACAGGCCGATGAGAAACACGACAAGGAAATCTGGAATCCTGACGAGAAAATAGAGAGCAGGTTCTCTATTTTCTCGTCGAGATTCACGGCAATTTTCTCGTCGTAAAACCATACACACGAACGGTTTTCTCGAGAAAAAAGCTCTCGCGGCACTTTTCTTGACGGTTTTGGACGAGAAAATCGGTCGTGTGTACGAGGCTTCACTCTCTAGATGTGCAAAGCTGGTAGAGACATCCCCAAAAAGACTTGCAGCTGTAATAGAAAAGGGGGTTCTACAAAGTATTGACTCCGGGGGAGCCATACAAATGTACCCCCCCCCCACACTTTTCACATATTTATTTGTAAAAACCATTTATCATTTTCCTTCCACTTCACAATTATGTGACACTTTGTGTTGGTCTATCACATAAAATCCCAATAAAATACCTTTACGTTTTTGGCTGTAACATGACAAAAATGTGGAAAATTTCAAGGGGTATGAATACTTTTTCAAGGCACTGTAGATCATTTATAGATAGATGTATACACCACAATTGATAGAATAATTATATAGATAAATATATGGATAGAATGATTGATAATTAATAGATAGATCATTATTTATTGGATAAAGGGAATGATTAGCAAATAGAATTGATACAGAGCATCCGGAAAGTATTCACAGCGCTTCACTTTTTCCACATTTTGTTATGTTACAGGATTATTCCAAAATGCATTAAATTCATTATTTTCCTAAAAAATTCTACAAACAATCTTCCATAACGACAACGTCAAAGAATTTTGTTTGAAATCTTTGCAAATTTATTAAAAATAAAAAACAAAAAAAATCCCACGTACATTAGGCGCTGGATGCGCTGGCGGTATAGCGGCGCTATTTTTAGCGTGATTTGCAGTGATTTGCTGGCGCTATCGGGGGTATTTTAACCCCCACTAGCGGCCGAAAATGGGTTAAAAACGCTCGTAATAACGCCTCTTTGCAGCGTTTTACGATCGTTTTGGAGGCGCTACCCCATTGATTTCAATGGGCAGGGGCGCTATAGGAACGCTATTTTTAGCGCTCCTATTGTGCCTCAAAGATGTGGCTTGCAGGCGTTTTTTGACCCTCCTGCAAGCGCAACGCTCCAGTGTGAAAGCCCTCGGGCTTTCACATTGGATACTATTGTGCCGCTTTTTTGGGGCGCATTGCAGGCGCTATTTTTAGTGCAATAGCACCTGCAAAGCGCCTCAGTGTGAAAGGGGCCTAAGTATCACAGCCTTTGCCATGACATTCAGAATTTAGCTCAGGTCCATCCTGTTTCCACTGATCATCCTTGAGATTTTTCTACAACTTGATTGGAGTCCACCTGTGGCAAATTCAGTTGATTGGACATGATTTGGAAAGGCACACACCTGTCTATAGAAGGTCCCACAGGTAACAGTGCATGTCAGAGCACAAACCAATCCATGAAGTCCAAAACAGGATTGTATGGAGGCACAGACCTGGGGAAGGGTACAGAAACATTTCTGCAGCATTGAAGGTCCCAATGAGCACAGTGACCTCCATCACCTGTAAATGGAAGAGGTTTGGAACCATCAGGACTCTTCCTAGAGCGTGCCATCTGGCCAAACTGAGCGATCGGGGGAGGGGGGGCCTTAGTCAGGGGGGTGACCAAGAACCGGTCACTCTGACAGAGCTCCAGTGTTTCTCTGTGGAGAGAGGAGAACCTTCCAGAACAACAACCATCTCAGTAGCACTCCACCAATCAGGCCTGTATGGTAGAGTGGCCAGACGGAAGCCACTCAGTAAAAAGGCACATGACAGCCCACCTGGAGTTTTCCAAAAGGCACCTGAAGGACTCTCAGACCATGAGAAACAAAATTCTCTGGTCTGATGAAACAAAGATTGAACTCTTTGGCCCGAATGGCAAATGTCATGTATGGAGGAAACCAGGCACTGCTCATCACCTGGCCAATACCATCCCTACTGTGAAGCATGGTGGTGGCAGCATCATGCTGTGGGGGTGTTTTTTAGCAGCAGGAACTGGGAGACTCAGACTGGGGGTTGAAGGTTCATCTTCCAACAGGACAACGACCCTAAGCACACAGCCAAGGTAACAAAGGAGTGGCTACGGGACAACTCTGTGAATGTCCTTGAGAGGCCCAGCCAGAGCCCAGACTTGAACCCTCTGGAGAGATCTGGAAATGGCTGAGCACCGACGCTCCCCATCCAACCCAAAGGAGCTTGAGAGATCCTGCAAAGAAGAATGGGAGAAACTGTCCAAAAATAGGAGTGCCGAGTTTGTAGCATCATACTCAGAAAGACTTGAGGCTGTAATTGGTGCCAAAGGAGCTTCACCAAAGTATTGAGCAAAGGATGTGATACTTATGTACATGGGATTTTTTTTTTTTTTTTTTTAATAAACGTGCAAAGATTTCAAACTTCTTTCATGTTGTCATTATGGGGGATTGTTTGTAGAATTTTTAAGGAAAATAATGAATTTAATCAGTTTTGGAAAAAAGCCGTAACATAACAAAATGTGGAAAAAGTGCAGCGCTGTGAATATTTTTTGGATGCACTGCAAGTATCACGGCCTTTGCTCAATACTTTGTTGAACCTCTTTTGGCCCCAATTACAGCCTCAAGTCTTTCTGAGTATGATGCTACAAGCGTGGCACATCTATTTTTGGGCAGTTTCTCCCATAATGCCTCGTACACACGTCCGAGACTCTCATCAGAAAAAAACACGTCGTTTTTCTTGACGAGATTCTTGGACAAGAAACTTGTCCCGGCCGAGTGTACACACGATCCATTCAAAGAACCCGCGGTTCTTTGAATGGAGCGAACGCGGTGACGTCATCGACTACGACGAGCGTGCGCTCTTCACATTCGATGCCGTCGCCGCCATCTTGCTACACCCTACCTATGCCTAGGAAGCTACCGCGCATGCGTCAAAGTCATTTCGAGCATGCGCGGGTTTCCACGGCGACAGGTAAGTGTACATACACTCGGGTTTCTCGTTGAGAAACAGGCCGACGAGAATCCCGACGAGAAAATAGAGAGCAGGTTCTCTATTTTTCTCGTCGAGATTCTTGTCGGTTTTCTTGACGAGAAAACTGATAGCCGCGTACACACGACCGATTTACTCGGCAAGAAAGCTCTGCCAGCAAGTTTCTTGCTGGTTCTTGCCGAGAAAATCGGTCGTGTGTACGAGGCTTTAGTCTTTGCAGGACCTCTCAAGCTCCATCAGGTTGGATGGGGAGCATCGGGGCACAACCATCTTCAGATCTCTCCAGAGATGTTCATTCGGGTTCAAGTCTGGGCTCTGGCTGGGCCACTCAAGGACATTCACAGAGTTGTCCTGTAGCCACTACCTTGTTATCTTGGCTGTGTGCTCAGGGTCGTTGTCCTGTGGGAAGATGAACCTTCGCCCCAGTCTGAGGTCCAGAGCGCTCTGCAGAAGGATTTCATCAAGGATGTCTCTGTACATTGCTGCATTCATCTTTCCCTCAATCCAAATAATTCATAGATCTGATTTCTCTCTTCTTATAGATCCCTGTAATAATTGCTGAATCTATTTAAATAAAGTATTAGACCCCTTTCACACTGGGGTCCCGGCCACATTTGCGGTAAAGCGCCACTCATTTTAGCGGGGCTTTACAGCTGTTTAACCACTTCAATACCAGGCACTTATACACCTTCCTGCCCAGGCCAATTTTCAGCTTTCAGCACTGTCGCAATTTGAATGACAATGGCTGCACTGATGGGCACCGATGAGGTGGCACTGATGGGCACTAATGATGGGCACTGATAGGCAGCACTGATGGGCACCGATAGGTGGCACTGGTATGCGGCACTGATGGGCACTCATAGGTGGCACTGATGGGCACTTATGGGTGGCACTAATAGGTGGCACAGAAGGGCACTGATGGACACTGGTGGGTGCCACTGATGACACTGGTGGGTGGCATTGCTGGGCATCCCCAAAAAAATTTGTGCCAAGATGGTGCCAGTCAGTGCCCATTTGTGGGCACTGATTGGCATAAGTTAGGCATATATTTATACATGTGGATGGCCATGGGGGACTTACCTGGCCATCCACATGTTAGGTGCTTCCCTGGTGGTCCTGGGCAGCATCCTGGTGGTCCAGTGTGGGCATCCGAGGGGGGGCTGCGCTGATAAACAATCAGTGCGAACCCCCCCTGTCAGGAGAGTCTTCGATCGGCTCCCCTCTACTCGCGTCTGTCAGACGCGAGTGAGGAAGTGCCGATCAACAGCTCTTCCTGTTTACATCGTGATCAGCCCTGATTGGACAAGGCTGATCACGTGGTAAAAAGCCTCCGCCGGAGGCTCTTTACCGAGATCGGTGTGTCAGACTGACACACCGATTGCCGCGATGTGCGCCCCCCCCCCCCCCGGGCGCGCGGCGGCTGTTATCCTGCAGGACATCAATAGACGTCCAGTCAGGATAACACAACCACTTCCCGGACATCAATCTCCTATTGACCGGGCGGGAAGTGGTTAAGCGGCGCTTTTCGGCCTCTAGCGGGGTGCTTTTAACCCGAAAGAAGGGGTTAAAAACTCCCGTGTTGCGGCACTTCGGAACCGCTGCCCATTCATTCCAATTGGCAGGGCGTTTTGGGAGCGCTAAATACAGCACTCCCAACCCGCCCCAAAGATGCTGCTTTCAGGACTTCTTAGAACGTCCCGCAAGCACACCGCCCCAGTGTGAAAAGTCACACTTGAATGAATGGGAGGCGATTTTTCGGGTGCTCAGCTGAGGCTATTTCCAGCGCTAAAGCGCCTGAAAACCGCCCAGTGTGAAAGGGGTCTAAATCTCACTTTAACTTGCTGTTTTTTTCTTGTTTTTTGTTTTACAAACTGACAATTCCTCCTGATTTGATAAGCAAATTTTAGGTAGGTTTTACTTAACGCTGGACTCTGGGCACCAAATAAATGGTACAGAGCTAACGTACATGCAGCTTTCATAGGCTGATATTCCTGGGGAACAGTCAGTACTGTTAGCCTTGTATTCCCTGCGAGACCATCCATTTAAGAGCTCCTTTCTACGACTGCAGCCCAACCTACACTATAATGACGTATTTTGGAGAGCTCAACCTTCCCCGAAGAATCATTTAAACTCAGATATAGGCAGCTGCAGTCTACTTTCTCGCCTGCAGGTGGCGATATTCCACAGTTGTACTACGGCTGGAGATGAAGTCAAGAGGAACATGGTTCCTCTATGGCAGGGATAGGCAACCTTTAAGTGGTTGAGATCTACCCAGATAACATGAAGGCAAAGATCCAGGGGGGGGGGGTGGGGGCGGTGGGAGATGGGGAAGGGCATGGGGCTGGTATTAGGCGGTGCCCTCAAAAAGAAATCCCCAAATAATCAAGCCCTCATTAAAAGACGTAGTGTTCTGTACCCCCCCAACGCAGAGTGCTCTGCCCCCTTTACATCACTCCCTCCCACTGTAGTGTCCTCTGCCCCCCTTCTCCCACAGTAGTGTTGCTCCCCCCCAAATGGTGTCCTCTGCCTCCCTCACTGTAGTGCCCTCCACCCCCACAAAGTGTCCTGAGCCCCTCTGCCCCCTGAAAGCAGTGGCCTTCGTCTCCCCATCCCCAAAAGCAGTGTCCTCTGTCCATTTCTGATCACAATCCCCCCTCACTGTAGTGTACTCTCTCCCCCCCTCGAATAGTGTCACCTCTTTTTCCCTTTCCATCATCCCCCGCCAAGCAACCAATCACTGAGGCAGCTCCTGCCCCCACCCTCCTTCCAGCACTATGCTGCCTCCCGCTCTGCAGTGAACAAGAGCGGCAGAGGCTAGGGTGAGGCAGAGCCATGGTCACGACCCACCTGTCGACCAATTGGTCGCGATCGATGGCTTGCCGACCCCGCTCTATGGTTTCCTGGGTCACCGGGGTTGAGATCCACATGGATGTTGCTGCCCCATGTGACTCAAGCAGCCATCTTGGGTCAGGCAAAGCCTATTTAAAGCCCTGGTTCCCTGGCTTGGCGCACTCTTCCGGAGTGGGGAAAGGTACCCTGTCTGTTAAAGACAGTACTAGAGTTATGGAAATGTTTCTGGCGTGGAGGGAAAGCGTAGGGGTCGCATCTCTTCTGGACACCTTCCCGATTGGTCACAAGATGGTCAGACCGCATTCTGTCCTTTCTCAACAGACGCTGCCAATCCGGTTGGAATCTGCTTCTTTCACATTAATGGAAACTGTGAATGTGCCCGGCTGGGTATTCTTCCCACTGGGTTTGTTGTGAACTGGTACTGCATTACTTCAATTCAAGTCTTCTATTGCACCTGCCTGTGTGAGTTATTACCTCCACACCACGTTGTACCACCTCTGCACAGATGCTACCAAATTTGTGTGTGGTGGGGAAACTATAATGATATGTTTCCAATTTTATGTTCTGTCATTCACTTGAACTTTCTCTTTACTCCCTCCACAACAACAAACTTCCATGTGCACATTTGCATAATGATTACAACATTCTATAGCAGTACCACTGTGCGTCTCTAAGATCCTGGTGCCCAACCTGCGGCCTGAGGGCCACAACATGCAGCCCTTTGGGGTTTGGCCCATCGGCCCCAGCAGTCAGTAGAGGCAGCACTGATTTGTAAAGAGGCCTTTAATAACAGTAATCAGCAGTTTTATGTAACGTGTTGTAATTAGAATAACATTTAACATGTTCTGACTGTCCCCTACAACATGATTTCAGTCCCCAACCACTCCTGTAGTCTCTGATCATTTCCTCTAGTAAGCCTTTAGTCTAAGATGGCCTTCTTTAGCATTACATATAATATATGTGGCCCTTTGGGTTCATCATGGGTTGCATTTGAGGCCCCCTATACCTATAGCAGCATGCTTTAAACACAACTCCAAAATGCTTTGAAGGACAAAAGATGAGCTGACCACTATACTTGCGATATAGGGACTACTTTAAAAACAATGTCTGCCCTCTGGTTGTCTGCATTCGATACTTTGAGTCACTGACTTGGCTTCCTGATGACGCATTGACTGCGAAATGCATTGAGGCTGCGGGATAATCTGCCTATCACTCCTGGTAAACAAAACGAGGTTGGGGATATCATTCAGCTTGGTGAAGGAACCATAAGGGGCCCACGTGCAGACCAGACATATAGAATATCTATACACGGCTGGATCAGCTCAGTGCCGGCTCATAGGCACCTACACATAGCGATATTCATCATCAGTATATTGGGAGGAACTGCTGTAAAGTCTGGCGAATGAAGTGGTTATCCATATGAACCAAAGGCGCACAAATTTAGCATATCTGGTGAGTGGCCAATCTATTTGGTGGCGGTATAGCACATACGGTACGTGGTGAAGGGGAAAGTTCAGCAAGTCACTTGGGATAACAATTGCTCACATTGGACTATTTGGACTCTTTTTATTACTTGTTGTATCCAGTTCACTGGAAGGATTTAATAATTCATATATTTCATTCAATTCTTTGATATTTGGTGGTATATATTGTATCATATATTTTGGTATATGGTATTGCTTGTTGCAGGCAATATCGCAGCAGGAACTCCTGCTATTCACAGAACGCATAATTTCATTTAATTTAATATAATTTAATTACATTGGTATAGTATTTGTGGTTAATACATACATCATATATATTTATATATAGAGCACTAAGTTCACATAATTGTCTAGATTAAGTCAGCGCAATTCACTTTTCTTTTCACTGACTTGGAATAGGCATGCAACATGCAAAGTCACAGCTTCTTCTGGACCAAAAACTAGCAAAGTATCGAAGCCCAGTAATCAGCATCACAACCAGACAATTAGCATTTTTTGGAAGGGTGAGCAATGACTGCCTCCTATACCTTGCTGGGTATAGGTTTCCACTTAAGTGCAACCATAGTCTCCCATTTAAAAAAAAAAAAAAACACATGTACAGTAAAGCAAGTTCTTTTGTATTTTATGAAGCTTGTGCATACAGTGTCGGGGCCTGGACCTGAACCAAGGACCTCTGCTGTGTGTGGCAGTAACTCTTCTTGCTGAGCTACCTGAGATGCTGGACAGCACCCTGTCGGATCCATTGAACAATCTTCCCTTGTGACTTGTCTTCTACTGATCCTTGAACTCTTTGCTCCTCCCATTAACTTCCTGATTTAAGCCATGTCTCTGCACTTCCCGTTTGCCAGATTATTGTGCTCCTACCAACCAATATCTCGCTCTTGTCACTCCTACTGTTGTTCATATCTCCACTACAACTGGTTACTGACTTTTGTCTTTTTCCCCCACTATGCTTCTGTTTAATCCTAACCTGCTACCACTTGCTACTGACCTTTGGCTTGTTTACTGACTACGTTCTGCTCCACCCCTACCTGCTATATCTGCTACTGGACCCTGGCTGGCTCATTTCCTGGTGGGGCAATCCTGAGGACCACAACATGGTACTAACATGCAGCAAAACCCATCTTCACCATTAGGGGCTCTGGTGAACACTGGTTTGTCATCAGACCCCGCACCTCAGATGAGCACCCCCCCCCCATCCGCCAGGGTGACCTGTTTGTATATCTATCCTGCAGGTCAGTGGGAATCTCTCTACTGCTATAGCTACTGGTCTCCAAGCCTGACCCCCAACCATTACACATAGTAACTGAATTTGGGACCTGTTTAGACATACTAAAGCATTTAGATGTAATTTAAGGCCTTCTTTAGTCCTGTTTGGCTCCTGTGATGCCTCATCTACTCAGCTTAGCGTAACTTCCTTCTCTAAACAAAAACATAGATGTTGGCTTGAAACTGGTTCCCTGTGGTGCTGGGGGGGTCATGGGAACCGAAGATACTCAACATCAATGACATCAATTTCAGCAAAGTCTTCGTTCACATTCACCGACAACTGTCAAAATAAGCGGCAATCTAAATGTTCAAATACAACCACATTGTCAAAGGTTCTATTGAACAGAGGTTGTCTTTTGAATGCCACACATGATGGTTGGAACTGTTGGCACCATGAGTACAGTGTTCTGTACATGACATTATATGGCCCATTGGCTGACACTGGAAATAAGTCAAACAGAGATGGCTTTTTTTTTTTGGAAACATTTTAATAGTTATTGAATGTTCTACATCTTACAGTAAATATCGTACAGTTACAAACTCTTGGCTTAAATGTTTCAGGGAGATCTAGAAATGATCATTAAAATAAAAAAAGAGCAACAAACTTTACACTTCATATTCACAAGGCGGAGCCTTGGGGCTTTCACGATTATCTGCAGTTAGGAGCAGAGACCTTGGAAGACTTGGCTTTGCTTTTCATTTGTTAATTAATACCCAGGAAAGCAGAAGATACCAAATCCAATATGTTTATTAAACATTATCCCATGTAAAAACTAATTCCCGTATAGCAAATTAAATGGGGTTTGAAAAAAGCCTATTTATAATAGCTCAACACCATCAAATGACTAATTTGCCTACTAGGGCCATGTGAGGAAATACAGGAAACACCTGCCTATTCCTTCACTAGAAGCCAGTGACATCACTGTGGTAACTCCAGCCTATCCGTTCACTGCAAGCCAGTGACATTGCTGTGGTTCTCCAGCTTATCCTTCTACTGGAATCCAGTGACATCACTGTGGTACTCCAGCCAATCTGCTAACTAGAAATCAGTAACATCACTGTGGTACTTCAGCCTACCCCTTCACTAGAAGCCAGTGACATCTTTGTGGTACTCCAGACTATGAGTTCACAGAAAGTCAGTGATGTTGCTGTAGCACTCCAAGCAATCTATTCACTGAAAGCCAGTGACATCATTGGGGTACTGCAGCCTTCCCAATCACTGAAAGCCAGTAATATCACTGCGGTACTCCAGCCTATCTGATCACTGGAAGCCAGTGAGATTGTTGCGGTACGCCAACCTATCCGATCGCTAGAAGCCAGTGACATCACTGTAGTACTCCAGCCTATCCTTTCAATAGAAGCCAATGAGATCTCTGTGGTACAGCTACTCACTGGAAGATGGTAACATGCCTCAAAAAAAAAGAAAAGGGGGCCCCTCCACTGTCTAACTATGATAGTTACAGAATAGTAGGCAACATGCTACAAGTAAATTAATAGGTTGAACGATATCTCCTTCACTGTCCATGGATGACAGCTAACTATTAAGTTCAATTTATTTTATTTGGCTTGCATCTACGCTGGACTTTAAGGCCCCTTTTACATTGAGGCGCTTCTAAACTGCCAGTAAAACACTGAGCGCTTTTGAAGAGCTTTTCAGGCGCTTTTGAAGAGCTTTCCATTCAATTCAATGGAGAGGGGCATTTCTTTTTACCGCCCTGCCAGTGCACTGCTCCAGTGCGAAAGCATTCATTGATTTTAATGGAACTAGGTTTTCCTGAGCTTTTCAGGTGCTTTTTTTAGCGTGAAAGCACATGAAAAGTGCCTCAGTTTGAAAGGGGTCTAACAGAAATACATTTCTATTGAAAGGCAATCCATGGAAGCATGGTATTTCACCCACTAGCTTGTTAGGTCTCCTGAAAGCCCGAGGATCTGATCACCTGATTTTCTAACTTGGTCCATCATTGTGGTATCTCCCTTTTAATTATGTTATGTGAAATTCACCAGAAAGAGACCCAATTGCTTGACTTCTTAATCCAACTGCATTGGAGAGCGAGTGGAGTTGGGATCCTTCTAGGAAAATATTCCCCTCCCACTGCCAGCTAGGGCTCTGGTATGAGTAGAATTGTCTACTTCTGTTTTCTTGCATTGACCTCTCCATTTAGTCCTGTAGAGTATCCACAAAGTGCCTGTGATGAAACCTCAACTATAAAGCTGGTGCCACTGCCCCTGTTGGATTCTCCATAGAGAGACCAGAGTAGAACCAGAGGGTTCAACTCACAGCAGAGCATTTAGCACTGCTGGACCAGGCTAGGGGGACAGGCAGTAGAAAAAAAAAAAGATCAAAAGCTATCCTAATCAATCCAAAATAGATGTTCAATTTTAATACATGTAAATGCTTCGAACGCTGTCCCGAGAATGATGGCAGTAGAATCCCACTAGCTTCCAATAATTCAACCAATATTTAAATCTCTTTTCTATCATCTTTATTACCGCACACCTAGCTATGTAATTCATAGAGGAAGCCATCTTGGGTTCTATACAAGCACAAAAAAAAACCTTGGCTCCCCCTTACCCAATACATTTTTCAATTTTATTCTCAAATTCACCCTAGTAAAGAGATTCTCACTGCTTAGTGTTAAAGAAAACATACTACTGGATCCTTCATACGTGGTTGCTTCCTAGTTGTGACACCACCAATATTCACCCTTCAACTGTCAACATTTGTTTCCATAAATTACATGACTCTGTATATACAACCTGCAATGGCCTGTTCCACTAATTAGAGGTGTCTACATACTCATGACTACCAGGGCTAATGTATGAACTGGGAGCTCAAGGAGTAAATAGTTTTTGTTGTCTTCTGCAAACTTAGACAAGGGTTTGAGCAGCTGGTATGGGCACATATCTCATAAACCAGATCCACAGGGTTCCTGCAATGAAAGAGTGCTATAGAAACAAATCCTTGCCACCTCCACCATGAAAACTGCAGCCATAGGCAACAAGAACTCTTCCATCAACCACGCTTCTCATACATCAGCCCCATATGTATTTATTATGCATCAGCCTGAACTGCAACTACTAGTTAGGCCGAAAAATCACTTCCAACAGCGCGAATAATCATACTCTTTTTTTTGTTTGAACCTTAAAGCTTAACCCCGGGAAAAAACAAAACAAAACGTTACCCTTGGTGTTTCCCCTTCCCCATTGCAAGAGTTAACTGCTTGTTATGCCTAAGGCAGGGATATGCAATTAGCGGACCTCCAGCTGTTGCAAAACTACAAGTCCCATGAGGCATAGCAAGACTCTGACAGCCACAAGCATGACACCCAGAGGCAGAGGCATGATGGGACTTGTAGTTTTGAAACAGCTGGAGGTCCGCTAATTGCATATCCCTTGCCTAGGGGATGAACATGGTTGGGCTCTGGAAGCCTTCACATACAATGCTTGAATGCTGGTCCTGCATTGCATGGGGTGATATCAGAGAGCTGCAACCTGTCAGGTAGTGAAAGGAAGAGGCTCCAGAGGACCAGTCACATGAAGAGAGAATGGGGAATAGGGTAAGTGTGTCACCTTATTCATCATCCCCTAGGCAAAATAAGCAGCTGTAAGAAAGTAAGACAGACCCCACTGCAAGGGCAAATATTTTTTTCCCCCCCTAAAGTTCACCTTTAAAGTAAAAAAAAAAAAAAAGCTACATGCTCCAACCAAGACAACTGTGAAAGCCCCAAGACTTGTGTTTCTGAAATGTTCTGCATCATTACATTTCTTCTAGTTAAGTTTAATAAACATCAACTGCTCAAACAAAAACGCAAATAACACTTATGGTAAAATAAAAAAAAGTGTCATAAATTACATAATCAAACTGCAGAAAAATAAAAAAAATAAAACGAAAACACTAGCCGTCGTTCCTAAATTTACAAGAGCAAATACTCGTACACACAGATCAGCTTGCGTGGAGCTGACTATAGGGGCCAAGAAAACTATCAATATGCATTTTTTTTCCAAGTCTTGCATTACAGTATATTTAAAGCAAAGATATATTCCATTTATATTTATATATACGCATATAAGGGCTTGCTTACTAATGGTATAATTGTAGCACTGAACGGATATAACTACTATATGTTCATATTTTCCCCTTTACAAGGATTCGAATGAGGATTGTACACAATGTATCGATTGTAAGAAAATCCTTCTCTGTTTTCATCTCCACCTTATTAAAAAAAAAACTGAGCAGTGATCCATCTTACAGAAAAAAAAAATCCCAGACATTAAAAAGGACAAAACAAGTGACAAAGTGGAGGGTTGGTATATAATTTACACGGAATAGCAGCTTCAAGATCAGTTTGTAGGTCAGGAGGTCCACTAGGCTGGGATCAATGAAGCCGAGTGAGTGAAGTGTGAAAATAAAAAGAACGCTTGGAGGGAAGTATTTCATCAGACTGTGTTGCCAGATGCAACTAATAAAATGTGAATTTCAATCTCCCAATGCAATATGGGAGACTGAAAAGGAGATTGCTTGCAAGACAATTTTTCCCTGAATGGTTTTGTAAATGAAACACACTGACTTGTTTTGTTCATCAGGGAAAACCATATGAAAATTAAAGTGTTTCTCCTGGTAGGGGGCTGCAATGGGCACCAGTAAACACTCCTCTCTCGCTCTTTCAGCAAAGTTTCAAAAATCAACACAGGGGGTTGCAATGGGCACCAGTACACACCCCTCTCTCAGCTAAGTTTCAAACATCAACACAGGGGGTTGCAATGGGCACCAGTACACACCCCTCTCTCTCAAATAAGTTTCAAACATCAACATGGGGGGCAGCAATGAGCATAGTAAACACCTCTCTCTCAACTAAGTATCAAACATTGACGCAGCCATACACATTCCAAAAAAGAATTCAGAGAACACAACCCTGCCATAGAGGTAGAGAATAGACTACATTGTTTGCATGGGTGTTGGGAGTTTATCTCAGACTTGTATGATCCCAGCACATCAAGGAGACAGGTGGGGGGTGGAGGTGACCAGGATCAGTGGAATTGGGGGTTATTTAAAGGACCATGTCCAATACCAGCTCTGGCACTCTTCCTTCTTTCCACAGTACAATACAAGAGCCACCCCCCAAAAAAAAAAAAAGCACAGTAACTGCATTGTAGGAAGTGGGGAATGCCCATTAACTTGTTTGCAGATTTGAATATAAAAAGTGTCAGCTCAGGTTCTGGGGGTCACTGGATCAACTTTGTTATGTAATCTAGGCATGGGTGCCATCAATAAGTGCCACATTGAATTGCTTTTTAGTCTATTATGGTGAAAGGTTCCCTTTAAGTCACTGGGTCATGGAAGTGCTTTCTTCTATGCTATACTCACCCTGACCCAATAATCTATTGCCAGTGCATTTGTCATTTATGTAAGAAGGGAAGTTAAATTGTTACTATTAATCTACGAATCACATGATGCCAAACATGTTTTTGACATTAAAGGAAAAGTTTTTCAGGAAATGCTCACTCCAGTAAACTTTAAATTATCTGTGAAACCCTAAAGCCATCCCAAAAAGTGTGTCCTATTTAGTGCACCATATTGAACTATGTAGAGGACGTCAAATTTAATGAAAAAAGGTTTGGATAGTAAATTTTCGGGCTTTGCAGTTCTGCAGAGATGCGCGTGGACATCAACAGAAAGAAGGTCACAGAGACAGTAAAGTGTATGATCCATGACACGGGCAGTCTGTGTGGGATTGATTTAAATCCAATTTGGGTGATAGGAAGCGGTCATTGTACATACACATTTGATATCGAAGAAAAATCTGCAGCAGTATGGAAAGTGTGCATAGCTGTATCAAAACACCTGGGTGGTTTGCCTTCAATGTTTGATTATCACTGTTAACTACATTTTGTTGGTGGGTCCCCCCCCCCCCAAAAAGGAAATGCCAGAGCCCCATCTTCACCTCCCTGTGCTCAGCACAGCTGGCATGCCCCCAATGCATTGGGTTAGTTGAACTGTACAAGCAGTGGTGTCCTGCATCATGCATCAGTGCTTGGCTGTTCTGTGGAGTACAATACAAAGTATCTAGAGTTACACGCTCTATTAACATGGACTGAACCACGCCAGGAAAATAAAACGTAATGCTGGTATTTTTGTTTGCCAATGCCAGAGGGCACTGTGAAGTGAAAATGTACTGACATTTGCTATGCTTACTTATCTTCAAAAACCAATATAAAAATTAGGAAGTGCAGGTCTTCTGGCAGGGAGCTGTAATGGGCACAAACACCCCACTTTTCACCACAGTTCAACAATACACTGTGCAACAGGATGTACTCACAGCACAAAGCCAGCCAATCAGCTTTAAATTAAATGTGTTCTCCCTGCTGGTTAAACACAAGATGTGATCCGAGGTCCCCCTAAAGCCGGGTTCACAGTAGTTTTTTACCCCCCAAAAAAACTGTAAGCTCCAGTCGGAGTCGCTGTACTAACCATGCAAGGTTAATTCAGCGATCTCCCCTGCTGAGCTCTTGTATCCCCCCGAACACTCTAATCAGTGCTCTCTGCCAGGATCAGGAGTCGATTGGATGCTGGTTTTACAGCATGCAAGTCCGACATTCTGCCCCTGTGCACAGGGCTTAACTGCTCGTAACAGAGAAGTCTTGAAGCCATGTGTAGCCTTCCTTTTTTATTTTGGAATGAAACCTCAAGGTTAATGTGCTTGAGTGATTACCCCTCCAGTATGCACTGCTCCATGCTAGCTTGGAACTGAACAACTGTTATTTTTAAAGTGTAACTCCACTCTTGTTGAGAAAAAACATTCCAATCCCCCCCGGTTGATCTATGTACATTGCAAGGATTATAACAACCTTTGTTGCAGATTCCTACCTTTTGTTATTCTGAAGAAATCCCTGTGTATATTTCTGTGCCTCTGAGTTCAGTGGTTTTGTAATTATCAGTCAGCTGTGGCAGCTGCAGGGCTCAAATGAAAAAATCTGATGGGCCTGCATCCCTTACAATATGACTTGTATCACAATTGTACACGCTATATAATTTTTTTGTTATTTTTTTTCCCCCACGAAAGTGGAGTTACCCTTTAATTAAACTGCATGATAAGCTATTTTCAGTTCAGCAAGGCATCATGGAAGCAGAGTTCTTTCCTTAAAGGGATTGTAAAGAGAATTTTTTTTTTTAAATAACAAACATGTTATACTTACCTCCACTGTCAAGCTCGTTTTGCACAGAGTGGCCCCGAACCTGGTCTTCTGGGGTCCCTCGGCAGCTGTCTCTGCTCCCCCCCGCAAGAACTCCTCACCTTCATGCGCGCTCGCATAGTGGTGAGTTCTTGCGGGTGCGCTCATGTGATACAGCCAGCGGCCATAGCCGCTCACTGTATTACTCGGCCCCTCCCCCCGGCACGCCGCGTCATTGGATGTGATTGACAGCAGCGCGAGCCAATGGCTGCGCTGCTTTCAATCCATCCATCCTAGCAAATCAACGACCAGGCTGAGCGGTGAAGAGGACGTCGGGGGCGAGCGCAACAGGTGAACGGGCTCAGGTAAGTAAAACAGGGGGGGCTGGTATTGTCGGATAGTTTTTCACCTCAATGCATAGGATGCATTAAGGTGAAAAAACGTGTACCTTTAGTGTCCCTTTAACAAGTATAAGCCGAGGGAGCGGATGCATTTGGACGGTTATAGGCACGGACCTCAAATAGATGGAACATTTTTTGGCCCTAAAAGACTTGGACAAGGGGCTTACTATATGTTTACTATAGGTTTGAAGCTCCACTGTTGTATGTTGTTGCTGATTTCTTAGCAAATGTAGATTAACATGAAACTGCTAAATGTACACCGAGAGAAGTATTTTTTTACAAGGTTGATAAAGGTGGAGTAAGATTACCCTTTAAATGAAAACTATGTAGGGATGTTTGAGCTATAAATGTGGATATAATCAGTTGAAAGTAATGTGCCTACCCAGCCACACTCCATTGCAGCTGCTGCAGCATCCCCAACTAAGCTTTAGTGTTAGAATTTAGAAAGGGAGATGAGGTCATGCCTCCCCCCCCCCTCCCAATTTAACAGTGTTTGGGTCTGTCAGCGGGCCAGTGTCACACAGGGTGGCCATGTGCTCCCCAATGCCAAGAAGCAGTGGCCTTGGAGAATGGCTGGGTAAGTACAGCTACCTGAAGGGTGAGCTATCTGCAATCTCCATCACTGTGCTGTAAATGGGCAAAGTCCTATTCTCTTTACATATTGACACTTCTTATATTCCCTGATAAAAAGGGGACCACTAGAGGGAGCACTGGTGTACAAAAACAAGAATATGGATCAGCAAGCCTACAAAAAACGTGAGTCATGTTGAAAGTTGCTGGCAGCTAAATGTTGCACTACTGACTCAAATTAAACAAAATACTCTTTTATTTCTGTTTAAACAGGCAGAAAGGGGCAAAGATAACAAGCACACAACACTTCACTGACACCCCCCTAGTCCTTTAAAGAGAAATGTAAAAAAAAAAAAATAATATTTTTTTTGCACATGCACACACAACAAAATGTATTGCTTAAACCTGATCTCTCCGAATAACCTCAAGTACCGTTAGCAAAAGAAAGAGTAACAAGTGCAAAGTACCTTTACAAACACCTATGTCAATATTGTGCATCCAGGGAGGAGCAAGTCTATTGGTCAAGTAAATAGCCCCTCCCCTCTTGCAGGAGGCAAGTTATTGCTACTACTTTTCATCGGTTCCTTCAACGTCAAACCAGCCAGACCGTGCCACTTCTTGGGAGAGCCAACTTAAAAGCCAGACAAGGAACAACTGCAGCCACAAAGACCGCACACAGCGCAATACTACATGACAACACTATACAGTATTTGCAACAAACACATCTGATGTACAATGCTGCTTGATATAGAAAATGCTGGAAAAAATTGCGGATTTATAATTTTCCTGAAAAAGACTGGATACGTTTTGTGTTAAAAGTCAGTAAAACCAATACATAAGTAGGCGATTGTATGTAGGCTTGTGTTGTCTCTTTGAGGGCATAATAAACTGCTGGACTATGTGGATTAAACAGATGTAGATTTGCACTGCGGTATAAGAGCCATTCACACCACAATATGGTGCGCTGCAATGCATGGGTTTGAGGCGAGTCACATAAGCCCATTTTGAATGAGCTATCAACGCATGAAAAAATAGGTCCTCTGCTTTCTTCCCAAAATGCATCCCACTGCAATACACAGAGCATTATCATCTGTGCGTTATGATGCATTATGGTGCACTGCAGAGTACTGTAGATGCGCTCTGGGTGCAATAGACAATGAATGGTAATGCACAGCAACACACATATACAACATATAAGACCACGTGTTGTGAACAAGTCCTAACATTTCAGCAGCAGAAAAAAGATTTCTACCTGAAACTTTTAACTTTGGATCAGAGGATTTTTTTTTTCCAGAGCTCCCTGGAGGCCCCTAAACCCAGCGCACTCAGTCTGATGGCCACATCCAACTGCAATAGAGATGGTGGCATTATAGGATGGGAAAGGCATACCAAGTCATTGACTGCCAAGCTGCAATAGAGATGGTGGCACTACAGGATGGGAAAGGCATGCAAAGTCATTGACTTCCAAGCTGCAATAGAGATGGTGACACTACAAGATAGAAAAAGGCATGCCAAGTCATTGACTGCCAAGCTGCAATAGAGATGGTGATACTACAGGATGGTAAGGGCATGCCAAGTCATTGACTTCTAATCTGCAATAGAGATGGTGGCACTGCAGGATAGGAAAGGCATGCCAAGTCATTGACTTCCAAACTGCACTAGAGATGGTGGCACAACAGGATGGGAAAGGCATGCCAAGTCATTGACTTCCAAGCTGCACTAGAGATGGTGGCACAACAGGATGGGAAAGGCATGCCAAGTCATTGACTTCCAAGCTGCACTAGAGATGGTGGCACAATAGGATGGGAAAGGCATGCCAAGTCATTGACTTCTAATCTGCAACAGGTGGCACTACAGGATGGGCTAGGCAGGCCAAGTCATTGACTTCTAATCTGCAACAGAGATGGTGGCACTACAGGATGGGCTAGGCAGGCCAGGTCATTGACTTCCAAGCTGCACTAGAGATGGTGGCACTGCAGGATGGGAAAGGCATGCCAAGTCATTGACTGCCAAGCTACAACAGAGATGGTGGCACTACAAAATGGGAAAGGCATGCCAAGTCATTGACTGCCAAGCTGCAATAGAGATTGTGGCACTGCAGGATGGGAAAGGCATGCCAAGTCATTGACTTCCGAGCTGCAAGTCCTGTGCTGCTAGGTTTTAAGCCCCCCTGGTCACTCTGGAAATAAAAAGGGACAAGACCTGTAAGAGTATGGGCACTCTGACATGCATATTCATGGAAGGACAAACTGATAGCCCACTTCCCGAGACAGGTAAGGAGTCATGACACCTCTCCGCACAACCAGAGCCCATGTTAATTTGTTTCCAGGTATGAGGGAGCTTGTGACCTTCTTCATGTGACAGTGCCTGGGTCTAAGCTGCAACTCACCAGACCCCAACATTATCACGTGGAAGGGCTCATGGGATAACCCGCCTAGTCTAGACTCCAACACTGGACCTTAGACCCGATGGGATTCTGCAGTAGGAAGCAGCGGGTTGTTGGGTAAGTATGCATGCCTGAGACATGCAGACAATGTTACTTTGTCCTGATTGGGAAAGGTACAGTAAGTGCGTCTCTTTTGCAAGCTGTCCGTGGGGGGGCCATCCCAAATCCCATTATGAAACGAATGACCAATACTGAAAAATCACCAATAAAATGGCAGCTATTAAAAAAAAGGACTGGTCTGTAGTGTATTCTGAGGTTTAGTGTTCTAGAAAGCTAGGCTTATCGGAAATTCCAGTGCTAAGCTGAGGTAATTGTGTAATCGTGACTGGAAGGGGTGGGGGACGGGATGGGTGCCAAAATGCACACAAAAAAAAAAAAAAACACTTGATATATGACTGTCTCCAGTTACAGAAACTAGAAACACTTACAGCTACAGGCATGGGCAAGTTGGCCTTACCCTGGCGACAGGGGAACTACAATGTCCAATGTGTCCTTTCCGGACAAGCCAGAGGTTGCAGTTCCTCAGCCACGGCAAAGATGCCAGTTGTTTGCGCCTTGACTAAGGCTTGTATATTGCATATCTGCTGCACAGGCTTCATACATCTTTGCATCGAGCAGATAGTCGTTGAACCAGATGGGCTGCTGTGAAAGGTGGAAGTCGGAATTTCCTAATAGGAGGGCAACAGTGGCTCACTGCTTTGCCGTGGCAGGCCCCGTACGTCGTGGAGTAATTGTTCATTCCTATACGAACATGCAAACTAGGACTGAGCTATCTACAATAACACTCAAGTCTTTCTATCCATAACACTGTCTCACAAATACAACATCTCATCAACTAGAGTAAAAGACTGGACCGCGTGCGGGGTCCCAGACACCACCCGGGTGGCATGGCGCCAGAATACAATTGTGGTGTACTTGTTATAGCACGTTGGTATAGTGGTCTTGTGCCGCTTTTATGAACTGTTCAAATGAGGGGGCAAGGCCCCGGGGGGGGGGATATGTTTGATGCCCTCCAAAAAAAAAACACACGAGACGTTTGTATTTTGTGCTTTTACAGAAAAGTGGTGGTTAGTACGTAACATCTAGAATACTTCTAGTTTTTTCCAAGAAAAAAAAACTAGTATAGCAGCCTCGAATTTCATTGCAAAAATAAAACGAAGCAAAAAAAAAAAAAGAATGTTGCGTTAGTTTCGGAGTTTTCCTGTGACAAAGCGAGCGCCATCACAGCTTCGACGAGAACAGAATTTACGACAATTCTCTAATGCCAGACAGTGAGCTTTGGAAGACACAATTTTAAAACTGCATTAATGAAATTTCGAAAACTGAACAAAGGAAATAATAAAAAAAAAAAAAAAGATAAAAAAAAAAAAAAGCTACAATGAGTGGCAGAAAACGCAGAGACGCCAGCAATGTCATAGGCGGAGAAGGGGGTGGCCTCTGCGATTGGGAACAGCTAACGAGTGACACATGGAAAACAGAAAAGGTGGCGGCTTACAGAAAAGCAGCTTTTACAAAAACACTAAGAGTAATAAAGTGACCGATGCACTTTTTTTTTTTTCTTTTTTTTTTTTCGTGTGTGTGTTCCGTTGTTTTTGATCTTGCAGACAGACTTGGTGCCGCTCGTCAGTTGTTCCAGCACCCATGTAAGACTTGAGCGTTTGCATACAATGTTTTACTCCAGACCTGCAAGATAAAAAAAATAAAAAAATACGTTTGGTCACAGATATTATTATTATACAGGATTTATATGGCGACAACAGTTTGCACATCGCTTTACAGTATAAAGGGATAAAGGGAGACAATACAATTACAATACATTTCAATACAGAAGGGATAGGAGGGTCTGCTCATGGAGCTTACACCATGTCTGCTTTTCACCATCTGTCTGGTTATATACCTGCCGACCGCCCAACTGGGAAAATACGTTATGACTTTGATGTCTAATACCAGGGTTTACGGCTGCAGCTACAGTGCCTTGAAAAAGTATTCATACCCCTTGACATTTTCCACATTTTGTCATGTTACAACCAAAAACTTAAAATGTATTTTATTGGGATTTTATGTGATCGACCAACACAAAGTGGCGCATAATTGTGAAGTGGAAGGAAAATGATAAATGATTTTCAATATTTTTTTACAAATAAATATGTCTGCTCAGTTTCCCAGCAGACACTGTGTTCAGTGTTCCGCCAATCACAGACATTCTTTCATCCTCGGACAAGAGGACATCCATGATTGGTGGAACACTGAACACAGTGTCTGCTGGGAAACTGAGTCCGAGGATGAGAGGACCTCCGTGATAGGCGGAACACAGTGTCAAATGCCTATCACAAAACAGAACGCCAGGAGGAAGCCGCGACTTTAAAAAGGGATGCCTGTCAAGAATTCAGGTACTGACTCGATTATAAGCCAAGGGGGGTATTTTCAGCCCTAAAAAAAGGGCTGAAAAACTTGGCTTATACTCGAGTATATACGGTAGATAAACAATAAATGTAATAAGGGATAATCACCACTAGGTGGCAACCATCCCTAAAAAGTGCTGACAGTGCAAACAATTGTAAGGCCCCTTTCACACTGACACGTTTTTCAGGCGGTTTAGCGCTAATAATAGCGCTGTTATACCGCCTGAAAAAATCGTGCCCTGCAGTCTTCAGTGTGAAAGCCCAAAGGCTTTCACACTGAAGCGGTGCGCTAGCAGGACTGCTCCAAAAGTCCTGCTAGCCGCATCTTTACAGCGGTGAAGGAGCGGTGTGTTCACCGCTCCTTTACCGCTGCTGCCCATTGAAAGCAATGGGAAACCGTGGTAATACCGCCCGCAATGCGCCTCTGCAGAGGCGCATTGCGGGCGGTATTAACCCTTTTTCGGCCGCTAGCGGGGGTTAAATTCATCCCGCTAGCGGCCGCATACCGCAGTAAAAACGAAGGTATAGCGGCGCTAAAAAAAGGGATTTTTATAACAGCTTACCTGTAAAATCCTTTTCTTGGAGTACATCACGGGACACAGAGCGACTTAGTCATTACTAATGGGTTATATAGTTTACCTTCAGGTGTTGGCACTGGCCAATTCCAAACCGGAAGTACCCTCCCCTATATAAGCCCCTCCCACCCGGGAGCACCTCAGTTTTGTAGCCAAGCAATAAGTGTCCCAAAAAGAGGGGTGGGAGCTCTGTGTCCCGTGATGTACTCCAAGAAAAGGATTTTACAGGTAAGCTGTTATAAAAATCCCTTTTTCTTTTTCGTACATCACGGGACACAGAGCGACTTAGTCATTACTAATGGGACGTCCCAAAGCAATGCCAAATGAGGGGGGGGGTACATAAGCTGGGCGCCATCAGGCATGAGGATCTTTTGCGGCCTGCAACACACTGCGCCCAAAGGCGACATCCTCCTGACTTCTAACGTCTACCTGATAGAATCTAGTAAACGTGTGTACCGAAGACCATGTTGCGGCCTTACATACTTGAGCCAGGGAGGCCTGGTGATGCACTGCCCATGAAGTTCCAACCGCTCTTGTGGAGTGCGCCCTAACTTTGAACGGAGGCGGTCTCTTTCTCAAGCCATAGGCTTGTATTATGACCTGTCGAATCCACTTGGCTAAAGTAGATTTTGATGCTGCCTGACCCCTTCTGGGGCCTTCCGGCAGAACAAACAAAGAATCCGTTCTGCGAATCTGAGCAGTGGCTTTTAGATAAGCTTTAACTGCTCTTACCACATCCAAAGAATGTAATAACTTTTCCTCTACTGAGCTAGGTTTGGGGAAAAAAGAAGGAAGAACCACATCTTGGTTCAAATGAAACCTCGATACCACCTTAGGAAGAAAGGCTGGATGAGGACGTAATACTACTCTGTCCTTATGGACAACCAGATATGGCTCCTTACAGGACATAGCTGCTAATTCCGACACTCTTTTAGCCGAACAAATGGCTACTAAGAAAACCAATTTCCTGGTGAGAAGAACCAAGGAAATGTGTTGTAATGGTTCAAACGGTTGTTTCTGTAGAACCGACAGAACCAGGTTTAAGTCCCAAGGACATATGGGAATACTAACCGGAGGGCTAATACGCATCACTCCTTGTATAAAGGCTTTGACTAGTGAATGCGAAGCCAAGGGCCTTTGAAAAAATATTGACAAGGCCGAAATCTGACCCTTGATAGTACTCAAGGCCAGTTTCCTATCTACAGCCCACTGTAGGAAGTCCAGAATCCTCCCTATCATGTACTTACGTGGATGCCATTTCTTGGTCTCACACCACGTAATGTACGCTTTCCAGATCCTATAATAGATCTGCCTGGATACCGGTTTCCTGGCATTGATCATGGTAGATACCACAGAATTAGAGAGCCCTCTCTTTTTCAGAATGTGGGCTTCAATAGCCAGGCCGTCAAACCTAGGGCTGGTAAGGAAGGGTGGTATATCGGTCCCTGCGAAAGCAGGTCCGGACGAAGTGGGAGGGTCCAAGGACTCCTCACTGACATTTTTACCATCTCCGCGTACCATGCCCTTCGGGGCCACGCTGGAGCCACCAGAATCACTGGTTTCTTTTCTACCCTGATTCTGCGGAGTAATCGCGGTAACAATTGTGGCGGTGGGAATGCATATATCAGCTTGAACCGATCCCAAGGGAACACTAGGGCATCCGAGCCGCAAGCTAGGGGATCCCTTGTGCGAGACACAAACCTGTCCACCTTTGCGTTGAATCTGGATGCTAGCAGATCTACATCCGGTGTTCCCCACCGCTGGCATATTGCCTGGAAAACCTCGGGGTGAAGAGACCATTCCCCCGGGCATAATTGTTGGCGACTTAGAAAGTCCGCTCTCCAATTTTCCACTCCTGGGATGAAAACCGCAGATATGGCTGGGACATATCTTTCTGCCCACTCCAGGATGCAATTTGCTTCCTTCTGGGCTGCACGACTTTTGGTGCCACCCTGATGATTGATATATGCCACTGCCGTGGCATTGTCTGATTGAATTCTGACAGGGGACCCCTGGAGTTTGGATGTCCATGCTACTAGGGCATACCGGGCTGCTCGTATCTCTAAGAGATTGATGGGCAGGGCCTTTTCTGCTTCTGACCACCTGCCCTGGAGAGACCATTGCTCCAGCACTGCCCCCCAGCCGATGAGGCTGGCATCTGTAGTGACCACCTTCCAAGAAACCGGACTGAAGGGTTTCCCTCTTTCCAGATTCTGGGGCACCAACCACCAATGGAGGCTCTTGCGAACGGAAGGGGACAGGGACATTGGTAAGTCTAAAGCCTGAACTTTTTTGTTCCAGGCTGACAGTATGGCCCTTTGCAAATTCCTTGAATGGAATTGACCGTAGGGTACCGCTTCGAATGAAGCCACCATCTTTCCCAGCAGCCTCATGCAGAGACGTATGGATGGTTTTCTTTTTGTACCCACTAAGTGGGTCAAATTTCTTAAAGACGACACCTTTTCTGGAGGTAAGAAAATCTTTCTCTGATTTGAATCCAGCCTTAGCCCTAAGTATTCCAGACTTTTGACTGGTCTTAGAGCTGACTTGTCCCGGTTGATAATCCAACCGTGATATTCCAGATACTCGATTGTCTTGTGAATAGCTACTTCCAGCTTTTCCACTGAGTGGTCTATTAGTAGCAGGTCGTCTAGATATGCCATTATCGTTACACCCTGTGTTCTTAGATTGGCCAATAATGGGGCCAGAATTTTTGTGAACACTCGTGGTGCTGTGGCCAGACCGAAAGGTAAGGCTCTGAACTGAAAATGGCGCCCTTCTACTGCAAAGCGTAGAAATTTCTGATGGGCCGGAAAGATGGGAATATGCAGATAAGCATCCCTTATGTCGATCGAGGCTAGCCATTCCTGCCCTTGTAGGGCGGTGGCCACTGATCGGATCGACTCCATCCGAAAGGTCCTGATATTTAGGAACTTGTTTAGCCCTTTTAGATTTAATATGGGCCTCACGTCCCCATTTGGTTTGGGGACTGTGAAAAGGTTCGAGTAAAACCCGAATCCGCTTTCTTCCAGGGGAACCTTCATGATTACCCCTTGGAGCAATAGTTGTTCTAGTGCCAGAAGGAGGGATCCTCTCTTTTGGGGATCTCTTGGCACGTTTGACCTCATAAATTGGGCAGGAGGAGTGCCTTTTAACTCCAGCTTGTATCCCAGACTTACTGCGGAGAGCACCCATCTGTCTCTGATGGTGTCCCGCCAGGTCTCTGTGAACAACTGAAGTCTTCCCCCCACCCGATTGAGCGGGGGCAATACTTCATGCCTTAGGGGGAGGTTTTGTACCTCTCTTGATCCAGGGCTTCTTGTTACCCTGTGATTGTCCCTGATTTCTGCCCCCTGAATTTGACCGCGGAGGCCGTCGGAACTGCTTCACAGCCGATGTGCCCGGGACTGGAGAGGTAGGCCTCTTAAAAGAAGGACTTCTACCCTTGTTCTTAACCGGTAAGAGTGAACTTTTACCGGCAGAAATTTTCTGGATATATTTGTCCAGATCTTCTCCAAATAAGCGTTCTCCATGAAATGGGAAGCTAACCAGCAGTTTTTTACAGGGAGCTTCAGCAGACCAGTTTTTGAGCCACAGAAGCCTACGCATATGTACTATAGACAGCGTAAAGCGGGAGGCCTGTTGGATTGTATCCTTTATGGCGTCCACCGCAAAACACAAGGCTCTAGGCAGGTCAGCTAGGGCATGAGCCTGCTGATCTGGTAAGTCCCTTAAGACTTGTTTCAACTGATCTTTCACTGCTTGGCAGACTCCAATCGCTGCTACCGCAGGTTGTGTCACCATACTTGCTGTAGAGAAAGCAGATTTTAGTAAAGACTCCAATTTTTTATCTATTGGGTCTTTGAACATTGGAACATTATCTACTGGACATGTCAGTGATTTGTTAACAGAAGAGATGGCTGCGTCCACTATAGGGACCCTCCATTTTCTTATGAACTTATCCTCCATGGGATAGATCACCGGAAATCTCTTGGGGGGAGCAAATATTTTATCAGGATGCTCCCAATCCTGGTAAATAAGCCCTTCTAATAAAGGGTGGATTGGGAAGGAACAGACCGCCTGGGGAGCTTTTAGCGACCCCAGCGAGGAAACCGTAGTGGATGGTGGTTCCGCCAGAGGCATTTTAAATGCTGATCGGACCATGTTAGTCAGAGACTGAACCCATAATCTTTCAGCCTGAGAAGCTGAGAAAGGTTCTTCCACTGTTGATTCCTCTATAAGTGAATCAACCTCATCCTGATCCCCTTCAGGTAGGTCGATCTCTGTGTGGGGCTGTTCCTCCACTAACAGGCACTCTGAAGGAGGAGACGGAGATCGGACGCGCTTTTCCTGTGACAGGGAAGCAGCGATCAATGCTGTTAATCTCTCTTCCAATCCTCCCAGAGTTGAGGATAAAACCTCCTCTGTTATATATACAGGAGCAGGTGGACTGGGGACAGCCGCAGCACCAGGCATTCCTGCGGGGTTTCTACGGCTACTGACCTCTGCATTCTCAGGGGAGATTGGTGCAGTGCAAGCATGCCCAATATCCTCAGAGCCCGATGGAGACCCCTTTGGCTTCCTGGAAGATTTATTTCCGGAGCGTCTGGACGACATATCCTTTAAGCACAAAGCTGAGGTATTCCCGTCGTCATACACCAATTTTTGCTGGTAATAGTCTAACACAGGTGCTGCTATATACCAGCTGGTGTCCACTAAAGTGCCTTTCTATGGGGATGCCTGCATCAACCGCCTCTGTGTGCCACTGTTTGTTGCTAGCTCTGTTTGCATGCAGCTGACACTTGTACTGTGTCTTTTAACCATGCTGGGACGCCCGCACATGCGCAGAAGCGCCGCGGCGCGCATCGAGCGTCATCCACCCGCCCCGCCCCTTTTTTTTCATAGGAGGCGCGTGCACGCGCCCGCGCGCGCGCCCGTGCGCCAATGGCGCCCTTTTCGAAAACCAACAGAGGACTAGGAGCCAGGGCCCTTTTTGCCGGAGGGCCTGTGCGGTGGATGAACGCAGCAACAGGGCAGAGGAAGTGGATTCCCTCAGAGAAACTTACCAGCTGCCTGGATCTTTTGAGTTGAGAAAACCAAAGATCCACATTTACAAGAAAAATGGACTACAGCGGCCTCTAGTGGTTTAACACAGGTACCGCGGTCCCTGTTTTTTTTTTTTTTTTTTCTTGACTACTATTAAAATTTTACATTTTCAGTAGTTATAGGCAAACACAGATATTTAGCGGGAATACCGTTAGGTAACAGACAGAAAGACAAATTAGGCTTGGGGGTCCCCCAATAGAACCAAGTTCCTGAGGGCCCCCACTTACCTGATCCCCGCCGCAGGACTTTGTTTGGTCCACAAAAGTCCAAACTTCACCTATCACGGCAGGCATTGTAATTAAACCTTCAGGGACCGGGTTCCCAAGGATTCCACTCCCCTGGACCTGTATAGCACCCTGCACAGACAGCGTCTTGGTCGTGGGTATGACCAGAGCTCTGGATCCCAGGGTCCAGCCCTCCTAAGAGAAGCATTACAGGCAAAACCTTGCTCTTCTGCTGCAAGGCCCGGGTACCGACCGTTTAGCTATGAAGCTTTTTTGGTGGGATCCGGAACAGCTTACTAAGGCCCAAAAGAACCTGTACGCAAGCCCAGTGAAAACACATGTTACTCTTTGGCCAACACCTTAGACACTGGCAAAAAACTGAGGTGCTCCCGGGTGGGAGGGGCTTATATAGGGGAGGGTACTTCCGGTTTGGAATTGGCCAGTGCCAACACCTGAAGGTAAACTATATAACCCATTAGTAATGACTAAGTCGCTCTGTGTCCCGTGATGTACGAAAAAGAAATAGCGCCGCTATACCCACAGCGCACCTTCCCGCCCTATTGTGAAAGGGGCCTAAGGATGAATATCAATCTTCCTCCTTAATAAATGTATTTGCAGTGTTCCCAAGTGCAGAAATAATCCACGTTGACAGTGCATTTATTAAGGAGGAAGATTATTATTCATCCTTGCACCTAATTTTGGGACTTTGTTTGCACTATTAGGACTTCCTATGATGTCACACTGACAAGAGGAGGAGCCAAGAGTGGCAGAGGAGGTTTGGGGCCGCTCTATGCAACACCATTGCACAGCGCAGGTAAATATAAACCTGTTTGTTATTTTAACTTAAAAAAAAAGCCTTTACAATCACTTTAAACTATCAATTGTCCTGCCCCCCCCCCGTGGGAAGTGGAGAGCAGTTGGGGGGTGACAACCATGGCCCCATCCATACATACAGTGGGGGCAGTGATGTAGTCACTGAGGGACAGGAAGTGTGTTATTTGCAGGATGAAAAAAACAAAACAAATGCAGACACCACACCAAAGCACTAGTTTTCTGCAATAGGTTACATTTTTGGTTTTAGATACACTTGAAGTTTGAATAGTAGGACTGCAGTACCATGGCTGTGCTCTTGGCTGTGTGTTACCATGTTCTCTGTGTTTCTTGTCACATGGTAACCCCATTATCAATGACTATACTATAGATCCATAGAGAGGGACTGCATTTTAGAAAACGATGGGGAAAGACAGACCACTTTTTAGAATGTATCTCTTTATGTACTGCTGGATTTATGCAACATTCTCTCGCCATTGTCTTGTACCCATAACATTACAATCTCATATTGATGCAATACAGTATCTCACAAAAGTAAGTACACCCCTCACATTTTTGTAAATCTTTTCTTCTATCTTTTCATGTGACAACACTGAAGAAATGACACTTTGCTACAATGTAAAGTAGTGAGTGTACAGCTTGTATAACAGTGTAAATTTGCTGTCCCCTCAAAATAACTCAACACACAGCCAGTAATGTCTAAACCACTGGCAACAAAAGTGAGGACACCCCTAAGTGAAAATGTCAAAATTGGGCCCAAAGTGTCACTATTTTGTGTGGCCACCATTATTTTCCAGCACTGCTTTAATCCTCTTGGGCATGGAGGTCACCAGAGATTCACAGGTTGCCACTGGAGTCCTCTTCCCCTCCTCCATGATGACATCACAGAGCTGGTGAATGTTGGAGACCTTGCGCCCCTCCACCTTCCATTTGAGGAGGCCCCACAGATGCTCAATAGGGTTTAGGTCTGGAGACATGCTTGACCAGTCCATCACCTTTACCTTCAGCTTCTTTAGCAAGGCAGTGGTCATCTTGGAGGTGTGTTTGGGGTCGTTATGTTGGAATACTACCCTGCGGTCCAGTCTCTGAAGGGAGGGGATCATACTCTGCTTCAGTATGTCACAGTACATGTTGGCATTCATGGTTCCCTCAATGATCTGTAGCTCCCAAGTGCCAGCAGCCCTCATGCAGCCCCAGAACATGACACTCCCACCACCATGCATGACTGTAGACAAGACACACTTGTCTTTGTACTCCTCACCTGTTTGCTGCCACACACGCCTGACACCATCTGAACCAAATACGTTTATCTTGGTCTCATCAGACCACAGGACATGGTTCCAGTAATCCATGTCATTAGTCTGCTTGTCTTCAGCAAACTGTTTGGAGGCTTTCTTGTGCATCATCTTTAGAAGAGGCTTCCTTCTGGGTGGGATGACAGCCATGCAAACCAAATTGATGCAGTGTGCGGCGTATGGTCTGAGCACTGACAGGCTGACCCCCCCCCCCCCCACAACTTGAACCTCTGCAGCAATGCTGGCAACACTCATACGTCTATTTCCCAAAGACAACCTCTGGATATGACGCTGAGCACGTGCACTCAACTTCTTTGGTCGACCATGGCGAGGTCTGTTCTGAGTGGAACCCGTCCTGTTAAACCGCTGTTCTTGGCCACCGTGCTGCAGCTCAGTTTTAGGGTCTTGGCAATCTTCTTATAGCCTCGGCCATCTTTATGTAGAGCAACAATTCTTTTTTTCAGATCCTCAGAGAGTTCTTTGCCATGAGGTGCCATGTTGAACTTCCAGTGACCAGTATGAGAGAGTGAGAGCGATAACACCAAATTTAACACACCTGCTCCCCATTCACACCTGAAACCTTGTAACACCAACGAGTCACATGACACCGGGGAGGGAAAATGGCTAATTGGGCCCAATTTGGACATTTTCACTCAGGGGTGTACTCACTTTTGTTGCCAGCGGTTTAGACATTAATGGCTGTGTGTTGAGTTATTTTGAGGGGACAGCAAATTTACACTGTTATACAAGCTGTACACTCACTACTTTACATTGTAGCAAAGTGTCATTTCTTCAGTGTTGTCACATGAAAAGATAGAAGAAAATATTTACAAAAATGTGAGGGGTGTACTTACTTTTGTGAGATACTGTATGTCTTTATCCGATATCTAATGCAATTATAGTATTTTTGTATGCTTTACATGTGACTCCCGAAATAATACAAATTTTGTGGGGGAAAAAAAGGTCTTTTGCATTTTTTTTTGGACTTTCAATAGAGTGTAGTAGAGTTTAAATTAAAGAGTAACATGACCCCCCCCACCCCAGGGTTAATTTTTATATTAACCACTTGCCTACTGGACACTTTCACCCCCTTTCAGCCCAGGAAGTGGGGGCAAGATATCAAATGTACTTAAAAAAAATAGATAATGATTTTGAGTATATATACTTTTTATACATTGTGACTCAATGGCTGAAATTTCATGTTTGACAGCAACGCACAATGGGAATGGGTCCTTGCTAAATCTATTGTGTCACAAGCATTGCTGTTCACTGAGGCACCACAAGAGGTCTCCCTAATACCACCATATCTCTGTATATAGGAAAGCTCTGTATATAGAGTATGAGCGTGGCTGTTGTACTTACATAGACAGGCCAGCGGATTACCAGTGGGGGGGTACATAGCTGTACGTTGGGGTTCCTTGAGCTCTGTATGTTGGCACAGAGACTTGATGTGCTCCTAGGGCAGTGTGCTGAGGCGTGGTCAGTAACGTGCCTGGATAAAAAGAAAAAAGTGATGAAAGTTAAGATCTGTTCTACTAGTTCAATAAGATTCTGTCATTCGTAGTCAGTCTGCTCCATCTTTCCTGTGGTACAGAGAGATTGCAATCGACACAAATAATTTGGTGCACCGCTGACATACCGCTGGATTGGAAGGGGGATATCTCGGTCATTGATGCAGCTAAGAAGCCGCTGGATTACCTTTTTCAGCCGGCACCCTCCTTCTGCCACCTTTACTGGGCTCTCTAGTGCGATTGAGGAGCCCGGTGAGGAATGTGGCCGGCGGCACCTAGTTCTGGGCACACGGCGAAAGGAACTGAGGCTGTTCCTCACACTGTGTGATGTCAGAAACCGGAAACGATGAGGATTTCATCACTTCTGGTTTCGGTCTCATGTAAACAATCAATTGCCGGCTTGAATGAGCATCTGATCCAACCGATCTCAGTGTGATCAGATGCTTGGGACACTAAGAATCTTCTCCACTAGGAGACACGGGGGGGGGGGGGGCAGGAAACTTCTCCTCCACTAGGAGACAGGGGGGGGGGGGGGGGAATTAGGAAACGTCTCCACTAGGAGACACGGGGGGGGGGGGGGTCCAGGAAACGTCTCCACTAGGAGACACGGGGGGGGGGGTCCAGGAAACGTCTCCACTAGGAGACACGGGGGGGGGGGGACCAGGAAACGTCTCCACTAGGAGACATGGGGGGGGGGGTCCAGGAAACGTCTCCACTAGGAGACACGGGGGGGGGGGGACCAGGAAACGTCTCCACTAGGAGACACGGGGGGGGGGGGGGTGGTCCAGGAAATGCCTCCACTAGGAGACACGGGGGGGGGGGGGGGGTGGTCCAGGAAACGTCTCCACTAGGAGACACGGGTGACTAGGAATCTTCTCCACTAGGAGACACTGGGGGGGACTAGGAATCTTCTCCACTAGGAGACACGGGGGGGGCTAGGAATCTTCTCCACTATGAGACACTGGGTGGGGGGGGACTCTGCTCCACTATGAGACACTGGGGGGGGGGGGGAATCTTCTCCACTAGGAGACACGAGACACTGGGGGGGGGGGGGAGACAGGAATCTTCTCCACTAGGAGACACTGGGAGGGGGGGGGGGGGACTAGGAATCTTCTCCACTATGAGACACTGGGGGGGAGGGGGGACAGGAATCTTCTCCACTATGAGACACTGGGGGGGGGGGGGGACTAGGAATCTTCTCCACTAGGAGACACTGGGGGGGGGGGGGGGTCAGGAATCTTCTCCACTATGAGACACTGGGGGGGAGGGGGGACAGGAATCTTCTCCACTATGAGACACTGGGGGGGAGGGGGGACAGGAATCTTCTCCACTATGAGACACTGGGGGGGGGGGGGGGCTAGGAAACTTCTCCACTATGAGACACTGGGGGGGGAGGGGGGACAGGAATCTTCTCCACTATGAGACACTGGGGGGGGGGGGGGACTAGGAATCTTCTCCACTAGGAGACACTGGGGGGGGGGGGGGGTCAGGAATCTTCTCCACTATGAGACACTGGGGGGGGGGAGGGGGGACAGGAATCTTCTCCACTATGAGACACTGGGGGGGAGGGGGGACAGGAATCTTCTCCACTAGGAGACACTGGGAGGGGGGGGGGGGCTAGGAAACTTCTCCACTATCAAATACTAGGGGACAAAAATAGGATTTTTATAACAGCTTACCTGTAAAATCCTTTTCTTGGAGTACATCACGGGACACAGAGCGACATAGTCATTACTAATGGGTTATATAGATACCTTCAGGTGCTGGCACTGGCAACTTCCAAAACCGGAAGTACCCTCCCCTATATAAGCCCCTCCCATCCGGGAGCACCTCAGTTTTGTAGCAAAGCAATAAGTGTCCCTAAAGAGGGGCGGGGAGCTCTGTGTCCCGTGATGTACTCCAAGAAAATAGGATTTTTATAACAGCTTACCTGTAAAATCCTTTTCTTGGAGTACATCACGGGACACAGAGCGACATAGTCATTACTAATGGGTTATATAGTTACCGTCAGGTGCTGGCACTGGCAACTTCCAAAACCGGAAGTACCCTCCCCTATATAAGCCCCTCCCATCCGGGAGCACCTCAGTTTTGTAGCAAAGCAATAAGTGTCCCCAAAGAGGGGCGGGAGCTCTGTGTCCCGTGATGTACTCCAAGAAAAGGATTTTACGGTTAAGCTGTTATAAAAATCCTATTTTCTTTCTCGTACATCACGGGACACAGAGCGACATAGTCATTACTAATGGGATGTCCTAAAGCAATGCCAAATGAGGGGGGGGATACACCATATATAAGCTGAGCGCTATCAGACATGAGGATCTTTTGCGGCCTGCAACACACTGCGCCCAAAGGCGACATCCTCCTGACTTCTGACGTCTACCTGGTAGAACCTAGTAAACGTGTGAACTGAAGACCATGTTGCGGCCTTACAGATTTGAGCCAGGGAGGCCTGGTGATGCACTGCCCATGAAGTTCCAACTGCTCTCGTGGAGTGCGCCCTAACTTTGAACGGAGGCGGTCTACTTCTCAAGCTATAGGCTTGTATTATGACCTGTCGAATCCACTTGGCTAAAGTAGATTTTGACGCTGCCTGACCCTTTCTGGGGCCTTCCGGCAGAATAAACAAAGTATCCGTTCTGCGAATCTGAGCAGTGGCTTTTAGATAAGCTTTAACTGCTCTTACTACATCCAAAGAATGCAATAACTTTTCCTCTACCGAAGTAGGCTTGGGGAAAAAAGAAGGAAGAACCACATCTTGGTTCAAATGAAAACTCGATACCACCTTAGGAAGAAAGGCTGGATGAGGACGTAACACTACTCTGTCCTTATGGATAACCAGATATGGCTCTTTACAGGACATAGCTGCTAATTCCGATACTCTTTTTAGCCGAACAAATGGCTACTAGAAAAATCAATTTCCTGGTGAGAAGCACCAAAGAAATATGCTGTAATGGTTCAAATGGTTGTTTCTGTAGAACCGACAGAACCAAGTTTAGATCCCATGGACATATGGGAATATTAACCGGAGGACTAATACGCATCACTCCTTGTATAAAGGCTTTGACTAGTGAATGCGAAGCCAAGGGCCTTTGAAAAAATATTGACAAGGCCGAAATCTGACCCTTGATAGTACTCAAGGCAAGCTTCCTATCTACAGCCCATTGTAGGAAGTCCAGAATCCTACCTATTACGTATTTACGTGGATGCCATTTCTTGGCTTCACACCAGGCGATGTACGCCTTCCAGATTCTATAGTAGATCTGCCTGGATACCGGTTTCCTGGCATTGATCATGGTAGATACCACAGCATTAGAGAGCCCTCTCTTTTTTAGAATGTGGGCTTCAATAGCCAGGCCGTCAAACCTAGGGCTGGTAAGGAAGGGTGGTATATCGGTCCCTGCGAAAGCAGGTCCGGACGATGTGGGAGGGTCCAAGGACTCCCCACAGACATTTTTACAATCTCCGCGTACCATGCTCTTCGGGGCCACGCTGGAGCCACCAGAATCACTGGTTTCTTTTCTACCCTGATTCTGCGGAGTAATCGAGGTAACAATTGTGGCGGTGGGAATGCATATATCAGCTTGAACTGATCCCAAGGGAACACTAGGGCATCCGAGCCGCACGCTAGGGGATCCCTTGCCCAAGAGACAAACCTGTCCACTTTTGTGTTGAATCTGGATGCTAGCAGATCTACATCCGGTGTTCCCCACCGCTGACATATTGTCCGGAAAACCTCGGGATGAAGGGACCATTCCCCTGGGCATAATTGTTGGCGACTTAGAAAGTCCGCCTTCCAATTCTCCACCCCTGGAATGAATACCGCAGATATGGCTGGGACATATCTTTCTGCCCATCTCAGGATGTAATTTACTTCCCTTTGGGCTGCACGACTCCTGGTGCCCCCCTGACGATTGATATATGCCACTGCTGTGGCATTGTCTGACTGAACTCTGACAGGGGACCCTTGGAGTTTGGATGTCCATGCTACTAGGGCATACCGGGCTGCTCGTATCTCTAAGAGATTGATGGGCAGGGCCTTTTCCGCATCCGACCATCTGCCCTGGAGAGACCATTGCTCCAGTACTGCTCCCCAGCCTATAAGGCTGGCATCTGTAGTGACCACCTTCCAGGAAATCGGACTGAAGGATTTCCCTCTTTCCAGATTCTGGGGAACCAACCACCAGCGGAGGCTCCTGCGAACGGAAGGGGACAAGGACATTGGTAAGTCCAGAGCCTGAACTTTTTTGTTCCAGGCTGACAGTATGGCCCTTTGCAACTTCCTTGAATGGAATTGACCGTAGGGTACTGCTTCGAATGATGCCACCATTTTTCCCAGCAGCCTCATGCACAGGCGTATGGATGGCTGTCTTTTTGAACCCACTAAGTGGATCAAATCTCTCAAAGACGACCCCTTTTCTTGAGGCAAGAAAATCTTTCTCTGGTCTGAATCCAGCCTTAGCCCCAAGTATTCCAGACTTTTGACTGGTTTTAGGGCTGACTTGTCTCGGTTGATAATCCAACCGTGATATTCCAGATACTTGATTGTCTCGTGAACAACCACTTCTAGTTTTTCCACTGAGTGGTCTATCAGCAACAAGTCGTCTAGATATGCCATTATCGTTACACCTCGTGTTCTTAGATTGGCCAATAATGGGGCCAGAATTTTTGTGAACACTCTTGGTGCTGTGGCCAGACCGAAGGGTAAGGCTCTGAACTGAAAATGGCGCCCTTCTACCGCAAAGCGTAGAAATTTTTGGTGGGCTGGAAAGATGGGGATGTGCAAATAAGCATCTTTGATGTCGATCGAGGCTAACCATTCCTCCCCTTGTAGGGCAGTGGCTACCGATCGGATCGACTCCATCCGGAAAGTCCTGATATGTAGGAATTTGTTTAGCCCTTTTAGATTTAATATGGGCCTCACGTCCCCGTTTGGCTTCGGAACTGTAAAGAGGTTTGAGTAAAACCCGAACCCCCATTCTTCCAGGGGAACCTCTATAATTACTGCTTGAAGCAATAATTGTTCCAGTGCCAACAGGAGGGATCCTCTCTTCTGGGGATCCCTTGGCACGTTTGACCTTATAAAGCGGGAAGGAGGGGAGTTTTTTAACTCCAATTTGTATCCCAGATTTACTGCGGAGAGCACCCATCTGTCTCGGATCGTGTCCCGCCAGGTTTCTGTGAACAACTGAAGTCTTCCCCCCACCCGATTGGGTGGGGGCAACCCTTCATGCATTTGACTTTGGGGGAGGTTTTGTACCTCTCCTGCTCCAGGGCTTCTTGTTACCCTGCAACTGTCCCTGATTTTTACCTCCGGGATTTGACCGGGGAGGCCGTCGGAACTGTTTCACAGCCGATGTCCTAGGGACTGGAGAAGCCGGCCTCTTAAAGGAGGGACCTCTAACTCTATTTTTAACCGGCAAAAGTGTACTTTTACCGCTGGAAATTCTCTGGATATACTTGTCCAGGTCTTCCCCGAATAAGCGCTCCCCATGAAATGGGAAGCTGACCAGCAATTTTTTACAGGGAGCTTCAGCAGACCAGTTTTTGAGCCATAGAAGCCTGCGCATATGTACTACAGACAGCGTAAGGCGGGAGGCCTGATGGATTGAATCCTTTATAGCGTCCACCGCAAAGCATAAGGCTCTAGGTAGATCAGCTAGGGCAAGAGCCTGCTGATCCGGCAAGTCTCTTAAGACCTGTTTCAACTGATCCTTCACTGCTTGGCAGACCCCTATAGCTGCCACTGCTGGTTGTGTCACCAATCCTGCTGTAGAAAAAGCAGATTTCAATAATGACTCCAATTTTTTATCTATTGGGTCCTTGAACATTTGGACATTTTCCACCGGACATGTCAGTGATTTATTCACACAAGAGATGGCTGCGTCCACTGTAGGGACCTTCCATTTTCTGATGAACTTATCCTCCATGGGATAGACCACCGGAAATCTCTTGGGGGGAGTAAATATTTTGTCAGGATGCTCCCAATCCTGGTAAATGAGCCCCTCCAGTAAAGGATGGATCGGAAAGGAACAAACAGTCTGGGGAGCTTTTAGCGACCCCAACGAGGAGACAGAAGTGGAGGATGGCTCCGCAAGTGGCATTTTAAATGCTGATCGGACCATATTAGTCAGGGACTGAACCCATAACCTCTCAGCATGTGATGCTGAGAACGGCTCTTCCACTGTTGATTCCTCTACAACCGAATCAACCTCATCCTGATCCCCCTCAGGTAGGTCGACCTCTGTATGGGACTGTTGCTCTGTTAACAGGCACTCTGAGGGAGGAGACGGAGATCGAGCGCTTTTCTCCTGTGACAGGGAAGCAGCGATTAATGCTGACAATCTCTCTTCCAGTCCTCCCAGAGCTGAGGAAAAAACCTCCTCTGTTACATACACAGGAGCAGGTGAACTGAGGACAGCCACAGTACCAGGTACTCCTGGGGGTGCCCTACGGTCACTAACCTCTGATTCTTCAGGGGAGACTGGTGCAGCCAAAGCATGCCCAAGATCCTCAGAGCCCGATGGAGACCCCCTATTCCTCCTGGAATTTCTAGTCCCGGAGTTTTTAGACGGCATATTCCTAAGCCACAAAGCTGAGGTATTCCAGCCGAAATACACCAGTTACTGATAATAGTCTAGCATAAATGCTGCTATAATAAACAGTTGGTGTCTACTAATGTGCCTTTCTAGGGGATGCCTGTATCAACCGCTTGCTGTATGCCTTTAAATGTTGCCAGCTCTGTCTCTGTACTTCATAGCCAGCTTACTACAATATTGTGGCTTTTTAAAACCTGCTGGGACGCCCGCACATGCGCAGAAGCGCTGCGGCTGCGCACAGAGCGTCATCCCCAGGCTCCGCCCCCTTTCCCGGCTCACCTCTATATATAGAGGCGCGTGCACGCGCACGCGCACGGCCACGTGCGCCCTCGGCGCTAATTTCAAACATGGAAACCAGGGACAGGAGCCAGGGCCCCTCTTTGCCGCAGGCCGGGGGATGGACGAGCACTGCAACATGGCAGAGGAAGCAGTTTCCTATAGGAGAACTCACCAACTGCCTGGACTTTGCTCTCTGAGAAGAAACTAGTCCACATGACAAGAAAACATTCCACAGCGGCCTCTAGTGGACAAACACAGGTACCGCAGTCTAATATACTAAATATATATAAAAAAACATTTTTTTTTTTTTTTTTTCTTGACCACCATTAAAAATTATTACATTTTTTTAGTAGTTACAGGCATGCACAGAATCTTGCGGGAATACCATTAGGTAACAGACAGAAAGACAAATTAGGCTTGGGGGTCCCCCAATAGAACCAAGTTCCTGGGGGCCCCCACTTACCTGTTCCTCGCCGCAGGACTTTGTTTGGTCCACAAAAGCCCAAACTTCACCTATCACGGCAGGCATTGTAATCAAACCTTCAGGGACCGGGTTCCCAAGGATTCCACTCCCCTGGACCTGTATAGCACCCTGCACAGAAAACATCTTGGTCGTGGGTATGACCAGAGCTCTGGATCCCAGGGTCCAGCTCTCCTAAGAGAAGCATTACAGGCAGAACCTTGCTCTTCTCTTTGCAAGGCCCGGGTACCGACCGTTTAGCTATGAAGCTTTTTTGGTCGGATCCGGAATAGCTTACTGAGGCCCAAAAGAACCTGTACGCAAGCTCAGTGAAAAACACATGTTTCTTCTTGGCCAACACCTTAGACACTGGCAAAAAACTGAGGTGCTCCCGGATGGGAGGGGCTTATATAGGGGAGGGTACTTCCGGTTTTGGAAGTTGCCAGTGCCAGCACCTGACGGTAACTATATAACCCATTAGTAATGACTATGTCGCTCCGTGTCCCGTGATGTACGAGAAAGAAAAGGATTTTACAGGTAAGCTGTTATAAAAATCCCTTTTTCTTTCTCGTACATCACGGGACACAGAGCGACATAGTCATTACTAATGGGATGTCCTAAAGCAATGCCCAACGAGGGGGGGGATACACCATACATAAGCTGAGCGCTATCAGACATGAGGATCTTTTGCGGCCTGCAACACACTGCGCCCAAAGGCGACATCCTCCTGACTTCTAACGTCCACCTGGTAGAACCTAGTAAACGTGTGTACTGAAGACCATGTTGCGGCCTTACAGATTTGAGCCAGGGAGGCCTGGTGATGCACTGCCCATGAAGTTCCAACTGCTCTCGTGGAGTGCGCTCTAACTTTGAACGGAGGCGGTCTCCTTCTCAAGCCATAGGCTTGCATTATGACCTGTCGAATCCACTTGGCTAAAGTAGATTTTGACGCTGCCTGACCCTTTCTGGGGCCTTCCGGCAGAATAAACAAAGTATCCGTTCTGCGAATCTGAGCAGTGGCTTTTAGATAAGCTTTAACTGCTCTTACTACATCCAAAGAATGCAATAACTTTTCCTCTACCGAAGTAGGTTTGGGGAAAAAAGAAGGAAGAACCACATCTTGGTTCAAATGAAACCTCGATACCACCTTAGGAAGAAAGGCTGGATGAGGACGTAACACTACTCTGTCCTTATGGATAACCAGATATGGCTCCCTACAGGACATAGCTGCTAATTCGGACACTCTTTTAGCCGAACAAATGGCTACTAGAAAAATCAATTTCCTGGTGAGAAGAACCAAAGAAATATGCTGTAATGGTTCAAATGGTTGTTTCTGTAGAACCGACAGAACCAGGTTTAGATCCCATGGACATATGGGAATATTAACCGGAGGACTAATACGCATCACTCCTTGTATAAAGGCTTTGACTAGTGAATGCGAAGCCAAGGGCCTTTGAAAAAATATTGACAAGGCCGAAATCTGACCCTGGATAGTACTCAAGGCAAGCTTCCTATCTACAGCCCATTGTAGGAAGTCCAGAATCCTACCTATTACGTATTTACGTGGATGCCATTTCTTGGCCTCACACCAGGCGATGTACGCCTTCCAGATTCTATAGTAGATCTGCCTGGATACCGGCTTCCTGGCATTGATCATGGTAGATACCACAGAATTAGAGAGCCCTCTCTTTTTTAGAATGTGGGCTTCAATAGCCAGGCCGTCAAACCTAGGGCTGGTAAGGAAGGGTGGTATATCGGTCCTTGCGAAAGCAGGTCCGGACGATGTGGGAGGGTCCAAGGACTCCCCACAGACATCTTTACAATCTCCGCGTACCATGCTCTTCGGGGCCACGCTGGAGCCACCAGAATCACTGGTTTCTTTTCTACCCTGATTCTGCGGAGTAATCGAGGTAACAATTGTGGCGGTGGGAATGCATATATCAGCTTGAACTGATCCCAAGGGAACACTAGGGCATCCGAGCCGCAAGCTAGGGGATCCCTTGTCCAAGAGACAAACCTGTCCACCTTTGCGTTGAATCTGGATGCTAGCAGATCTACATCCGGTGTTCCCCACCGCTGACATATTGTCCGGAAAACCTCGGGATGAAGGGACCCTTCCTCTGGGCATAATTGTTGGCGACTTAGAAAGTCCGCCTTCCAATTCTCCACTCCTGGAATGAATACCGCAGATATGGCTGGGACATATCTTTCTGCCCATTTCAGGATGTAATTTACTTCCCTCTGGGCTGCACGACTCCTGGTGCCCCCCTGATGATTGATATATGCCACTGCTGTGGCATTGTCTGATTGAATTCTGACAGGGGACCCTTGGAGTTTGGATGTCCATGCTACTAGGGCATACCGGGCTGCTCGTATCTCTAAGAGATTGATGGGCAGGGCCTTTTCTGCATCCGACCATCTGCCCTGGAGAGACCATTGCTCCAGTACTGCTCCCCAGCCTATAAGGCTGGCATCTGTAGTGACCACCTTCCAAGAAATCGGACTGAAGGATTTCCCTCTTTCCAGATTCTGGGGAACCAACCACCAGCAGAGGCTCTTGCGAACGGAAGGGGACAAGGACATTGGTAAGTCTAGGGCCTGAACTTTTTTGTTCCAGGCTGACAGTATGGCCCTTTGCAAATTCCTTGAATGGAATTGACCGTAGGGTACTAATTCGAATGATGCCACCATTTTTCCCAGCAGCCTCATGCACAGGCGTATGGATGGCTGTCTTTTTGTACCCACTAAGTGGATCAAATCTCTCAAAGACGACCCCTTTTCTTGAGGCAAGAAAATTTTTCTCTGGTCTGAATCCAGCCTTAGCCCCAAGTATTCCAGACTTTTGACTGGTTTTAGGGCTGACTTGTCTCGGTTGATAATCCAACCGTGATATTCCAGATACCTGATTGTCTCGTGAACAACCACTTCTAGTTTTTCCACTGAGTGGTCTATCAGCAACAAGTCGTCTAGATATGCCATTATCGTTACACCTCGTGTTCTTAGATTGGCCAATAATGGGGCCAGAATTTTTGTGAACACTCGTGGTGCTGTGGCCAGACCGAAGGGTAAGGCTCTGAAATGAAAATGGCGCCCTTCTACCGCAAAGCGTAGAAATTTTTGGTGGGCTGGAAAGATGGGAATGTGCAAATAAGCATCTTTGATGTCAATCGAGGCTAACCATTCCTCCCCTTGTAGGGCAGTGGCCACCGATCGGATCGACTCCATCCGGAAAGTCCTGATATGTAGGAATTTGTTTACCCCTTTTAGATTTAATATGGGCCTCACGTCCCCGTTTGGCTTCGGAACTGTAAAGAGGTTTGAGTAAAACCCGAACCCCCATTCTTCCAGGGGAACCTCTATAATTACTGCTTGGAGCAATAATTGTTCTAGTGCCAACAGGAGGGATCCTCTCTTCTGGGGATCCCTTGGCACGTTTGACCTTATAAAGTGGGAAGGAGGGGAGTCTTTTAACTCCAATTTGTATCCCAGACTTACTGCGGAGAGCACCCATCTGTCTCTGATCGTGTCCCGCCAGGTCTCTGTGAACAACTGAAGTCTTCCCCCCACCCGATTGAGTGGGGGCAACCCTTCATGCATTTGACTTTGGGGGAGGTTTTGTACCTCTCCTGCTCCAGGGCTTCTTGTTACCCTGCAATTGTCCCTGATTTTTACCTCCGGGATTTGACCGAGGAGGCCGTCGGAACTGTTTCACAGCCGATGTCCTAGGGACTGGAGAAGCAGGTCTCTTAAAAGAGGGACCTCTAACTCTGTTTTTAACCGGCAAAAGTGTACTTTTACCGCTGGAAATTCTCTGGATATATTTGTCCAGGTCTTCCCCGAATAAGCGTTCACCATGAAATGGGAAGCTGACCAGCAATTTTTTACAGGGAGCTTCAGCAGACCAGTTTTTGAGCCATAGAAGCCTGCGCATATGTACTACAGACAGCGTAAGGCGGGAGGCCTGATGGATTGAATCCTTTATAGCGTCCACCGCAAAGCATAAGGCTCTAGGTAGATCAGCTAGGGCAAGAGCCTGCTGATCTGGCAAGTCCCTTAAGACCTGTTTCAACTGATCCTTCACTGCTTGGCAGACCCCAATAGCTGCCACTGCTGGTTGTGTCACCAATCCTGCTGTAGAAAAAGCAGATTTTAATAAGGACTCTAATTTTTTATCTATTGGGTCCTTGAACATTTGGACATTTTCCACCGGACATGTCAGTGATTTATTCACACAAGAGATGGCTGCGTCCACTGTAGGGACCCTCCATTTTCTGATGAACTTATCCTCCATGGGATAGACCACTTGAAATCTCTTGGGAGGAGTAAATATTTTATCAGGATGCTCCCAATCCTGGTAAATGAGCCCTTCCAGTAAAGGATGGATCGGAAAGGAACAAACAGTCTGGGGAGCTTTTAGCGACCCCAACGAGGAGACAGAAGTGGTTGATGGCTCCGCAAGGGACATTTTAAATGCTGATCGGACCATGTTAGTCGGGGACTGAACCCATAATCTTTCAGCATGTGATGCTGAGAATGGCTCTTCCACTGTTGATTCCTCTACAACAGAATCGACCTCATCCTGATCCCCTTCAGGTAGGTCGATCCCTGTATGGGACTATTGCTCCGCTAACAGGCACTCTGAGGGAGGAGACGGAGATCGAGCGCTTTTTTCCTGTGACAGGGAAGCAGCGATCAATGCTGACAATCTCTCTTCCAGCCCTCCCAGAGCTGAGGAAAAAACCTCCTCTGTTACATACACAGGAGCAGGTGAACTGAGGACAGCCACAGTACCAGGTACTCCTGAGGGTGCTCTACGGTCACTAACCTCTGATTCTTCAGGGGAGATAGGTGCAGCCAAAGCATGCACAAGATCCTCAGAGCCCGATGGAGACCCCCTATGCTTCCTGGGATTTTTAGTCCCGGAGTTTTTAGACGGCATATTCCTAAGCCCAAAGCTGAGGTATTCCAGCCGAAATACACCACTTACTGACAATAGTCTAGCACAAATGCTGCTATAAAACCAGTTGGTGTCTACTAATGTGCCTTTCTATGGGGATGCCTGCATCAACCACTTGCTGTATGCCTTTTTTAAATGTTGCCAGCTCTGTCTCTGCACTCCATAGCCAGCTCACAACACATAATTGTGGTTTTTAACATGCTGGGACGCCCGCACATGCGCAGAAGCGCTGCGGCGCGCACAGAGCGTCATCCCCCAAGCTCCGCCCCCTTTCCCAGCTCACCTCTATATATAGAGGTGCGTGCACGCGTACGCGCGCGGCCACGTGCGCCTTCGGCGCTAATTTTGAAAAGGAAAACTAGGGACAAGAGCCAGGGCCCCTTTTGCCGCAGGCCGGGGGATGGACGAGCATTGCAACATGGCAGAGGAAGCAGTTTCCCACAAGAGAACTCACCATCTGCCTGGACTTGCTCTGATGAAAAGAAACTAGTCCACATGACAAGAAACGTTCCACAGCGGCTTCTAGTGGATTAACACAGGTACCGCAGTCTACTATATATATATTTTTTTTTTTTCTTGACCACTATTAAAATTATTAAATTTTTTAGTAGTTACAGGCATACATAATATTTAGCGGGAATACCGTTAGGTAACAGGCAGAAAGACATATTAGGCTTGGGGGTCCCCTCAATAGAACCAAGTTCCTGAGGGCCCCCCACTTACCTTTTCCCCGCCGCAGGACTCTGTTTGGCCACAGAAGCCCAAACTTCACCTATCACGGCAGGCATTGTAATTAAACCTTCAGGGACCGGGTTCCCAAGGATTCCACTCCCCTGGACCTGTATAGCACCCTGCACAGAAAACATCTTGGTCGTGGGTATGACCAGAGCTCTGGATCCCAGGGTCCAGCTCTCCTAAGAGAAGCATTACAGGCAAAACCTTGCTCTTCTCTGCAAGGCCCGGGTACCGACCGTTTAGCTATGAAGCTTTTTTGGTCGGATCCGGAATAGCTTACTGAGGCCCAAAAGAACCTGTACGCAAGCTCAGTGAAAAACACATGTTTCTTCTTGGCCAACACCTTAGACACTGGCAAAAAAACCTGAGGTGCTCCCGGATGGGAGGGGCTTATATAGGGGAGGGTACTTCCGGTTTTGGAAGTTGCCAGTGCCAGCACCTGAAGGTATCTATATAACCCATTAGTAATGACTATGTCGCTCTGTGTCCCGTGATGTACGAGAAAGAAAGGGACACTAGGAATCTTCTCCACAAGAAAACACCAGGGGGCACTAGGAATCTTCTCCACTAGAGGACACTAGGAAAATTCTCCACTAGGAAACACTGGGGGACACTTGGGATCTTCCCCACAAGGGGGGTACCAGGAAACTTCTCCACTAGAAAACACAAGTAAAACTAGGAATCTTCTCCACTAGGAAACAAGATACATGAGGAATCTTCTCCACTAGGAAACACTTGGGGGACACTAGGAAACTTCTCCACAACGGGACACTAGAAAACATCTCCAGTAAGAAAAATACGGGGGGGCACCATCTCCTCTAGAAAATACTAGGTAGCCTTTCCACTATGAAACTTCTCCACTAAGAAACACAAGGTACACTGGGAATTTTCTCCACTAGGAAACCTTTCCACTAGAAGACACTGGGGGACACTAGAAAATGTCTCCAGTAGGAAATACCAGGGGGGGGGGGGCACTGGGAAACTTCTCCACTAGGAAACACTGGTGAACACTAGGAAACTCCTCCACTTGGAAAAACGGGTGGACACTAGGAATCTTATCAACTAGGAAATACAAGAGACACTAGTAAACCTCTCCACTAGGAAACACTGGGGGACACTAGGAAACTCCTCCAATTGGAAACACTGGGGGACACTAGGAAACACAAGGGGAACTAGGAATTTTCTTCACTTGGAAACACTGGAAAGCTTCTCCACTAGGAAATACAAGGGGAACTAGGAATTTTCTTCACTTGGAAACACTGGAAAGCTTCTCCACTAGGAAATACAAGGGACACTAGGAATCTTCTCCACTAGGAAACACAAGGGACACTAGGAATCTTCTCCACTAGGAAACACAAGAGGTACTGGGCATTTTCTCTACTAGATAACACTAGGAATCTTCTCCACTAGGGAACACAGGGGGCACTAGGAATCTTCTCCACTAGGGAACACAAGGGGCACTAGGAATCTTCTCCACTAGGAAACACAAGAGGTACTAGGCATTTTCTCTACTAGATAACACTAGGAATCTTCTCCACTAGGGAACACAAGGGGCACTATGAATCTTCTCCACTAGGGAACACAAGAGGTACTAGGCATTTTCTCTACTAGATAACACTAGGAATCTTCTCCACCAGGAAACACAAGGAAACCACTCCACCAGGGAACACTAGTAAACGCCCCTACTAGGGAACTTCTTCACTAGGAAATACTAGGGACACAAAGAATCTTCTCCACTAGGAAACACCAGGGGGCACTAGGAAACTTCTCCACTAGGAAACACTGGGGGACACTAGGAAACTCCTCCAACTGGAAACACTGGGGGACACTAGGAAACACAAGGGGAACTAGGAATTTTCTTCACTTGGAAACACTGGAAAGCTTCTCCACCAGGAAATACAAGGGGCACTAGGAATCTTCTCCACTAGGAAACACAAGAGGTACTGGGAATTTTCTCTACTAGATAACACTAGGAATCTTCTCCACTAGGGAACACAGGGGGCACTAGGAATCTTCTCCACTAGGGAACACAAGGGGCACTAGGAATCTTCTCCACTAGGAAACACAAGAGGTACTAGGCATTTTCTCTACTAGATAACACTAGGAATCTTCTCCACTAGGGAACACAAGGGGCACTATGAATCTTCTCCACTAGGGAACACAAGAGGTACTAGGCATTTTCTCTACTAGATAACACTAGGAATCTTCTCCACCAGGAAACACAAGGAAACCACTCCACCAGGGAACACTAGTAAACGCCCCTACTAGGGAACTTCTTCACTAGGAAATACTAGGGACACAAAGAATCTTCTCCACTAGGAAACACCAGGGGGCACTAGGAAACTTCTCCACTAGGAAACACTGGGGGACACTAGGAAACTCCTCCAACTGGAAACACTGGGGGACACTAGGAAACACAAGGGGAACTAGGAATTTTCTTCACTTGGAAACACTGGAAAGCTTCTCCACTAGGAAATACAAGGGGCACTAGGAATCTTCTCCACTAGGAAACACAAGAGGTACTAGGCATTTTCTCTACTAGATAACACTAGGAATCTTCTCCACCAGGAAACACAAGGAAACTTCTCCACCAGGGAACACTAGTAAACGCCCCTACTAGGGAACTTCTTCACTAGGAAATACTAGGGACACAAAGAATCTTCTCCACTAGGAAACACCAGGGGGCACTAGGAAACTTCTCCACTAGAAGACACTGGGGACACTAGGGAAATTCTCCACTAGGAAACATTGGGGGACACTAGTAACCTTCTCCACTAGGAACCACTGGAGGATACTAGGAATCTTCTCCACTAGGGGATACTAGGAATTGTCTCCACTAGGACATGCTAGGGGACACTAGGAAACACAAGGGACACCAGGAATCTTCTCCATTGGGACATTTCTCCACTAGGAAACACAAGGTACACTAGGAGTCTTCTCCACTAGGAGACACTGGGGGACACTAGGACATTTTTCCACTGGGAGACACTATGAAACTTCTCCACTAGGAAACACAGGGGACACAGGGGACACTATGAAGCTTCTCCACTAGGAAATACAAGGGGCACTAGGAATCTTCTCCACTAGGAAACACAAGAGGTACTAGGCATTTTCTCTACTAGATAACACTAGGAATCTTCTCCACCAGGAAACACAAGGAAACTTCTCCACCAGGGAACACTAGTAAACGCCCCTACTAGGGAACTTCTTCACTAGGAAATACTAGGGACACAAAGAATCTTCTCCACTAGGAAACACCAGGGGGCACTAGGAAACTTCTCCACTAGAAGACACTGGGGGACACTAGGGAAATTCTCCACTAGGAAACATTGGGGGACACTAGTAACCTTCTCCACTAGGAACCACTGGAGGATACTAGGAATCTTCTCCACTAGGGGATACTAGGAATTGTCTCCACTAGGACATGCTAGGGGACACTAGGAAACACAAGGGACACCAGGAATCTTCTCCATTGGGACATTTCTCCACTAGGAAACACAAGGTACACTAGGAGTCTTCTCCACTAGGAGACACTGGGGGACACTAGGACATTTTTCCACTGGGAGACACTATGAAACTTCTCCACTAGGAAACACAGGGGACACAGGGGACACTATGAAACTTCTCCACTAGGAAACACAGGGGACACTATGAAACTTCCCCACTAGGAAACACAGGGGACACTATGAAACTTCTCCACTAGGAAACACAAGGTACACTAGGAGTCTTCTCCACTAGGAGACACTGGGGGACACTAGGACATTTTTCCACTGGGAGATACTAGAAAACGTCCCCACTAGGAAACACAGGGGACACTATGAAACTTCTCCACTAGGAAACACAGGGGACACTATGAAACTTCTCCACTAGGAAACACAGGGGACACTATGAAACTTCTCCACTAGGAAACACAGGGGACACTATGAAACTTCTCCACTAGGAAACACAGGGGACACTATGAAACTTCTCCACTAGGAAACACAGGGGACACTATGAAACTTCTCTACTAGGAAACACAGTGGACACTATGAAACGTCTCCACTAGGAAACACAGGGGACACTATGAAACTTCTTCACTAGGAAACACAGGGGACACTAGGAAGCGTCTCCACTAGGAAACACAGGGGACACTAGGAAGCATCTCCACTAGGAAACACAGGGGACACTATGAAACGTCTCCACTAGGAAACACAGGGGACACTAGGAAGCGTCTCCACTAGGAAACACAGGGGACACTATGAAACGTCTCCACTAGGAAACACAGGGGACACTAGGAAACGTCTCCACTAGGAAACACAGGGGACACTAGGAAGCATCTCCACTAGGAAACACAGGGGACACTATGAAACGTCTCCACTAGGAAACACAGGGGACACTATGAAACGTCTCCACTAGGAAACACAGGGGACACTATGAAAAGTCTCCACTAGGAAACACAGGGGACACTATGAAACTTCTCTACTAGGAAACACAGGGGACACTATGAAACGTCTCCACTAGGAAACACAGGGGACACTATGAAACGTCTCCACTAGGAAACACAGGGGACACTAGGAAACATCTCCACTAGGAAACTTCTCCACTAGGAAACTTCTCCCTACTATCCAAAAGTGATTAAAAAATTGGCCATATATTTACATGCACTTTATTTGGACTCGTCTTTTAATATCTCTGTCTCACCATAATGGACATCTGAATTTTGGATGGTATGCTGGCAGGCTAAACCAGCCTCCAGTTTTTGGAAATCACTCTTCAGATTCCAGCAGCCAAGGTCTCTGTACATCTATCACCGGCCATTTAAATGCCAGGCCCTCTTTGGTACAGTTCACCTCTAGCTATGGGTGATCCAAAGTCAGATGTTTCACTTTCACTCACCAAAGGAGAACCCACCTGCTGACATGGCCATGGTGGTCCCGGCAACCATTCCCATTGCAACGCCATTAGTCCGTGGTGCCGCTACAGGGGCCGGGTATATCGCAGATGGAATGCTGTTGGGTTGGACCACAGTGGTGTGGTGGATGACGTGGGGCTGTGCGGCATAGACAGGCTGTGTGTAGTAAGCGCCCTGAGGAACAAGAACGAGAGGTCATTTAAACACAACAGAGGTCATGTGATATATTTCAAAAATGAAAATAACATTTAGCCAATCCAGTTGTTTGCAGTCAAAGGCGGCAACAATCGTGTGTCTCCTAGTCCTTCCTGGCTATGAGCCAAAAGACCCAAGCTTATTTTTCTTACTGCAGAAAACCTCATAGTGTGTATGGGGTCTTAGGCTCCATTCACACCTGGGCGATTTGAATTGCGGGCGGAATCGCCACGATTCAAAATCGCAGCAAAACGCGGGACGTGTTTTCAATGCCATTATTTCTCAATGGCATCCCAAACACGGTGCAACTTTGCCGCGCGACAAATCTCGGCAAAATCGCGGATCGCATGCGGCCCAAAAGACCTTCCGACAATCGCGGCAAAAATCACCCCACGTTTAGGGTGCCACTGAGAAATAATGGCATCGCAAATGCTCGTCCTGCGTTTTGCCGAGATTCAAATCGACCCAGGTGTGAATGGAGCCTTAGTGCTCTGGATTGAGACAAGTACACACTACAGAGGGATTTGCTTTGTTCATATATAATGTCTGGAGGTTAACAGCCACCTTTAAGTGTCTGTAGCAGTTTTATGGCTCACAAAAGTACCGCAGCGATCACCACCGGTAAAATCTGACTGTGCGAACAGCCGCGCATAGCTGCAGCCATCTCTGCCCTGTCATTAGGGATGAGCTCAGGTGTGTTCGCATTGAACACATGCAGAGGCCGCCAAGGAAGTCGGCACCGTCGGAACCGCGCTGCACTAATCACAGGCAGGGAGACATTTCCCGATCTCTGCAGCCGAGCATCGGGACAATGTCTCTCTGCCTGTGATTAGCGCAGCGCGGTTCCGATGGTGCCGACTTCCTTGGCGGGCTCTGCATGTGTTCAATGCGAACTCACCTGAGCTCATCCCTACCTGTCATTAACCGCTTGCCGAACCTCTGCAGTACATTTACTGCGGAAGGTCGGCTCATACAGACACAATCACATACCTTGTGTATTCCAACTTTCTTCCGGGTCCGCTGGCACATGCGTTCAATGGTTTTCTTATGCCCATACAGAACACCCTTTTGATCTTGTGGAACTACTATCTATTCTGGATTACAGTGCCCTCCTGGATGATCCACACTCCCCGCCTTGCTATATATCCCTATAAAGATGTTTTAGGTGTGTATACAGTGGAACCTTGGATTACGACCATAATCCGTTCCAGGAGAATGCTTGTAATCCAAAACACTTGCATATCAAAGCGAGTTTCCCCATAGAAGTCAATGGAAACAAAGATAATTCGTTCCACATTGACTTCTATTGTATGCAGTACCACATTTGGCCAGAGGCGGGGGGCGCCGGAGAGACTCAGAGACCGCTCGGATGCACTCGGAGAGGTTCGGAAACACTCAGGAACGGAGTATTTCCGAGTGTTTCTTAACGGCTCCGAGTGTCACCGGTGCCCCCGTAACTCTGGCCAACTGCGATACTGCACACTGCAAAGGCTTGAATCCTGCTCGTTTTGCGAGACAACACTTGCAAACCAAGTCAGGATTTTTTTTAAAGTAATAGCTCGTATTGCGAAACGCGCGTTACTCGCAATCCGAGGTATTACTGTATATTCTTTTCCCTCCTCTTTCTTTACCCTATTCTACATATATGAGAATTATTTGTTATTGATTATCAAGATGCGGGTGATTGAGAGGACAACTTTTCCCCGCCATAGAGGCACCCAATTTTGGGATGTTCTCTTTATATGGTACGTTTTCCACCTCTCAGTTTTTCCTTTTTTTTTTTTTTAAACAGTGTTTTACACATTTACATTTTACCTGATTCCCGCATTCACTCGGGAGATTGAGATTAAAGGCCTTGTGACGTCCAAACATATTGGTGCCTGGCAGTTTTGGCGAGTATTATTTACTCTTGTAACAGCATTTCGTTTGGCCTCACCACCGGGTTTTCTAAAGGGACATAGCATGGTTTTTATGTGTACTCAGGCCATAGATATATGACACATCACCACGATGGTAGCAATTTTTGGTGATTTGCTTCATTTTTCTGTGATTTTTATTCTTTGATGTTTATATGTTGGATTATTGCATGTGTTGCTTTTTTTAGATTCAATATTCTCAGAAAATATACTCCTGAGGAAGCCGGTCACCACGAAACATGTAGAGTTTGTAATTGGAGAATTGTTTCCCCCGTAACAATATTGTGGAATTTTTTCCATCCTTTTTTTTTTCCAGATTGCATCAGAGAATCGGGTGCCTCATCTTAGTAGCATCCTTTCTATGTTGCATATCTGCCCATGTTTAATATGACACATCACCACGATGGTAGCAATTTTTGGTGATTTGCTTCATTTTCTGTGATTTTTATTCTTTGATGTTTATATGTTGGATTATTGCATGTGTGTCTTTTTTTAGATTCAATATTCTCGGAAAATATACTCCTGAGGAAGACAGTCACCGCGAAACATGTAGAGTTTGTAATTGGAGACTTGTTTCCCCCGTAACAATATTGTGGAATTTTTTCCATCCTTTTTTTTTCCCAGATTGCGTTAGAGAATCGGGTGCCTCATCTTAGTAGCATCCTTTCTATGTTGCATATCTGCTCATGTTTAATATGACATCACCACGATGGTAGCAATTTTTGGTGATTTGCTTCATTTTCTGTGATTTTTATTCTTTGACGTTTATATGTTGGATTATTGCATGTGTTGCTTTTTTTAGATTCAATATTCTCGGAAAATATACTCCTGAGGAAGCCGGTCACCGTGAAACATGTAGAGTTTGTAATTGGAGACTTGTTTCCCCCGTAACAATATTGTGGAATTTTTTTCATCCTTTTTTTTTTCCCAGATTGCGACAGAGAATCGGGTGCCTTATCTGAGTAGCATCCTTTCTATGTTGCATATCTGCCCATGTTTTTAACAATTATGTTTTGTATAATAAATTTTTATTTTTGTAATTCCCTTGTGTAAGTCTATTCTGTACCATGAAAGTCCCACATTGCCTCCTCAATTTAATTTTAATTTAATTTAATAATATTTTTATTTTATTTATTTTTTATTTATTTTTTAAATTGTTTTTTTTTTTTATGGTTGAACTGGATGGACTTGTGTCTTTTTTCAACCTGACTAACTATGTAACTATGTAACTTATGTACGGTAACTATATAATTGCCGATCTTTCTATTCAATGTTAGGACGAAGGGTACTTTATTTATATTTTTTATTTTTATTAAGTAGCATTTCACATATTCTTATGCCCTACTTTGAGTTATTGGTGTATTACTGTACATCAGAAGTACCAATCAACTTCTTTATAACCAGCCCGTTGGGAAATTTCCACATGATCAGTGCTGCTGGCTATAGCTGGCAGTGCTGATCAGTGGGGGGGGGGGGAGTCTCCCTGCCATCAGAACACAATAGCTCAGCAGGAGAGGTTCCGCCATGCACCTCGAACGTGTGGATGAGGGGAATCAGGGTTTTTTTTTTTTTTTGTTCCCTCTGCCGATTGTACAAAAAAAAAAAAAGAAGAATCATGCATAAGGAATGTTTTTACCCGATTTAAACTTAAGGTTCAGAGGGGCTTTAAAAATACAAAGATGGGGAAATGCGTATGAAAATAGGATTTTTATAACAGCTTACCTGTAAAATCCTTTTCTTGGAGTACACCACGGGACACAGAGCTAGTCATTACATAATGGGTTAAGGGTCACCAGCGGTGATTGGACACTGGCACAACCAATGGAAGACAGTTCCCCTCCATATAACCCCTCCCATCAGGGAAGTACCTCAGTTTTGTAGCAAAGCAGTAAGGTTCCCATAAGAAGGGGGGGACCTCTGTGTCCCGTGGTGTACTCCAAGAAAAGGATTTTACAGGTAAGCTGTTATAAAAATCCTATTTTCTTTATCGTACACCACGGGACACAGAGCTAGTCATTACATAATGGGACGTCCCAGAGCAATGCTCATATGAAGGGGGGGAGACACAGATCAAACCGACCGCTTGCGGACCAGAAGCCCTATACTGCTGCCTGCAGCACACTTCGCCCGAAGGCGGAATCCTCATGTCCTTTCACATCTATTTGATAGAATTTGGAAAATGTATGGACTGAGGACCAAGTTGCAGCCTTACAGATCTGAGCCATCGAAGCCTGGTGGTGCACTGCCCATGAAGCACTTATCGCCCTGGTAGAGTGCGCCTTAACAGGAAAAGGAGGAGTCCTGTTCTTTAAACCATAAGCTTGAACAATTACTTGTCTAATCCACCTGGAAATGGTGGATTTTGATACCGCTTGGCCCTTCTTGGGACCATCTGGTAAAATAAACAAAACATCTGTTTTACGTATCTGAGCGGTTGCTTGCAGATACACCCTTACCGCTCTCACTAGATCTAGAGAGTGTAATAATTTTTCCCCCGCCGTCCGCGGGTTTGGAAAAAAGGAAGGCAGAACAATGTCTTGATTCAAGTGAAAAGCCGACACCACCTTAGGCAGAAAAGCCGGATGGGGTCGTAGTACGATCTTGTCCTTGTGACAAATTAGATAAGGCTCTTTACAAGAAAGAGCTGCTAGCTCTGATACTCTCCTAGCAGAAGCTATAGCAATCAGAAAGGCCAATTTCCTACTTAATATAATTAAAGGAATATGGCGAATAGGTTCAAAAGGTTGCTTTTGCAACACTGACAATACCAAATTCAAATCCCATGGACACAAGGGAGACCTGACTGGAGGATTTATCCTCAGTACCCCCTGAATGAATGTCCGAACTAGGGAGTGAGATGCCAATGGTCTCTGAAAGAAGACTGATAGAGCCTATATTTGCCCTTTGATGGTGCTAAGGGCTAATTTCATATCCACTCCTAACTGGCAAAAAGCAAGAATCCTACTTATTTCATATTTCAGAGGATTCCAACTTTTGGATTCACACCAGGAAACGTATGCTTTCCAGACTCTATGATAGATGAGTCTGGAGGCTGGCTTTCTAGCATTAATGAGCGTAGAAAGAACCAGGCCAGAGACCCCTCTCTTTCTCAAAATGTGGGTCTCAGCAGCCAGGCCGTCAAATTTAGCCTTTGTAAGGAAGGGTGGAATACTGGACCCTGTGACAACAGGTCGTGTCGAAGTGGAAGCTTCCAGGGCCTTCCTATCGCCATTTTTACGATCTCGGCATACCAAGGCCTCCTGGGCCAGTTTGGGGCCACTAGGATTACTGGTATTCCCTCCTCCTTGATCCTGCGAAGCAGTCTTTGTAGAAGAGGGATCGGAGGGAATGCATAGATCAGTGAGAACTGATTCCATGGAGTTATTAGAGCGTCTGTCCCGTAGGCTAGAGGATCTCTCGTTCTGGACACAAAGTTGTCCAATTTCTTGTTGAACCTGGAAGCTAGCAGGTCTACATCTGGGTTTCCCCATCTCAGACATATGGCCTGAAAGATCTCTGGGTGAAGAGACCACTCTCCTGGTAGCAGCTGCTGACGACTCAGGTAGTCTGCTTGCCAGTTTTCTATCCCTGGAATGAAGATTGCAGAGATGCAAGGTACATGCTCTTCTGCCCATGCCAAGATCCGGTTCACCTCTCTTTGGGCTGCCCGACTGTGGGTGCCTCCTTGGTGATTGATGTAAGCTACTGCCGTAGCATTGTCGGATTGAACCCGAACTGGGTAGCCCTGTAACCTGTATGTCCAGGTTTTGAGGGCTAGATATACCGCCCGGATCTCTAGCACATTGATGGGCAGGATCCCCTGAGTCTTGGCCCAGGTTCCCTGGGTAGAAGCCTCCTCGAATACTGCACCCCAGCCCGATAGGCTGGCATCCGTAGATACCACCTTCCAGGCCACTGGGAGGAAGGACTTTCCCTTCCGTAAATTCCTGGCTTCTAGCCACCAATTGAAGCTGTGGCGTACTTGTGAGGACAGGCGCATGGGTATATCCAGAGCTTGGCTCTTCCTGTTCCAGGAGGCTAAAATATTGCCTTGAAGTAGTCTCGAATGAAACTGGGCGTAAGGGACCGCCTCGAAGGAGGCTACCATCTTTCCCAATAGTCTCATGCAAAGGCGAATAGACGGCCTCTTGTTTGCTTTGACCTTGTGGATCAGGTCTTTCAGAGACTGTATCTTTGGCTCTGGCAGGTATACCCTGTTTTGGGCTGTATCTATGATCATGCCCAGGTACACTATCCTTCTTTGGGCCTGGAGAGAGGATTTTTGTAAGTTTATAATCCATCCTAAATGCTCCAGGTATCCTACTGTAGTGTCTACAGCGTGATCCAATCCCTCCTTTGACTGATCTATTAATAGTAGATCGTCTAGATAGGCTGTTACCGCAATGCCCCGTGTTCTTAGGTTTGCTAACAGAGGAGCTAGCACCTTTGTGAATACTCTGGGCGCGGTGGCTACACCAAATGGCAGGGCCACAAATTGAAAGTGGCGATCTTCTACCGCAAACCTTAGGAATCTTTGGTGAGCGGGGAGGATTGGTATGTGTAGATATGCGTCTTTGATATCTATGGACGCAATGAATTCTCCGCCTTTTAAAGTAGCGACCACGGATCGAATCGTTTCCATTCGAAAATGGCGAACGTTCAGAAACTGGTTTAGATTTTTTAGATCCAGGATGGGTCTGACTTCTCCGTTCGGTTTTGGAATCACAAAGAGGTTTGAGTAAAAACCTGAACCTTGCTCCTTTTGGGGTACCTCTGTAACCACACCTTGAGCTATTAAGTGATTCAAACCTTTGAAGAAGGATCCTCTTTTTTGTGGATCCTTGGAGAGTCTTGAACTTCGGAATTGAGAAGATGGGATCTCTCGAAATTCCAGTCTGTACCCTGAGGATATTGTGGATACCACCCATTTGTCCTGGGTTTCTGTCCGCCAAGTCGCTGAGAACTGACGAAGCCTTCCCCCCACTCGGCCGAGCGGGGCCGCCCCTTCAATGAGAGGTTTTGGGGGCTTGCTTATTAGCTCTTGAACCCCACGGCTTCTTGTTCTTCTGAGCCTGTTCTTTGGCTTTTTTGGGCGGCTGAAAAATCTTCCCCAAAAAGGCGTTCGCCATGGAACGGGAAACTTGCCAACAACTTTTTGCATGGGGCTTCCGCTGACCAATGCTTAAGCCAAAGTACTCTGCGCATCTGTACCAGCTGGAGTGTAAGGCGTGATGCCTGTATGATAGAATCTCTCATGGCATCCACTGTGAAGCATAAGGATTTAGGCAAATTCTCCCAATTTTTAGCCTGCTCTGAAGGCAGCTCCTTCAGCCCCTGCTTTACCTGTTGGCTGACGACCTGACACATACCGACTGCTGCTACTGCAGGTTGGATAATTGAGCCGGCCAAAAGGAAGGAGGATTTCAGTAAGGATTCCAACTTCTTCTCAGAAGGATCTTTAAACACTTGTACATTATCCACTGGACATGTCAGGTTTTTATTTACACAAGAAATAGCCGCATCTACCGTAGGCAGGCTCCATTTCTTTAAAAAATTTTCCTCCATAGGATAAAGAATGTTAAACTTTTTTGGAGGTGAAAAACGCTTATCTGGATGTTGCCAGTCTGCGTACAATAGATCCTCTAGTAACGGATGAACCGGGAAGGAGCATGCACCTTGCAGGGATCTTAATGATCCTAGGGAGGAGACAGGTGATTCTGTTACCTCCAAAGAGGGTAACCTAAATGCAGCTCGCACGGCTCCTGCATAGCATTGCACCTGTGACTTTAAAATCTGGGATACCGAAAACGGCTCATCCGATATCCCTGATCCGTCTGACTCCTCATCCTCTGCTGATGTAGCCTCCTCCTCATCCTCCTCCTCCTCAGGTACTTCTGAAGGGAGGTCCAATACTGGAGGAGATCTGCTTCGCTTATTGTCCTTTTTAGAGGATTTAGCGATTAAAGTAGCAATTTTCTCCTCCAGATTATTTAGGACAGCTGATAAAGTGTCCTCAGTGACATATGCAGGCCCAGGCTTCACTGGGGAAGCCGCCATACCTGACAGAGGTAATGGCTCATCCTGTACAGGTGCTTTTGGCAACACAGAAGAGGAAGGTACCGAGTCAGCACAGCTAGAGCCCCCTGTCTCAGGCGGCGGTGCTCTTTTATCTCTTTTTGTCCGCATTACTTCCCCTGGAAGGCTTACTGTTTAGACAAAATACAAGGTACCTAAATGCATATACTACCGTGTTCAGTTTAGCAAATACATTAAGTATGCAACTTTTAACACATAACTATGCATAACATGGATGTCTTCTAGGAAGTACCCAATCCAACCACATGGAGTCTTACGTCCCTGTATAGCTGCTGTGTTTCTCTGCCAGGAACAAGAGAACTAACGAGCTTGCTTGCTGCTGCAGTGCTTTTTACACTGACAGTCTTTTAAATTTGGCGCCGTTTCTGTGCCTGCGCGCGCCACGTGCCCGCGCACGCCTCGGCCCCCCCCCCTCCGATAAAGCGCGCTCCCGCGCGCGCGCGGCCTTTAGCGCTATGGTGGTGGCCATAGTGAGAGAGGACTCTCATCAGCCCCTGTCCCCACTTACCTGCATCTGCAGGTGTCTGTATCGGCCACCGGAAGGAGGAGCGGGGTGCTCAAGCAAGCTCAGCAGCGGAGGTGACGAGCAGTGTACTTCGCCGAAGCCGACACTGAACAGAGTGAGGTGAGTATATTCAGCTCTTTACTCCCCCCAGTGGTGGAAAAAAAGAAGACATCCACTTTTTGAAAAAGGTCCCAACCTAGTTATGGACCTTCTAATCTCACCTTATCCACGCCGCAGGTTTTTCTGCTGAAAGTTTTCAGACAGATACCAAACTTCACCCTTCACGGTGGGCTATGTGTGCCAACCTTCAGGGATATGGGTTCCTATTTAAAGGATACCTCTCCCCTGGGCCTTGTACAAGACTCTTACCAGGACTTTATAGCGAAATAGCGAAAGTGCTGGATCTTAGAGCCCAGTCCTCCGAAGAGAGACATTACAGGCGACGCCTCATGGATGAGGCCCGGATCCCATCCAGATTCAGCTCATTTGTAGGCGTCTTGGATGGATCCGAAAGCATAGCTCTTTTACCCCCAGAGGGTCTCTTTGGTAGAGCTTTCCTTTAGCACCTCCTAACGCGTCCAACACCTTTCGACACTGGCGAAAAAACTGAGGTACTTCCCTGATGGGAGGGGTTATATGGAGGGGAACTGTCTTCCATTGGTTGTGCCAGTGTCCAATCACCGCTGGTGACCCTTAACCCATTATGTAATGACTAGCTCTGTGTCCCGTGGTGTACGATAAAGAAATTATGAATTGCAGAGATGCACTGATTATTTTTTATTTAGTATGTTGCCCACATATACACTTCAAATGCGCGCTGTACATACACAAGACGCCCACTGTGTGTCACTGGCGAGTACCCTTACCTGGGCATACAGGTTCTGCTGGGGATAGGCACTTCGGATGGGGTACATCGCTGTCTGGTATGGGTTGGGGGATGGGGAATACGGCGGAGGAGCACTATTACTCTGCGCTGGAGGGACTTTGTAAGGGGTGCCGGCTGTGTACCCTGCGGGAGGAGGAATAAAACAGGCAGCAGATTAATAACAATGTAAATATAAAAGACATAAAACACACATACAATATATTTTCTGACTATTAAATAGAGAATTGTACAGTAGAGGACAAAGAGCTCCACTTCTGGCTGCAAGTGGTAATTATAAAAACAAAATACACTATGTGGTCAAAAATATGTACAGACCTGACTATTACACCTATATGTATATTTTTTACCATTGATTATTATTAAGTATTCCTGGGTGAGCGTATTTAAAGTCCTGTATACTGTGTTTCCCCGAAAATAAGCCCTATCCCGAAAATAAGCCCCAATTGAAAATGCTTGTAAAATCCTATATTTGACTATATTACAGTATTATATAATGTACAATGTGTGTTTCTGTAATATAATTGTGGGGAAGAGAGCTTCGGAGGGTTACAGAAGTGCAGAGCGGCGTTATAATGAAGGTATCTGGCACAATTATATTACAGTAACACACACATTGTACATTATATAATACTGTAATAGAGTGAATTATAGGAATTTACAAGCATTGTAACTCAGTTCCCACTGGTAATTCCTGACAGGCAGGGAGGGAGAGGGGGAGAGAAGAGAGCACATTACATGGTAAGACCTACCCTGAAAATAAGCCCTACTGTGTCTTTTGTGAAAAAATTAATATAAGACCCGGGTTTTTTTGGGGGGAAACACGGTATATTGTGTTTTGTCCTGGAATATATTCTAATCATATTATAATGCCTATTTTTATTGATCCCAAACATACACACAAGCATTTGAGCATCTAGTGATTACTTGAGTCAAAGACAGAACATATTTTTAAGAAATTTTATTTTATTTTTCGGTGCGGAACATAATTAAATTCCCCAAATATGACGGTTCACGCCTTAAACTTTATATATATATATATATATATATATATATATATAAAATAAATAATATAAAAAAAATGATAATATATATATATTGTACAGGACGCCGTGGCTGGGTCCGGGAAGGACGCTATATTTCCCCTCTGTTTGGGCTGTGGTTCCTTTAAGGGAACAGCAATGGTTAACACACCTGTCCAAGGAAGTGGTTTAAGAGAGACAGGAAGTTGTAGGTGAGAGAGTGAAGGAGTATAGTGAAGACTGTGCATGGTGAATGGTGGACATTGCAAAGCTGTGGAGGCTGTGAAAAGCTGTGAATGTACATGGCAGTGGCCTGCCTGGAAGCCTGCTAGCTGGGGAAGCTACCTACAACCTCAAGAAAGGACTGTTAAACTGTGGTAGCAGTTCTGAACTCTACAAGTCGGTGAGACTGGTATTTCTTTTGTTTTTGCTGCTGTAAAGCCATTTAAGTTTAATAAACCTTATTTTGGATTGAAAAGCCTGTGTCCTGCGATCTAGCTGGTTCCCCGAACATTACACTGGTGCTCGAATGCGGGCAGGGCAGAATAACAGGCATAAGAAGAAAAAAACAAAACATTTTTTTTTTTGACATTGAACTGAACAGTTAAAGGGACAGTACATTGGATTTATGTCCTGGGTTAAAGCTGCACAAACATTGAAATCTGAAACAATGGAGGAGCTAATTAAACAGCTGTCCCTGGCTAATATGCAAGCGCAGACTCGCCATGAGGAAGCTAATCAGCGCTTAGCAACCCAGCTGGAGGTACAACAAACTCACCACAAAGAGGCGCTGGCTCTGCAGCAAGAAAATACTCGAGTGTTGGTGGCCCAGTTGGCAGCCCAGCAAGCGACCCAACAAGAGGTTATGCAGGCTCAGGTTACTGCCTTAAAGGAAGCAGTGCAGCAGCTGTCTCAGGAACAAGCGGCTGTTGCCCCTGGCAACCAGGTGACTGTGAGGGCAAGCCATTTTCTGCAGAAGTTGTCCCTGAGCGATGATGTAGAGGCATTTCTTGCTACATTTGAGAGGACGGCAGAGAGAGAAGGGTGGCCTCAGGACCAATGGGCCGGCCTCATTGCCCCTTTTCTCACCGGAGATCCTCAAAAAGCCTACTTCGACCTGCCACCCGATGATGCTAAAGACTATCAAAAGTTAAAGGCAGAAATTCTGGCTCGTCTGGGGGTGACTATGGCCGTTCGGGCCCAACGAGTACACCAATGGAAGTATCGTCCAGATCGGCCACCCCGGTCTCAAATGCATGACCTGGTGCAACTGGTAAAAAAATGGCTGCAGCCTGAGGTGTTGTCTGGCCCCCAAATCGTGGAACGGGTCGTGCTGGACCGATACCTGAGATCCCTGCCAGACGACCTTCAACGGTGGGTCAGCCATGGAGACCCCAAGACAGCAAACCTCCTTGTCGAGATGGTAGAACGATATACGGTGGTGGAGGACCTGCTCGGACCTACCAAGCGCATAGGGCCCAGTCTGCCACGGCCTGTTCGACCAACTGCTGCCCTTCGAAAGGATGTTCCAAGGAGTCCTGCAGCAAACACCCCGGAAGGTCAAGAGTCACTCCCGGTACCTCCTCAGCGTTCTGTTCCAGTTCGGAGAGGAGGGGATGTACAATGTTGGCAATGTCATTCCTGGGGTCATACCCGGGCACACTGCCCACTGCAAGAGGAGCCCATGGAATGCGGGGTTCTTCGGAGGGGGTCTTTTTATGCCCATAAAGTATGCACCACACATCTCGACCTGGTGAGGAAAAATTTGAGTGTGAAGTCCAAGTGAACCACCTCCCTGCCAGGGCTTTGTTGGACTCCGGAAGCATGGTAACCCTGGTTCATCCTAGAGTAATTGGGAAGATCGGTCCGGTAAGAAAAACCTTACGGGTGGTGTGCATTCACGGGGACACTAGAGAGTACCCTCTCATCTCGGTGACCATCTCCTCAGCATGTGGCACTGGTACTCAAGAGGTGGGGGTGGTAAAGAACTTGGTACATGATGTTATAATAGGACGAGACTGTCCGTTGTTTACAAAACTGTGGGAACAAGGAGAACAGTTCAGAGATTGGGGAGAAACTAGCCTCCCTGTTCCTGCTGCTGAGAGGAATAACCCTGAACTGCCAAATGTTCTTAATGTGGATCCAAATGATGAAATTGCTAATGGTTGGGTTAATGGTGATGAAAGTAGAGCTGATACTGTTGATAATGTCAAGACATGTGGTCCACAGACCTACCAAAACACTGAGGGGGGAGGATCTTCCCCACTTCAGGTAATGCTGGGGGAAGAGGACGAGGAATTGGCCTCTACCCCTGCCCTGCCAGATTTGGGTGTTCCCCAGGGGGCGTTTGGTACTGCTCAGATGCAGGACCTCACTTTGGCCCGTGCACGGGAACAAGTTGTAGTAGTAAATGGGGTTCCCCAAGAGCCAGGTGCAAATGAGCGGTGGCCACACTTCGCAATGTATAATGAGTTGTATCGGGTTACCAAGGTGAGGGAAAATGTGGTAGAACAATTGTTGGTACCCCAACAATATAGACGAAAGGTTCTGGACCTGGCCCATGATGATGTGTTAGGGGGACACCTGGGAGTTGAGAAGACGGAAGCACGGATCACCGACCGGTTTTACTGGCCAGGTCTGAAAGCAGAGGTAAAGAAATACTGTGCCTCTTGTCCCACCTGTCAGTTGACCGCTCCGGTGACCCACTTCCGGAGCCCTTTGGTCCCTCTGCCCATAATTGAGGTCCCATTCGAGAGGATAGCCATGGATATAGTGGGTCCCTTGGTAAAGTCGACTCGAGGTTACTCCTACATATTGGTGATTCTTGACTATGCCACCCGATATCCTGAGGCGCTTCCACTGCGGAATACCTCCTCTAAGGCTATTGCCCGGGAATTATTCCAGTTGTTTACACGGACTGGTTTTCCCAAGGAAATACTCACAGACCAGGGCACCCCATTTATGTCGAGAGTTATGGCCGATGTGTGCAAGCTGTTCCGGATTAAACAGCTGCGCACATCGGTCTACCATCCCCAAACGGACGGGTTAGTGGAACGCTTTAACAAGACCCTTAAGTCTATGCTAAAGAGAGTGGTACAAAGGGATGGGAAAGACTGGGACTGCCTGTTACCAGCTCTCCTGTTTGCTATCAGGGAAGTGCCCCAGGCCTCCACTGGGTTTTCGCCCTTTGAGTTGGTATATGGGCGGAGACCTCGCGGACTACTTGACTTTATTAAAGAGGAATGGGAAAGTGAACCTGTTCAGCATAAGAGTGTTCTTGAATATGTCTCCCAAATGCAGGAAAGGATCCAAACTGTGATGCCACTAGTCAAAGAGCATTTGCAAAAAGCCCAGGAGGCTCAACGACGGGTCTATAACAAGGCTGCTAAAATAAGGCACTTCCAAGTGGGGGATCGAGTAGCGGTACTAATTTCCACTGTGGAAAGTAAATTCTTGGCCAGATGGCAAGGTCCCTTTGAAGTTGTGGAAAAAGTGGGAGAGGTAAATTATAGAGTCCACCAGCCAGGCAAGAGGAAACCGTATCAGATATATCATGTCAACTTGTTAAAGCCCTGGACAGACAGGGAACCGGTGACCTCCCTGGCTAGTGCAAGACTTGAGCCTCAGGTTGGGGTGGAGAGTGTCCAAGTAGCAAGTACCCTGTCTAAAATCCAAAGTCAGCAGGCAAAGGAGTTCTTGCAGAGAAATAAAGAAAAGTTTTCAGACTTGCCAGGGCTAACTAGTGTCATAGAACATGATATTATCACGGAACCTGGAGTCAAAGTTTTTGTCCGGCCCTACCGCATCCCAGAGGCTCAAAGGAAGGCCGTTTCAGAGGAAGTGAAGAAGATGCTGGACCTGGAGATCATTGAGGAGTCGCAGAGTGAGTGGTCGAGCCCGATTGTGCTGGTACCAAAGCCCAACGGGACTCTGCGATTCTGCAATGATTTCCGGAAACTTAATGAGGTTTCACGGTTTGATGCCTACCCCATGCCCCGGGTAGATGAGCTTATTGAGAGACTAGGTCCAGCCAGGTATATTACAACATTAGACCTTACCAAGGGGTATTGGCAAATCCCGTTGACTAAGGCTGCTAGAGAGAAAACTGCTTTTTCTACCCCAGAGGGGAGTTTTCAGTACAAAAGAATGCCTTTTGGACTACAAACTGCTCCAGCCACTTTCCAGCGAGCAATGGATAGGATTTTACGACCTCACCGGGAGTATGCCTCAGTGTACTTGGACGACATAGTGATTTTTAGCAGAGACTGGGAATCACACTTGCCCAAAGTCCAGGCAGTACTGGACTCTCTTTGGAAGGAGGGGTTTACAATAAACCCTGAAAAATGTGCTTTGGGAATGGAGGAGGTGAAATACCTGGGCTATATTGTAGGTAGAGGGGTGGTGAAACCTCAGGTTAACAAGGTAGAGGCTATACAGAATTGGCCCCGCCCCCTCACAAAAAAGCAGGTACGTGCATTCCTGGGCATGGTGGGATACTACAGGAGATTCGTACCCAACTTTGCCACATTGGCGGCTCCATTGACCGATCTGACTAAGGGACGGAAATCAGTCATGGTGGAATGGAATGCAGATGCTGAAAAGGCTTTTTTGGAGCTCAAGTCAGCACTGTGCCAACACCCTGTCCTGATAGCACCCAATTTTTCAAACGAGTTTGTTGTCCAGACTGATGCTTCCGATGTAGGATTGGGAGCTGTGTTGTCACAGGTTGTTCATGGTGAGGAGCACCCAGTAGTCTTCCTCAGTAGGAAGTTGACACCAGCGGAGAAAAACTACGCTATAGTTGAACGAGAATGTCTGGCCATTAAGTGGGCTCTGGAATCCCTCAGATATTACCTCTTGGGAAGGAAGTTTAGGTTAATTTCTGACCATGCCCCTTTAACATGGATGAGGCAAGGTAAAGGGACTAATGCCAGAATTACACGTTGGTTCCTGGCGCTCCAGGAATTTAAATTTGTAGTGGAGCATAGGCCCGGGAGACTGCATCAAAATGCAGATGCCCTCTCCCGAGTCCATTGTTTTAGCTCCACTGTTGCCTCCACCTCCTTGGCGTTGGGGCACAGGGGGGGGATATGTACAGGACGCCGTGGCTGGGTCCGGGAAGGACGCTATATTTCCCCTCTGTTTGGGCTGTGGTTCCTTTAAGGGAACAGCAATGGTTAACACACCTGTCCAAGGAAGTGGTTTAAGAGAGACAGGAAGTTGTAGGTGAGAGAGTGAAGGAGTATAGTGAAGACTGCATGGTGAATGGTGGACATTGCAAAGCTGTGGAGGCTGTGAAAAGCTGTGAATGTACATGGCAGTGGCCTGCCTGGAAGCCTGCTAGCTGGGGAAGCTACCTACAACCTCAAGAAAGGACTGTTAAACTGCGGTAGCAGTTCTGAACTCTACAAGTCGGTGAGACTGGTATTTCTTTTGTTTTTGCTGCTGTAAAGCCATTTAAGTTTAATAAACCTTATTTTGGATTGAAAAGCCTGTGTCCTGCGATCTAGCTGGTTCCCCGAACATTACAATATATATATATACATATAAATAAAATGTATACAAAAATATATATATATATTAAATATAAATAATAAAATTGTTATATCTATATATCTATCTATATATATATATATATATATATAAATAAATAATAAAATGTATGTATATATATCGATATATATATCACACACACACACACACAATATTATATATATATATATATATATATATATAAAATAAATATTTAAAAAAATAATTTTTATTTATATATATATATATATATATATATATAAATACAAAAATATATATTATATAAAATCTAAATTATATATATATGTACACACACACACTCTATATATATAAAAAATAAATATTTTTTACTATAATGTGTATATATATATATATATATATATATATATATTAAAAAAATTATATACTGTATATGTATATATATATATATATATATATATATATATATATATATATACACACATACACACACAGACATAGTCTATCTTTCCCCATATGTAGAGAAGTTGCCTTTGGTGGTGTGACAAACATCTGGCTGATATTAATGTGTATTCTAAGGCCGCCAACGACAAAAGGTAATGACGGCGGGGTGATCTATAGCCAGCTGAGCCCTCAGTCAGCAAGTAAAAAGAGAAAATGGATTATTTACTGAAAGCCGCAGAAGAAGCCTGGTAAGTCCTGTTCTCAGAGCCATTGTCCACGGGCAGGTGGTAGGTGCCCTCGTTGGCACAGGATGATGAGGTCTGTGGCCATGCTTGTTTCATCAGAAGTGTTGCTTAAAGACAAAATAGAAAAAAAAGAATGTTAGACCATGGAAGAGGGGTACAGACTTCCTCACCCCCGCATCCCAGCCTGTGCCAACCAGGGGGGACCTGCTCACTACTTCCGACACACTGGACAAACCTTCATCAGAATACACACAGTCAGTATAAAATCACATTCCCTTATCATACATCATAAATAAATAAAATAAAATAAAAATCGAATTTCGCATCAGACTGGCTCACTGCATTTCCAGCACAGAGCTCGCGGTCACATTACAGGAATCCCCTGCAACCAAAAATATACAAGTTCTATACAAGCCATCTTGCAATTTAGTGTCGTAAATAATGACCTTTCCTTTTCCAATCTGCAGCTGCTGTGATATTCAATAAATTATGGCGACCTGGAGACATTTCCCACACCGTTGGTGTACAGAACACCCCCACAAAAGTTACTTTTCCTCCTCGTGTGATTGGTTCACTGATTTTCCCAGAAGTAGGAACTAAGTTGCGATTCAGATTTAAGGCGCACCCTGCAATAGGAATTTCAGTTTTGGTAAGATACCCATCAAGGGTTCAAGTGGTTGTAAAGCCTTACATATACACAGGGAAGTGACTGGCCTCAGGTGATACACGGAGATGAAACAAATACGTTGTACCTGTCTATCTGTAGTCTTCTCTTCTCTACATCCAAGTGCTGCATTATAAAGATAGTCTGAGCTGTCAGAAAAAAGGGAGCGGAGAGCTAAAATGACACACTGCAGAGCTCAGCGAGGAGAGCTCTGAGAGCTGATTGGAGGGAAGAGACACACCCCTCCTCCACACTGCTCACAGGAACGAAGCGGAAGCTGTCAATCATCTGGAGGTCCCTCCCCTGTTACCTTTTTTCTCTTAGTGTCAGGAAAACTTGCAGATAGCAGAGGAATGAAGCAGCAGCTTCGTAAATGTCTAGAATGTGCATGGACTCTTTGGGGTTGATTTACTAATTTACTAAAACCAATCAGCTTCCAGTTTTTTTTTCAAAGCTCAATTGAACAAGCTGAAGTTAGAAGCTGATTGGTTACCGTGTACAGCTCCAATAGATTTTGCACTCTCCAGTTTAAATAAATCAATCCCCCCTAGGCTTAGATGCAATGCATGAATCTATCTATGGTCGCCGCTGCCACCCCCTATTTAGGTGCCCGGCCCCTTTTCTGGCGCCGGGCACCTGAATTACAGCGGCGGGGTATTTTTTTGAAGCACCTGATTAGAGCCATAGGCTCTAATAGGCGTCCAAAAAGGTGAACAGCGGCCGCCATGCTGGGAGCTCGTAGTTCTCTCAGCGTTGCGTTAGGAAAGCAAAGGAATATTCGCTTTCCTAACACTGAACCGCCTCTCAGCCAATCAGGTGCTCGGGTCTGTTACCTGTCACCTGATTGGCTGAAACGACAGGCGCTGTGATTGGACGCCTATCAGGCGTCCAATCATAGCATAGCAGAAGACAGGAAGAGAGGACGGGAGAAGACATCAAGGAGCGTGGAGGAAACTGGGCAGGGGATGCACACTGGCTGCGTTTGATGGGCACAGTAGCGGCAATTGATGAGCACACTGGCTGCGTTTGATGGGCACAGTGGCTGCATTTGACTGGCACAGTGGCTGCTTTTGACGGGCACAGTGGCTGCATTTGACGGGCACAGTGGCTGCATTTGACGGGCACAGTGGCTGCAATTGACGGGCACAGTGGCTGCAATTGACGGGCACAGTGGCTGCAATTGACGGGCACAGTGGCTGCAATTGAAGGGCACAGTGGCTGCAATTGACGGGCACAGTGGCTGCAATTGATGGGGTTTTTTTTTTCAGTTTGTTTGCGCCCCCTCAAAAATTTTCAGCACCAGCCGCCACTGCATCTTGTACCGGTGTTCTTGTACCTTTATTGCTATGGTATTGTTCTTTCATACTGTTGAACAAATTCTAGTAAACTTTATTGTGCTGCCTTTTCCTGCAGAAGCATTTTCTCAATGAAAGATAAGCAAGGTAGTCGGGAGTATGGCTTTATGCCCATTTTTGGGTATAAGCCCACTTACATGAAATCCCGCACATGCTGTGGGTCTATGGGACCTGGCGACCATGGCGTTAGATCCCACTCTGCCAAGTCCCATTGACCCGTGGCAGGTCTGTGCATGGGCAGGATCTAATGTTAAAACACTTGGTGGGTGGATGTACACCAGGGGTGTCCAAACTTTTTTCAGAGAGGGCCAGATTTCATGAGGGCCAACCATTTTGCCTGAGATGCTTCGAACCATTAAAATTAAATGCAAATTAACTAATACACTGCCCAACAAGAATTCTCTTGCCTTTGTGACTGTGTGTGGTTAAGAGTCTAAGGATGAGCTACAGAATTTTATTTGTATTTATCGGCGTATAACACGCACCTTCACTTTAAAAGGGAAATTTCAGGGAAAAAAATAGGATTTTTGTACTCACCGTAAAATCCTTTTCCGAGTTCATGGACGGACACAGCTTCCTATTGACAAGTGGGTATTATCCTTCATTTAGGAGTGACTAGGCAGAAAACTTGTATAAAGTGTTAACACACCACACCTTCTACAGTACCGCCCAGGGGGCGGACCCTCTGGGTATATCCCCTCAGTCTCGCAGATCAGTTCGTCAAAAAGCAGTACAAACTTAAAACGAGGGGTGGGTGCTGTGTCAAACCATGAACTCAGAGAAAAGGATTTTACGGTGAGTACAAAAATCCTATTTACTCTTTCGTTCATGGACAAACACAGCTTCCTATTGACAAAGTGGGACGTCCCAAAGCAGTGTCAAAAACGAGGGGTGGGAACAGCATTAAAACAACTTCACCCCAAAACAAAACAGAGCTCCTCAACAGAGAAGTTGCAACTCTAAACAGCCGCCTGCAATACCTTGCGGCTGAAAGAGGCATCCGAAGATGCACCTACATCAACTTGTAAAGTTTAGTGAAAGTGTGAACGGACGAGCAGGTCGCCGCCTTACACACCTGGTGAAATAGACGCTTGATGCTCTCAGAGCTCGGACAGCGTCCAAAGAATACAACGTCGTTTCCTAGGATTCGACGGATGAGGACATAAGGATGTGTGACAGCAGGAAGGTAAAGTCACCTGGTTGCATCCAGGGGGGGTAGATATATTTCGCCCAGATTCAGGCTTTACGCCGACTTATACAACTAGGTGGAGAGTTGTATAAGCCCAGCTGGGGCTAGTGGGCTCATGGATGACTCATACCTCTAGGGAGAGTGTGGGGCGTCGTGCAGACAGGGAGTTGATGAGACCAGCTGAAGCTTGTCAGCTCATTTAGGCCTCTATAAGAACTCCCAGCTTCATTAGATGTTAGCTCATGCCTGGACCCAGACCTGTGTGGACTGTCTAGGGAGAGTGAACCCCTGTGCGGTGAGACAAAGCCTGTGTGGCTATTTGCTTGGACATTTAAAACCAGGGACTTAGGGACTAGGACAGCACTAGGCTGATCCCAGTTGTTAGTTAGGAAACCTGTATGTTTAGTCAGAGGTCAAGTTGACCAGGATTTATTTTGTTTATGTTTCTTTTGCTTTGCTGTGTTTTGTCACTGTAAATAGAAAATAAACCGCACCTTTTTGATTTTGAAAACCACAACCTCCGTTTGCTGGGCCTGTTTTTGTGTGGGGAGCCCATCCCGGGGGTCACACACACCCGCTGCCGAGCTAACCCCCTCACAGTTGGTGGAGAACCAGTGGCAGTTTTTTTTTAAGCCAGCATGGAGGAGATACTGAAACAGCTGGCTCTAGCAAATGCCAATCAACAGCAGACAAATGCAGGTTTGCAAAAGAGCCTTGCAGCTCATCAACAGAGCCTTGCAGCTCAACAACAGAACTTCGCAGCCCAGCAGCAAGCTCATCAACAGAGCCTTGCAGCCCAGCAGCAAGCTCATCAACAGAGCCTTGCAGCCCAGCAGCAGACAAACGCAACTTTGCAACAGAGTCTGGAGGCTCAGCAACAAGCCCAGCAGCAATCTGAGGCCCGCTTCATAGACCTGTTGCAGAAGCAAGAGCAGAGACTACAACAACAGATGGAAGCAGTAATGCAGCAACGTCCGCAGACCAGTGAGGAAAGCCGTCCCACTAATACCGCGTCCTTTGGGGTGAGTCGTTTATTGACAAAAATGACTGGAGAGGATGATCCAGAGGTATTTTTGACCACATTTGAAAGGACCGCTGAAAGAGAAAAGTGGCCTGAGGAGCAGTGGGCTGGACTGGTGGCTCCTCTGTTAACTGGTGAATCGCAGAAAGCTTACTATGACCTAGAGCCTAACCAAGCAAAAGACTATGTGATGCTAAAAGCTGAAATATTGGCAAGGCTGGGTGTCACCCTGGCTGTCCGGGCTCAGCGTGTGCATAACTGGACTTTCCAGCTTGGAAAACCCCCCAGGTCTCAAATGTATGATCTCATTCACCTGAGCAGAAAGTGGCTACAGCCAGAGACTTTGTCCACACCAAAGATTGTGGAACGTGTTGTAATGGATCGGTTTTTGAGAGCTCTTCCTACTGCCATCCAAAAGTGGGTAAGCCATGGAGACCCAGAGACGGCCGATGGTCTTGTGGATCGTGTGGAGAAATACTTGGCTACAGAGAACCTGATGGCCTCTTCCAGAGACACTCGGACTTTCCACCCTAAGACCAGACCATCCCCAGGGGCGGATAAGAGGATTCCAAGGGGTGAGGGTGGAGAGAGTGAGAGGGTGGGAGCTCTACCCCAAGTTTGGCGAGAACAGCCTGGGAAATCAGCGGCTCAAGAGGCGGCAAGAAGGATCGTTTGCTACCGCTGCCGGCAAGCGGGACATATTGCAGCCAATTGCCCGGTTGTGGAGGAACCCATGCAGTGTGACTTTCTGACGGGCAGACGTCAGTCGCTGTGTGCGACAGTCGCATGCACTGCCATTCGAGGAACTGAGAAACATTTATGCAAAATGTGTGTTAATGGTAGAAATGTTGTGGTATTGCTGGATTCAGGTAGCCTTGTGACCCTGATAAAGGCTGAGTTAGTTAAAACAGACGTCTCTGGGAATAGCAAGGTAGCTGTTATTTGTGTGCATGGGGACACCCGAGAGTATCCAGTGACTACAGTGTGTTTCGAGACCCCCAAAGGTACCCTCTTTCATCCAGTGGGCTTAGTATCTCAGTTACCGCATGACGCCATTGTGGGAAGGGATTTTCCGAAGTTCTGGGAACTGTGGGATGATCCTGAGCCCCCCACTGGTGCCCCTATGTACCAGGAATGTGATAGCCAGAACTCCCCTGAGAGTGGTGAGGACTCTCCGGAATTTCCCTTATCAGTATTGGCAGGGGAGACTCAAGAAACTGGAGAGGAGCCCACCTCCTCAGACGAAAACCTACCGTCTGTGGAGTTTTCTGATCTTGAGGTTCACAGGGAAAACTTTGCCACAGAACAGTTGAAAGACCCCGCCCTAATAAAGGCACGGGAAAACGTAGTGAAAATAGATGGCGAGTTAGTGAACCCAGATAATACCTGCACTTACCCATACTTCAGCGTAGAGAAGGACCTACTGTATCGGGTGGCAAAAAGGGCAGAAGAAACCGTTGAGCAGCTTGTGGTGCCCAAACCTTACAGGAAGTTGGTGTTGGAGTTGGCCCATGGGCACATTCTTGGAGGTCATCTGGGGACAGAGAAAACCCGAGAGAGGGTATTACAGAGATTCTATTGGCCGGGGGTGATGAAGGACATAGAAAATTATTGTTCCTCCTGCCCTGTGTGTCAGAGGTCGGCCCCGATGCCACATTTCCGTAGCCCGCTGGTCCCTCTACCCATCATTGAGGTCCCGTTTGAGAGGATCGCCATGGATTTGGTAGGTCCTATAATCAAGTCCGCTAGGGGGCACCAGTACATATTAGTTATAATGGACTATGCCACCCGTTATCCAGAAGCGATCCCTCTCCGAAATACCTCAGCCAAAACCATAGCCAAAGAGCTATCTCTTGTGTTTAGCCGGGTGGGTATTTGTAAAGAACTGCTTACGGACCAAGGTACACCCTTTATGTCCCGGGTTATGAAGGAGCTGTGTAAATTGTTCAAAGTGACGCAATTACGTACATCTGTGTATCACCCCCAAACCGATGGGCTGGTTGAAAGATTCAACAAAACCCTAAAACAAATGTTGAAGAAAGTGGTGGATAGAGATGGAAAGGATTGGGACTGTCTACTTCCTTATCTGATGTTTGCTATTAGGGAGGTGCCCCAATCCTCTACGGGATTCTCCCCCTTTGAGTTACTGTATGGGAGACACCCAAGAGGGCTGTTGGATATTGCCAAGGAAACTTGGGAAAGTGAGAGTTCTCCCCACAGGAGTGTGATTGAGCATGTCGCCCTGATGCAAGACCGAATTGCACAGGTAATGCCCATCGTGAAGGAACATTTGGCCCAAGCGCAGTTAGCACAGCAGAGAGTGTACAACCGTGGAGCCAAGACCCGTACCTTTTCCCCGGGGGATAGGATACTGGTACTTGTCCCTACGGTTGAAAGTAAATTCCTTGCCAAATGGCAAGGCCCCTACGAGATAATGGAAAAAGTGAGCGAAGTGAATTACAAGGTCAGACAACCAGGAAGGCGAAAGCCCGAACAGATCTATCACGTTAATCTGTTGAAAGCCTGGAGGGATAGAGAGTCCCTAGTCGCAGACACTTGGTCACCAGCTCAAACTGGTTGCGTGATTCCTGAGGTTGGAATAGCAGCCACCTTGTCACAACCCCAACAACAGGAGGTTAAGGAGTTTGTGCTTCGCAACAAGGAGGTATTCTCTGAGCTGCCGGGACAAACATCTGGGGTAGAGCATGACATCATTACCCCGCCCGGTGAAAGGGTGAAGTTAAAACCCTATCGGATCCCAGAGGCCCGACGGGAGGCAATACGGGAGGAAGTACAGAAAATGCTGAACTTAGGGGTGATAGAGGAGTCCCAAAGTGATTGGTCTAGTCCCATTGTGTTGGTGCCTAAACCGGATGGGAGCTGGCGATTTTGTAACGATTTTCGTCAGTTGAACAAAGTTACAAAATTTGACACCTACCCCATGCCACGTATAGATGAGTTGATCGACCGGCTGGGAACAGCCCGATACATGACGACTCTTGACCTCACAAAAGGGTATTGGCAAATCCCCCTGGCCAAGTCGGCCAAAGAGAAAACCGCATTTGTAACCCCAGACGGGGCGTTCCAATATAAAAGAATGCCGTTCGGGTTACAGAATGCGCCGGCCACATTCCAGCGGAAAATGGACCAGATGCTGAGGCCCCATCGGAAGTATGCTGCGGCTTACCTGGATGACGTAATTGTCCATAGCACAGATTGGGCCTCACATCTGCCAAAAGTGCAAGCAGTCCTGGACTCTGTTCGGGAAGCGGGGTTTACGGCTAACCCCAAGAAGTGTACCATTGGGCAGGAAGAGGCCAAATATCTTGGGTACACCATTGGGAGGGGAGTAATAAAACCCCAACTCAACAAAGTCGAGGCCATCCAGAGTTGGCCACGTCCCAACAGCAAGAAGCAGGTACGAGCCTTTCTGGGAATCGCTGGGTATTATCGGCGATTCATTCCCCACTTTGCTTCTAAGGCTGTGCCCCTAACCAACCTGACGAAGGGGAAAGGGTCGGTCATGATTAAATGGACCCCCGAGGCTGAGGCAGCATTCCAATTCTTGAAACAAGCCTTATGTAGCCAGCCAGTGTTGTACTCACCCGACTTCTCTAAAGACTTTGTCGTACAAAGTGATGCGTCAGATGTGGGGTTAGGAGCAGTATTGTCCCAGGTCTGGAACGGGGAAGAGCACCCAGTCATTTACCTCAGCAGGAAGTTGAAGTCCCATGAGGTAAATTACGCCACCGTTGAAAAGGAGTGTTTAGCGGTGAAGTGGGCTCTAGATTCCCTTCGGTACTACCTGCTAGGTAGGCACTTTGACTTGGTTACGGATCACGCTCCGTTAAAGTGGATGGCTCAAAACAAGGAAACAAATAGAAGAGTGAATAGGTGGTTCCTGGCCCTCCAGGAATTCAACTTCACAGTAAAGCATCGCCCTGGCGTTCAAATGGGGAATGTGGATGCTTTGTCTCGAGTACATGAATGCCTGATTGCTGGTGTTCCAACCCCAAGGTTAAAACAAGAGGGGGGGGTATGTGACAGCAGGAAGGTAAAGTCACCTGGTTGCATCCAGGGGGGTAGATATATTTCGCCCAGATTCAGGCTTTACGCCGACTTATACAACTAGGTGGAGAGTTGTATAAGCCCAGCTGGGGCTAGTGGGCTCATGGATGACTCATACCTCTAGGGAGAGTGTGGGGCGTCGTGCAGACAGGGAGTTGATGAGACCAGCTGAAGCTTGTCAGCTCATTTAGGCCTCTATAAGAATTCCCAGCTTCATTAGATGTTAGCTCATGCCTGGACCCAGACCTGTGTGGACTGTCTAGGGAGAGTGAACCCCTGTGCGGTGAGACAAAGCCTGTGTGGCTATTTGCTTGGACATTTAAAACCAGGGACTTAGGGACTAGGACAGCACTAGGCTGATCCCAGTTGTTAGTTAGGAAACCTGTATGTTTAGTCAGAGGTCAAGTTGACCAGGATTTATTTTGTTTATGTTTCTTTTGCTTTGCTGTGTTTTGTCACTGTAAATAGAAAATAAACCGCACCTTTTTGATTTTGAAAACCACAACCTCCGTTTGCTGGGCCTGTTTTTGTGTGGGGAGCCCATCCCGGGGGTCACACACACCCGCTGCCGAGCTAACCCCCTCACAGATGTCAGAACAATGTCTTCCTTGCTGGAAAATCGAAACGACCGTAGGAAGAAAAGAAGGCTGCGGATGCAGCACCACCTATCCTTGTGGAAGATCAGATAAGGAGCCTTGCATGACAAGGCTGCCAGCTCTAAACCCCGTCTTAACTGACGGGTGAGGCACCTCTTGCCCTGGTCGAATGTGCCGGGAAAGGGAGGCGCCTGACCCTTCATGGCGTAAGCCTGATCACGATCTGTCGGATCCACCTAGAGATGGTGGCCGTCGAGACCGCTGGGCCCTACTTGGGACCAGCCACCGAAACAAACAGTGAGCCTGGACTCCGGAACGGAGCAGTGCTAGACAAGCATTCTCTCAGAGTTTGGACAACGTCCAAGGAATGCAACGTCGTCTCCTTAGGATTCGACGGATGAGGACACAAGGATGGCAGTGCAATGTCTTCCTTGAGATGGAAGGTCGAAACACGACCTTAGGAAGAAAAGAAGGCTGCGGACGCAGCACCATCTTATTCTTGTGGAAGATCAGATAGGGAGGCTTGCATGACAAGGCTGCCCGCTCAGAAACCCGTCTTAATGGCATAACAGCCACCAAAAGGACCACTTTCTGAGAAAGTGTCAACAAGGGAATCTCCCTGATGTTCTCAAACGGTGGTTTCTGAGGCACTTAGAGGCCATGCCGTTAAAGCCATTGACTGCAAGCAGAATGGCATATGGGACCCTGCAACAGCAGGTCCTCTCGTAGTGGTAGACGCCAAAAGGACGTCTGCTACACAAGCCCCACAGAGGTAGTGGAGGGTGGACCGGAGGGGCCGCCTGCCGAACTCACTGCACCAACGTTCTCACTAGAGAGTGAGCCACCAGGGGTCATTGAAAAAGACAGCCAGGGCAGATACCTGCCCCCTAATTGTACTTAAAAAAACATTTTTGGCTCGTTCCCTGCTGAAGAACAGCAGAACTCTGGAACCAAATAAGTACGCGGATGCCACCTAATTTCTTCACAAATGGATATGTAGGTCTTCCAAGTGCGATGGTAAATCTTCCTAGGGAATGATTTCCGAGCACTCCTCATGGTAGAGATCACTGAGTCTGACAGGCCCCAGGCCCTTAGCACCTGGCTCTCAAGCCATGCCGTTAAGCCAGTGACTGTAAAAACAGGATGGCGTATGGGACCTTGCGACAGCAGGTCCTTCTTAGCGGTAGATGCCAAAAAGGCGTTCTGCTACGCACTACGCACCAAGGACGCCGAGGCCAATCCAGAGCAATTGGGACCATTGGAATCCTTTCTGCCTCCAGTCTGTGAAGCAGCTGAGGAAGGAGCTTCAGAGGAGGAAAGGCATAGATTAGCCGGTACTGACTCCACAGTGCCATCAACGCATCTGTCGTGTTTGCCCATGGGTCTCTTGACCTGGCCACAAACCTCAATACCTTCCGATTGAGTCGAGAAGCCAGGAGATATACGACTGGCGTGTCTCCCCTCTGGTAAAGGAGCTGAAATGCCTCCGGGTGTAGAGACCATTCTCCTTAGTCCAGCATCTGGCAACTCAGGTAGTTCGCCTGCCAGTTTCCCACACCCAGAATGTATAAGGCCGACAGGCCTGGTATGCTCCTTTCTGCCCCCCTTAGGAGGTGAGCAACCTCCGATGCTGCAGCAGAGCTGCTTGTTCCTCCTTGATGATTGACATACGCCACCACTGTGGTGTTTGACCGACTGGATTCTGACTGGACGCCTTTGTAGCCTCTGAGACCATGTGGAGAGGCAAAGCCAGATCGTCCAGGACAATGATCAGCAAGTGGAATTCCTCCAGGGGGCAAGCAACCCAGGTTGACTGAGCTCCCCAGACTCCTGTCCAACCGGGAAGACAGGCGTCCGCCGTGACCACCATCCAGTAAAAAGGAAGGAACGACTTCCCGGACAGAAATGCCGGTGATGTCGGCCACCAACTAGGGAGGACCTGACTAGGTGGCTCACCTGGATTTTGACAATCCAGGGATGAAGGGCACTTGACCCTTCTGGACGGAATTACCTTCTGTAAGACTCGCGTGTGAAATAATGCATATGGTACTGCCTTGAAGGAGACCACCATGAGGCCCAGGACTCGCCTGAAAAAAGTGGCGTGACAATCCTCTTTGGGATGTCAACTGCCGCACCGCAGCCCGAAGGGTCTGCAACCTTCCCATTCGCCAGAATCAACCCTAGATACACTAGGAGTTGAGACGGTACCGATACTGACTTCTGAGTGTTCAGCACCCAACCAAGAAACAAAGGGTCTGACAGGTTATAGACACGCTCACCTCTAATTTTGAGTTTGAAGAAGAAGAAGAACGTCCAAGTTGCCCATGATAGCGATGCCACGCTGTCTTAGTAGTAGGGTCAGAATCGGGGCAAGCACCTTGGTGCCGATGCCAGGCCAAGGGGAGAGCCACCATTGGTAGTGGTCTTCCCCGGCCACCAAACGCAGACATCTCTGATGCCTGGTGCATATGGGAACATGCAAGCATGCGTCCTTGACGACCAAGGATGCGGGAAAATCCCCCGGATGGAGGGCAGCGACAACAGAGCGTCTTCAGTACTACGAACAGATTAGAGTAGAACCCCTGAATCCTTTCCTGTACTGAGACAGGAAGGACCACCCTGCGTATCAGCAGGTCTTGGACCGCTCCATATAGGACTTCCCGACGAGTCGGCTGAAGCTGGCGGTTTAGAGGGAAAAAATCTGTTCGGTAGGCAAGCAAGGTTGGGCTTGCGAACCCAGGGACGCTTCTGTCCCTCAGCAGGCGCTTTAACGGCCTGGGGTCGTTTACTTGCCGCACTAGGCGGACGAAAGACCACTTGTGCATGGTGAAGGAGAGCCCTAGCCTGTGGCGTGGCTCCTTACCCCTTTGTGGATTGTGGGAGCAGCAAGCTCTTACCTCCTGTGGCATCCTTAATGATGTCATCCAGAAGGGCTCCAAAAAGACAGTCACCTCTAAAGGGCAGGTCCAATATGGCCTTCTTGGAAGTTTTTTGGTCCGTAGACCAGCACTTACCAAACCAAGTGGCATAACACCACCGCATAACCCAAAGCTCAAGACAGCAAGGGGATAGTATCCATGTCTGATTCACAGACAAACTTAAGGCCCTGTACCAACTAGTCTGCCAAAAGCTACCTCATTCGGAGGAGCCTCCTGCGCTTTTAACCCCTGGAGTAGCATCTTTGCCCACTCAGTAAGTGTCTGGGACACCAAAGCTCCAGCCAATGCTGGACGCACCGCTGAGTCCACCACAGTGTATAGGTAGCGAGCACCTCAGCCTTCTTGTCCACAGGGTCCTTGAAGACAGGAGCCCCCTTGTTAAGTCTGGACACGGGGGTCCACCATCGGGGGAGAGGACCATTTTTTCAGGAAACTCTACTCAAAGGGGTACCAGGGCTGCCAAAAAAAACTTCAGTGGGTTTTCCCACTCCTTGTATAAAAGCTTTATCAAGTTAAGACACACAAGGAAACACCTCAGCAGTGCGGGCCGGCTTACAGAACCCAAAAGGGGACCGCTGTCTCTGCTGCTTCTGCAGCATTCTCCAATTTCAGCGTAACCTGCACTGCAGTGATAAGGTCAGATACCAAAGCCTTTTCGCGTGTTGACCCGGACCTGGAGTCATTCTCACTGTCCGACCGGTCACGGTCCGCAGTTTCTGATGAATCAGGGCCATGAGCCACAGCCGGGCCTGGTTCTGCATCAGAATTATCCCCAGAAGATGGCGGGGGAAGGGGGCGTTTCCTACCCACTGTGTTCCCATGCGCCGCTTCCACCTTGGCAACAAAGCCTTCAGGATTGCGGACATAGCACCCACAGATACCTCAGGGGCACCAGCTGCCAACTCAGGTGTTTCAGGGAAAAAGACGTCTGCTCTGACGTCATGCTGACCCACGCACCTGACACCCACAGGGACTCCAGGCAATTTATCAATAGGCCCCCCTCCTAGCTACTACAGAGATGCAGAGGTCTCCTAGAGCAATGTTTCTCAACTCCTGTCCTCAAGGCGCACCAACAGGTCATGTTTTTGGGATTTTCTGCAGATGAAACAGCTGTGGTAATTACTAAGGCAGTGAAACTGCTCAAATCACCTGTGCAAATCAATGGAAATCCCAAAAACATGACCTGTTGGTGCTCCTCGAGGACTGGAGTTGAGAAACCCTGTCCTAGAGGACTCACCCCCTTTAGAACGGTACCGCTACTGCTGCCGTCTGCTCCCGCTTGAGATGCTCTCCCACCACTGCCTGTGTCAGTCTGATCTGGTCAGCGTGTGTCTGTATACTTCGCGCCTGTATAATGCCCCCTAGAGGCTGAAGACTTCCACAAAATGGCCGCCGAGCGGCCGTGCTGAAGAACAGTGTGAACCACAAGAAAATGGGCGCCGAGCAGTCGACAGAGGCCAAAGCGGGCGCGGACCACAAGAAAATGGGCGCAGAGCGGCGGTAGATCCATACAGGCACGAACCACAAGAAAATGGACGCCAAACAGTCGACAGAGGCCAAAGCGGGCGCGGACCACAAGAAAATGGCCGCCGAACTGCGCGAACCACAAGAAAATGGCCGCCGAGCGTTAGAGGCCAAAACAAGCGTGGACCACAAGAAAATGGCCGCCGACAGCATGGAGGGAGAAAACACACACAGGTAAGCAGCACACTGACATATTAATGACAGTCTACAGTGCAGCCCCACTCCAGATGGAGCCACCCAGGTGACCCCACAGCAGCCAGCCTTAGCTTCAGATACCAGGGAGGAGGGAAGGCAGGGAGAGAGGAAAGAAAGAGCAAAAAAAACAACTTACTTGATCTCTCCAGGAATGTCCAGCCAAGTCACCCTGCAGAAGCAGGGAAGCTACTTACCCTTCCTGCGTGGACCATGCTGAGAGATCATCATCCGCGCAGTTACGTCGGTGACTGACGGCCCGGCATGCAGTGATTGTGCCATAGAGACCGATCATATGCATGCCCTGGAGCGCAAAGCTCACGGCCACCCGTGGAGTGACGGGCATGTTGTGGAAAACCCAGCGCGTAGCTAGGGTCGGAACACGCTCGATGGTCAAACTGGGGAGACTACAAGGATCTGGGATCCAGCCTGTCACCCAGTCGGCAGTTGATCGAAGATCACAGGAACAAAAAACATAGAAAAACCCCCGGACCAATCAGCCCGAAGGGAGCCATGTCCTACTCCTTGCTAGGCAGAAGAAAACTGATCTGCGAGGTGCAGAGAGAGGGATTATACCCAGAGGGTCCACCCCCTGGGCGGTGCTGTATAAGGTGTGGTGTGTTAACACTTTCTACAAGTTTTCTGCCTAGTCACTCCTGAAGTATAATACCCACTTGTCAATAGGAAGCTGTGTCCGTCCATGAACGAAAGAGTAATTACATTTTAAATAAAGAACTGTGAAGCAAAATAAGGGTCAGTGCCCATCAATGCAGCCTAATCAGTGCCCATCTGCAGCCTAATCAGTGCCATGACTGCAGCCTCACCAGTGCCATGACTGCAGCCTCACCAGTGCCATGACTGCAGCCTCACCAGTGCCATGACTGCAGCCTCACCATTGCCATGAATGCAGCCTCACCATTGCCATGAATGCAGCCCCACCATTGACATTAATACAGCCCCACCATTGACATTAATACAGCCCCACCATTGACATTAAAGCAAAGTTTCACACAAATTTTGAACTTCCGCTTAATCCACTCCTCGCCCCCTTACATGCCACATTTGGCATGTAATTTTTTTTTGGGGGGGAGTGGGGGCTTCAGTAGGAGTGGGACTTCCTGTCCCACTTTCTCCCTCCGCCCTGGGGCCGCCTATGCGACACGTCATATCGCCTTTTGGCGGCCCCTCCCTGTAGGCGATCGCCTGTCCACTCAGAGAGCGCTGCGCCGTTCGCGCATACGCAGCGAGTGCCCGGCCGTGAAGTCGAAAGCTGTCACGGCCGGGTGCCCACACTATGAATGGAGGCGCCGGCGGAGAAAGGGGGGTGGAACAGGTAAGTGTATGTTTATTAAAAGCCAGCAGCTACACTTTTTGTAGCTGCTGACTTTTAATAAACATAAAAAAGGCTGGAACTCCCCTTTAATGCAGCCCCACCATTGACATTAATGCAGCCTCTGAATGCGCAGCGCTCGTGGATTCGTCGGGTGCTACAAAAAAGATATATATCCAAATTACCAGTGGGGCCACATTAAACTGAAATGCGGGCCGCAATTGGCCCCCGGGTCGGACTTTAGACATGTCTGATGTACACCATCCTCACCTAGGAGAGGATTCAGGGAATGGAGCTCTGCATTAAGTTGACTATCTGATGGAGGTGGGTAGGTTGGTTTGTGCACCTACCTGCCTCAAATCTCTACCTAGCTCTGCTACTTCATTGTAAAACCAAGGGGACCAAACCGTACATCAGGAGATACATACTCTGCTGCTTTTGGATAAATGTCAAAGATAAAACACAATCTATCAGAGAACGGCAGAAGCCTCGCCGCGAACAAGAGGCGGCAACATCAGAATCCTGACAAGAACCCGCTGAATTTTCATCTTCCTCCGGCAGCCGTACAGAGAATGACAGCTCCTGACTGACAGGCAAATGCAGCCCTCAAACATAAATCAAACATGGATTCTGCTGGTTGATCAATGTGACCTCGCTGGAGTCCTTCCCATACTGCGCTGAGATGTCAATCTCATGGCGCTTTGAAGGTCTCGGATCAAAACTGCCATAGGAAGAAAGTGTCTAAATTGGAACACAAAAGATGCTGGATGTCAGACACAGTTATGAATTCGTCTCAAGCGGCGGCTTTATTATAAATTGTGGTTGTCCTAAAACTGACAAAAAAAGTAAAGAAACATTTATATACCGTGCCTTGAAAAAGTATTCATACCCCTTGCAATTTTCTACATTTTGTCATGTTACAACCAAAAAGGTAAATTTTATTGGGATTTTATGTGATAGACCAACACAAAGTGGCACATAATTGTGAAGTGGAAGGAAAATGATTTAAATTTTTTTTTTTTACAAATAAATATGTGAAAAGTGTGAGGGGGTGCATTTGTATGGCGCCCCCCGGAATCAATACTTTGTAGAACCTCCTTTCTCTGCAATTACAGCTGCAAGTCGTTTTGGGGATGTCTCTACCAGCTTTGCACATCTAGAGAGGGACATTTTTGCCCATTCTTCTTTGCAAAATATCTCAAGCTCTGTCAGACTGGATGGAGAACGTCTGTGAACAGCAATTTTCAAGCCTTGCCACAGAGTCTAAATGGGATTTAGGTCTGGACTGTGACTGGGCCATTCTAACACATGAATATGCTTTGATCTAAACCATTCCATTGTAGCTCTGGCTGTATATTTTGGGTCATTGTCCTGCTGGAAGGTGAACCTCCGCCCCAGGAGAGGGACACGGAGGGGAACGGCAGCATGGAGGGGGACACGGAGGGGAACGGCAGCATGGAGGGGGACACGGAGGGAGGGAGACAGCAGCAAAACGGAGGGGGGCTGGAGGAGGATACGGGGACAATCAGCGGTGATCGTGTGTGGGGGAGTTACAAGCACCGCTGATTTTAAAGCAGCTGAAAGCCGCGCGGGGGGGGGGGGGGGGCAGAAGCGGAGAAACGACTTTTAAATCTATACAGCGGTGATCGGTGCTTGTAACTTCCCCACCGCACTGATCACCGTTGACTATACAAGTATCGGGTGAAGCATCGGGAGCATTTGCCCGAGTACAAGTAGTCAGGCAAATGCTCGGTATCGGTACCGATAACCGATACTAGTATCGGTATCCGGACAACCCTACTGTGTATAAATAGTCAATGAGTTTGTTAGCTCTCGTGTAGATGCACTGAGCAGGCTAGATACTAAGCCACGGAGAGCAGAAAAGAACTGTCAAAAGAAATGCGTAACAAGGTAATGGAACTTTATAAAGATAAAAAAAGGATATAAAAAGATATCCAAAGCCTTGAATATGTCACTCAGTACTGTTCAATCGCTTATTAAGAAGAGCAAAATTCGGGGATCTCGATAGCAAGCCATGGTCAGGTAGACCAAGAAAGATGTCAGCCACAACTGCCAGAACTGTTCGGGATACAAAGAAAAACACACAGATAACTTCAGGAGAAATACAGGCTGCTCTGGAAAAAAAAAATGTCCTCAGTTTAGGCCGATATGTATTCTTCTACATATTTTTGGTAAAAAAAAAAGTTATAGCGTCTACAAACTATGGGAAAGATTCATGGCATTTATATGGCGGCTTAATTTTTTTTTTTTTTTACTAGTAATGGCGGTGATCTGCGATTTTTTGCGCCATTGTGATGTTGCGGCTGACATGTCGGACAGTTTTGACACATTTTTGCGACCAGTGACATCTACAAAGCGATCAGTGTCAAAAATATGCACTGATTACTATGTAAATGTCACTGGCAGGGAAGGGGTCAACACTAGGGGGCGATCAAGGGGTTAACTGTCTTCCCTATTGTGTGTTCTAACTGTAGGAGGAAGGGGACCAACTAGGACAGATGACAGATCGTGGTTTCTACTATGTAGAAACACACAATCCATCTCCTCTCCTCTGACAGCACGGGGATTTGTGCGTTTACACACACAAACCCCCGTGCTACCGCTCGAGCACGAGATCACGCATTGGCCGGCGGTGATCGCGCCCGCCGGCCACACGAATCAGGTTCCCCTCTGTGCAGCTCGCACGCCCTCTGGCGGCTCTCCTGGGTTAAGCTGTATATGTACGGGATTTCGCCTAGGAGAGCCATTCTCTCCTGGCGTCAGAGGAGGAGCCAACAGCGGGTCAGAGGAGGAGCCAGCAGCGGGTCAGAGGAGGAGCCAGCAGCGGGTCAGAGGAGGAGCCAGCAGCGGGTCAGAGGAGCAGCCAGCAGCGCGTCAGAGGAGCAGCCAGCAGCGGGTCAGAGGAGGAGCCAGCAGCGGGTCAGAGGAGGAGCCAGCAGCGGGTCAGAGGAGGAGCCAGCAGCGGGTCAGAGGAGGAGCCAGCAGCGGGTCAGAGGAGCAGCCAGCAGCGCGTCAGAGGAGCAGCCAGCAGCACGTCAGAGGAGCAGCCAGCAGCAGGTCAGAGGAGGAGCCAGCAGCGGGTCAGAGGAGGAGCCAGCAGCGGGTCAGAGGAGGAGCCAGCAGCGGGTCAGAGGAGGAGCCAGCAGCGGGTCAGAGGAGGAGCCAACAGCGGGTCAGAGGAGCAGCCAACAGCGGCTCAGAGGAGCAGCCAACAGCGGGTCAGAGGAGCAGCCGACAGCGGGTCAGAGGAACAGCCGACAGCGGGTCAGAGGAACAGCCGACAGCGGGTCAGAGGAGCAGCCGACAGCGGGTCAGAGGAGCAGCCGACAGCGGGTCAGAGGAGCAGCCGACAGCGGGTCAGAGGAGCAGCCGACAGCGGGTCAGAGGAGCAGCCGACAGTGGGTCAGAGGAGCAGCCGACAGCGGGTCAGAGGAGCAGCCAACAGCGGGTCAGAGGAGCAGCCAACAGCGGGTCAGAGGAGCAGCCAACAGCGGGTCAGAGGAACAGCCAACAGCGGGTCAGAGGAACAGCCAACAGCGGGTCAGAGGAGGACCAGCAGCAGGACAGAGAAGACAGTTGCTTTTTAAAAATTATGATTTAAATCAAATCCACCCTGGAGGGGTGTACTCACTTTTGTGAGATACTGTGGGGGGGAGGGGCTTGTCTGGGGATTTATTCCAAGCAGATAAGTAAAAAGGGGAGCACAGGTAAACAAAACAAAGCGAATGTGTTGGGACGGGTGCACTACAGCAATGGCTGGATGAGTGCTAGGTAGGCAGGCTGTGCTCCATGGATGTGTCTCTAGGCTGAACTTTCTGTCTGGCTGGAGTGCAGCATTCAAAAGTAATTGATCGGGTACAGGAAGCTGTAAGGAGATTAATCTCGCTAACAGCGGCTGTCACCAACGAGGTGAGCAGCAGTAATCCCCGCGCCGTTTTTCTGCTGATGAGACCACTTTGGCATTACTAGATGTGGGCTCTAACCTGCCGGGACTTTCTGTGCATGTCAGTGTAATGAGCAGGCTGGACACAAGTGGCCTACTTACCCCCCATATATAACACTGCCAGGAAATTGTTCAGCAAGCAATTTGCAGCCAGAAATCTCCACATATCATTAGGCACAAGTCTTACCCTTCACATTTTAAAGTATATAAAAATTCGGAAGGAGACGTGACCAGGCTTATAGGAGAAGTGCACTTTGCTTTAAAATGCTTTTTTTTATTTTGCGCCCTTTACCTTACCCTTCCCCCTCCACAGATGCATACAGTTGTGCTCATAAGTTTACATACCCCTGGCAGAATTTATGATTTCTTGGCCATTTTTCAGGGAATATGAATGAAAACTTTTCTTTCACTCATGGTTAGTGTTCGGCTGAAGCCATTTATTATCAATCAGCTGTGTTTACTCTTTTTAAATCATAATGACCCTGATCAAAAGTTTACATACCCTGGTGATTTTGGCCTGATAACATGCACACAAGTTGACACAAAGGGGTTTGAATGGCTATTAAAAGGTAACCGTCCTCACCTGTGATCTGTTTCCTTGTAATTCGAAAAAAGGAAACAGGTCTGATGCTACCCATGACATACCTCCATCCCTAAATAATGCGAGAAAAGAGAAATTAGCCCCTGGGACTTTAAGATGAGGCAAGCATGGGAGCCAACAAAGTAGAGTAAAATAGTAACATGGTTTATTGTAACCTGAGTATATACATGGACATAAAGCTGGACTGTTAGTCATGATGGTATATTGCTGGAAAACATGCACATACTGTATACAATGTTAGAGTTGTACTGGCATCTAGAACTCGACGCGTTTTGCGAGCCACTGCTCGCTTCTTCAGGAGTAGATCGATAGGTGCAGTCTCTCTAGAAAAACAGAGTATGTATTGAAAATACATGTCACAAAAAAAATATATATCTTTTTGTGCATGAGGGAGCCCCATACTTACAACGTGGCGAAAGCCATGGTTCCATGAGGTGATCCCCCAAAGGGCGGCCACATAATGCATCTGGCCCGGGAGCTGAAGGGACGGAGCAGACAACAGACCACCACGGGAATATGCAAGGGACAGACATGGCTCAATGGTGAGATTTGTGTTGAGTATCTTGGCATTCAGAATAAACCAGATGCATTATGTGGCCGCCCTTTGGGGGATCACCTCATGGAACCACGGCTTTCGCCATGTTGTAAGTATGGGGCTCCCTCATGGGCCCCTATTTGCACAAAAAGATATATACTTTTTTGTGACATGTATTTTCAATACATACTGTTTTTCTAGAGAGACTGCACCTATCGATCTACTCCTGAAGAAGCGAGCAGTGGCTCGCAAAACGCGTCGAGTTCTAGGTGCCAGTACAACTCTAACATTGTATACAATATGTGCATGTTTTCCAGCAATATGCCATCATGACTAACAGTCCAGCTTTATGTCCATGTATATACTCAGGTTACAATAAACCATGTTACTATTTTACTCTACTTTGTTGGCTCCCATGCTTGCCTCTTTTTAAAGTCCCAGGGGCTAATTTCTCTTTTCTTTCCTTGTAATTAGTGTGTGTGTATAAAAGGTCAATGAGTTTCTGGACTCCTGACAGACCCTTGCATCTTTCATCCAGTGCTGCACTGACGTTTCTGGATTCTGAGTCATGGGGAAAGCAGAAGAATTGTCAAAGGATCTGCAGGAAAAGGTAGTTGAACTGTATAAAACAGGAAAGGGATATAAAAAGATACCCAAGGAATTGAGAATGCCAATCAGCAGCGTTCAAACTCTAATCAAAAAAAGGAAAATTAGGGGTTCTGCTAAAACCAAACCACGGTCAGGTAGACCAACTAAAATTTCAGCCACAACTGCCAGGAAAATTGTTCGGGATGCAAAGAAAATCCCACAAATAACTTCAGGTGAAATACAGAACTACCTGATAATATGTGGTGTGGCTGTTTCAAGATGCACAATAAGGAGGCACTTGAAGAAAGATGGGCTGCATGGTCGAGTCTCCAGGAAAAAGTAATTACTACGCAAATGCCACAAAGTATCCCGCTTACAATACGCCAAACAGCACAGAGACAAACCTCAAACCTTCTGCTACAAAGTCATTTGTAGGGATGAGACCAAAATTGTGCTTTTTGGCCACAACCATAAACACTACATTTGGAGAGGAGTCAACAAGGCCTATGATGAAAGGTACACCCATCCCTACTGTGAAACACGGAGGTGGATCGCTGATGTTTTGGGGATGTGTGAGCTACAGAGGCACAGGAAATTTGGTCAAAATTTATGGCAAGATGAATGCAGAATGCTATCAAAAAATACTGGAGGAACATTTGCATTCATCAGCCAGGAAGCTGCGCATGGGACGTACTTGGACATTCCAACGTGACAATGATCCAAAACACAAGGCCAAGTCCACCTGTCATTGGCTACTGCAGAATAAAGTGAAGGTTCTGGATTGGCCATCTCAGTCTCCTGACCTCCATATCATTGAGCCCCTCTGGGGAGATCTCAAATGTGCCGTTTATGGAAGACAGCCCAAGAATTTACAGGAACTGGAGGATTTTTACCAAGAGGAATGGGCAGCTTTACCCTCTGAGAAGATAAAGAGCTTCATCCACAAATACCACAAAATACTTCAAGCTGTCATTAATGGTAAAGAGGGCAATACACGGTATTAAGAACTGGGGTATGTAAACTTTTGATCGGGGTCATTTGGGTAGTTTCTGTTGTCATTATGATTTAAAAAGAGTAAACACAGTTGATTGACATTAACATTTTAGATAGGGGAGGATACTTGGAGGATGACTATATATAAGTACAGTTGTCCTATAAATTTTACTGGAGAAGAAGAATTTAACAGGACAAGAAGAGAAAGGATGAAAGGATCTGGTTAATTATTGATGTGCAAAGACTATTTGTGTAGGAGAGAATGGAAATAACTAGGACGAGGCCGTGGCTGATGTCTGTATGGGGTTTTCTATCTGTTGGGTTGCATTAAAGCTGAAGACTCGGCATCTGCCCACATGATGCCATGACCCAGGACAGGCGAGGGATTCTCATTCTTGTAGTTCCACAACAGCACCATTCCAAAACCATGCTGGGAATCACATCTTGGTGATCTTGGTGATGTTCTCCAAGCCTTGTAGTTCACCACCCTTGCCGACTACCTCGTCCAGCCGCCTGCAGCTCTCCTGCCCTAACCTGTCCCTGTTATCAGGAGAATGTCCAGCCTGATGATTCGCACTTCCTTTCTCTATTAGTTCATCACTGATGCCATTTTGGCAAACCAGATGTCCTTGCTCTTGGAATGTCAAACAGTAAGGAGAGCGGATATGGCTATTGGTTCTCTGTTTTATACACCATGGCCCATGCCACTTTATCACTATAAAGCCGCTCTGCGGTGCACAAAGCAGGTGAAAACTCTGTGAATGGAGGGGGGGGGGGCGGATCATGTGACATGGTGCGGCCATTCCACTCCTTTTTAAATGAGCCTCTGAAATCTAAATACCCCCCGGGACCCCCCCTAAAGACCACACATTGCTAGATTCACTCTCCTAAACACCATATGCTCACATATTCTGTATTAATAATGAAATTGGCGATGCAGCACATGCCTCCTCCTACCCAGTGTGTCCCCCCTGGTCTCATCTCATCCCTCCTACCCACCTTTCTCTCAACTCACAGTGTATACCTTCCAACCTACCTGCCCCTCAGCTCACAGAGCATTCTTTCCACCCACCTGTGGTCAGTAGATGGAGGAATAGTGCCCCATCATTGGTATCAGTGGGAGGAATAGTGTCCCATCATTGGTATCAGTAGGAGGAATAGTGTCCCATCATTGGCGTCAGTAGGAGGAATAGTACCCCATCATTGGTGCCAGTAGGAGGAATAGTGTCCCATCATTGGTGTCAGTGGGGGGAATAGTGTCCCATCATTGGTGCCAGTAGGAGGAATAGTGTCCCATCATTGGTGTCAGTAGGAGGAATAGTGCCCCATCATTGGTGTCAGTGGGAGGAATAGTGTCCCATCATTGGTGTCAGTGGGAGGAATAGTGTCCCATCATTGGTGTCAGTGGGGGGAATAGTGTCCCATCATTGGTGCCAGTAGGAGGAATAGTGTCCCATCATTGGTGTCAGTAGGAGGAATAGTGCCCCATCATTGGTGTCAGTGGGAGGAATAGTGTCCCATCATTGGTGTCAGTGGGAGGAATAGTGTCCTATCATTGGTGCCAGTAGGAGGAACAGTGTCCCATCATTGGCGTCAGTAGGAGGAATTGTGCCCCATCATTGGTGTCAGTGGGAGGAATAGTGTCCCATCATTGGTGTCAGTGGGAAGGATAGTGTCCCATCATTGGTATCAGTGGGTGGAATAGTGCCCCATCATTGGTGTCTGTGGGAGGAATAGTGCCCCATCATTGGTGTCAGTGGGAGGAATAGTGCCCCATCATTGGTGTCAGTGGGAGGAATTGTGCCCCATCATTGGTGTCAGTGGGAGGAATAGTGCCCCATCATTGGTGTCAGTGGGAGGAATAGTGCCCCATCATTGGTGTCAGTGGGGGGAATAGTGTCCCATCATTGGTATCAGTGGAAGGCATAGTGCCCCATCATTGGTATCAGTGGAAGGCATAGTGCCCCATCATTGGTTTCAGTGGAAGGCATAGTGCCCCATCATTGGTGTCAGTGGGAGGAATAGTGCCCCATCATTGGTGTCAGTGGGGGGAATAGTGTCCCATCATTGGTATCAGTGGAAGGCATAGTGCCCCATCATTGGTGTCAGTGGGAGGAATAGTGCCCCATCATTGGTGTCAGTGGGGGGAATAGTGTCCCATCATTGGTATCAGTGGAAGGCATAGTGCCCCATCATTGGTGTCAGTGGGAGGAATAGTGCCCCTGAAGCACTTAAGAGAAGAGGATTTGGGGACGAGCCGCATTGGGAGGAGGTAGCCTGCCAGCGTGAGGTTTAAGGCAAGAGTCACAGCCTATTCCTTTATGTCTCTCCTTAAAATGGGGCTTTAAATCGCATCTCTGGAGAAATAAAATGCAGCACATCTCTAAATTACATTTCTCCATGTTTTATTATTTTTAAAAACACTGCAAGTACCCACTGATCCTGCCATAAATCCAGCGAGCTCCTTCTTGTTGTGACCCAACAACACTTGGGAAACACTTGGGAAAGTAGTGTTGTCAGCCCTGCCTGGGTTCCACCCTGCCTACCCCTTCTATTATAAAGATGAGGAGAGAGGGAGGTGTTCTATAGTCCAGCGGAGGCGAAATCATTCACGGCTAACAACACTGTTAGGGATTTCTGTGCTGCAGAGGCAGTCCTGTCTCTTCAAACAAGGAATGTATTTTTGCCACATTAACCACTTAAGGACCGCCTAACGCCGATATACGTCAGCAGAATGGCACGGCTGGGCATATGGACGTATGGGTACGTCCCCTTTAAGATGCCCAGCCGCGGGTCGCGTGATCGGGTCACAGAGCTGAAGAACGGGGAGAGATAAGTGTAAACAAACCTTTCCCCGTTCTTCCTAGTGGCATGTCAGTGATCGTCTGTTCTCTGTCATAGGGAACGACGATCAGTGACATCACATGCTAAGCCACGCCCCCCTACAGTAGTAATCACTCCCTAGGAAACACTTAACCCCTTCAGCGCCCCCTAGTGGTTAACCCCTTCCCTGCCAGTGTCATTTACACAATAATCAGTTCATTTTTATAGCACTGATCGCTGTAAAAATGACAATGGTCCCAAAATGGTGTCAAAAGTGTCCGTCATAATGTCGCAGTAATCATAAAAAATCGCAGATCGCCGCCATTACTAGTAAAACAAAGATTATTAATAAAAATGCCATAAAATTATCCCCTATTTTGTAGACGCTATAACTTTTCCGCAAACCGATCAATAAACGCTTATTGCGATTTTTTTTTTTTACCAAAAATATGTAGAAGAATACATATCGGCCTAAACTGAGGAAAAAAAGGTTTTTTTATATATTTTTGGGGATATTTATTATAGCAAAAAGTAAAAAATATTGCTTTATTTTCAAAACTGTCGCTCTATTTTTGTTTATAGCGCAAAAAACAAAAACCGCAGAGGTGATCAAATACCACCAAAAGAAAGCTCTATTTGTGGGAAAAAAAGGACGTCAATTTTGTTTGGGAGCCACGTCGCACGACAGCGCAATTGTCAGGTAAATCGACGCAGTGCCGAATCGCAAAAAGGGGCCTGGTCTTTATGCTGCGTATTGGTCCGGGGCTGAAGTGGTTAAGGAACACCCTGAGCTCAAAAAAGAACACGAGCTTCTTTGGGGCAAATTACAGGCGTTTTTCTGCCTTTTACATTGGTGACCTGAACAAAATCGCAGCAAAAACGCGTAAAAATCACGGTAAAAACGCACAACTTTGAAACGCTCAAATGTGAATGCAGCCTAAAATCTCATAAGCGTTAAAGTGATTCTAAAGGTTTTATTTCGAAAAAAAAAACAAAAAAACAAACAAACACGTTATTATTGCACAGAGCAGCCCTAACCCCCCCCCTTTTTTTTGGGGTCCTCCGCTGGCGATCCTGGCACCCCACCCCCGCAGAGTGCCCCCCCAAAGCCTCTCGCTATAGGGTCACTCGGGCAGGCCCATCTACAGACAGAGCTCAGCTCTGCCCCGCCCCCTGCTCTCTCCTCATTAGCTCACTGGCTGTAATTGTCAGCAGCCAGAGCCAATGGTTCCCACTGCTGTATGAGGCAATGAGGAGATAGAGAGAGAGACCTGGGAGAGCCGCTGCTCCGATGCACATTGCTGGATCGAGATGTCTTCAGATAAGTATTAGAGGGGGGGGGCTGCACTCAGAACATGTTTTACCTTAATGCGTAGAATCCTAGTGTTCAAAATACAGCGAATGACAAGGAATACACAACTGGAATAAACAGCGATCTTTTATACCTGCCGGCTCACAGAACACTGACTTACGAATTATGAAAGCAATAGGGAATAATCACATTATTGTGATCTCCAGTGATTACATAAGGGCAGTGCAGTATATTAATCATTTGTGTCCCCCGATAAGGGGGATTACAAGAAGGAAGGGGGGATAAATTGGGACTTTATATGGGACGTGAGGGAAGATTCATGCCCCCATCCCTGTCTGTAGGAAGGTTGGGACTTTATATGAGGTTTATGTGGTGGAACCATAACATAATCATATGAGTATAAATTAATTATATTTATTAATACACCAATAATTAACATTTCATAAAACAATATAATTTACATGAGAGCTGAAAAATTTCATTATACTGATGACATTATATAGCGATGCATGGTACAGAAGATTTTCTTGCATACATATTCCCCATGTGGTGGATAAGAAAGGTCACAAAATGGAATCTAACGACATGGTAAAACCATCTAAAATTAATGGAATATACAGTAATAGATGCATCAGGAGTAGGCTCGACGCGTTTCGTGGGCTTATACCCACTCGTCAGGAGCACGGTGCATCAAATTCTAAAAAAGAAGAAAATAAAAGAAACCAATGATACACGTGACTACCCATATGGGGAGGATGGAGATAAAAAGGAGTGGTGACTGTCTATGCCTACTCAATACTCACGTATGAACAAATGAGGGGGATTACAAGAGGCTAATATAATATTATAGCTGCTTGAGGTACTTATACTAGCTGTGTAAATAGTACAGCCGAAGACTAGGAATACAAAACTGGATAAAAGCGGGGATCTGTTTAGCTGCCAGCTCAGGAAACCTTGCATTATGAATTGTGAAAGCAGCAGGGAAATGTTGCATTGCAAGAAAATGCTGCTGCTGCTTTAATGCCCGGCGCTGCTGCACGAGCGCAAACCATTGATTTATTTATCACGCCGTCATGTGGAAACGGCTTTCATGAAAAATTTAATTTGAAAAAAGAAATGTAAAGTTCATGGCATGCTAGGATTACTTCCAGCCCAGTGGTTCAGATAAACAATTAGAACATGTATTTCCACATTTAAAGTATATTTTTAGGGCACAGAATGAGGGCAGTGAGGGAAAAAAAGAAATGAATAAAAATAAAAGAACGAAAACTCATCCAGAAAGGTCTTTAACCACTTCAATACCGGGCACTTTCACCCCCTTCCATGCCCAGGCCAATTGTCAGCTTTCAGCGCTGTCGCTGTTTGAATGACAATTGCACCGTCATGCTACACTGTACCCAAACAGAATTTTTATCATTTTGTCCCCTTAAATAGAGATTTCTTTTGGTGGTATTTGATCACCTCTGCCGTTTTGAATTTTTGCTAAACAAATAAAAAAAAGACCGAAAATTTAGAAAATTTAAGGCATCACCCCGGTACCGTTTTTTTAGAGCGGGCTGTCGGCTTTTTAGGGGCTTTGTAGGGATAACAACCAATGCAGCTAAAAGGCGCTCGGCTGTTATCCCAAAGGGGCAGAGGGAACGTCCCCCCTCTTCTCCTGCCGCTCTTCCCAGCCCTCCCGTCCGCCCCCCCTGTGAGACCCGATCCACGATCCGGCACTTTCGCCGGCTAGAGTGAGACTGGAAGGAAGCCGCATACGGCTTCGATCGAGTCTCCTATGTGTTTTTTTAAAGAGACATTGGGGGTTATTTACGAAAGGCAAATCCACTTTGCACTACAAGTGCAAACTACAAGTGCAAAGTGCACTTGGAAGAGCAGTCGCTGTAGATCCGAGGGGGACATGCAAGGAAAATAAAAAACAGCATTTTAGCTTGCACATGATGAATGAGTGACTTGTATAGCGCTACACATGCGAACTGAATCGCCTCTAGGCGCTTTTTGCAGCCGGTGTCTGCTTGGCTGGTGTGGTCATTTTACCCCGTAGGATCTCAACACGCTTGGGACACACAGTCGTACACACATATATATACATATATACTAGGGGCCAATTTGGACAAGATCCAATTAACATACCAGCATGTCTTTGGAGTGTGGGAGGAAACCCACGCTGACATAGGGAGAACATGCAAACTCCAGGCAGATGGTGTCGTGGTCGGGATTCAACCAGCGACCCTTTTGCTGCTAGGTGAAAGTGCTAACCACTACACCACTGTGCTGCCCATGATTGGATGATAAAATCAGCAGAGCTTCCCTTCAGATTTACAGCGACTGCACTTCCAAGGGCACTTTGCACTTGTAGTTTGCACTTGTAGTGCAAAGTGGATTTGCCTTTAGTAAATAACCTCCAATGTAAAAAATTTATAAAAAAACAATAAGCTCGCACAGCAAAGAAAACGCATGCACAAGTCGCGCCCGCATATGTAAACAGTGTTAAAACCACACATGTGAGGTATCGCCGCGATCGGCAGCGCGAGAGCAATAATTATAGCACTAGAACTCCTCTGTAACTCTAACCTGGTAACCGTTAACATTTTTTTATAGTGTCGCCTATGGAGATTATTAAGTACCGTAGTTTGTCGCCATTCCACAAGTGTGCGCAATTTCAAAGCATGACATGTTAGGTATCTATTTACTCGGTGTGACATCATCTTTCAGATTTATACAAAAAAAAAATTGGGCCAACTTTATGTTTTTTTTTTTATTCATGAAAGTGTATGTTTTCCTAAATAATTAGGTTTGAAAGACCGCTGCGCAAATACAGTGTGACATAAAATATTGCACCGTTTGCCATTTTATTCTCTAGGGTCTCTGCTAAAAAAAAATATATAATGTTTGGGGGGGTTCTAATTTTCTAGCAAAAAATACAGATTTTTAACTTGTAAGCAACAAATGTGGGAAATAGGCTTAGTCATGAAAGGGTTAATAAATATTACTTGGGTAATGCGCAAGGTTGGTGCGCCCTCTCTTCATTCTTATATGGTGCCCCCTGTCAGCGTCGGAGCTATGAGTAAACACTGAATAAGTGTGAAACACGTCAGCTGTCCTAAGGTTTCGTTGCTGTGATATGTAGTGCCTGTTTTTATCCTATTTTGACAATAAAGCTACGTTGGATTGGAGTGCGGCTGTCCTAATCATCTTTGTTCTTAATTGCCCCCGTCAGCACTGTCTGTGTTGATGGAAGAGTCGTGTGAATTTCTTTCCTGCAACCCGTGGCTGCAGGAAAGAAATCTGCACCATCTATGGCCGGCCTGAGGGGCGCCCTATTTTCGTTGAGAACGGCCTCACCGGGGCGAATGTGCTCCATATAAACCTGAATGCCTTTCTTCTAATGAACTACTAATAAGCTGAATCCAGCGCTTCTGAGGTCTCAGGTTCTCTCTGACAGAGAACAGGTGAAGCAGGAATCTCCTGGTAATAGTAGACGGTTGTGATCGCCGTCCCGTGCCATATGGATCTGCACCGCAGTGACTGAAAGGTGAATGGCACAGATATAACAGTATGTATCAGATCCCCTCCATCTGACAAACATGCGTCATGAAATATACATAACACAGCCTGTTGTGCAGGAAACAGCTTGACGGTGTTTGATGACAGCGTGTGCTGCGAGACCGTGGCAGGATCTTACCTGGGGCATAGCCGGGGCTACTGGCAGCGTACATGTTGGGATTAAAGGCTTGCGCTGGCGTGGGATATCCAGCGGGATAACCTGAAGATGAAAGAGAAGAAATAATGAGTACACAGACCTCCAATGCAACAAATACAGAAGAACTCTGATAGTATCTGCTACCTAAAGTGAGCACATTGGCAGGGGTGCAGGCGGGGTATTGTACAGGCGGGGTATTGTACAGGGGGGGTATTGTAAAGGTGGGGTATTGTACAGGAGGGGTATTGTACAGGCGGGGTATTGTACAAGGGGGGTATTGTACAGGAGGGGTATTGTACAGGCGGGGTATAAGCGGGGTATTGCACAGGAGGGGTATTGTACAGGCGGGGTATTGTACAGGCGGGGTATAAGCAGGGTATTGTACGGGGGGGGGGTATTGTACAGGAGGGGTATTGTACAGGCGGGGTATTGTACAGGAGGGGTATTGTACAGGCGGGGTATTGTACAGGAGGGGTATTGTACAGGCGGGGTATTGTACAGGAGGGGTATTGTACAGGAGGTGTATTGTACAGGCGGGGTATTGTACAGGAGGGGTATTGTACAGGAGGGGTATTGTACAGGAGGGGTATTGTACAGGCGGGGTATTGTACAGGAGGGGTATTGTACAGGCGGGGTATTGTACAGGAGGGGTATTGTACAGGAGGGGTATTGTACAGGCGGGGTATTGTACAGGAGAGGTATTGTACAGGGGGGGTATTGTACAGGAGGGGTATTGTACAGGAGGGGTATTGTACAGGCGGTGTATTGTACAGGCGGGGTATTGTACAGGCGGGGTATTGTAAAGGCGGGGTATTGTACAGGAGGTGTACAGGCGGGGTATTGTACAGGCGGGGTATTGTACAGGCGGGGTATTGTACAGGCGGGGTATTGTACAGGAGGTGTACAGGCGGGGTATTGTACAGGCGGGGTATTGTACAGGAGGTGTACAGGTGGGGTATTGTACAGGAGGGGTATTGTACAGGCGGGGTATTGTACAGGCGGGGTATTGTACAGACGGGGAATTGTACAGACGGGGAATTGTACAGGAGGGGAATTGTACAGGCGGGGTATTGTACAGGAGGGGAATTGTACAGGAGGGGAATTGTACAGGTGGGGTATTGTACAGGAGGGGTATTGTACAGGAGGGGTATTGTACAAGCCGGGAATTGTACAGGCCGGGAATTGTACAGGCCGGGAATTGTACAGGAGGGGTATTGTACAGGAGGGGTATTGTACAGGAGGGGTATTGTACAGGAGGGGTATTGTACAGGCGGGGTATTGTACAGGAGGGGTATTGTACAGGCGGGGAATTGTACAGTCCGGGTATTGTACAGGAGGGGTATTGTACAGGAGGGGTATTGTACAGGAGGGGTATTGTACAGGAGGGGTATTGTACAGGAGGGGTATTGTACAGGCGGGGAATTGTACAGTCCGGGTATTGTACAGGAGGGGTATTGTACAGGAGGGGTATTGTACAGGAGGGGTATTGTACAGGCGGGGTATTGTACAGGAGGGGTATTGTACAGACGGGGAATTGTACAGACGGGGAATTGTACAGGAGGGGAATTGTACAGGCGGGGTATTGTACAGGAGGGGAATTGTACAGGAGGGGAATTGTACAGGTGGGGTATTGTACAGGAGGGGTATTGTACAAGCCGGGAATTGTACAGGCCGGGAATTGTACAGGCCGGGAATTGTACAGGAGGGGTATTGTACAGGAGGGGTATTGTACAGGAGGGGTATTGTACAGGAGGGGTATTGTACAGGCGGGGTATTGTACAGGAGGGGTATTGTACAGGAGGGGTATTGTACAGGCGGGGAATTGTACAGTCCGGGTATTGTACAGGAGGGGTATTGTACAGGAGGGGTATTGTACAGGAGGGGTATTGTACAGGAGGGGTATTGTACAGGAGGGGTATTGTACAGGCGGGGAATTGTACAGTCCGGGTATTGTACAGGAGGGGTATTGTACAGGAGGGGTATTGTACAGGCGGGGTATTGTACAGGAGGGGTATTGTACAGGCGGGGAATTGTACAGTCCGGGAATTGTACAGGAGGGGTATTGTACAGGAGGGGTATTGTACAGGCGGGGAATTGTACAGTCCGGGAATTGTACAGGAGGGGTATTGTACAGGAGGGGTATTGTACAGGAGGGGTATTGTACAGGCGGGGAATTGTACAGTCCGGGTATTGTACAGGAGGGGTATTGTACAGGAGGGGTATTGTACAGGGGGGGGGGGTATTGTACAGGCGGGGAATTGTACAGGCGGGGAATTGTCCATACAAAGAATTAAGGGACGTGGAGAGAAACTGACAGCACTATAAGGAAGAGGGGCTAAATATAAATCTGTAGGATCACATCCCTGACAGGTCACATTATACGGGAACAATAATGTTTTTTTTGTTAGAAAAGCTCCACCCTTTATCATTATCTTTCCTCACCAGTTACGACTTTGCCTAGGAAAAGATGTCATTAGTCTGCTGCAGGCAGAAGGAAGCATATTCTCAGTCTCCTCTCCCACTGCGAAATTGTAACTTTGTAGCAAGTCACAAAGGCGCAAAGGCTGCAGCAGGGGCTGTTCTGTGTCAGACATTTGTCAACACAGTCAGGAACTGCAGAGAGACCAGGGTTTACATGACTGTGTCTTCTCTGAGCTGCCATCTCAGTCCAGGACATAGATGGTGACTCTGGATATTCGATGCTTGGTCAACTTTTAAAAGCAAATTTGGCTGTCAAACAGCAATGACATGAACTAGGAGAAATTCTTAGCGTATGAAAACCCAACATTTCATATTCCTGATATGTGTTCTGCTGTACCGTGTACTTGTATGTACAAGTCTCATGTTCTTATTGTATTGCTTCCTTTATGTGAAATCCCTGGTGGTCCTCCCAGTCCCTCTGTTTTCCTATTACAAACTGACCACGCTAAGCAGAACACACTGTGGTCAGTTCTCTAGCTGTGCTGGGAACTCAGTGTGCTCTCCTCCAATGACCAGACTTGTCCTGACACGCCCCCACTGCACAGCCTATTACTGGAAAGCTCAGTGTAATGTTGTTTTTCCTCCCCCACCTCTCTGTTCAGCTAAGAACAGAGGGAATGCCATCACTTTTTTTTTGTAGATTCATACATACCTAGGTGGATGCAGCATGGGTCCGATGCTGCATCTGTCCCCCCCGGCGCCTCTACACTGAGAACCAAGCGATCGAACATCGCCGATCGCTCTGTTCTCTCAGCTCCCCGAGCAGAGAGCTGCTGACTGTCAATCAGCAGCTCTCCTCTCTGCCCCCCCCACCCGCACTCACTGGAGCGCTGAGCTGTGGGGAGCGGCCCTCTTAGCGGCTCGCCGAGAGCCTGAGTCGGGTATCAGTCCAGGCACCTGGTGGATCCAGACTTTATTGTCGGGATGACGCGGTGCCTGGACTGATTCCTGTGACGTCACCAGAGAGCGGACTTCAGGCCGCTCTCTGCCGGAAACGAGTCACAGGGGTACAAAACGAATTGCACTCCTACGACCCAGAGGAGAAACCCAGCCAAACGAGCTCAGGCTGGACTTCTCTTTTAAAGCAGAACTCTAGCAAAAGATTTTATTACATTGCTATACTGGTCAAGGCTTGGACCAATGTAAGAATGTATACTCCACTCCGCTCTCCGCTCTCCTCTCCTCTCCACTCTACTCTACTCTACTCTACTCTACTCTACTCTACTCTACTCTACTCTACTCTACTCTACTCTACTCTACTCTACTCTACTCTACTCCACTCCACTCCTGGGGAAGTCGCCACTACTACAGCCATTGCCACTGTCTATTGGGTGCCAACTGCCTGCCCAGCTGCATAGTAACCAGGAGGTCGCTTACCCAGCACAGTCACCACTGTATATTTCTCAATTAATGCAAAGTGGTCTCTGATTGGATGAGGATTGTGATGTCACCGCCCCACCCATACATCTTGTCCAATCAGAGGATGTCTAAAGCCTAGTACACGCGGGCTGAATCAATAGAAACCGACCGTCGTACGGCCCCGTGTGGACGGCCGGCTTCTGACGAAGGCTCATGACCGAAAAAGGTCTCCCGATCAGCACTCTCAGCCAATGGCCGGATTGTTCTGGCACAATAGACCAGCAGGGGGAGATCGCTGTACTAACATCAGAGTGTTAGTACAGCAGATCCAACTGGAGCTGTTCGTTTTTTTTTTTTGTTCAACCCTCTGGGTTGAATTAAAAAAATTAAAATAAAATTAGTGGTGTGTATGAGGCTTTACATTCATTGACGAACGTACTTTTTTGGGGATTTTTCTTTGCGGTTATGGCCTCTTACTGTGAGATCAACCGTGTGTCAGAGTTCATCTGTACATTATCCATATACCATTCATGTATAGTGTATGTGATATTCTCCTCTATTGTTAGACGGTTTTTCAATAAAATATTAATATAATCAATAAAATGTGTACTTTTTATACTTCTTTACGTTTCTTTCTAGTTTCCAACCCATGTCCATAAAGTCCCAGGGGGCGTGTCCTTTGTTTCTCTTTCTCTATTTAGGGATGTGGCTAAAGGTTCCAGTCATTGACTATACAGTTGGCTTTCTTTCTCAATATTTAAAGCCGGTTCACACGGGGGCGACTCAGCCGCCTGACAAGTCGCTCTCTTCAATGGAACCGTTCTAATAGGAGCGACTCAAGTCGCTCCGACTTAGAAAAAGGTTCTTGTACGACTTTATGGGGGACGCAGGGCGACTTGCATTGACTTCAATACCGAAGTCATTTTGCAAGTCGCCTCTGAAGTCGTCTTAAAATCGCCTTGCCGAGTCGCCCCTAAAGTCGTGCCGCCCCTCTGTGTGAACCGGGTGCTCTGTGAATGGTGCCCATACTGTTTTGAAATTTTATAGATAATGTTTTCATTACTTGTTTGCATTCTTTCCGGTCCTGATTAGACTTTAGCCTGCCTATGTTACGCCCCTTGTTACCATAAGGCCCCTTTCACACTGAGGCGTTGAAAAAACGTGAACAAATTATGATTATTTTTCCCGCGATTTTACCGCGTCCGTGGTAAAAATAGCGCTAACGCATATGCGTTTTACCGCGTTACTCATTCATTTCAATGGAGATAGGCGTTTTTACAGCGCTATTTTTAGCGCCCTAAAGATGCTTCAAAAAAGCCGTTTGCAGGATTTTTTCCAACGCACAGCCAGCAAAATGCCTCAGTGTGAAATCCCTCAGGGCTTTCACATTGAGAATGATGGGGCATGATTATTTCAGGCATTTTTACAGCACTATTTTTACCGCGAAAACGCGGTAAAAACGCCTCAGTGTGAAAGGGGCCTAAAACTACAATCATTACATGTTTGCATTCTTTCCTGTCCTGATTAGACTTTAGCCTGCCTATGTTACGCCCCTTGTTACCTTAAAAGTACAATCATTACTTGTTTGCATTCTTTCCAGTCCTGATTAGAATTTAGCCTGCCTATGTTACCGCCCCTTGTTACCATAAAAAAGGGATTTTTATAACAGCTTACCTGTAAAATCATTTTCTTGGAGTACATCACGGGACACAGAGCGACTTAGTCATTACTAATGGGTTATATAGTTTACCTTCAGGTGCTGGCACTGGCAACTTCCAAACCGAAAGTACTCTCCCCTTTATAAGCCCCTCCCATCCGGAAGCACCTCCGTTTTGTAGCAAAGCAATAAGTGTCCCAAAAAGAGGGGTGGGAGCTCTGTGTCCCGTGATGTACTCCAAGAAAAGGATTTTACAGGTAAGCTGTTATAAAAATCCCTTTTTCTTTTTCGTACATCACGGGACACAGAGCGACTTAGTCATTACTAATGGGACGTCCCAAAGCAATGCCCAATGAGGGGAGGGATACACTATACATAAGCTGGGCGCCATCAGGCATGAGGCTCTTTTGCGGCCTGCAACACACTGCGCCCAAAGGCGACATCCTCCTGACTTCTGACGTCTACCTGGTAGAACCTAGTAAACGTGTGTACTGAAGACCATGTTGCGGCCTTACAGACTTGAGCCAGGGAGGCCTGGTGATGCACTGCCCATGAAGTTCCAACTGCTCTTGTGGAGTGCGCCCTAGCTTTGAACGGAGGCGGTCTCCTTTTCAAGCCATAGGCTTGTATTATGACCTGTCGAATCCACTTGGCTAAAGTAGATTTTTGATGCTGCCTGACCCTTTCTGGGGCCTTCCGGCAGAACAAACAAAGTATCCGTTCTACGAATCTGAGCAGTGGCTTTAAGATAAGCTTTAACTGCTCTTACTACATCCAAAGAATGCAATAACTTTTCCTCTACCGAACTAGGTTTGGGGAAAAAAGAAGGAAGAACCACATCTTGGTTCAAAATGGAACCTCGATACCACCTTAGGAAGAAGGCTGGATGAGGACGTAATACTACTCTGTCCTTATGGACAACCAGATATGGCTCCTTACAGGACAAGGCGGCTAATTCCGATACTCCTTTAGCCGAACAAATGGCTACTAAGAAAATCAATTTCCTGGTGAAAAGAACCAAGGAAATGTGCCGCAATGGTTCAAATGGTTGTTTCTGTAGAACCGACAGAACCAGGTTTAAGTCTCATGGACATATGGGAATATTAACCGGAGGACTAATACGCATCACTCCTTGTATGAAAGCTTCGACTAATGAATGCAAAGCCAAGGGCCTTTGAAAAAATATTGACAAGGCCGTCTGACCCTTGATAGTACTCAAGGCAAGCTTCCTATGTACAGCCCACTGTAGGAAGTCCAGAATCCTACCTATTACGTACTTAAGTGGATGCCATTTCCTGGCCTCACACCACGTGATGTACGCCTTCCAGATCCTATAATAGATCTGCCTGGATACCAGCTTCCTGGCATTGATCATGGTAGATACCACAGGATTAGAGAGCCCTCTCTTTTTTAGAATGTGGGCTTCAATAGCCAGGCCGTCAAACCTAGGGCTGGTAAGGAAGGGTAGTATATCGGTCCTTGCGAAAGCAGGTCCGGACGATGTGGGAGGGTCCAAGGACTTCCCACTGACATTTTTACAATCTCCGCGTACCATGCCCTTCGGGGCCACGCTGGAGCCACCAGAATCACTGGTTTCTTTTCTACCCTGATTCTGCGGATTAATCGCGGTGGGAATGCATATATCAGCTTGAACTGATCCCAAGGGAACACTAGGGCATCCGAACCGCAAGCTAGGGGACCCTTTGTGCGAGACACAAATCTGTCCACCTTTGCGTTGAATCTGGATGCTAGCAGATCTACATCCGGTGTTCCCCACCGCTGGCATATTGCCTGGAAAACCTCGGGGTGAAGAGACCATTCCCCCGGGCATAATTGCTGGTGACTTAAAAAGTCCGCTCTCCAATTTTCCACTCCTGGGATGAAAACCGCGGATATGGCTGTGACATACCTTTCTGCCCATTCCAGGATGCAATTCGCTTCCCTCTGGGCTGCACGACTCCTGGTGCCACCCTGGTGATTGATATATGCCACTGCTGTGGCATTTTCTGATTGAATTCTGACAGGTGACCCTTGGAGTTTGGATGTCCATGCTACTAGGGCATACCGGGCTGCTCGTATCTCTAAGAGATTGGTGGGCAGGGCCTTCTCTGCTTCTGACCACTTGCCCTGGAGAGACCATTGCTCCAGTACTGCCCCCCAGCCTATGAGGCTGGCATCTGTAGTGACCACCTTCCAAGAAACCGGACTGAAGGGTTTCCCTTTTTCCAGATTCTGGCACCAACCACCAATGGAGGCTCTTGCGAACGGAAGGGGACAGGGACATTGGTAAGTCTAAAGCCTGAACTTTTTTGTTCCAGGCTGACAGTATGGCCCTCTGCAAGTTCCTTGAATGGAATTGACCGTAGGGTACTGCTTCGAATGAAGCCACCATTTTTCCCAGCAGCCTTATACACAGGCGTATGGATGGTTTTCTTTTTTGTACCCACTAAGTGGGTCAAATCTTTCAAAGACGACACCTTCTCTGGAGGTAAGAAAATCTTTCTCTGATTTGAATCCAGTCTTAGCCCCCAAGTATTCCAGGCTTTTGACTGGTTTTAGGGCTGACTTGTCTCGGTTGATAATGCAACCGTGCGATTCCAGATACTTGATTATCAGCAACAAGTCGTCTAGATATGCCATTATCGTTACACCTTGTGTTCCTAGTTTGGCCAATCGTAGGGCCAGAATTTTTGTGAACACTCGTGGTGCTGTGGCCAGACCGAAAGGTAAGGCTCTGAACTGAAAATGGCGCCCTTCTACTGCAAAGCGTAGAAATTTCTGGTGGGCCGGACAGATGGGAATATGCAAATAAGCATCCCTTATGTCGATCGAGGCTAACCATTCCTGCCCTTGTAGGGTGGTGGCCACCGATCGGATCGACTCCATCCGAAAAAGTCCTGATATGTAGGAACTTGTTTAGCCCTTTTATATTTAATATGGGCCTCATGTCCCCATTTGGTTTGGGGACTGTGACAAGGTTCGAGTAAAACCCGAACCCGTTTTCTTCCAAGGGAACCTTCATGATTACCCTTGGAGCAATAGTTGCTCTAGTGCCAGAAGGAGGGATCCACTCTTCTGGGTATCGCTTGGCACGTTTGACCTCGATTGAGTGGGGGCAACCCTTCATGACTTGGGGGGAGGTTTTGTACCTCTCTTGACCCAGGGTTTCTTGTTACCCTGTGATTGTCCCTGATTTCTGCCCCCTGGATTTGACCGCGGAGGCCGTCGGAACTGTTTCACAGCCGATGTGCCAGGGACTGGAGAAGTAGGCCTCTTAAAAGAAGGACTTCTACCTTTGTTCTTAACCGGCAAGAGTGTACTTTTACCGGCAGAAGTTTTCTGGATATATTTGTCCAGATCTTCTCCAGATAAGCGTTCTCCATGAAATGGGAAGCTAATCAGCAATTTCTTACAGGGAGCTTCAGCAGACCAGTTTTTGAGCCATAGAAGCCTACGCATATGTCTACAGACAGCGTAAAGCGGGATGCCTGTTGGATTGTATCCTTTATGGCGTCCACCGCAACACAAGGCTCTAGGTAGGTCAGCTAGGGCAAGAGCCTGCTGATCTGGTAAGTCCCTTAAGATCTGTTTCAACTGATCTTTCATTGCTTGGCAGACTCCAATCGCTGCTACTGCAGGTTGTGTCACCATGCTTGCTGTAGAGAAAGCAGATTTTAGTAAAGACTCCAATTTTTTATCTATTGGGTCTTTGAACATTGGAACATTATCTACTGGACATGTCAGTGATTTATTTACACGAGAGATGGCTGTGTCCACTGTAGGGACCCTCCATTTTTTTTATTTTTTATGAACTTATCCTCCCTGGGATAGATCACTGGAAATCTCTTGGGGGGAGTAAATATTTTACAGGATGCTCCCAATCCTGGTAAATAAACCCTTCCAATAAAGGGTGGATTGGGAAGGAACAGACAGTCTGGGGAGCTTTCAGCGACCCCAGCGAGGAGACAGAAGTGGTTGATGGTTCCGCCAGAGGCATTTAAAATGCTGCTCGGACCATGTTAGTCAGAGACTGAACCCATAATCTTTCAGCCTGAGATGCTGAGAAAGGTTCTTCCACTGTTGATTCCTCTATAACTTTATCAACCTCACCTGATCCCCTTCAGGTAGGTCGATCTCTGGGACTGTTCCTCCACTAACAGGCACTCTGAAGGAGGAGACGGAGATCGGACGCGCTTTTCCTGTGACAGGGAAGCAGCGATCAATGCTGTTAATCTCTCTTCCAATCCTCCTAGAGTTGAGGATAAAACCTCCTCTGTTATATATACAGGAGCAGGTGGACTGGGGACAGCCGCAGTACCAGGTACTCCTGCGGGGTTCCTACGGCTACTGACCTCTGAAATTTCAGGGGAGATTGGCGCAGTACAGCATGCCCAAAATCCTCAGAGCCCGACGGAGACCCCTTTCGCTTCTTGGAAGATCTATTTCCAGAGCGTCTGGACGACATATCCTATAAGCACAAAGCTGAGGTATTCCCGTCGTCATACACCAATTTTGCTGGTAATAGTCTAACACAGTTGCTGCTATATACCAGCTGGTGTCCACTAAAGTGTCTTTCTATGGGGATGCCTGCATCAACCGCCTCTGTGTGCCACTGTTTGTTGCTAGCTCTGTTTGCATCCAGCTGACACTTGTACTGTGTCTTTATACAAGCTGGGACGCCTGCACATGCGCAGAAGCGCCGTGGCGCGCATCGAGCGTCATCCACCCGCCCCGCCCCTTTTTTTTCATAGGAGGCGCGTGCACGCGCCCGCCCGTGCGCCCTTTTCGAAAACCAAACAGGGACTAGGAGCCAGGGCCCTTTTTGCCGGAGGGCCTGTGCGGTGGATGAGCGCAGCAACAGGGCAGAGGAAGTGGATTCCCACAGAGAAACTTACCAACTGCCTGGATCTTTTGACTTGAGAAAACCAAAGATCCACATGACAAGAAAAATGGACCACAGCGGCCTCTAGTGGTTTAACACAGGTACCGCGGTCCTCTTTTTCTTTTTTTTTCTTGACTACTATTAAAATTTTACATTTTCAGTAGTTACAGGCATACACAGATATTAGCGGGAATACCGTTAGGTAACAGACAGAAAGACAAATTAGGCTTGGGGGTCCCCCAATAGAACCAAGTTCCTGGGGGCCCCCACTTACCTGTTCCCCGCCGCAGGACTCTGTTTGGTCCACAGAAGCCCAAACTTCACCTATCACGGCAGGCATTGTAATTAAACCTTCAGGGACCGGGTTCCCAAGGATTCCACTCCCCTGGACCTGTATAGCACCCTGCACAGACAACATCTTGGTCGTGGGTATGACCAGAGCTCTGGATCCCAGGGTCCAGCCCTCCTAAGAGAGGCATTACAGGCAAAACCTTGCTCTTCTGCTGCAAGGCCCGGGTACCGACCGTTTAGCTATGAAGCTTTTTTGGTGGGATCCGGAACAGCTTACTAAGGCCCAAAAGAACCTGTACGCAAGCCCAGTGAAAACACATGTTACTCTTTGGCCAACACCTTAGACACTGGCAAAAAACTGAGGTGCTCCCGGATGGGAGGGGCTTATATAGGGGAGGGTACTTCCGGTTTGGAAGTTGCCAGTGCCAGCACCTAAAGTTAAACTATATAACCCATTAGTAATGACTAAGTCGCTCTGTGTCCCGTGATGTACGAAAAAGAAAGTACAATCATTACATGTTTGCATTCTTTCCAGTCCTGATTAGACTTTAGCCTGCCTATGTTACGCCCCTTGTTACCTTAAAAGTACAATCATTACTTGTTTGCATTCTTTCCAGTCCTGATTAGACTTTAGCCTGCCTATGTTACGCCCCTTGTTACCATAAAAGTACAATCATTACTTGTTTGCATTCTTTCCGGTCCTGATTAGAATTTAGCCTGCCTATGTTACGCCCCTCGTTATCATAAACGTACAATCATTACATGTTTGCATTCTTTCCGGTCCTGATAAGAATTTAGCCTGCCTATGTTACGCCCCTTGTTACCATAAGGCCCCTTTCACACTGAGGCGTTGAAAAAACGCAAACAAATTATGATTTTTTTCCCGCGATTTTACTGCGACCACAGTAAAAATAGCGCTAACGCCTATGTGTTTTACCGCGTTACTCATTCATTTCAATGGAGATAGGCGTTTTTACAGCGCTATTTTTAGCGCCCTAAAGATGCTCCAAAAAAACTGTTTGCAGGATTTTTTCCAACGCACAGCCAGCAAAACGCCTCAGTGTGAAATCCCTCAGGGCTTTCACATTGAGAATGATGGGGCAGGATTATTTCAGGCATTTTTACAGCGCTATTTTTACTGCGAAGACGCGGTAAAAACACCTCAGTGTGAAAGGGGCCTAAAAGTACAATCATTACATGTTTGCATTCTTTCCTGTCCTGATTAGACTTTAGCCTGCCTATGTTACGCCCCTTGTTACCTTAAAAGTACAATCATTACTTGTTTGCATTCTTTCCAGTCCTGATTAGAATTTAGCCTGCCTATGTTACGCCCCTTGTTACCATAAAAGTACAATCATTACTTGTTTGCATTCTTTCCAGTCCTGATTAGAATTTAGCCTGCCTATGTTACGCCCCTTGTTACCTTAAAAGTACAATCATTACTTGTTTGCATTCTTTCCAGTCCTGATTAGAATTTAGCCTGCCTATGTTACCGCCCCTTGTTACCATAAAAGTACAATCATTACTTGTTTGCATTCTTTCCAGTCCTGATTAGAATTTAGCCTGCCTATGTTACGCCCCTTGTTACCTTAAAAGTACAATCATTACTTGTTTGCATTCTTTCCAGTCCTGATTAGAATTTAGCCTGCCTATGTTACGCCCCTTGTTACCTTAAAAGTACAATCATTACTTGTTTGCATTCTTTCCAGTCCTGATTAGAATTTAGCCTGCCTATGTTATGCCCCTTGTTACTATAAAAGTACAATCATTACTTGTTTGCATTCTTTCCAGTCCTGATTAGAATTTAGCCTGCCTATGTTACGCCCCTTGTTACCATAAAAGTTCAATCATTATTTGTTTGCATTCTTTCCAGTCCTGATTAGACTTTAGCCTGCCTATGTTACCGCCCCTTGTTACCATAAAAGTACAATCATTACATGTTTGCATTCTTTCCAGTCCTGATTAGACTTTAGCCTGCCTATGTTACGCCCCTTGTTACCATAAAAGTACAATCATTATTTGTTTGCATTCTTTCCAGTCCTGATTAGAATTTAGCCTGCCTATGTTACGCCCCTTGTTACCATAAAAGTACAATCATTACTTGTTTGCATTCTTTCCAGTCCTGATTAGAATTTAGCCTGCCTATGTTACGCCCCTTGTTACCTTAAAAGTACAATCATTACTTGTTTGCATTCTTTCCAGTCCTGATTAGAATTTAGCCTGCCTATGTTACGCCCCTTGTTACCTTAAAAGTACAATCATTACTTGTTTGCATTCTTTCCAGTCCTGATTAGAATTTAGCCTGCCTATGTTATGCCCCTTGTTACTATAAAAGTACAATCATTACTTGTTTGCATTCTTTCCAGTCCTGATTAGAATTTAGCCTGCCTATGTTACGCCCCTTGTTACCATAAAAGTACAATCATTATTTGTTTGCATTCTTTCCAGTCCTGATTAGAATTTAGCCTGCCTATGTTACGCCCCTTGTTACCATAAGGCCCCTTTCACACTGAGGCGTTGAAAAAACGCAAACAAATTATGATTCTTTTTCCCGCGATTTTACTGCGTCGGCGGTAAAAATAGCGCTAACGCCTATGTGTTTTACCACGTTACTCATTCATTTCAATGGAGATAGGCGTTTTTACAGCGCTATTTTTAGCGCCCTAAAGATGCGCCAAAAAAGCTGTTTGCAGGATTTTTTCCAACCTACAGCCAGTAAAATGCCTCAGTGTGAAAGCCCTCAGGGCTTTCACATTGAGAATGATGGGGCATGATTATTTCAGGTATTTTTACAGCGCTATTTTTACAGCGAAAACGCAGTAAAAACACCTCAGTGTGAAAGGGGCCTAAAAGTACAATCATTACATGTTTACATTCTTTCCAGTCCTGATTAGACTTTAGCCTGCCTATGTTACGCCCCTTGTTACCTTAAAAGTACAATCATTACTTGTTTGCATTCTTTCCAGTCCTGATTAGACTTTAGCCTGCCTATGTTACGCCCCTTGTTACCATAAAAATACAATCATTACATGTTTGCATTCTTTCCAGTCCTGATTAGAATTTAGCCTGCCTATGTTACCATAAAAGTACAATCATTACTTGTTTGCATTCTTTCCAGTCCTGATTAGACTTTAGCCTGCCTATGTTACGCCCCTTGTTACCATAAAAGTACAATCATTACATGTTTGCATTCTTTCCAGTCCTGATTAGAATTTAGCCTGCCTATGTTACCATAAAAGTACAATCATTACTTGTTTGCATTCTTTCCAGTCCTGATCAGGGATGAGCCGAACACCCCCCTGTTCGGTTCGCACCAGAACCTGCGAACAGACAAAATGTTTGTGTAAACTTTAGAACCCTATTAAATACAATGGACTCGAACGTTTGAAATCTAAAGTGTTAATTATAAAGGCTAATATGCAAGTTATTGTCCTAAAAAGTGTTTGGGGACCGGGGTCCTGCCCCAGGGGACATGTATCAATGCAAAAAGAAGTTTTAAAAACGTCCGTTTTTTTGGGAACAGTGATTTTAATAATGCTTAAAATGAAAAAATAAAAGTGAAATATTCCTTTAAATTTCGTACCTGGGGGGTGTGTATGATATGCATGTAAAGTAGCGCATGTTTCCCGTGCTTAGAACTGTCCCTGCAAAAAATGTCATTTTTGAAAGAAAAAAATGCATTTAAAACTGACTCGCGGCTATTAATGAATTGTCGGCTCCCGGCAATACATACAAAAGTCATTGATAAAAAAAAAAAAAAAGCGTGGGTGTTCCCCAGAATTCAATTACCAGGCCCTTCAGGTCTGGAATGGATATTAAGGGGAACCCCGCCGCAAATTAAAAAAAAAATTGACGTGGGGTTCCCCCAAATATCCATTCCAGGCCCTTCAGATCTGGCATGGATTTTAAGGGGAACTCCACCCCAAATTTTTTAAAAAAATGGCGTGGAGTCCCCCTAAAAATCCATACCAGACCCCTTATCCGAGCACGCAACCTGGCCGGCCGCAGGGGAAAAGGGGGGGACGAGAGAGCGGCCCCCCTCCCTCCTGAACCGTACCAGGCCACATGCCCTCAACATGGGGAGGATGTCCCCATGATGATGGGGACAAGGGCCTCATCCCCACAGCCTTTGCCCAGTGGTTGTGGGGGTCTGTGGGCGGGGGGCTTATCGGAATCTGGAAGACCCCTTTAACAAAGGGGACCCCCAGATCCTGGCCCCCCCCTATGTGAATTGGTAAGGGGTACATTGTACCCCTACCATTTCACGAAGAAAGCGTAAAAAAATGTTTAAAAAAACACACAAACACCTTGAAAAAGTCCTTTATTAAAAAAAAAAAAAACATTCCTGCGGTGAAATCCAGTGTCCCACGGCGATCCCGATGTCCAGCGCTGTCCTTCATTGGTTGTGCCTGAGCGGACCTGATGGGGAACTCCCTCTCAGTATTTTGTAAATGTATAGACCCGCCCCTTCTAAAGTTCCCCATCAGGCCCGCTCAGCGGACCAGATGCGGAACATGAGAAGGGGCGGGTCTATACATGTATTACCAAAGTGAGAGCAGTCCCCCATCAGGTCCGCCCCCCTCGGTATGTCGGACCCGCCTACGTCATTGGCTTGAGCGGGGAACTTCCTTCACTATGTAAATTTAAATTACACAGTGAAGGAAGTTCCCCGCTCAAGCCAATGACGTAGGCGGGTCCGACATACCGAGGGGGCGGACCTGATGGGGAACTTTAGAAGGGGCGGGTCTATACATTTAAAATACTGAGAGGGAGTTCCCCATCAGGTCCGCTCAGGCACAACCAATGAAGGACAGCGCTGGACATCGGGATCGCCGCGGGACACTGGATTTCACCGCTGGAATGTTTTTTTTTTAATAAAGGACTTTTTCAAGGTGTTTGTGTGTTTTTTTAAACATTTTTTTACGCTTTCTTCGTGAAATGGTAGGGGTACAACGTACCCCTTACCAATTCACATAGGGGGGGGGCGGGATCTGGGGGTCCCCTTTGTTAAAGGGGTCTTCCAGATTCCGATAAGCCCCCCGCCCGCAGACCCCCACAACCACTGGGCAAGGGTTGTGGGGATAAGGCCCTTGTCCCCATCAACATGGGGACATCCTCCCCATGTTGAGGGCATGTGGCTTGGTACGGTTCAGGAGGGAGGGGGGCCGCTCTCTCGTCCCCCCCTTTTCCCCTGCGGCCGGCCAGGTTGCGTGCTCGGATAAGGGGTCTGGTATGGATTTTTAGGGGGACTCCACGCCATTTTTTTTTTAAATTTGGGGTGGAGTTCCCCTTAAAATCCATGCCAGATCTGAAGGGCCTGGAATGGATATTTGGGGGAACCCCACGTCAATTTTTTTTTAAATTTGCGGCGGGGTTCCCCTTAATATCCATTCCAGACCTGAAGGGCCTGGTAATTGAATTCTGGGGAACCCCCACGCTTTTTTTTTTTTTTTTTATCAATGACTTTTGTATGTATTGCCGGGAGCCGACAATTCATTAATAGCCGCGAGTCAGTTTTAAAAGACCTTTTTTCTTTCAAAAATGACATTTTATGCAGGGACAGTTCTAAGCACGGGAAACATGCGCCACTTTACATGCATATCATACACACCCCCCAGGTACGAAATTTAAAGAAATATTTCACTTTTATTTTTTCATTTTAAGCATTATTAAAATCACTGCTCCCGAAAAAACTGCCGTTTTTAAAACTTCTTTTTGCATTGATACATGTCCCCTGGGGCAGGACCCGGGACCCCAAACACTTTTTAGGACAATAACTTGCATATTAGCCTTTATAATTAGCACTTTAGATTTCTCCCATAGATTTTTCGAATTTGCCGCGAACACCCCAATTTGTTCGCTGTTCGGCGAACGGGCGAACAGGCAATGTTCGAGTCGAACATGAGTTCGACTCGAACTCCAAGCTCATCCCTAGTCCTGATTAGACTTTAGCCTGCCTATGTTACCGACCCTTGTTACCATAAAAGTACAATCATTACTTGTTTGCATTCTTTCCAGTCCTGATTAGACTTTAGCCTGCCTATGTTACCGCCCCTTGTTACCATAAAAGCACAACTGTAAAATCAATGTGATTCCTACGCAATCATGTGTATAAAAACCTTCAATTGCGTCAAATAAAACAGAACAGTTATCTGGAAAGATGCTGAGTGTAATCATTGTTTATGCTTCCTACTGCAGTAGTTATTAATTTGGAACCAATAATCAATATAAGGATAGGAGATGCCTATCTATAAAATTTCCAGAACAATACCAAGCAACCCCAGTGCAACAGGACAGCAGCTAAACATGGGACACGGAACGCAAAGGCAATCACTGTAGTAGCAGCACTACTACAGTGACGCTTTGCTTTCATATCGGGCACAAATGTGTGACATGTGCTTGAGGGGGGGGGGGGGCTGCCTGCGGTCCCTTCTCCCCAAACACCAAACTGCCCACCAGTGAAAAAATCCCCCCCCAAAAAAAATAATTAATTACTGATTTTAAAATACTGATCTTATTTACATCAATTATTAACGTATATCAATAAACTGATCAACTCCAACATTGAAATATATCTCCTGTTTGAACTTTTCAAATGTTTGTCAATCAATTCAAAAGCTGTCGGCTGCTTTATGTGCCGTATCTCCCTCCAAAATAATTTTAAAACAGAACTCCAGACAAAAGTAAGGACACAAAATTGTACAGCCTATTACAAAAAAAAAAAAAAAAACAGCCTTTGTTGCAATATTCACTTTCAATTCAGATCTTTCCCTTGCAGTACTTCTTTTCTGCCACAAGATGTCCTCAGTCTGATGGGCGGCACCTTTCAATCCACTTTCATTGTCCTAGACCTGCCCCCCCAGCCTGTGAATGGACACTAAAAAGAAAAGCAGCACAGGCCATCATAGGTGTGCGCAGCCTGTGTGCACCCCAAAGCTCGAAATACACACAGCCTCAGTGGCATGGGACAGTAAATGAATAGGAAGTGCTCTGTGCTGAGCTGCTTCCTGTTGATTCGCAAAACGGCCATTTACTATGCTTCAGTTATGAATGAACACAGTGAGTGTGTTTACTGCGCTCCTTTAGAAAAGAATGGCTCTGGTAAATGGCACATTTACTAGCCCTTTCCCCCCCACTCGCCATCCTGAAACATCCCCCACAGCAGCTGTGGGGAGAGGCGGGAAGTCAGCCGCACTGCCAGGCCAACCCGGGGGAAGCCTGGGCAGTAGGGGGAATCGGCACGGCATGTAGTGATTAGGGTGTGCCCAGGCACACCTGGCACACCCCTTGCACATGCCTGGCACACCCCCCTGCGCACGCCTGGCACACCCCCTGCGCACGCCTATGAGCACAGTGACGAACTCTGCTCTCTCTGTCTATCAGCACGCTCCTTGGCAGGACATGAACGGATTGGCTCCTTGTTTTGCTTCTTCCTCTCACACTTCAGCCCTGCTGTACAATAACTCCAGGCCACATTGAGGACTGCTTGCATTAAAAAAAAAATAAAAAAAAATAAACGTAATGCTGTATTAGGCCCCTTTCTGCTGACGCCCGCCGCTATCCAAACCTGTTTGCCAAATCCAGACAGATGGTGGTGGTCTTATTTTCCATCCGTCTGGCGGATCGGATCGGATGATCATGGACAGGCCCATTTTCATAGAGGAGAGCAGGATTCTGATAGGTCCATCCCTGCACAGCGGAGGGGAGATGGACCTGTCATCCGCCTGCTCAGCAGGGATCAGCGGATCGATCCCCCGCTGAGCAAGCGAAGTCCGTCATACGGATCCGTCCGGTGTGGAAGGGGTCTCAGTGATTACAGAGCTGCATTCATTTGTGTCTATTGTAACCGCCCACTTCAATACCAACAAGCTGGAGACAGTTTGCTGCAGGATTTCTATGACGGGCTGAAATAACTGCATGTCTATTAGACTTCTGCCTTTCATTTCGTTACCAATTGAAATTCTAACGAATTTTAGTTTTTCGCAAATTGTGATATATTACAATAGTCCCGAATTTAAACAAATCCAAAATAATGATTTTTATTTTTTTAAATCGGACAAAATTCAAATTCGAATCGTTTTCCAATTTGCATTTGAATCAGTTTTTTAAATTGGAATCGTTTTCAAATTCGAATTTCCAAAGAGAATAAAATAGAATAGAAAATAAAAGGAGTAGAATAGAAAAAAAAAATTGAATAGAAAATAATATAACAGACAAATTCAAGAATAGAATAGAATAAAACAGAACAAAATAGAATAGAAAATAAAAGAACAGAATAGACTAGAATAACATAGAAAGAATATAACATCTTCTTATTTCAAATAGAATAAATTAGAATTATGCCCCATACACACGTTTTTCTCGTCGTTTTTCTTTCATGTTTCCTCTCAAGCCTGTCTTGCATCCACACGATCATTAAAAAAAAAACGCTCGAGCAAAGCGCGGTGATGTACAACACGTACGACGGCACTATAAAGGGGAAGTTCCGTTCGGATGGCGCCACTCTTCATGTTAGTAAAGTTTGGTGAGAGACGATTCGCGCTTTTCAGCCTTGTGCTCTTCAGTCCGTTACTGCGTGACGAATGTGCTATCTCCATTACGAACGCTAGTTTTACCAGAACGAGCGCTCCCGTCTCATACTTGATTCTGAGCATGCGCGTTTTTTTTCACGTCGTTAAAGCATACACACTATTGTTTTTCACATCGTTAAAAAAAACAACATGAAAAACGGCGTGAAAAAAGAAAGCATGTCCGGAATTTTTAATGCCCGTTTTTCACGTCGTTAAAAATGCTCTGGAGCATACACACGATCGGTTTTAATGCCCATTTTTAAAAATGGCATTTTTAACGGCATGAAAAACGATCGTGTGTATGGGGCATTAGAATCGTTTTCAAAATTCGCATTTGAATCAGTTTTCAAATTTGAATCGTTCCGAATTGAAATTCTGACGAAGTTTCGTTTTTCGGAAATTGTGATGTATTTGAATTTCCGAATTACAATAGTCCCAAATTTAAACGAATCCAAAACAACGAATTAAAAAAAAACAAAAAAAAACAGACAAGGTTAAAATTTGAATCGTTTTCGAATTCGCATTTGAATAATTTTTTTAAATTTGAATCGTTTTCAAATTAGAATTTCCAAAGAGAATAAAATAGAATAGAAAATAAAAGGAGTAGAATAGAAAAAAATAATAGAATAGAAAAGAATATAAGAGAAAAATTAAATAATAGAATGTAATAGAATAAAACAGAACAAAATAGAATAGAAAATAGAACAGAATAGACTAGAATATAATAGAAACAAATAGACTAGAATAACATAGAAAGAATATAACATCTTCTGAAATTGGAATTTCAAATAGAATAAATTAGAATCGTTTTCGAAATTCGCATTTGAATCAGTTTTCAAATTTGAATCGTGACGAATTTTCGTTTTTCGGAAATTGTGATGCATTTGAATTTCCGAAATTACAATAGTTCCGAATTTAAACGAATCCAAAATACCAATTTTTTTTTTTTTTTTTTAAATCGGACGAAGTTAAAATCTGAATCGTTTTTGAATTTGCATTTGAATCAGTTTTCAAATTTGAATTGTTTTCAAATTCGAATCGTGTTGAATCGTTTTGAATCGTGTTGAATCGTTTTGAAATTTGAATCGTTTTGAAATTCGAATTTCCAAAGAGAATAAAATAGAATAGAAAATAAAAGGAGTAGAATAGAAAAAAAAATTGTATAGAAAAGAATATTACAGAAAAAAATTCAAGAATAGTATATTATAGAATAAAACAGAACAAAATAGAATAGAAAATAAAAGAACAGAATAGACTAGAATATAATAGAAACAAATAGACTAGAATAACCTAGAAAGAATATAACATCTTCTGAAATTCAAATTTCAAATAGAATAAATTTGAATTCGATTACATAAAGAAAAGAATAGAAAAAAAAATAGAATAGAATAGACTATAATAGAATAGAAAAGAATAAAAAAAACAAACAAAAAAAACAATAGAATAGAAAGAATATAACCATTTCCCAAAAATCAAACAGAATCAACCCGCATTTGAATAGAATAGAAAATAACAGATTAGAATAGAATAAAAAATAACAGAATAGTATAGAAAAAAAATTAGAATACAATAGAACAGACTAGAAAAAATATAACCATCTTCCGAAATTCAAATTTCAGAAGATGGCTATAATCTTTCTTTTCAATTCTATATATTATTTTTTTTTTATTCTATTCAATTTTAAGATTTCTATCCTATTTTGTTCTGTTTCACTCTATTATATTCTATTCTTTTATTTATTGTTATATTCTTTTCTAGTCCATTACATATTTTTTTTCTATTCTATTCATTTTCTATTCTATTTTATTCTCTTTGGAAATTGGAAAACTTTTTGAAACCAGTTTGAATAAACAAAATAAACGGATTTAACTAAACGAATTTATGTAAATAATGAATTGAATTTTTTTTTTTTCATTCTGCACATGTCTAATGTCTATGAGGCCGCCTTCATTTATATCTCCGCCCCCCCCCCCCCCCCCCTCAGATCTAGAGATATTGTTTCCTACACCGTCTGGTCCCTGCACTGGGGGCAGGCAAGTAAAGGACTGGGGAAGGAATGGGGGGGGGGGGGGTAAATAAGACACTCCGGGGGGGGGAGGGGGGGTTCTTATAATTATAAATGCACCCAATGCTAGAATGACACTTCAAGGAGACTAAGGCTGCACCACGTCTCTATTCTCGGTTACAGATCCAGGAAAAGGCCATCCTATGATCACCACAACTGAATATTACATGTAACCGATCCGTGACCCGGAACATTCCAGAGAAGAGTCATGGAGAGACGATCGAGGACACAGACTTATCACCGGGACTTCCTTTTATATTTAATAAAGTGCCATCAGTACTACAGGCAATTCCCATATCAATACAGAACTCGCCGCATTATCTCACACACCGGACACTTTATTAGGTACACCTGTTTAATTGTTTCGGTAACACAAATTACTAATCGGCCAATCACATGGCAGCAACTCAATGCATTTAGGCCCATAAAGACTCATAAGTGAGTTTGGGGTGGAGGAACTTGACTGGCCTGCACAGAATCCTGACCTCAACCCCCACAGAACACCTTTGGGATGAATTAGAGTGTAGACTGTGATCCAGGCTTTCTCGTCCCAACATCAGCGCCTGACCTCACAAATGCGCTTCTGGAAGAATGGTCAAACATTCCCATAGACACCCTCCTAAACCTTGTGGACGGCCTTCCCAGAAGAGTTGAAGCTGCTATAGCTGCAAAGGGCGGGGCCAACTCATTATTGAACCCTCCGGACTAAGACTGGGATGCCATTATAGCTCATGTGCGTGTAAAGGCAGGCGTCCCGATACTTTTGGTGATATAGTGTGTATATATATATATATATATTTTTATTATATATGTGTGTGTGTGTATATATATATATGTACAGTAAACCCCCGCTCTATCGCGGTTCAGTTTTTGCGGTCCCGGTATATCGCGCTATTTTAATTAGGACCTATTCTGATATTGGGGTAATATTTTGCCATTTTGCGGTTATGTAGCGGTGAATCAGTACTGTACAGTATACTGTTAGCACAATATTTTTGTGTTTTACAATGCTCTTGCTCTCTCTCTATCTTTTATGTGTTTCTATTGCTTAAAAGTGTGTTTAAAGACCTTTAAATGCTATTAAAACATGCCTAGGGTGTATTTAAATAGGGTCAATTTCGCAGATTTTCACTTTTCGCGGGTGGGTCCAGAACATAACCCCCGCGAAGGAGGGGGGTTTACTGTATATACACACATATATATATATATATACACACACACATAAAGTATACACATACTGTGTGTGTGTGTGTATATATGTGTGTATATATATATATATATATATTAGAGCTGCACGATTCTGGCCAAAATGAGAATCACGATTTTTTTTACTTAGAATAAAGATCACGATTCTTGCGGCGTAAAATCTTTCACATTATACAAAAAAAAAAAATTGGGCTCAAGCCCTGTACACACGATCAGTTTGACTGATGAAAACCGTCCGATGGATTGTTTTCATCGGACAAACCGATCGTGTATGGGACCCATCAGTCTTTTTTCCATCGGTTTTAAAAAATAGGACATGTTTTAAAATTATCTGATGGATAAAAAACCGATGGCAATTTCCGATCGTCTGTGGGGAAATCCATCAGATAAAAAAACCCAAGCATGCTCAGAATCAAGTCGACGCATGCTCAGTAGCATTGAATTTCATTTTTCTCAGCTCATCGGAGTGTTTTACGTCACCGCGTTTGGAACGGTCGGTTTTTTGACTGATGGTGTGTAGGCAAGACTGATGGAAAACAGTTTCATCGGATTTCTGATGGACAAATCCATCAGACGAAAATCCATAGGATATCCGATCGTGTGTACAGGGCTTAACTTTACTGGTTCTTTTTTTTTTTTTTTTATTCACTAAAGTAATTTTTTTCCAAAAAATTGCATTTGAAAGACTGCTGCGCAAATACAATGCGACAAAAAATATTGCAACAGCCACCATTTTATTCTCTAGGGTCTCTACTAAAAAAAAATATATATATATATATATATATATATATATATATATATATATATATATAATGTTTGGGGGTTCCAAGTAATTTTCTAGCAAAAAAAGAAAAAACAAAAAGGATTTTAACTTGAAAACAACAACTGTCAGAAAAAGGTTTAGTGTTTAAAGCGGAGCTCCACCCTAAAGTGGAACTTCCGCTGATCGGAACCCTCCCCCCCTCTGGTGTCACATTTGGCACCTTTCAGGGGGGAGGGGGGTGCAGATATCTGTCTAAGGTATTTGCACCCACTTCCGGGAGTCCCTTCTTCGGGTATTCTGCGGGTAGTACATCACTTCCCGCAGAATACCAGTAGTGTTCTGGGAGACACTCGGCTCCCAGAACACAGGAGGACCAGTCAGAACGGCGCAGCGTGACTCGCGCATGCGCCGCAGGGAACCGGGCAGTGAAGCTGCAAGGCTTCACTTCCTGGTTCCCTCTCAGAGGATGTCGGTGGGGGCAGCTGAGTGACGAGCGATTGCTCATCTTCTGCTGCCGACGCCGCTGGACTCCAGGACAGGTAAGTGTCCTAATATTAAAAGTCAGCAGCTGCAGTATTTGTAGCGGCTGGCTTTTAAATTATTTTTTTTTTAACGCTGGAGCTACGCTTTAAGTGATTTAAAGTTCCTAATTTACATACAGAAGTCTATTCCTTTGATGTAAAAGACAAATTGATACAATGTTTAGACTAAAGCCCCGTACACACGATCCGAAAATCGTACGAAAAATGCCGCGTTTGAATCGATCGTACGATTATCGGATCGTTAGTACAGAGCTTTCGAGAGCTGATCAGGACAGTTCGTCCGATATTATTCTAATCGGACATGCACGGAAAATGTTTTCATACGATGCCAGATTTTCAGTACAGCTGTCTTTCAAAAACGCAATACAAATGCATTACAACACATGACATCACTTCCGAATTTTTTTTCTGTGGCACGAGAATTTTCGTGACTTTAGTAAACTCATCAGATTGGACGTGAGATTAGCATGCAAAAAAAAACGGATGATCATTCGTCCGATAATCGGATGGGGTGTACCGGGGCATTAACATTCCACTGTTAGAATGTTTTAAAACTTGGCAGACTGCCCAGACATTGACTTTTGACGGCTGAGAGAAAATTCTCTGCCTACCAAAGATCCGGAAACCCTTTGTCAAGATCCCAACAGGAAAAAAAAACGTGATAACGATTCTTGACGATTAATCGTGCAGCTCTAATATATATATATATATATATATATATATATACATACACATATATACATATACACACATACACAAACACACATATATATATATATATATATATATATATATATATATATATATTAGGGCTGGGAAAAAAATCGATTTTAATCTTGAATCGAGTCAGATTTGAAGAAAATCGATTTTTTGTTTTTTTCCTTCAAAGTTTCCGTAGCAGGGCTGCAGGGGGCGTATCCAGAATGGCACTGGGTGGCGTGACCCCAATTACATCTACTCGCCGCAGCCGCCACGAGTAGATGTAATGTAACACTAACTAACTGCAACCCGCCGTCTGCCTACCTAATCAGCGTGTCATGCAGACAGACGGCGGCCATTGCAGTGTTCAAAAGCCGCGCCTCCCGAGTCCTCGTCGTCTGTGATAGGCGGAACACTCAATTTCACAGCAGGCAGTGTTCAGCCTATCACGGACATCCTCTCATCCTCGTCTGTGTTATGAGAATGAGAGGATGTCCATGATAGGCGGAACACTGAATGCTGGGAAATTGAGTGTTCCGCCTATCACAGACGAGGAGGAGGCGCGGCTTTTGAATACTGGAATGGCCGCCGGTGTAGCAGTAAAATCCGTATCCCATGAAAATCTGCATCAGGTATGGGCACAGTGAGGCACGGGTACAGTGAGGCATGGACACAGTTCAATTCAACTAAGAGTAACCTCAAGATTTGTTGTTGTTTTATTAGCTAAATCCAAATACAGTATTAATAATTTGGATGTTTAACAATCTTTGTTGCACACTGACTTTGCAGTTAGAGAAAGGGTTTGCCTTTGCAATTTTCTTTGTTGATGCACTTTAAATAATATATTTTAAAAAAAAATCGAATCGAATCGTAAATCGAGTTTTTTATAAAAAAAATCGCAGATTTTTTTGGGGGGAAAATCGCCCAGCCCTAATATATATATATATATATATATATATATATATATATATACACACACACATATATACAGGGGGTCCCCCCCGACTTACGAATAACTCCTACTTACGAACGGGACACTGCAGGGACCATCTGCCGTTCTGCGCATGCGCGGCCAGACGGAGCCTCGGAAAATGTCCGTAATTGTCATTCTGCGCATGTGCGGCCATTCGACGGAACATCGGAAAACATCCGCGCGAACTGACTTACAAACAAGGAGAAAGTCCCTAACCCGTTCGTAAGTCGGGGACCTCCTGTGTGTGTGGGGGTGTGTGTATATATATATATATATATATAGTCAGCACTTTCCAGATATGTTATATTATACAGGAGTGACATCACCGCTCTCAGATACAAGTTACGTTATGAGAAGCTCGCAGTGTGCAGTGAAATCAGAGTTATGCTGACCATACACTATACAAAAAGTCGGCCAAACCCATTTTCGAAGAAAAAAAAAACGAACATTCGGCCGTGAGCGCAAACGATGGTGCCATCATGTAATGACCGATAAATCGTTCAGAGGACATAAATAAAAAAAATTAGCTTCTTTTCTTTTACATATCCCCAGTGCAGACAGTTCCGAGGGGAAACACATTAACCTTTCAATTAATCGCTTGTTCGGCAGAAGTTTTCCAAACTTGCCGTTCGTTTTTTTTCCCCACAAAAACGTCACAAATGATTAACGATTTGTGCCCATTAACTTTCCGAAAAACGAACAAAGTGTCTACATGATGGATTTTCGGCCAATTTTTCGTATAGTGTATGGCCAGCATTAGTTTCCGTCCAGGAAAGGATCCGGTACATCTGTGTCAGACTGAAGGGGAAAGATGGAGATCAGATTGAAGACTGGAAGTGTCCTCTCAATAGTGACAATTCCTCTTCCCACACCCTTCAGCCCTTTATCACTGCAGCCAATTGGCAATGGACAGAAATGGTCTGCAGGTCGGTGGCAGTTCTGAGGTTCCATTTGCTGAGATTCACCTAAAAAACTCCCACTTTTCAATGTAAGAGGAGCGAGCACAATGTCATAAATAGAACATCTCGCTATAAATGATTCATTGGACAGAGAAGAGAAAATTGATGAGATATTCTGTGTCTTCATCAGGAGTGACGTTGTAAGAGGACGTCATCCTCATGTGAATGGTGAAGGCTAAAGCCTTAAAGTGGTTGTAAACCCTCTCTGACAACTTGCACCTACAGGTAAGTCTAGATTAAGGCTTACCTGTAGGTGCAAGAAATATCTCCTTAATCTACACGGTCAAGGAGATATTTGCAGAAAGGACTGCACCGATGTCTACGGCGTATGCGCGCCGTAGACAGCGGCGCAGGCGCACTGAGCGTGCCGGTTTTATCAATGGGATCATACCGGAACCGCACACATGCGGTCCCTCGCGCATGCGCGGGAGTGAAGTTATCGCCGCTCCGGCCAGGCACAGCGCCGGAGCGGCGATACACGGAAGGGACTCATAGGCAACATGGCGGCGGAGATGCGCTTCGGGGGCTTCGATCTCAGGTAAGTCATTCATAATGAGCTAGTATGCTATGCATACTAGCTCATTATGCCTTTCTCTTGATGTTTTTTTTTTTTCAGAAATAAAAAAAAGAGGGTTTACTTCCTCTTTTAAAGCTGAAATTTCTTTCATCCGCTTATATTCTGCCTTCCCCCTCCATCAACACGATAATGACAACAAAATCTTTCCATTTTCATTACATACCCAATTTTAGATGTCATCTATGGAATTCCGATAGAATTAATGGTGGGAGGGGCTGGCAGGGTGCTGTACATGGCTTTGCGAAAAAGTCACAGCCCTCTGTCTCAGTGGTCTTCTGAAGAGCCCTGACATAACCGGTGGGCTGGCTCTTGGGCGGGGGGGGTTGTGCAATTATCAAATTGCTTTGGTGGATGTCAGTCTGGAGCTGTGGGCCTTCCTAGACAGGCCTTATTTGCACGTAGACCACCCAAAATGTGATGCCGAGCCTCCATGATTGAGAGTACTGAAATCCGAAGAATGAAAAGGGGTGGGCCAGGGACAGTCAGGCTGGGAATGTCCTCCAGCCAGGAAATGAGGTGGGCCGAGGGCTCATTCACACACACCTCTGAAAGGGGAACTGCTTTTCAGAAGGCGGTAGAGCATAGGCTGCCATGGAGGTGATACAACTGCCTACTAAATGTTTTTTTTTTTTTTTTGTGTGTATATTCCGTACAGCAACCATGAGCCAAGCGTTTGGCCAGTAGTTGCAGTGCAGCCCCATTCACATGAAAAGGGAAATGTTTGGCGCTGGCACTGCCCACCAAACTCCTCAGGGGGTATCATATTGGCTGAGCCCCTAAAGCAAAGCATGGAGCACCATGGCTTGTGTACAACCCTGAGCGGCTGCAATGGGGTAAATATGGAAAAATTTGTATTACAGATGGACCGGATTTAAATAGTAGAAATATTTTAGTTCCAGTTTCAAAATAAATATAGAAAAACATTTTAAATTTGTGCTTAAAAGGGGGGAAAAAAAAAAGTGGTTGAGACCAAAAAGATTTAAAACGCAATCTCTTTTTCTCCTGTGTGGGCTGCCATTAGACACGTGCACTGCCGAAAAATAGGATTTTTATAACAGCTTACCTGTAAAATCCTTTTCTTGGAGTACATCACGGGACACAGAGCGACATAGTCATTACTAATGGGTTATATAGATACCGTCAGGTGCTGGCACTGGCAACTTCCAAAACCGGAAGTACCCTCCCCTATATAAGCCCCTCCCATCCGGGAGCACCTCAGTTTTGTAGCAAAGCAATAAGTGTCCCCAAAGAGGGGCGGGAGCTCTGTGTCCCGTGATGTACTCCAAGAAAAGGATTTTACAGGTAAGCTGTTATAAAAATCCTATTTTCTTTCTCGTACATCACGGGACACAGAGCGACATAGTCATTACTAATGGGATGTCCTAAAGCAATGCCAAATGAGGGGGGGGATACACCATATATAAGCTGAGCGCTATCAGACATGAGGATCTTTTGCGGCCTGCAACACACTGCGCCCAAAGGCGACATCCTCCTGACTTCTAACGTCCACCTGGTAGAACCTAGTAAACGTGTGAACTGAAGACCATGTTGCGGCCTTACAGATTTGAGCCAGGGAGGCCTGGTGATGCACTGCCCATGAAGTTCCAACTGCTCTCGTGGAGTGCGCTCTAACTTTGAACGGAGGCGGTCTCCTTCTCAAGCCATAAGCTTGCATAATGACCTGTCGAATCCACTTGGCTAAAGTAGATTTTGACGCTGCCTGACCCTTTCTGGGGCCTTCCGGCAGAATAAACAAAGTATCCGTTCTGCGAATCTGAGCAGTGGCTTTTAGATAAGCTTTAACTGCTCTTACTACATCCAAAGAATGCAATAACTTTTCCTCTACCGAAGTAGGTTTGGGGAAAAAAGAAGGAAGAACCACATCTTGGTTCAAATGAAACCTCGATACCACCTTAGGAAGAAAGGCTGGATGAGGACGTAACACTACTCTGTCCTTATGGATAACCAGATATGGCTCCTTACAGGACATAGCTGCTAATTCCGATACTCTTTTAGCCGAACAAATGGCTACTAGAAAAATCAATTTCCTGGTGAGAAGCACCAAGGAAATATGCTGTAATGGTTCAAATGGTTGTTTCTGTAGAACCGACAGAACCAAGTTTAGATCCCATGGACATATGGGAATATTAACCGGAGGACTAATACGCATCACTCCTTGTATAAAGGCTTTGACTAGTGAATGCGAAGCCAAGGGCCTTTGAAAAAATATTGACAAGGCCGAAATCTGACCCTTGATAGTACTCAAGGCAAGCTTCCTATCTACAGCCCACTGTAGGAAGTCCAGAATCCTACCTATTACGTACTTATGTGGATGCCATTTCTTGGCCTCACACCACGCGATGTACGCCTTCCAGATTCTATAGTAGATCTGCCTGGATACCGGCTTCCTGGCATTGATCATGGTAGATACCACAGCATTAGAGAGCCCTCTCTTTTTTAGAATGTGGGCTTCAATAGCCAGGCCGTCAAACCTAGGGCTGGTAAGGAAGGGTGGTATATCGGTCCTTGCGAAAGCAGGTCCGGACGACGTGGGAGAGTCCAAGGACTCCCCACTGAAATTTTACAATCTCCGCGTACCACGCTCTTCGGGGCCACGCTGGAGCCACCGGAATCACTGGTTTCTTTTCTACCCTGATTCTGCGGAGTAATCGAGGTAACCATTGTGGCGGTGTGAATGCATATATCAGCTTGAACTGATCCCAAGGGAACACTAGGGCATCCGAGCCGCAAGCTAGGGGATCCCTTGTCCGAGAGACAAACCTGTCCCCCTTTGCGTTGAATCTGGATGCTAGAAGATCTACATCCGATGTTCCCCACCGCTGACATATTGTCCAGAAAACCTCGGGGTGAAGGGACCCTTCGTCTGGGCCTAATTGCTGGCGACTTAGAAAGTCCGCCTTCCAATTCTCCACTCCTGGAATGAATACCGCAGATATGGCTGGGACATATCTTTCTGCCCATCTCAGGATGTAATTTACTTCCCTCTGGGCTGCACGACTCCTGGTGCCCCCCTGATGATTGAATTCTGACAGGGGACCCTTGGAGTTTGGATGTCCATGCTACTAGGGCATACCGGGCTGCTCGTATCTCTAAGAGATTGATGGGCAGGGCCTTTTCTGCATCCGACCATCTGCCCTGGAGAGACCATTGCTCCAGTACTGCTCCCCAGCCTATAAGGCTGGCATCTGTAGTGACCACCTTCCAAGAAATCGGACTGAAGGATCTCCTTTTTTCCAGATTCTGGGGAACCAACCACCAACGGAGGCTCTTGCGAACGGAAGGGGACAAGGACATTGTAAGTCTAGGGCCTGAACTTTTTTGTTCCAGGCTGACAGTATGGCCCCTTGCAAATTCCTTGAATGGAATTGACCGTAGGGTACTGCTTTGAATGATGCCACCATCTTTCCCAGCAGCCTCATATACAGGCGTATGGACGGCTGTCTTTTTTGTACCCACTAAGTGGATCAAATCTTTCAAAGACAACACCTTTCCTCGAGGCAAGAATATTTTTCTCTGGCCTGAATCCAACCTTAGCCCCAAGTATTCCAGACTTTTGACTGGTTTTTAGGGGTGACTTGTCTCGGTTGATAATCCAACCGTGAGATTCCAGATACTTGATTGTCTTGTGAACGACCACGTCTAGTTTTTTCACTGAGTGGTCTATCAGCAACAAGTCATCTAGATATGCCATTATCATTACACCTTGTGTTCTTAGATTGGCCAATAAAGGGCCAGAATTTTTGTAAACACTCGTGGTGCTGTGGCCGAACCGAAGGGTAAGGCTCTGAACTGAAAATGGCGCCCTTCTACTGCAAAGCGTAGAAATTTTTGGTGGACTGGAAAGATGGGAATGCGCAAATAAGCATCTTTGATGTCGATCGCGGCTAACCAATCCTCCCCTTGTAGGGCAGTGGCCACCGATCGGATTGACTCTATTGGAAAGTCCTGATATACAGGAATTTGTATAGCCCTTTTAGAATTAATATGGGCCTCCCGTCCGCGTTTGCTTCGGGACTGTAAAGAGGTTTGAGTAAAACCCGAACCCTCATTCTTCCAGGGGAACCTCCATAATTACTCCTTGGAGCAATAGTTGTTCTAGTGCCAACAGGAGGGACTCTCTCTTCCAGGGATCCCTTGGCACGTTTGACCTCAAAAATGGGAAGGAGGAGAGTCTTTTAACTCCAAACTGTATCCCAAACATACTGCGGAGAGCACCTATCTGTCTTGATCGTGTCCCGCCAGGTCTCTTGCGAACAACTGGAGTCCTCCCCCCCACCCGACTGAGTGGGGGCTTCAATGAATTTAACTTTGGGGGAGGTTTTGTACCTCCCCTGACCCAGGGTTTCTCATTACCCTGCTATTGTCCCTGTTTTTTACCCCCGGGAATTGACCGAGGAGGCCGTCGGAACTGTTACACAGCCGATGCCCCAGGGACTGGAGAAGCAGGCCTCTTAAAGAGGGACCTCTAACTCTGTTTTTAACCGGCAAGAGCGTATTTTTACCGCTGGAAATTTTCTGGATATATTTGTCCAGGTTTTCCCTGAATAAGCGTTCACCATGAAATGGGACGCTAACCAGCCATTCTTTACAGGGAGCTTCAGCAGACCAGTTTTTGAGCCATAGGAGCCTACGCATATGTACTATAGACAGCGTAAGGCGGGAGGCCTGATGGACTGAATCCTTTATGGCGTCAACCGCAAAGCCTAAGGCTCTAGGCAGATCAGCTAGGGCAAAGCCTGCTGATCTGTCAAGTCCCTCAAGACCTGTTTCAACTGATCCTTCACTGCTTAGCAGACCCCAATAGCTGCTACTGCTGGTTGTGTCACCAAGCTTGCTGTAGAAAGAAGCAGATTTTCATAAGGACTCCAATCTTTTATCTATTGGGTTCTTGAACATTTGGACATTATCCACTGGACATGTCAGTGATTTATACATACAAGAGATGGCTGCGTCCACTGTAGGGACCTTCCATTTTTTTTTTTTTTTTTTTCTTTTGATGAACTTATCCTCCATGGGATAGACCACCGGAAATCTCTTGGGGGAATAAATATTTTCTCAGGACGTTCCCAATCCTGGTAAATGGGCCCTTTCAGTAAAGGGTGAAGAGGAAAAGAACAGACAGTCTGGGGGCTTCTAGCGACCCCAACGAGGATACAGTAGTGGTTGATGGTTCCGCAAGGTGCATTTTTAAATGCTGATCGGACCATGTTAGTCAGAGACTGAACCCATAATCTTTCAGCTTGAGATGCTGAGAAAAGGTTCCCCCACTGTTGATTCCTCTATAACAGAATCAACCTCATCCTGATCCCCTTCAGGCAGGTCGATCCCTGTATGGGACTGTTGCTCTGCTAACAGGCACTCTGAAGGAGGAGACGGAGATCGGGCGTGCTTTCCCTGACAGGGAGGCAGCGATAAATGTTGACAATCTCTCTCTAATCCTCCCAGAGCTGAGGAAAAAACCTCCTCTGTTACATACACAGGAGCAGGTGAACTGAGGACAGCCACAGTACCAAGTACCCCTGCGGGGTCTCTACGGTCACTTACCTCTGAACTTCAGGGGAGACTGGTGCAGCAGAAGTATGCCCAAGATCCTCCGAGCCCGATGAGACCCCCTTCGCTTCCTGGAAGATTCAGTTCCGGAGCTTCTGGACGGCATATTCCTAAGCCTAAAGCTGAGGTATTCCAGCCGTAATACACCACTTTTACTGAGAATAGTCTAGCACAATTGCTGCTATACCACAGTTGGTGTCTACTAATGTGCCTTTCTAGGGGATGCCTGTATCAACCGCTTGCTGTATGCCCTTTTTTAAATGTTGCCAGCTCTGTCTCTGTACTTCATAGCCAGCTCACCACACAAAACTGTGGTTTTTACATGCTGGGACGCCCGCACATGCGCAGAAGCGCTGCGGCGCACACAGAGCGTCATCCCCCAGGCTCCGCCCCCTTTCCTGGCTCACCTCTATATATAGAGGCGCGTGCACGCGCACGCGCGCGGCCACGTGCGCCTTCGGCGCTAATTTTGAAAAATGGAGACTAGGGACAAGAGCCAGGGCCCCTCTTTGCCGCAGGCCGGGGGATGGACGAGCATTGCAACATGGCAGAGGAAGCAGTTTCCCATAAGAGAACTCACCATCTGCCTGGACTTGCTCTGCTGAGAAGAAACTAGTCCACATGACAAGAAAACATTCCACAGCGGCCTCTAGTGGACAAACACAGGTACCGCAGTCTAATATCTTAAATATATATAAAAAAAAATATATATTTTTTTTTCTTGACCACCATTAAAAATTATTACATTTTTTTAGTAGTTACAGGCATGCACAGAATTTTGCGGGAATACCATTAGGTAACAGACAGAAAGACAAATTAGGCTTGGGGGTCCCCCAATAGAACCAAGTTCCTGGGGGCCCCCACTTACCTGTTCCCCGCCACAGGACTTTGTTTGGTCCACAAAAGCCCAAACTTCACCTATCACGGCAGGCATTGTAATCAAACCTTCAGGGACCGGGTTCCCAAGGATTCCACTCCCCTGGACCTGTATAGCACCCTGCACAGAAAACATCTTGGTCGTGGGTATGACCAGAGCTCTGGATCCCAGGGTCCAGCTCTCCTAAGAGAAGCATTACAGGCAAAACCTTGCTCTTCTCTGCAAGGCCCGGGTACCGACCGTTTAGCTATGAAGCTTTTTTGGTCGGATCCGGAATAGCTTACTGAGGCCCAAAAGAACCTGTACGCAAGCTCAGTGAAAAACACATGTTTCTTCTTGGCCAACACCTTAGACACTGGCAAAAAACTGAGGTGCTCCCGGATGGGAGGGGCTTATATAGGGGAGGGTACTTCCGGTTTTGGAAGTTGCCAGTGCCAGCACCTGACGGTATCTATATAACCCATTAGTAATGACTATGTCGCTCTGTGTCCCGTGATGTACGAGAAAGAAATGTTTTTGTTTTAAATTTAATTATTATTTTTTTTTTTTGGTTATTCGTTGATTGCAATTCGTAAATCAGAAAATTCAAAAAAACGAAAATCCTAAATAATAACAAACTAATAAATTATAGGTATTGGAATTTCCTTTAAAATTTGGCTGTTCGTGAAAATAACGAATACGAATTCATCCGAAATAACGAATTATCCGAAATAACGAATTATCCGAAATAACGAATGCCGCATCTAAACAAATGGAACAGAATGAATTAAAGCCGAAAAAATAAATAATTAAAAGTCAGCAGCTACAAATACTGCAGCTGCTGACTTTTAATATATGGACACTTACCTGTCCTGGGCGCCCGCGATGTCGGCACCTGAAGCCGATCTCTCCCTCGGCTCTTGGGTGGAGGCGCCTTGCGGCTTCACTTCCTGGTTCCCTACTGCGCATGTGCGAGTCACGCTACGCGATCCCACTGGTCCCTGCTATCTTCTGGGACCTGTGTGTCTCCCAGAAGACAGCGGGGGGGAACGGAGTAGGCGCCAGACGTGGCGTAGTTCGCCGCGGTGACCTATACCCAGAAGTGGGAGCAAATACCTGGATTACACAGGTATCTGCTCCCCCATCCCCCCTGAAAGGTGCCAAATGTGACACCGGAGGGGGGAGGAATCCAAAAAGCGGAAGTTCAATTTTTTGGTGGAAATCCACTTTAATAAAAACATTTTTATTATTATTTATAATTAATTTGTTAAGTTCCATTTGTTTAGATACGGCATTCGTTATTTCGGATAAATTCATATTCGTTACGTTCACTAAAAGCCAAATTTGAAAGGAAATTCCAATACCTATAATTTTATAGTTATTATTTCAGATTTTCGAATTTACAAATATTCAGAAAAATTAATTAAACGTGTTTTCGTTATTTTGGATGTTTCCGAATTACCGTATACACTCGAGTATAAGCCGAGTTTTTCAGCACATTTTTTGTGTGCTGAAAATGCCCCCCTCGAGTCTGTGTACATCTCCAACTTTGTGCGCCTGATCCCGGCCAGCCGTAGGTCCCCTGGACCCCAAACTTGGCACACATGTAGCCCCACTCTTCCTCTACAAGTGTGCGAAGATTGTTGTTCAGGGGACCTACAGCCAGGGAGCACTGATTTATCAAAGCCGGGCACCCCTTCCATAGACTCCCATGTTAAACGTCAGTCTAGTCACACAGCGCCGGAGATCAGGTAGAGAGATTGGGCACAGTGAGGCATGGACACAGTGAGGCATGGGCACAGTGAGGCATGCAGATGGACATCCTAGGCTTATACTAGAGTCAATACGTTTTCCCAGTTTTTTGTGGTAAAATTAGGTGCCCCGACTTATATTCGGGTCGGCTTATACTCGAGTATATACAGTAACGAATTTGTCGAAATTCATTAAAAAACGAATTTGTAACGAAACAAATTGCACATGTCTAGCTGCCATTGTCTCCCTACAGATGTGGAAATCCTGGTAATCACCAGCTGTCAATCACACGAGAGATAAGGGGGGGGGGGGGGTGTGTGCACTGTAGTTCATATTATTCCCTTATTATATGCAGAATCCCCAATAAAATGATTACAACAGAAGTATTCAGCTTTCTGACCTCTGAGTGGAGGAGAACAGAGGAATGAGAAGGATGAAGGCTTCACCTAGAACAATAAGAGCAGCGCCAGGTATCTGAATTCCTGGGAATGTTCAAGAAGGACAATGACACCGGCTATGATGTACGATTAGGAGACCCAGTCAAAAAAATTAAACTGACCTAAAGCTCTACTAGCAAAAGTAATAAATATCTGCCCAACATGTGCCACTGAACGCTGCGCCGTCGAAAATTAATATTGCTGTGAAATTTGCCACAACGTGTCGGTTTCCGGACGCTGAACTCCTGGTCTCCCAGTGCACTCAATAGCTCCCCCCCTGCCAATCTCCATGCAACTACCGGCGGTCACATACCTATTTGACACATAACGGTCTTTGGACAATCAATATCTTCCTAGACCAGCCTTTCACAATTAGGGTTCCTCCCAATGTTGCTAGGGCATCGTCTGCCTTTGAGATGAGTAACTGCTGGCTTCAATGGTTTTTTTAGCTATCTGTAACGGGGGAATTATTCCTAATGACCATGAATGTAAGGAGTCCATCAGACTAAGCTACTGTGAGCAGTAGATACAATAATTATAAGAAGGGTTGCCTGAGCGTGGAAAGTTATTTCAAGGCATCATGCTATCAAGGTTAGGAAAGGCTGGCCTAGACACATTTTATGACCCCATGGTGATTTTTATATAACGTATTTATCGGCATATAACACGCACAGGCATATAACACGCACCTTCATTTTAAGAGGGAAGATTCAGGAAAAAAACTTAAATTTTAAATAAAGAACTTTAAAGCAAATTAAGGGTCAGTGCCCATCAATGCAGCCTGATCAATGCCCATCTTCAGCCTCACCATTGCCCATCAATGCAGCTTGATCAATGCCAATCTGTAGCCTCACCATTGCCCATCAATGCAGCTTGATCAATGCCAATCTGTAGCCTCACAATTGATCAATGCAGCTTGATCAATGCCCATCTGCAGCCTCAAAATTGCCCATTAATGCAGCTTGATTAATGCCCATCTGCACCCTCACCATTGCCCATCAATGCAGCTTGATCAATGCAAATCTGTAGCCTCACAATTGCTCATGAATGGAGCTTGATTAATGCCCATCTGCAGCCTCCCCATTGCCATAAATGCAGCCTGATCAATGCCCATCTCAGGGAGGGGACGGGATGAGCGCCGTCAGATTACATACAGCGAGAATCTCCGGTTTACTCGGTGGCCTCTTTAATTCAAAGTCCCGCCTCCTGGACCGGCTTCTATGATAGACAGAACACTGGTCCAATGCCGGCCCAGGAGATGGGACTTCCTATTACAGAGGCTGCCCAAATTGCAGTATTGGCGTACAACACGCACACAATATTTGAAAACTATTTGCAGGGTGAAAAAGTGAGTGTTATACGCCAATAAATTATATATATATATATATATATATATACATATACACACACACATACATATATTTGTCCAATTACTAGCATCTTATGTAACTTGTCGTATAGCCTTTGTTTTAAAGAAATTGAAAAAAGGAAGATATAAGTCGTGGGTTGGAGATGTCTAGTAATTAGCATGGATGATAAGTCTTGGGTTGAAGATGTCCTGTGAAGTTCCTTGCATTGGCGATAAGTCTTCAGCTGGAGATATGCGGTCATTGGCAGAGAGAAGTCTTGGCTTGGATATGTCTAGACCAGTGTTTTCAGTCAAGGTACCCTTCAAAATTCCGCACAGTCTCAAGGCACTCCATTTAAAAAAAAAAATAAAAAAAAACGAATAGTTTTGCATAATGTAGCAACATCCACATGCGCACTGGTACTGATTAGTATTCCAAAGTTTCTCCCTCGGTCTCTCTTCCTCAACCCAGTGCTGAAGGAGAGGGGCAGGGGAGGGGTCCTTCTTATTAACCGATGGCATCATTGGTTGTGAGGACACTGGCAGCTAGAAGGTTGTAATGGTGCACAATGAAAACCTGTGGCTTTGTGTAACTAGCAGGAAGTCATGATCCACCCACTGGCTTGTATAAAGTTTTTGGGCAATTTCTAGGTATTTTGCCAAGGCACCCCTAAAGACACCTGAAGGCACCCTGGTTGAAAAAGGCTGGTCTAGACATTGCCAGAGATAGGCCCCCGGGTTGAAGATGTTTGATCATCAAGTCCCTTGGATTTGAGATGTCTGGTGAATAGGTCTTGGATTGGAAATGTCTGTAGTAATAAGTCTTGGGCTGGAGATGTCTTCTCACTGGCACACAGAGATTAGTCCTGGCTTGGATATGCCCGGTGACTTGCAGAGATAAAGCTAGCAATACACATTAAGATTTCTCATTCTCAGCATCACAATAACAAGAGAAAACGCTTGATTCCCCTACCCACGCTAAACAGCGTGGATGAATGAGTCTTCCTTGTCGACCATGAATGTAAGGAGTCCATCACACTAAGCTACTGTGAGCGGTAGATATAATTATTGGCAGGGTTCCCTGAGCCTGAAAAGATATTTCAAGGGTTATCAAGGCTAGCCTAGACACATTATATGAACCCACAGTGATCTGATTAATATCTTATGCAACTTCTCAAATAACCTGTCTTTTACAGAAATTGGAAACCTTGGCTGGTACTAATAAGATGCCAAGCCAAAGATAAGTCATGGGTTGGAAATGTCACATAATTTGCAGGGCGAAGTTATTTTCGTGGGAAATAAGGAACGGATATGTTCTGGGTTTTAGATGTCTGGTAATTGGCATTGATAAATTTTGGACTGGAGATGACTCATGAAGTTCCTTGCGTTGGCGATAAGTCTTCAGCTGGAGATATGCAGTCACTGGCAGAGAGAAGTCTTGGCTTGGAGATGTCTGGACATTGCCAGATGCAAGCCTTGGGTTGGAGATGTATGGTCATCAAGTCCCTTGGTTTTGAAATATCCGGAAAATTATTGGAAAATTATTGGATAAGTCTTGGGTTGGAGATATCTGGTCATTTGCAGAGATAAATTACTTGGGTCAGAGGTGTCTGGTCTTATGGAGAGATAAGTCTTCAGTTGAAAACATGTTGTTACTAGCAGAGAGAAGTCTTGGCTTGGAGAGGTCTGGTCATTAGCACAGATGAGCCTTGAGTTGGAGATATTCTGTCATTTGCAGAGATAAGTCACTTGAGTTTGAGATGTCTGGTAAATAAACGGATAAGTCTTGGGTTGGAGATGTCTGATCATTTGCAGAGATAAGTCCCCTGAATCAGAGGTTTCTGGTTATATGCAGAGACAAGTCTTCTCTGCCAATGTGGTCTTTGGCAGAGAAAAGTCTTGGCTTGGAGAGGTCTGGTCCTTAGCAGAGATGAGTCTTGGGTTGGAGATGTTTAGTCATTTGCAGAGATAAGACCCTTGGGTTAGAGATGTCGGGTTATATGCAGAGATAAGACCCTTGGTTTAAGGGCTGTACACACAGGCCGAATATCAGGCGGTATCGGCCCGTTTTCGATAAAACCCGGCCGACGTGCTATGATTAAACACTAGTAGTGTAAACCGCGTCAGCTTGACCAGGTGTGCTGTGACTTATAGTGCTGTGGTGGATTTACAATAAAGGTAATTTTATTCGGAGTGCGGCTGTCCAGAACATATTTCTTTTCTTTTGCCGTGCGGCCCGAGTGTACAGCAGCCGGTCCGGCTTCTGTCGAAGGGCACGACCAAAAAAGGTCTGCCGATCAGCATCCAATCAGCGCGCTCAGCCAATGGATGAGAGCACTGACCCATGTGTTCTGGTGGGGGGGCGTCCCGCTGTCAGAACACAATAGCTCAGCGGGGGAAATAGCAGTACGGACATTGGTTTGTTAGAACAGCATCTCCTCCCGAGCTCTTCCATTTCTTTTTTTGGTTGAGCCCCCTGGATTGAAAAAAAGGGATTTTTATAACAGCTTACCTGTAAAATCCTTTTCTTGGAGTACATCACGGGACACAGAGCGACATAGTCATTACTATGTGGGATTATATAGATTACCTTCAGGTGCTGGCACTGGCAACTTCCAAACAGGAAGTACCCTCCCCTATATAAGCCCCTCCCATCCGGGAGTACCTCAGTTTTGTAGCAAAGCAATACGTGTCCCCAAAAAGAGGGGTGGGAGCTCTGTGTCCCGTGATGTACTCCAAGAAAAGGATTTTACAGGTAAGCTGTTATAAAAATCCCTTTTTCTTTTTCGTACATCACGGGACACAGAGCGACATAGTCATTACTAATGGGACGTCCCAAAGCAATGCCAAATGAGGGGGGGGGATACACCATACACAAGCTGGGCGCCATCAGACATGAGGATCTTTTGCGGCCTGCAACACACTGCGCCCAAAGGCGATATCCTCCTGACTTCTAACGTCCACCTGGTAGAACCTAGTAAACGTGTGTACTGAAGACCACGTTGCGGCCTTACAGATTTGAGCCAGGGAGGCCTGGTGATGCACTGCCCATGAAGTTCCAACTGCTCTCGTGGAGTGCGCCCTAACTTTGAACGGAGGCGGTCTCCTTCTCAAGCCATAGGCTTGCATTATGACCTGTCGAATCCACTTGGCTAAAGTAGATTTTGACGCTGCCTGACCCTTTCTGGGGCCTTCCGGCAGAATAAATAAAGTATCCGTTCTACGAATCTGAGCAGTGGCTTTTAGATAAGCTTTAACTGCTCTTACTACATCCAAAGAATGTAATAACTTTTCCTCTACCGAACTAGGTTTGGGGTAAAAGGAAGGAAGAACCACATCTTGGTTCAAATGAAACCTCGATACCACCTTAGGAAGAAAGGCTGGATGAGGACGTAACACTACTCTGTCCTTATAAATGACTAGATATGGCTCTTTACAGGACATGGCGGCTAATTCCGACACTCTTCTAGCCGAACATATGGCTACTAAAAATATAAATTTCCTGGTGAGTAGAACCAAGGAAATGTGTCGCAAAGGTTCAAATGGCTGCTTTTGCAGAACCGATAGAACCAAATTTAGATCCCATGGGCATATGGGAGCTTTAACCGGTGGAATAATACGAGTCACCCCTTGTACAAAGGATTTGACAAGTGAATGCATAGCCAGGGGCCTTTGAAATAGTATTGACAAGGCCGAAACCTGACCCTTGATAGTACTTAAGGCAAACTTCCTGTCTACAGCCCACTGCAGGAAGTCCAGAATTCTGCCTATAACGTACTTACGTGGATGCCATTTCCTGGCCTCACACCAAGTGATATACGCCTTCCAGACTCTATAGTAAATCTGCCTGGATACAGGCTTCCTGACATTGATTATAGTAGATACCACAGAGTTAGAGAGACCTCTCTTTTTTAGGATGTGGGATTCAATAGCCAGGCCGTTAAACCTAGAGTTAGTAAGGAAGGGTGGTATATCGGTCCTTGCGAAAGCAGGTCCGAACGACGTGGAAGGGTCCAAGGACTCCCCACAGACATTTTTACAATCTCCGCGTACCAGGCCCTTCGGGGCCACGCTGGAGCCACCAGGATCACCGGCTTCTTTTCCAACCTGACTCTGCGAAGGAGTCGAGGCAACAATTGTAGCGGAGGGAAAGCATATATCAGTTTGAACTGATCCCAAAGGAACACCAGAGCATCCGAGCCGCAAGCGAGGGGATCCCTTGTCCGGGAGACAAATCTGTCCACCTTTGCGTTGAATCTGGATGCTAGCAGATCTACATCCGGTGTTCCCCACCGCTGACATATTGCTCGGAAGACCTGGGGATGAAGGGACCATTCCCCTGGGCATAACTGTTGGCGACTCAGAAAGTCCGCCTTCCAATTCTTTACCCCTGGAATGAAGACAGCTGATATGCATGGGACATGCTTTTCTGCCCATTCCAGGATGTGACTTACTTCCCTCTGGGCTGCACGACTCCTGGTGCCCCCTTGATGATTGATATATGCCACTCCCGTGGCATTGTCTGATTGTCTGACAGGGGACCCTAGGAGTTTGGATGTCCATGCTACTAGGGCATACCGGGCTGCTCGTATCTCTAAGAGATTGATGGGCAGGGTCTTTTCTGTATCTGACCATCTGCCCTGGAGAGACCATTGCTCCAGTACTGCCCCCCAGCCTATAAGGCTGGCATCTGTAGTGACCACCTTCCAGGAAATCGGACGGAAGGATTTTCCCTTCTGGAGATTCTGGGGGATCAACCACCAGCAGAGACTCTTCCGAACGGAAGGGGATAAGGACATCGGGAAGTCTAGAGCCTGAACCTTTCTGTTCCAGGCTGACAGTATGGCCCTCTGCAAATTCCTTGAGTGGAATTGGGCATATGGCACAGCTTCGAATGATGCTACCATCTTTCCCAGCAGCCTCATGCACAGGCGTATGGACGGCTGTCTTTTTGCACAAAGTAGGCGGACCAAATCCCTCAAAGAGGATACTTTGTCTTGAGGTAGGAAAATCTTCCTCTGGTCTGAATCCAGCCGTAGCCCTAAGTACACCAGACTTTTGACTGGCTGTAAGGCTGACTTGCCCAGGTTGATGATCCAACCGTGAGATTCTAGATACCTGATCGTATCGAGAATTACCACCTCTAGTTTGGCAACTGAGTGGTCCATCAACAACAGGTCGTCTAGGTATGCCATTATCGTTACACCTCGTGTTCTTAGATCGGCCACCAGTGGGGCCAGAATTTTTGTGAACACCCGTGGTGCTGTGGCCAGACCGAAAGGTAAGGCTCTGAACTGAAAATGGCGCCCTTCTACCGCAAAGCGTAGAAATCTTTGATGACCTGGAAAGATGGGAACATGCAAGTAAGCATCTTTGATGTCGATCGAGGCTAACCATTCTTCCCCTTGTAGGGCAGCGGCTACCGACCGGATCGACTCCATCCGAAAGGATCGGATGTTCAGGAATTTGTTTAGACCCTTTAGATCCAATATGGGTCTTATGTCCCCGTTTGGTTTCGGGACTGTGAAAAGGTTTGAGTAGAAACCCAACCCCCACTCTTCCATAGGAACCTCCATAATTACTCCTTGGAGCAATAGTTGTTCTAACGCCAAGAGGAGAGACCTCCTTTTTAGAGGGTCTTTTGGCATGCCTGACCACATAAAATGGGAAGGAGGAGATTCTTTTAACTCCAACTTGTATCCCAGAGTTACAGTGGAGGGAACCCATCTGTCTCTGATCGTCTCCCGCCAGGTCTCTGCGAACAACCGAAGTCTTCCCCCCACCCGTTTGAGTGGGGGCAGCCCTTCATAGGCTTCACTTGGAGGCTGGTTTAGTACCTCTTCGGATCCAGGGTCTTTTGTTACCCTGTGATTGTCCCTGATCTTTACCTCCGGAGTTTGACCGAGGAGGCCGTCGGAACTGCTTAGCAGCAGATGTCCCAGGGATTGGAGAGGTAGGCCTCTTAAAAGATGGACCTCTAGACCTCTTTTTAACCGGTAAGAGAGTACTTTTACCACTGGAAATCTTCTGGATATACTTATCCAGGTCTTCGCCAAATAGGCGTTCACCATGAAATGGGAAGCTAACTAGGAGCTTCTTACAGGGAGCTTCAGCAGACCAGTTCTTAAGCCACAGAAGTCTACGCATATGTACCAAAGACAGCGTAAGGCGGGAGGCCTGATGGATAGAATCCTTAAGGGCGTCAACCACAAAGCATAATGCTCTAGGCAGATCAGCCAGAGCCTGGGCTTGCTGGTCTGGCAAATCCCTTAAGATCAGTTTCATCTGATCCTTCACAGCTTGGCAAACCCCAATGGCTGCCACTGCTGGCTGTGTAACTGCCCCTGCTGTGGAAAAAGCAGATTTTAACAAGGACTCCATTTTTTTATCTATTGGATCCTTGAACATTTGAACATTATCTACTGGACATGTCAGTGATTTGTTCACAGAAGAGATGGCTGCGTCCACCGTAGGAACACTCCATCTTTGGGTGAACTTATCCTCCATGGGATAGGTCACCTGAAATCTCTTAGGTGGAACAAATAGTTTATCAGGATGTTCCCAGTCCTGGTATATAAGTCCTTCCAGTAACGGATGAACTGGAAAGGAACAATTAGTCTGGGGAGCTTTTAACGACCCCAATGAGGAGACAGAAGTAGTTGATGGTTCCACAAGAGGCATTTTAAATGCTGATCGAACCATGTTAGTTAGGGTCTGAACCCACAATCTTTCAGTTTGTGATGCTGAAAATGGTTCTTCTACTGTCGATTCCTCAAAAACAGAGTCAACCTCATCCTGATCCCCTTCAGGTAGGTCAATCCCTTCCTGGGACTGTTGCTCTGCCAACAGGTACTCTGATGGAGGTGACGGAGATCTGGCGCGCTTTCTTTCCTGTAGAGAAGAAGCGATCAATGCTGCCAATCTTTGCTCCAATCCTCCCAGAGTTGAGGCAAAAACCTCCTCTGTTATATACACGGGAGCAGGTGGACTGAGGACAGCCGCAGTACCTGGCACTCCCGGGGGTTCCTTATGGGTACTAACCTCTGATTTCTCAGGGGAGGAAGGTGCAGATGACTGCTCCAGATCCTCAGAGCCCGATGGAGACCCCCTACACCTCCTGAGTGGTATATCCCGGAGTTTCTTAGGCGGCATATTCCTTAGTCAAAACTGAGGTATTCCAGCCGCAATACACCCCTTACTGAAATAGTCTAATGCAATTTGCTGCTATGTGCATCAGTGGGTGTCTACCAATGCGCCTTTCTAGGGGATGCCTGTATCAACCGCCCGCTGTAAGCCTGCTATAACATGCTACCAGCCCCTTTATATGCTCTGTTCTCCACAGCTAGTAGTTTGGACTGAGTCCTTTTACCTTGCTGGGACGCCCGCACATGCGCAGAAGCGCTCGGCGCGCAGAGCGCGTCATGCGCCAGGCTCCGCCCCCTTTTCGTGGCCAGTTTAAAAAAGAAAGCGTGTGCGCGCGCGCACGAGTGCGCTATCGGCGCTATCCAGGGAGAGGAGCCAGGGTCCCTGCTTCAACCAGGACCTGGGGATAGAAGGGACCTTTGGGCAACATGACAGAAGGATGCAGCTTCCCTTACAGAGAGCCCACCATCTGCCTGGACTTTTACCATGGAAGGAATAGTCCCAGGAAAAAAGACGTTCCACAGCGGCCTGTAGTGGACAAACACAGGTACCGCACCTTGTCTTTTTTTTTTTTTAAAACTACCTCTATGAAAAAAAAACATTTCTAGGATTTAGTAGTTTTGTAGGCATATACAGCTATTAGCGGGAATACCGTCTAGGTAACAGGCAGAAAGACATATTAGGCTTGGGGGTCCCCTCAATAGAACCAAGTTCCTGAGGGGCCCCCACTTACCTTTTCCCCGCCGCAGGACTCTGTTTGGTCCACAGGAGCCCAAACTTCACCTCTCATGGCAGGCATTGTACGTAGACCTTCAGGGACCGGGTTCCCAAGGATTCCACTCCCCTGGACCTGTAGAGCACCCTGCACAGAAAGCATCTTGGTCGTGGGTATGACCAGAGCTCTGGATCCCAGGGTCCAGCCCTCCTAAGAGAGGCATTACAGGCAAAACCTTGCTCTTCTCTGCAAGGCCCGGGTACCGACCGTTTAGCTATGAAGATTTTTTGGTCGGATCCGGAATAGCTTGCTGAGGCTCAAAAGAACCTGTACGCAAGCCCAGTGAAAAACACATGTTACTCTTTGGCCAACACCTTAGACACTGGCAAAAAACTGAGGTACTCCCGGATGGGAGGGGCTTATATAGGGGAGGGTACTTCCTGTTTGGAAGTTGCCAGTGCCAGCACCTGAAGGTAATCTATATAATCCCACATAGTAATGACTATGTCGCTCTGTGTCCCGTGATGTACGAAAAAGAAAAGAGACTGATAGTGTGTACCAGGCTTTAGGGATATCTAGTAATATGCAGAGATAAGTCCCCTGAATTAGAGAGGTCTGGTCATATGCAGAGAGAAGTCTTGGGCTAGAGTTGTATGCTCACCGGCAGAGATTAGTCTTTGCTTGGTGAGGTCTGATCATTGACAAAGATAAGCCTTGTGTTGGAGAGGTTCGGTCACTTGCAGAGAAGTCTTCAGCTGAAAATATGTGGTCACTGGCAGACAGAAGTCTTGGATGGAAATGTGTGGTCATTGGCAGAGAAAAGCTTTGAGTTAAAGATGTTTGGTCATTTGCAGAGATAAGTTCTTTAGGTTGGAGACATCTGGTAATTGGCAGGGATGAGTCTTGGGTTGGAGAGGTCTGATCATTAGCAGAAATACATTACTTAAGTTAGAGATGTCTGGTCATATGCAGAGAGAAGTCTTGGGCTAGAGTTGTGTGCTCACTGGCAGAGATTAGTATTGGCTTGGTGATGTCTAAACATTGACAAAGATAAGCCTTGTGTTGGAGACGTTAAGTCATTTGCAGAGAAGTCTTCAGTTGGAGCTATGTGGTCAATAGCAGACAGAAGTCTTGGCTTGGAAATGTGTGGTCATTGGCAGAGAAAAGCTCTGAGCTAAAGATGTTTGATCATTTTCAGAGAGAAGTTCCTTAGGTTGGAAACATCTGGTAATTGGTAGAGATAAGTCTTGGGTTGGAGATGTCTGATCATTAGCAGAAATAAGTTCCTTGGGTCAAAGACGTCTCGTCATATGCAGAGACAAGTCTTCAGCTGGAGAAGTGCAGTCCCTGGCAAAGAGAAGTCATGGCTTGGAGAGGTCTGGGAATTAGTAGAGATAAGCCTTGGGTTGAAGAGGTTTGCAGACCAAGTTTGCAGAGGCAAGTCCCTAGAGTTGGGAATCTCTGGTCATATACAGGAATAAGTCTTGGGCTGGAGATGTGTGCTCACTTGCCGAGATTAGTCTTGGCTTGAAGATGTCTGGTCAGTGGCAGAGATAAAGCATTACACATTGAGATTTCTAGCGTTCAGCATCAAAAGAACAAGGGAAATCACTAGATTTCCCCTACCCCAGGGTAAACAGCGTAAATGAATGAATCTCCCTTGCTGACTATTGTATTCTGACAGCTGGAACCTGCGACAGTGCCTGCATCTGATTGGCCAATCATTTTTTCCAACCAGCAACATTGACAAAAGTCAGAAATTGAAAAGTTGAATTTTGTGGAGCCTGGCGGTGCCAACAGTGCCATCCATGGAATAAATTTAGGCCTATTCAGCTGGAATCAGCTGAAATTCAATCCTGTATGGCCAGCTTAAGTCTTAGGCCTCGTACACACGGCCGAGATTCTCGTCGAAAAAAACATGTCGTTTTTTTCGACGAGATTCTTGGACAAGAAAAATAGGATTTTTATAACAGCTTACCTGTAAAATCCTTTTCTTGGAGTACACCACGGGACACAGAGCTAGTCATTACATAATGGGTTAAGGGTCACCAGCGGTGATTGGACACTGGCACAACCAATGGAAGACAGTTCCCCTCCATATAACCCCTCCCATCAGGGAAGTACCTCAGTTTTGTAGCAAAGCAGTAAGGTTCCCATAAGAAGGGGGGGACCTCTGTGTCCCGTGGTGTACTCCAAGAAAAGGATTTTACAGGTAAGCTGTTATAAAAATCCTATTTTCTTTATCGTACACCACGGGACACAGAGCTAGTCATTACATAATGGGACGTCCCAGAGCAATGCTCATATGAAGGGGGGGGAGACACAGATCAAAACAGGCCGCTTGCGGACCAGAAGCCCTATACTGCTGCCTGCAGCACACTTCGCCCAAAGGCGGAATCCTCATGTCCTTTCACATCTATTTGATAGAATTTGGAAAATGTATGGACTGAAGACCAAGTTGCAGCTTTACAGATCTGAGCCATCGAAGCCTGGTGGTGCACTGCCCATGAAGCACCTATCGCCCTGGTAGAGTGCGCCTTAACAGGAAAAGGAGGAGTCCTGTTCTTTAAACCATAAGCTTGAATAATTACTTGTCTAATCCACCTGGAAATGGTGGATTTTGATACCGCTTGGCCCTTCTTGGGCCCATCTGGTAAAATAAACAAAACATCTGTTTTACGTATCTGAGCGGTTGCTTGCAGATACACCTTTACCGCTCTCCCTAGATCTAGAGAGTGTAATAATTTTTCCCCCGCCGTCCGCGGGTTTGGAAAAAAGGAAGGCAGAACAATGTCTTGATTCAAGTGAAAAGCCGACACCACCTTAGGTAGAAAAGCCGGATGGGGTCGTAGTACGATTTTGTCCTTGTGACAAATTAGACAAGGCTCTTTACAAGAAAGAGCTGCTAGCTCTGATACTCTCCTAGCAGAAGCTATAGCAATCAGAAAGGCCAACTTCCTACTTAATATAATTAAAGGAATATGGCGAATAGTTCAAAAGGTTGCTTTTGCAACACTGACAATACCAAATTCAAATCCCATGGACACAAGGGAGTCCTAACTGGAGGATTTATCCTCAGTACCCCCTTAATGAATGTCCGAACTAGGGAGTGAGATGCCAATGGTCTCTGAAAGAAGACTGATAGAGCCGATATTTGCCCTTTGATGGTGCTAAGGGCTAAATTCATATCCACTCCTAACTGGCAAAAAGCAAGAATCCTACTTATTTCATACTTCTGAGGATTCCAACATCTGGATTCACACCAGGAAACGTATGCTCTCCAGACTCTCTGATAGATGAGTCTGGAGGCTGGCTTTCTAGCATTAATGAGCGTAGAAAGAGCCGGACCAGAGACCCCTCTCTTTTTAAAAATGTGGGTCTCAGCAGCCAGGCCGTCAACTTTAGCCTTTGTAAGGAAGGGTGGAATACTGGACCCCGTGACAGCAGGTCGTGTCGGAGTGGAAACTTCCAGGGCCTTCCTATCGCCGTTTTTACAATCTCGGCGTACCAAGGCCTCCTGGGCCAGTTTGGGGCCACTAGGATTACTGGTATTCCCTCCTCCTTGATCCTGCGAAGCAGTCTTTGTAGAAGAGGGATCGGAGGGAATGCCTAGATCAGTGAGAACTGATTCCATGGAGTTATTAGAGCGTCTGTATTATTAGAGCGTCTGTCCCGTAGGCTAGAGGATCCCTCGTTCTGGACACAAAGTTGTCCAATTTCTTGTTGAACCTGGCAGCTAGCAGGTCTACATCTGGGTTTCCCCATCTCAGACATATGGCCTGAAAGATCTCAGGGTGAAGAGACCACTCCCTGGTAGCAGCTGCTGACGACTCAGGTAGTCTGCTTGCCAATTTTCCATCCCTGGAATGAAGATTGCAGAAAGGCAAGGTACATGCTCTTCTGCCCATGCCAGGATCCGGTTCACCTCTCTTTGGGCTGCCCGACTGCGGGTGCCTCCTTGGTGATTGATGTAAGCTACTGCAGTAGCATTGTCGGATTGAACCCGAACTGGGTAGCCCTGTAACCTGTATGTCCAGGTTTTGAGGGCTAGATATACCGCCCGGATCTCTAGCACATTGATGGGCAGGATCCCCTGAGTCTTGGCCCAGGTTCCCTGGGTAGAAGCCTCTTCGAATACTGCACCCCAGTCCGATAGGCTGGTATCCCTAGATACCACCTTCCAGGCCACTGGGAGGAAGGACTTTCCCTTCCGTAAATTCCTGGCTTCTAGCCACCAATCGAAGTTGTGGCGTACTTGTGAGGACAGGCGCATGGGTATATCCAGAGCTTGGCTCTTCCTGTTCCAGGAAGCTAAAATATTGCCTTGAAGTAGTCTCGAATGAAACTGGGCGTAAGGGACCGCCTCGAAGGAGGCTACCATCTTTCCCAATAGTCTCATGCAAAGGCGAATAGACGGCCTCTTGTTTGCTTTGACCTTGTGGATCAGGTCTTTCAGAGACTGTATCTTCGGTTCTGGCAGGTATACCCCGTTTTGGGCTGTATCTATGATCATGCCCAGGTACCCTATCCTTCTTTGGGCCTGGAGAGAGGATTTTTGTAAATTTATAATCCATCCTAAATGCTCCAGGTATCCTACTGTAGTGTGTACAGCGTGACCCAATCCGTCCTTTGACTGATCTATTACTAGTAGATCGTCCAGATAGGCTGTTACCGCAATGCCCCGTGTTCTTAGGTTACTAACAGAGGAGCTAGCACCTTTGTGAATACTATGGGCGCGGTGGCTACACCAAACGGCAGAGCCACAAATTGAAAGTGGCGATCTTCTACCGCAAACCTTAGGAATCTTTGGTGAGCGGGGAGGATGGGTATGTGTAAATGTGCGTCCTTGATATCTATGGACGCCATGAATTTTCCGCCCTTTAAAGTGGCGGCCACGGATCGGATCGTTTCCATTCGAAAATGGCGATCGTTCAGGAACCGATTTAGGGATTTTAGATCCAGGATGGGTCTGACATCTCCATTTGGCTTTGGAATCACAAAGAGGTTTGAGTAAAAACCTGAACCTCGCTCTTTTTGGGGTACGTCTGTAACTACCCCTTGAGCCATTAAGTGATTCAAACCTTTGAAGAAGGATTCTCTTTTTGTGGATCCTTGGAGAGTCTTGAACCTCGGAATTGAGAAGATGGGATCTCTCGAAATTCCAGTTTGTACCCTGAGGATATTGTGGATACTACCCAATTGTCCTGGATTTCTGACCACCAAGTCGCTCAGAACTGACAAAGCCTTCCTCCCACTCGGCCGAGCGGGGGCGCCCCTTCACTGAGAGGCTTTGGGGGCTTGCTTATTAGCTCTTGCACCCCACGGCTTCTTGTTCTTCTGAGCTTGCCCCTTGGCTTTTGTGGGCGGCTAAAACAGGCCGCCGCCACTGGTTGGAGTCAGATTTCCCGGGAGCTGGGGAGAGAGCGTTTAAAACAAGATCTCTTGTTTTTCTTTCTCTCAGGTAAAAGTCATTTTACCACTTGATCTTCTGTATATATTTTTCTAAATCTTCCCCAAATAGGCGTTCGCCATGGAACGGGAACTTGCCAACAGCTTTTTGCATGGGGTCTCCGCTGACCAATGCTTAAGCCAAAGTACTCTGCGCATCTGTACCAGCTGGAGTGTAAGGCGTGATGCCTGTATGATAGAATCTCTCATGGCATCCACTGTGAAGCATAAGGCTTTAGGCAAATTTTCCCAATTTCTAGCCTGCTCTGAAGGCAGTTCCTTCAGCCCCTGCTTTACCTGTTGGCTGATGACCTGACCCATACCGACTGCTGCTACTGCAGGTTGGGTAATTGAGCCGGCCAAAAGGAAGGAGGATTTCAACTTCCTCTCAGAAGGATCTTTTAAACCCTTGTACATTATCCACCGGACATGTCAGGTTTTTATTTACACAAGAAATAGCCGCAACTACCGCAGGCAGGCTCCATTTCTTAAAAAAAAATTTTTTTCCCCCATAGGATAAAGAATGTTAAACCTTTTTGGAGGTGAGAAACGCTTATCTGGATGTTGCCAGTTTGCGTATATTAGATCCTCTAGTAACGGATGAACCGGGAAGGAGCATGCACCTTGCAGGGATCTTAATGACCCTAGGGAGGAGACAGGTAATTCCGTTACCTCCGCAGAGGTTAACTTAAATGCACTGCTATAGCATTGTACCTGTGACCTTAAAATCTGGCTCCTCATCCTCTGCTGATGTAGCCTCCTCCTCCTCATCCTCCTCCCTCAGGTACTTCTGAAGGGAGGTCCAATACTGGAAGAGACCTGCTTCGCTTATTGTTCCTTTTTAGAGGACTTAGCGATTAAGGTAGCAATTTTTTCCTCCAGATTATTTAGGGCAGCTGATAAAGTGTCCTCAGTGACATATACAGGCCCAGGCTCCACTGGGGAAGCCGCCATACCTGACAGAGGTAATGGCTCATCCTGAACAGGTGCATTTAGCAACACAGGAGAGAAAGGTACCGAGTCAGCACAGTTAGAGCCTCCTCTCAGGCGGTGGTGCTTTCTTATCTCTTTTTGTCCGTATTACTTCCCCTGGAAGGCTTACCGTTTAGACAAAATACAAGGTACCTAAATGCATATACTACCGTGTTCAGTTTAGCAAATACATTAAGTATGCAACTTTTAACACATAACTATGCATAACATGGATGTCTTCTAGGAAGTACCCAATCCAACCACATGGAGTCTTACGTCCCTGTATAGCTGCTGTGTTTCTCTGCCAGGAATAAGAGAACTAACGAGCTTGCTTGCTGCTGCAGTGCTTCTCACACTGACAGTCTTTTAAAATTGGCGCCGTTTCTGTGCCTGCGCGCGCCACGTGCCCGCGCACGCCTTCGCCCCCCCCCTCCGATAAAGCGCGCTCCCGCGCGCGCGCGCGGCCCTTAGCGCTATGGCGGTGGCCATAGTGAGAGAGGACTCTCATCAGCCCTTGTTCCCACTTACCTGCATCTGCAGGTGTCTGGTCGGCCACCGAAAGGAGGATCGGGGTGCCCCAGCAAGCTCAGCAGCGGAGGTGACGAGCAGTGTACTTCGCCGAAGCCGACACTGAACAGAGTGAGGTGAGTATATTCAGCTCTTTACTCCCCCCAGTGGTGGAAAAAAAGAAGACATCCACTTTTTGAAAAAGGTCCCAACCTAGTTATGGACCTTCTAATCTCACCTTATCCACGCCGCAGGTTTTTCTGCTGAAAGATTTCAGACAGATACCAAACTTCACCCTTCACGGTGGGCTATGTGTGCCAACCTTCAGGGATATGGGTTCCTATTTAAAGGATACCTCTCCCCTGGGCCTTGTACAAGACTCTTACCAGGACTTTATAGCGAAATAGCGAAAGTGCTGGATCTTAGAGCCCAGTCCTCCGAAGAGAGACATTACAGGCGACGCCTCATGGATGAGGCCCAGATCCCATCCAGATTCAGCTCATTTGTAGGCGTCTTGGATGGATCCGAAAGCATAGCTCTTTTACCCCCAGAGGGTCTCTTTGGTAGAGCTTTCCTTTAGCACCTCCTAACGCGTCCAACACCTTTCGACACTGGCGAAAAAACTGAGGTACTTCCCTGATGGGAGGGGTTATATGGAGGGGAACTGTCTTCCATTGGTTGTGCCAGTGTCCAATCACCGCTGGTGACCCTTAACCCATTATGTAATGACTAGCTCTGTGTCCCGTGGTGTACGATAAAGAAATTGTCCCGGCCGAGTGTACACACGCTCGATTCAAAGAACCCGCGGTTCTTTGAATGGAGCGTACACGGTGACGTCATTGACTACGACGAGCATGCGCTCGTCACATTCGATGCCGTCGCCGCCATCTTGGTATACCCTATCTATGCCTAGGAAGCTACCGCGCATGCGTCAAAGTCATTTCAAGCATGCGCGGGCTTCCCGGCGAAAAGGTAAGTGTACACACACACAATTTTCTCGTCGAGAAACAGGCTGACGAGAATCTCGACGAGAAAATAGAGAGCAGGTTCTCTATTTTCTCGTCGAGATTCTTGTCGCTTTTCTTGACGAGAAACCATACACACGAACGAATTTCTCGGCAAAAAATCTCTGCCAGCAAGTTTCTTGCTGGTTTTTGCCGAGAAACACGTTCGTGTGTACGAGGCTATAGCTTGGAGATATCTCGTTAGTCAGGGTACACAAAGTAACAAAGAATTGAGGATTTGTCAAACAAATCTAGGAGGCTCTTAAAAAATGCCTGGAAGCATGCCGTTCTACTAACAACGGAAAAGGCTCAGAAAGCCTTTAGGCACATTGGTAACCTGTCTTATAGGATTTCTCTAGTACTGTGCTCGGTTCATAAACACTATGGCAATGGCGACTGTAAGGTTTATGCTAGATACTGTATATGGACTCTATATACAGGAAATAAATAAAAGCAATCAATAAGAGCCAGCCTTTGCAGAGGACACAGTAACAGTGACTGCACCAATAAATACAATTATTGACTGGCTCTCTCGCTAAAGAGTCTTTATTACTGATGTCCTCCTTTTACAACCGTGTACAGACTAAAGAGCAGCCAAGTGACCAATCGGGGAGCAGGCAGCATCTCCCCGTACCTATTACAGGGGATTAGAGCTGATGGTTTTCTGTGTCTACAGAGAGAGAATTGTACTTCTGTGTCACCACTGACTGTAGTTATGTAGACAAGCAGGACACTTATGGTAGACCTGATCCATTAAAAGAAAACCTGCCAGTAGAATATCAATTACAACTTGCTAACCGGGGGGGGGGGGGGAGATATATGATGCCACAAGGCGATACAGTATACCACTATACCACAAAGACAAAGTGGGAAGAACTTGATCATAGCTAGCTGAGAAGATACACTTTAAAAGAGGCAGTTAAAAGAAAACTAGTTTAAAGGGACACTAAAGGTACACGTTTTTTCACCTTAATGCATCCTATGTATTAAGGTGAAAAAACATCCGACAAAACCCGGCCCCCCCCATTTTACTTACCTGAGCCCTGGAAAGTGCTGCGCTCGCCCCCGTCATCCTCTTTGCTGCTCAGCCTGGCCGTTGATTGGCTACAGTGGATGGATTGAATGCAGCGCTGCTGTCAATCACATCCAATGACGCGACACGGCGGGGGGCGGGGCCGAGTGATACAGTGAGTGGCTATAGCCGCCGGCTGCATCACGGGAGCGCGCCAGCAAGAACTCATCACCATGTGAGAGAGCTCGCATGAAGGTGTTGAGTTCTTGCGGGGGGGGGGAGGAGCCGAGACAGCCGCCAAGGGACCCCAGATAACCAGGTTTGGGGCCACTCTGTGCAAAACGAGCTGCACAGTGGAGGTACATTTTTAGTGATACTTTAAGTACATACTGCAGTTTATCCATACTGACAAGAGGTGGTGGTGGTGGGGGGAGTCATTAGATGAAGGTATTCATTGTCTCTCATAGCATATACAGTGAGGGGGAAAAGAAAGTATTTGACCCCCTGCTGATTTTGTACGTTTGCCCACTGACATAGAAATGATCAGTCTATAATTTTAATGGCCGGTGTATTTTACCAGTGAGAGACAGAACAACAAAAGTATCCGGAAAAATGCATTTAAAAAAAGTTATAAAATTGATTTTGCATTTTAAGGAGTGAAATAAGTATTCGATCCCCTAACAATCAGCAAGATTTCTGGTTCCCAGGTGTCTTCTACACAGGTAACGAGCTGAGATTAGGAGCACTCTCTTAAAGGGAGTGCTCCTAATCTCAGCTTGTTGCCTGTATAAAAGACACCTGTCCACAGAAACAATCAATTGGATTCCAATCTCTCCACCATGACCAAGACCAAAGAGCTTTCCAAGGATGTCAGGGACAAGATTGTAGACCTACACAAGGCTGGAATGGGCTACAAGGCCATCGCCAAGCAGTTTGGTGAGAGGGTGACAACAGTTGGTGTGATAATTCACAAATGGAAGAAACACAAAATAACTGTCACTCTCCCTCGGTCTGGGGCTCCATGCAAGATCTCACCTCATGAAGTTTCAATGATCATGAGAACAGCGAGGAATCCGCCCAGAACTACACGGGAGAATCTTGTCAATGATCTCAGCTGGGACCATAGTCACCAAGAAAACAAATCGGTAACACACCACACCGCGAAGGACTGAAATCCTGAAGCACCCACAAGGTTCCCCTGCTCAAGAAATGTACAGCCCGTCTGAAGTTTGCTAATGAACATCTATATCAGGGGAGGCAACCTGGGGCCCTCCCGCTGTTGTGGAACTACATTTTCCATGAGGCATTGCAAGGCTGGCAGTTAAAAATACTCCCAGAGGCATGATGGGATTTGTAGTTCTGCAACAGCTGGAGGGCCCCAGGTTGCCTATCCCTGATCTAAATGATTCAGATGAGAACTGGGTGAAAGTGTTGTGGTCAGATGAGACCAAAATCAAACTCTTTGGCATAAACTCAACTCAACCTTGTTCGGAGGAGGAGGAATGCTGCCTTTGACCCCAAGAACACCATCCCCCACCGTCATACATGGAGGGGGAAATATTATGCTTTGGGGGTGTTTTACTGCTAAGGGGACAGGACAACTTCACTGCATCAAAGGAACAATGAACGGGGACCATGTACCATCAAATCTTGGGTGAGAACCTCCTTCCCTTAGCCAGGACATTGAAAATGGGTCATGGATGGGTATTCCAGCATGACAATGGCCCAAAACACACGGCCAAGGCAACAAAAGAGTGTCTCAAGAAGAAGCACATTAAGGTCCTGGAGTGGCCTAGCCAGTCTCCAGACCTTAATCCCATAGAAAATATGTGAAAGGAGCTGAAGGTTCGAGTTACCAAACGTCAGCCTCAATACCTTAATGACTTGGGGAGGATCTGCAAAGAGGACAAAATCCCTCCTGAGATGTGTGCAAACCTGGTGACCAACTACAAGAAACGTCTCACCTCTGATTGATAAACAAGGGTTTCTCCAACAAGTACTAATTCATGTTTTGCGAAGGGGTCAAATACTTATTTCACTCATTAAAACGCAAATCAATTTATAACTTTTTTGAAATGCGTTTTTCACAATATTTTTGTTGTTAATCTGTCTCTCACTGTTAAAATAAACCGACCATTAAAATTATAGACTGATCATTTCTTTGTCAGTGGGGCAAACGTACAAAATCAGCAGGGGGTCAAATACTTTTTTTCCCCTCACTGTACTTTAAACACATGATTAAGGGAAAAAAAAAAGATATGTTCTTAAGCAGATGCAAAATTAAAAAATATTTGCATCCACAAGGGATGTGGATGCTGATGGGCTGAGCGATGCAATACACTGCCCGATGGACTCCTCAGATTTGGCACCTCATCTCCGGAAGGGGGGGTGGGGGTTCTTGGCAAATTTTATTTAGATGGTTGGTGGTTCCAAACATGATCCATAATATGAGATCTGTTTCATCATTTGAACTGCATATGCATCCACGAAACGCGATGGATGGAACATCTGCACGTGTAAGATTATCTGTGATGAACATAATGATGTTGATATACTGGATTATGGACACCATGAACCAGACCACCACCAGAAGTCTTACAGCACTGACAGCAGATGGTACACTCCACACACCAACTGTTAGCTTTCTAATGATAGCGAACTGGGAGCTGTGCGTTTTTTGTGACCCCCCAGAGCATGCAGCCTCCCCCCACTATGCTTCCCAGGCCCTGCTGTCCCATCTGCTAGCCTGGGATCTACATGGTGGGTATTGCTGGGTGGAGGGGAGCCTGGGATTCACATGGTGGGTATTGCTGGGTGGAGGGGAGCCTGGGATCCACATGGTGGGTATTGCTGGGTGGAGGGGAGCCTGGGATCCACATGGTGGGTATTGCTGGGTGGAGGGGAGCCTGGGATCCACATGGTGGGTATTGCTGGGTGGAGGGGAGCCTGGGATCCACATGGTGGGTATTGCTGGGTGGAGGGGAGCCTGGGATCCACATGGTGGGTATTGCTGGGTGGAGGGGAGCCTGGGATCCACATGGTGGGTATTGCTGGGTGGAGGGGAGAGAGACCAGCAAACATCCCTTTTCATGATCTTCCCTAACTAGAATGAACCCAGCAGTGACTCTTCCATTTTCTGGTGTCATTTTCCCTGCACTTCGCTTCAATGGAAAGCAGATGAGACATCAGGAGTTTAAAAGGCCGCTGATTTCCAAATTTAGGCTCCATTCACATTTTGTGCAACTTGTCGTGCAACTTTGGACATCAAGGTTGCATGGCAAATCATTCCCCATGATTTCCAATGATAACCATTCATATATGCGTGACCTAAAGAAGAAGTAAACCCTCCTATCGTTTTCAGCCAAGGAAGCTGCCATCTTGACCTCTGTTTAATCTTCAACTGCCATATTGCTGCACATGTGACCAGTTATGACGCCAGCCATTGGATGGTTTGACAGTTTGGTTGAGAGCACAACCAATGTGGCAGTTAGCATTTCCGGCATGCCGGGAATTTAACAGTTTTTTTAAACTGTTAAATCAATGGGTTTACTTTCACTTTAAAGCGGAAGAAAACCCATCGATTTAACAGTTTCAAAAAGCAGTTATATTCCCGGCATGCCGGGAATGCCAACTGTCACATTGGTTGTGCTCTCAACCAAACTGTCAAACCCCCCAATGGCTGGTGTCATAACTGATCACATGTGCAGCATCATGGCACTAGAAGATTAAACAGAGGCCAAGATGGCAGCTTCCTTGCCTGAAAATGATAGGAGGGTTTACTTCCACTTTAAAGTTGCAGCAAAGCATTGACAGCGCGGTTGGAAGCATCAGAGCCACCCACACTGTCTACATCTTACAATGGAGCGCATTCTCCACTGTGGGAAATCTGATCTATGTAAATAGTAAGACAATGTTTAGCTATATACAGGTCTATGTAAGGCAGACAGTTATTAGAGAGGTTGTGTGTCAGGTGGATGTGACGAGGAAGGATGCTTGTGCGGCATTCCCTGAGCGCCTCTCCTGTACTCAATGACTCCACTAATCCGCATTCGGAGCTCGCTCTGCAGGGACCGTGCTAAATATAGCACATCACATCTATAACAAAGACTCGTGTCCGTGTGCTGTAATTACAGAGGAAAAAAGACGAAACTAACCGAGCCGGGTAATTACACTAAATTATAAATTTAGAAATTGGAAAGGTCGAATGTAAATTGAGAGAAATACAAGTACGTTGATGGCCGCATCTCTTGGGTTAAAATGTGTAAAACGGTTACATAATAACGTCAGCGCAATAAACAACCGATGGAAGAACTAAGAGGGAAAACAAGGCTAAGAGGGAGGAGGAGGAGGAGGAGGAGGAGGAGGAGGAGGAGGAGGAAGAGAAAAGGGGAAGAAGGAAAAAGAAAGGCAAATAGAGGGAGAAACATGGAAGATAAGGAAGAGGGTGAATGGGACGGGAGGAGGACAGGAGATGGCGAGGAAGACAGACGGGGAAGGAGGAAGGAATGAGGGTGCAAAATTAAAAAGGATTTTATACAAAATGGAAAAGGCAGAGGACGAGACAGACAAGGAAGTAGGCAGGTAAGGAATAGAAAAAAGACAGGGAAACGTCAAGAATGGATAACAGAATAGGGGGAGGGGGAAGAGAAAAAGTACAAAAGAAAAAAGAATGAATGGAGATCGGCAATGAGGAGAGGAGAGTAAGGAGGAGGGGAGGTGAGATGAATGGAGAAAGAGAGGAGGATGGGGGAGAACAGGAAGGAGAAGGGTAAGCAGAGGTAAAATTAAGACAGGTAAGTACAGAGTAAGAGAGAAGGTTACCACTCAGGTGTAACTAATGAGCCTTTCACTAGATCCAAAGCCGCAGGTGCAGACAATGCATATGAGAATTTGAAGGTTTGGACAGCCGCACTCCAAAAAATGGTTCCTTTATTTTAAAATCAAGTCACAAAAATACATGCCACAGCAAAAAAAAGATGTAATCCGACACGTTTCACAGCTATGAATAAGCACTGAACTACAGTGTGAAACGCGTCAGTTTACATCTGGTTTTTTGCTGTGGCATGTATTTTTGTGACTTGATTTTAAAATAAATAAAGGAACCATTTTTTGGAGTGCGGCTGTCCAAACCTTCTTCAGGTAAGTACAGAGTGGTGGAGAAAGAGAAGCGAGATGAATAAAGGAAGGTAAGAGGCAGGAGAGGTGGCGAGAAGAGATGAGAGCAGAAGGAGAAGTGTAGAGGAGAGGTAAGATCAGGAGGAGGAAGAGATGAGGATGGGAAAGAACAGAAGGTGAAGGAGAGGTAAGATGAAGACAGGTGAGTAAGATAGGAAGAAAGGGGAGATGAAGGGAGAAAAATAGAGGAAGGGGGAAGAGAGGTAAGATGAAGAGAGGAAGAGAGAGATGAGATGAAGAGAGGAAGAGAGAGATGAGATGAAGAGAGAAGAGAGATTAGAGTGGAAGAGGAAGGGTGACGAAGTGTTGAGATGAAGAGAGGAGGGTAGAGATGAAAGCGGGAGAGGAAGGAGAGGTCAGATGAAGAGAGATTAAAGCGGAAGGGCGAGGGAGAGGAAGGGCGAGGGAGAGGTGGGATGAAGAGAGGAGGGGAGAGATGAGAGAGCGGGAGAGGAAGAAAGAGAAGAGGTGAGATAAAGAGAGAAGGAGAGTAGGAAGGGAAGGGTCAAGAAGAGGTGAGATGAAAAGGTAAAATGAAGACAGGTAAGTACAGAGTGTTGGAGAAAAAGAAGTGAGATGAAGCGAGAAAGAGGCAGGAGAGGTAAGATGAAGAGAGGAAGAGAGAGATGAGAGCAGAAGAGGAAGGGTAGAGGAGAGGAAAGATGAGGAGAGAAGGAGAAGATGAAGGAGAAGTAAAATGAAGACAGGGAACTACCGGGAAAAGAAGAGAGGTGAGATGAAGGGAGGAAAATATAAGAAGTGGAAGGAAAGGTGAGATGAAGAGAAATTAGAGGGGGAGAGGAAGGGTGAGGGAGATTTGAGATGGAGAGGAGGGGAGAGGTGAGATGAAGAGAGAAGGAGAGAGTCTAGAGTGGGAGAGGAAGGGTCAAGAAGAGGTGAGATCAATTGGAAGGGGGAGAACAGAGCACATAGGAAGAGGGAGGACAGGTATGAAGAGAGAGGAGGGAGGAGAGAGAGAGAGAGGAGGGAGGGGAGAGAGAGAGAGAGAAGGAGGGAGGGGAGAGAGAGAGAGAGAAGGAGGGAGGGGAGAGAGAGAGAAGGAGGAAGGGGAGAGAGAGAGAGAGAAGGAGGAAGGGGAGAGAGAGAGAGAAGGAGGAAGGGGAGAGAGAGAGAGAAGGAGGGAGGGGAGAGAGAGAGACAGAGAGAAGGAGGGAGGAGAGAGAGAGACAGAGAGAAGGAGGGAGGAGAGAGAAGGAGGGAGGAGAGAGAGAGAAGGAGGGAGGAGAGAGAGAGAAGGAGGGAGGAGAGAGAGAGAGAAGGAGGGAGGAGAGAGAGAGAGAAGGAGGGAGGAGAGAGAGAGAGAAGGAGGGAGGAGAGAGAGAGAAGGAGGGAGGAGAGAGAGAGAAGGAGGGAGGAGAGAGAGAGAGAAGGAGGGAGAAGAGAGAGAAGGAGGGAGGAGGGAGAGAAGGAGGGAGGAGAGAGAGAGGAGGGAGGAGAGAGAGAGGAGGGAGGAGAGAGAGAGAAGGAGGGAGGAGAGAGAGAGGAGGGAGGAGAGGGAGAGAGAGAAGGAGGGAGGAGAGGGAGAGAAAGAAGGAGGGAGGAGAGGGAGAGAGAGAAGGAGGGAGGAGAGGGAGAGAGAGAAGGAGGGAGGAGAGGGAGAGAGAGAAGGAGGGAGGAGAGGGAGAGAGAAGGAGGGAGGAGAGGGAGAGAGAGAAGGAGGGAGGAGAGGGAGAGAGAGAAGGAGGGAGGAGAGGGAGAGAGAGAAGGAGGGAGGAGAGAGAGAAGGAGGGAGGAGAGGGAGAGAGAGAAGGAGGGAGGAGAGGGAGAGAGAGAAGGAGGGAGGAGAGGGGGAGAGGGAGAGAAGGAGGGAGGAGAGGGAGAGAAGGAGGGAGGAGAGAGAGAGAGAAGGAGGGAGGAGAGAGATAGAGGAGGGAGGAGAGAGAGAGAGAAGGAGGAGGGAGGAGAGAGAGAGAGGAGGGGGGAGGAGAGAGAGAGAGATGGGAGGAGGAGAGAGAGAAGGAGGGAGGAGGAGAGAGAGAAGGAGGGAGGAGGAGAGAGAGAAGGAGGGAGGAGAGAGAGAGAGGAGGGAGGAGAGAGAGAGAAGGAGGGAGGAGAGAGAGAGAAGGAGGGAGGAGAGAGAGAGAAGGAGGGAGGAGAGAGAGAGAGAGAAGGAGGGAGGAGAGAGAGAGAGAGAGAAGGAGGGAGGAGAGAGAGAGAGAGAGGAGAGAAGAGAGATGATAACAGGAGGGGAAGGGAAGTGAGATGTAGAGGGAGATGTAGAAAAAAGGGGGAAGAGAGGGAACATAAAGAAAGAGGGGAGAGGAAGTGGAAAAAGGAAAAGAAATGCAGAGAATGGGAGAGATGAGGAGAGGGTAGGGGAGAAAAGGGAAAAAATAAAAGGGAAAAAAGAATAGGGATGAGGAATTAGGGAAGTGAAGAGGAGAGGAGAGGAAAAAAGGAGCTAAGAAGGGCAGAGATGAGAAGGGGAAGGGGGAGAGAGGAAAGGAGAGCATGGTGATAAAGTAGGGGGGAGGGAAGGGGAAGACAGAAAGAGAAGTAAAGAGAGAATGCAGTATGGGGAAGGGAGAGGGAGGAGGAAGAGGGAAGGGAGAGGGAGGAGGAGGGAAGGGAGAGGGAGGAGGAGGAGGGAGCAGAGTGGGAAGGAGAGGAGAGAGGGTTATATGGAGGTCTTCCAACAGCCTTATTGTTAATAAATTAAGCAGTAATCTGCCTTTCAGGGTTTAATTAACCATTTTTGGAGGCCGACTATGAGAAGACGTTACAGAATTACAGTAAAATTATTTGGGGTTCACAAAAGCACAGCAAAACGATATTTTATTACTATGTGTTATTTTTTTTTCACAAAGATGAAACATTCAGCTCAATAAAGCAATTGCTGCAAATGTTCATAAAGACCTTTGCTTCTTCAAGTGTAACTCCGTGTTTACTAAGAAAAAGAACAAACCAATCCTTGTCGGGTACATACATTGCAGGGACTGCTTGTAATAAAGGGAAAAACAAAAAAAAAACTAACAGTAATGCCCAGCACATCACTGGAAGAGGGACGGGCACCACTTTAGGACAATGAGATTCTATGGCATTGCACAGTGCTGTCAGTCTAGCACAGACATCTTACTGACAGGTATCAGGACAAAGGTATGACCTCATCAGTGAGCTGCTGTTGCTTCACTCTTCAATTACTGTCAGGGGTGGTCCGTGGAGCTGCTTTGCTGTAACCACAGCAGAGGTAAGTGAGGTCAAGGACCTGACTGTGAATTTAGAGGACTGCCTACATTTCTGCATTAAAATACCTCCTGCAGCTTTGTGGACTGAATCCTATCATGATATAAAACCTAAGAAAATCAGCACAATACACAGAAAGGAAACCGATCTGGAAAATTCCTAATGATGAGAAAGCCCCATTCACAGGATGGACCTTCTCACCTGCACACTGGCTCAATACACCAGCCCACTTCTGGCATTTCAGCTGCTTTGAAGCGCCGATCGTATTTTAGAGGATCAATACTCCGCCTGTACGGAGGAGGGAGACGATCCTTCCTCCCTGCTGGGATCTCCCTAGTCCAGATACCAAGACGGCAACAAATGAAATAATAAATCGCCGAACACAAAACAACACACTCCATATTCCAGCCAAGAAAGAGCCTGGGGAGAAAAAAAAAAAAAAAAAAAGACTACAATTCAAGAAACCCCCTTTATCAAATTAAAATAACACAAGTGGTCCCAAATTAAATTTATCCGCCATGAAACTTCATTAGGTTCTGCTGTTTCAAGCAGATTGGCTAATGAAGTTATATGGTGCACAGCTAGTGGTAATTGATATTGCAGCTTTTCCTTCCGTCGCACCAGTGCTAAAATGAGCAATGAAGTCAATTGGCGTTCTAGATCAAAGAGAACCGGTCACGAGAGAGCGGATTGGAAATACTGGCAATCTGCTGAAAAATTCTAGATCCCTGGTAGCTGCAGTGCTGGAATAGAGATAAGGTAGGAGGAAACACGGACCACTGGAGAGGCGAGCATATCTATTTTCTATTTTAGGTTTCTGCCCCCCCCCCCCCATTGAACAGACAGGGGTTTCTATAAAATCTTAAAGCTTACACAGGATTTCAGTGAATGGGCTTACATACAGTGCCTTGCAAAATTATTCATCCCCCTTGGCTTTTTACCTATTTTGTTACATTATAGCCTTTAGTAGGGATGCACCGAATGGGTTTTTCGGTGCCGAAACCTATACCCAAAATGAAAAATACAAGATCCCGAAACCGAAAGTGACTGTTTTAAAAAAAATATTTTTATACAGGAGGTGGTCAGAGACTGGGGACATGGTACAGGAGGTGGTCAGAGACTGGGGACATGGTACAGGAGGTGGTCAGAGACTGGGGACATGGTACAGGAGGTGGTCAGAGACTGGGGACATGGTACAGGAGGTGGTCAGAGACTGGGGACATAATACAAGAGATCAATGCAGCCTCACTTGTGCCCATAAGATGCAGCCTCACCTGTGCCCATAAGATGCAGCCTCACCAGTGCCGGTCATGCAGCCTGCCAGTGCCCGTCATGCAGCCTGCCAGTGCCCTCCATGCAGCTTGCGAGTTCCCTCCCTCCTCGCGGCAATCTCCATGTGTCACAGAGCTTTACTACACAGGCCACAGTAACAATGTCCCGCCTCTTGTGACAATGTCCCACCATTGGATCAGTGTGCCATCTGTCACAGGAGGCGGGACATTGTTACTGCGGCCTGTGTAGTTAAACTCTGTGACACACGGAGATCGCCGGGAGGATGGAGGATAGGGTAGAGGAGAGGACTGCGGTGCGTATCGGCCAGAAAGATACCCCCGCAATGGGCGGCACCAGGGGTGGGGCCCCGCACAGGCCCGCCTCATTTTCGGCAATAATTTCCTTTCGGCAAAATGCCGAAAAGGCCATTTTCGGCCGAAATGTTTCGGCGGCCGAAATTTCGGCGCATCCCTAGCCTTTAGTTCAATGTTCTGAATTATATGTGATGGATCAGAACACAATAGTCTAAGTTGGTGAAGTAAAATTAGAAAAATAAATACATAAAACTATTTTTCAGAAATAAAAAAAACTGATAATTGGCAAGTGCGTATATATTCACCCCCTTTGTTATGAAGCCCATAAAAAGCTCTGGTGCAACCAATTACCTTCAGAAGTCACATAATTAGTGAAATGATGTCCACCGGTGTGCAATCTAAGTGTCACATGATCTGTCATTACATATACACACCTTTTTGAAAGGCCCCAGAGGCTGCAACACCTAAGTAAGAGGCACCACTAACCAAACACTGCCATGAAGACCAAGGAACTCTCCAAACAAGTAAGGGACAATGTTGTTGAGAAGTACAAGTCAGTGTTAGAGCCGGTTTACACGGGGGCAACATGACTTCCAGCGCGACTTTGGGAGGCAACTTGTACACGACTTGAGCATGAATCACAACGCGACTCCAGGCAACTTACAAGGCAACTTCAAGTTGCCTCCAGGACAGGCGAGGGGTTTGCCTGGAAAACTATTTTTACTTCCTGGAAAATTGCTTCAGTTAAGACAGGGGATCCGACTTGGAGGCAACTTCCATTGAAATCAATGGGTGTAAGTCGCCTAGAAGTCGGATTGAATTTGTACAGGAACCTTTTCTGAAGTCGGAGCGACTGCAGTAGTGTACATTAAGACGCCTCCATTCACTTCCATTGCTTTTCTAAACCGCGCAACTTGGGGCGACTTGAAGTCAGATCCCAGGACGCCCCTGTGTGAACCGGCTCTAAGGTTAAAAAAAAATATCCAAATCTTTGATGATCCCTAGAAGCACCATCAAATCTATCATAACCAAATGGAAAGAACATGGCACAATAGCAAACCTGCCAAGAGACGGCTGCACACAAAAACTCACGGACCGGGCAAGGAGGGCATTAATCAGAGAGGCAGCACAGAGACCTAAGGTAACTCTGGAGGCGCTGCAGAGTTCCACAGCAGAGACTGGAGTATCTGTACATAGGACGACAATAAGCCGTAATCCCTCCATAGAGTTGGGCTTTATGGCAGAGTAGCCAGAAGAAAGGCATTACTTTCAGCAAAAAACAAAATGGCCCGTTTTGAGTTTGGGAAAAGGCACGTGGGAGACTCCCAAAATGTATGGAGGAAGGTGCTCTGGTCTGATGAGACTAAAATTAAACTTTTTGGCCATCAAAGAAAACGCTATGTCTGGCGCAAACCCAACACATCACATCACCCAAAGAACACCATCCCCACTGTGAAACATGGTGGTGGCAGCATCATGCTGTGGGGATGTTTTTCAGCAGTCGGGACTGGGAAACTGGTCAGAGTTGAGGGAAAGATGGATGGTGCTAAATACAGGGATATTCTTGAGCAAAACCTGTAGCACTCTGTGTGTGATTTGAGGCTAGGACGGAGGTTCACCTTCCAGCAGGACAATGACCCCAAACACACTGCTAAAGCAACACTTGAGTGGTTTAAGGGGAAACATGTAAATGTGTTGGAATGGCCTAGTCAAAGCCCAGACCTCAATCCAATAGAAAATCTGTGGTCAGACGTAAAGATTGCTGTTCACAAGCAGAAACCATCCAACTTGAAGGAGCTGGAGCAGTTTTGCAAGGAGGAATGGGCAAAAATCCCAGTGGCAAGATGTGGCAAGCTCATAGAGACTTATCCAAAGCGACTTGGAGCTGTGATAGCCGCAAAAGGTGGCTCTACAAAGTATTGACTTTAGGGGGGTGAATAGTTATGCACATTGACTGTTTCTGTTATTTTGTCCTATTTGTTGGTTGCTTCACAATAAATAAAAAATACATCTTCAAAGTTGTGGGCGTGTTCTGTAAATTAAATGATGCAAATCCTCAAACAATCCATGTTAATTCCAGGTTGTGAGGCAACAAAACATGAAAAATGACAAGGGGGGTGAATACTTTTGCAAGGCACTGTATCTGGTCTCCCCAGGAGCCTGCATTCACTATACAGGGGGTCCCCGACTTAAGAACGCGTTAGGGACTTTCCTCTTGTTTGTAAGCCGGAAATGTTCGTAAGTCGGGCGCGCATGTGCAGAACGGCAATTACGGACATTTCCAACGTTTTCCAAGGCTCCGTCTGGCCGCGCATACGCAGAACGGCAGATAGTCCCCACAGCGTCCCATTCGTAAGTAGGAGTTGTTCGTAAGTCGGGCGTTCGCAAGTCAGGGACCCCCTGTATCTGGTCTGCCACAATACATGGAAATGCAATCATTTTAGTAAATATAAACTGCTAAATACCCTTTTTCATCAGCAGTATATAGCAGTCTTGTGACTTCTATCAGTGTCTGGTTAAAGCTTGTAGGAGGAGTTTTCATACTGCACTGGCTGACCCATAAGCATGCAGGACCCCTAACACTCTGATTGGACAGTGCTGCTGAGAGTGCAATCAGCACAGGGCCTAAGATAAAAAAAAAAAAACTCTAGCAATATACACCAAACTGAGCATTGTGCAGCCTGACTCCAGTAACTCTGTCTTATCAGGACATGTTTTGGAGACAGTGCAAGAAGGGGAGGATCAGAGAAGACAGGATCAAACAGCCTTTTTACACAATGCAGAGGATTAAACCCCTTCCACAGCGAGTATAACAAGTATGCTTTACTGTATATACAGACCAATTTTACCATTTTGGGTTTAGTAACACTATAGGTGTTTAATAAATGCAAAGACTTCTCTGACCGGACGAAGTGGATTGCGTGATGTCACTGCCTCACCTCTCCACCTCGTCCAATCACACAATGCTTTGCACTCAATTAGAAAATGTAAAGCATTCTCTGAATGGCGCCTGCGCTGAGCCACCTCCTGTGTTCACAAAGAAGCAGAGCAGCCACTCAGGACGCAGAAGCAAGTGGAGATCACAAGAGCAGCGGGATCTACTTCATTGCTTTCCAGCTTTGGACACTGGCCAGGTATAGTATATACACAGTCACACTGGTCCAAGCTGAAGAGCTGGAGCAATGTAACTATGTAAAAATAAACCATGCCTGGAATTCATCACCTTGCCCATTTAGACCCCTTTCACACTGAGGCAGTTTTCAGGCATTTAAAAGAGAAGTATGGGTTTCCTTTTTTTTTTTGCTTACATCTATTCTATGTGAGCTGCTGATATATATAAACCCTCCCAGCCCTCTCAGAAGTGCCCCTATTCTGTTAAAATTGAGATAAATACCTGTGGGAGGTTCTACAGTCTTTCATACAGCATCATCCAGACAATGGTGTGAATATAGAGTCTGGATCCACTCCCTTTCATGTCATTTTGCTTGACTGATGTCGGCTCTCCTCCCTCTGCTTGTTTCTGAGACTTCACAGAGCATAGCTGCTCCCCCCTCCCTTCTCACTTCTCTCTCCTCCCCCTCCCTATCTATCAGCACAGACATGTCTCTTAGGGGAGGGGGGACAGAGGCAGGGGGTGTGTTGGGGGAGATGTTCACACCCCCTGAAACTTTTCAAACTGAAAGTGGACCGTTTTTGCCAGCTGAAGGAAAGTTCATGTGCACATGCTGTAAAAACTAAAAGGAGGTAGGAAAAAAAGATTAGCTGATATGTGACTAATGTGATATGTACTAGTTATTTAACCCATCCCATACTTCTCCTTTAAGCGCTAGAAATAGCACCAGAAAAGCGCCTGAAAACTGCCTCCTATTCATTTGCATGAGTGCTTTCATACTCGGGCGGTGCGCTTGCGGGACGTTAGAAAAACTCCTGCAAGCAGCATCTTTGGGGCGGGTTTGGAGCGCTATAAAAAGTGCTCAAAAAACGCCCCTCTACATTGAAATGAAGCGTCTTAAAAGCAATTTGAAAGCACCACAAAACGGGTGTCTTTTGGATTTTTTTTTGTTGCGTGACCTTAAAAAAAAAAATCCCGCTAGCGCCCAAAAAGCGCTGGAATAGCGCAGCTAAAACGCTGTTAAAGTCCCGCAAAAATTGACTGGCGCTTTAACGCTATTTTAGCGGCGCTTCAGTGTGAAAGGGGTCTCAATGTTTAGAATTTGGCCGGTTCTGCAGGGACTGGCTGAATTTCGATATGATTGACTTCTGTAGAGTGGGGATGGAAACAATCGTTTGACTGACTTCTACTGAAGGAACATGTTGGAACGTTTTCCTGGATCGGCAGCTGCAGCCAATTGGGTCCCGCTGTCAGAATACAACAGTGTTGGGTGGGATTCATCCATTCACCACATTTGTGTTAATGGAAGAATCTGCTAGGTTTTTTTCGCTCAGCCAATCACGTATGGTCAAGTTTACTGGGAGGAAGTGTCATGGGGACAGCAGCATAGAGGCTGGCCAACAGCTTACTGCCCCGATTCTCATCGGCACATCGAGCTGTTACTAAGAAAGGTATAAAAAAAAAAAAAAGCCCTTAATGTAAAATAAATATAAAAAAAAATTAAACAACAAAAATAAAAATTCTAAAAATGTAAACCAGGTGCAACAAACTGATTGATATTTTAGAATTGAGAGACAGATCTTCAATAACCTGGTCAGTGGACATTTATAACGTGTCTGGTATAATCATTTCATTCAATGTCAACATTACAATTATTTGTAATTATAAAATGTAATAATTTTTTTACTGTTTTGTTCAGCGAAAGACTGAAATAAGCAGAGACAGGGCTACAGGCTCTGAAAACACTGGAATATTGGTGTTTAAGGTCCACAAGAACAGTCAATTCATCAATAATGTTAATGAATTTACCATAAAAGCCTATAAAATGCTCAATAATTTCACAGTACTCCAAAATCAATAAATATAGGTGTGCCTACACAGCTGGGAAAGACAAAGCACAGGGCGGGCCAATCACTGCAGAAGTCAGGAGCAGGTCAGTCCATTCTACGCATCGGAAGAGAAATTTAAAGTGAACCTTTCCTTTTGCTATCCATCTAGTTTACCCAAACAGAGCAGAGGTCCCCAAACTTGGGCCATTGACTGCGCCAGCAATGAGAAGACCTCACATGCAGAACTGAATGCGGAGTGGCAGGGGACGCCAAACGCTGCAACTGGCAACGCACTTTAGCTGGACTGCCAGTCGGAGTAATTGCTTGCCTGACGGGGCCCGCTTAGCTCCATCCCAGATGACATCCAGAAAGTGCTGAAGCTGTGCAGGACACAATCATTCACTAAGGTACCTAACCACTAAACACCAATGCAGGGGCTTTCCTGATTCCACTGACACCAATGATGGGGCACTATTCCTTCTGCTGACACCAATAATGGGGCATTATTCCTCCCACTGACACCAACAATAGAACACCATGTCTCTCTTCCACACCAACACCAATGGGGTACTTATTACACTGCAACCAATGATGAGGTACTAATCTTCCCACTGAAAGCAGCAATGGGGCTCTATAGGTCCCACTGACACCAAGGATGGGGCACTATTCCTGCCGCTGATACCAGTGATGGGGAACTGTTCTTCCTGCTGATATCAACAATGGGGCACTATGCCTCCCACCCATACCACTGATGGGGCACCATTCATCCTGCTGATACTAAAGATGGGGCGCCATTCTTCCCACTGATAACCAATGATGGGGCACTATTCCTCCCACTGACACCAACGATGGGGCACTATTCCTCCCACTGACACCAACGATGGGGCACTATTCCTCCCACTGACACCAATGATGAGGGACTATTCCTCCCACTGACACCAATGATGAGGGACTATTCCTTCCACTGACACCAATGATGGGACACTATTCCTCCCACTGATAGCAATGATGGGGCACTATTCCTCCCACTGATAGCAATGATGGGGCACTATTCCTCCCACTGATAGCAATGATGAGGGACTATTCCTCCCACTGATACCGATGATAAGGGACTATTCCTTCCACTGACACCAATGATGAGGCACTATTCCTCTCACTGACACCAATGATGGGGCACTATTCCTTCCACTGATACCGACAACAGGTAAGCGACTGCATGCAAGTGGCCATGATTAGCTTTGTACCGTCAGACCTCAGATCAGCCCCTATACATAAGCTTTAGATCTCAGATCAGCCCCAAACCCTCTATCTATGACTAAACACTAGATATAGTGTGAAACGCGTCAGTGGTCCTAGTTTTGTTTGCTGTGGCTTGTAGTGCTGTCCTAATTTTAATAAAAGCAACTATTGTTCAAGAGTGCGGCTGTCCAGAAATACATCCTTGCTATTCCTGGGCCAGGCTTGTGTCACAATTACAGCCATTGTCAGCCGGTGCCACGCAGCTGGCATTGCATTCCCACCTGGGCGCGCATGCCGGGGGTTGCCGATATCTACTTTATTATATCCAGGGCAATCAAGCAAGTTTGAAAACAGAACTTTTCAATTTGTTATATTTTCTTTCGCTGTTCCCCAAAAGTTCCCCCACAAAACAAACAACCCAGTGCAAATCCCTTTCCCTAGTCCAGTGATGGAGAACCTTGGCACCCCAGATGTTTTGGAACTACATTTCCCATGATGCTCAGGCACTCTGCAGTGTAGTTGAGCATCATGGGAAACGTAGTTCCAAAACATCTGGGGTTGCCAAGGTTCACCATCACTGGGCTAGGTCTACCTACCTGCAAAATTTGCAACAAAACATTTTTCACCCAATTTATTTTACTTGTCAAAATACTGTGAAACGAAAGCCGAAATATCACTTTCCACCTTCTATGAATCGAAACGTTGCTTTGTCTTGCGCGGCGTTTATAGGAAGCAAAAGGAGAACTACCTGCCTAGGTGTCAACCGCTGTAAAAGCCGGTGCATTAAATGGGTTTCCACGGAAACGACTGAACTAATAACAGCTGGATGTGAGCATGGTACAGGCATTATCCCATCGCCATGGAAACCAAGGTTTAATATTGGAATGCTCAGCGACACATCACTGACAAATAAATGAGATTTTCTGCACCAGTATGTACAAATCTTTTCCAATTTACCCCCAGGCACGGCGAGCCATGCACCGCGACAGGGTAACAGAATACAGATTAGGCAGCCCCCTCCCCTAATGCAGCCGCCATGTTAGCATGTAGAGAGACCCCAGAAAAGTAAACACTTTCATGAGCAGTGAATTAAGATCTGTTCAACCATTAGAAAGCACCGGACCGGCACTGCCACACATCTGGAGCTTAATATGTTCATCAGAACGTGGAAAATCATGCCGACGGTAAAAAGGTAGCGGCACAGTGGAAGAACACTTTCATGGAAAAAACGGGATGACGTCTTTAACCACTTCAATACTGGGCACTTTCACCCCCTTCCTTCCCAGACTAATTTTCAGCTTTCAGCGCTCTCGCATTTTCAATGACAATTGCGCGGTCATGCTACACTGTACCCAAATGAAATTTTTATCATTTTGTTCACACAAATAGAGCTTTCTTTTGGTGGTATTTATTTATTTATTCACGATTACGTTTTTTTATTTTTTGCGTTATAAGCAAAAAAAGAGCGGAAATTAGAAGAAAAATAAATATTTTCGTCTTTCTATTTTTAAAAAAATCCAATAAAATAGAATTTTGTCATAAATTTAAGCCAAAATGTATTCTACTACATGTTTTTGGTAAAAAAAAATCCGTTAAGTGTATAATAATTGGTTCGTGTGATCACGGACATATGTACGCAAATGATCATGTACAGATGTGCACAGGTGATCACGGACATATGTGTGCAAATGATCATTGGGACATATGATATTACTGTCACATATGTGGGGGACAGGTGTTTTTACTATGTGGGGACATGTGTGTGTGTGGGGACATGTATTTTGGGGACATGTTTGTTTACTTTCTGTGTTTTACACTGTGTGGGGACACTAGACTGGTGATCAGTGAGTAAAAAGCTGAAAAAATCCGCTCATACTCACTGATCACCAGCCAGCTGCAGCGATCCGCTCTCCTCACCAACGACTTCTGTGTGAGGAGAGGAGAGCTGATTGCCTAGCAACCGGCTCTCTGTTTACATCACATGACGGCTGTGATTGGACACGGCCGTCATGTGATCAGGAGGGCCAATCACAGAGCCCTCCTGCCGAATCGAGATGCGCTGTGTCCGGGTGACACGAGTGCATCGGGATCGCGCCGCTGCGCGGGAACGCGCGCGCGCGATCCCCCTCCTTCTGAGGGATGTTCCTGAACGTCCACTCAGAAGGAGAGATCGCCCACCCGGCCGTATATGTACAGTGGCCGGGTGGGAAGTAGTTAAAGGAGGAGATGTTACGATGCCTGGTTATTGCTTTGGCATCCTTTCATTAAAGTTTATTTTTATTTTTACAAATACTGTAGCTGCTGACTTTTAAATCACAGGTACTTACCAGTGACTGGGGTCCAGCGCTGTCTTCCTGCAGCCGGTTCTTCTTACTGCTGCGGGTCCCCGGCACCACTGGTTAGGAAAGTTCAGGACTTGCGGCCACCATGGCATCTGCTGAAAGCTGTGGCACCATTGTGGCTTCCGAAAGGGGCAAAGGATCTGGGGAGGCAGAACAAGATCCCCGTTGCAGGAGGAACCAGCTCCAGATCCACAACCTATGATGGGGGGAGGGGCGAGGAGCGTTCAAGTCAACCTCCGCAAAGTCTGATAACGGAGACATGGCTGCCTGGTCAAGCAGGCAGGCACATGTAGCCTTGTTCTGGTTCACGAGATTATGAAGGGACAGCACTCACATTGCCACATCCGTAGATATATGGAAATACAAAAAGAGGGGGGGAACCCCAGGTCGGACTTTAATGGCACAGTAAACAATGAGGATATGGAAAAATATATTCTTTAATAAGACATAAACACATACATGGTATACAAAAGGACATACAAAAAATGTTAAAAATCATATATATGTAACTACATAATATGATGTGAGCCCAAGCGCATCAACGCGTTTCACCATTAGGCTTCTTCAGGACGCATTCGGGATTCGTTAGTTGCAAGGGCAAGGAAAACGGGTCTCACTTTCTAAAAACAAAACAGCATGTCCGACCTGGAGTTACCCCTAGGGTTCCCCCCTCTTTTTGTATTTCCTTGTTCTGGTTCACCTTGCTTCGGACTTGCAGGACAGGTGATCATATTTTGTTGAATCCAGGGTCACCGGCGCCACCATCTTGGATATGGGAGCCGGCTTCTTGAGGAGCCACAGTTGGTTGCCCACTATTCATGCGCTAACTCACATGGTGCTTTGTCAATGGTCCTGTAGCCTCCTGTGACATTTCCCAGGAGGCTACAGCAGGGGGCAGGGAAAAGGACGTCCTCCTTACGAGAGGATTGTGGACGTGGGAGCGGGTACCGATTAAAATTAGCACAGGCTGGGTGGAGTAAGATTTCACTTTCTGGGTGAAGTTCCGTTTTAAAATGAATGAGAAACCCATAAAAAAATTAACAATACAAAGTGAGAGAATCATAGACTTTTTAGGCACCAAAACAAAAAATATTTCTAAAAAATTAAAGGCGGTTGTAAACGTTAGATTTAAAAAAATAAAAAAATAAAAAAATAATATATATATTGTGAGGGGGTTAACTCGGTAGCGGGTGTGTGTGACCCCCTGGTTGGGCTCCCCACACAAAAACAGGGCCAGCAGACGGAGGTTGTGGTTTTCAAAATCAAAAGGTGCGGTTTATTTCTCTATGTACAGTGACAAAAACACAGCAAAGCCAAAAAGAAACAAACAAAATAAATCCTGGTCAGTTTGACCTCTGACTAAACATGCAGGTTTCCTAAACTAACAACTGGGATCAGCCTAGTGCTGTCCTAGTCCCTAAGTCCCTGGTTTAGTAAAAGTCCAAACAAATAGCCACACAGGCTTTGCCTCACCGCACAGGGGTTCACTCTCCCTAGACAGTCCACACAGGTCTGGTTCCAGGCATGAGCTAACATCTAATGAAGCTGGGAGTTTTTATAGAGGCCTTAAACGAACTGACAGGCTTCAGCTGGTCTCATCAACTCCCTGCCTCACGACGCCCAGCACTCTCCCTAGAGGTATGAGTCATTCATGAGCCCACTAGCCTCAGCTGGGCTTCATCAACTCCCTAGTTGTATAAGTCGGCATAAAGCCTGAATCTGGGAGAAATATATCTACCCCCCTGGATGCAACCAGGTGACTTTACCTTCCTGCTGTCACATACCCCCCCCTCTTGTTTTAACCTTGGGGTTGGAACACCAGCAATCAGGCATTCATGTACTCGAGACAAAGCATCCACATTCCCCATTTGAACGCCAGGGCGATGCTTTACTGTGAAGTTGAATTCCTGTAGGGCCAGGAACCACCTATTCACTCTTCTATTTGTCTCCTTGTTTTGAGCCATCCACTTTAACGGAGCGTGATCCGTAACCATGTCAAAGTGCCTACCTAGCAGATAGTACCGAAGGGAATCTAGAGCCCACTTCACCGCTAAACACTCCTTTTCAACCGTGGCGTAATTTACCTCATGGGACTTCAACTTCCTGCTGAGGTAAATGACTGGGTGCTCTTCCCCGTTCCAGACCTGGGACAATACTGCTCCTAACCCCACATCTGACGCATCACTTTGTACGACAAAGTCTTTAGAGAAGTCGGGTGAGTACAACACTGGCTGGCTACATAAGGCTTGTTTCAAGAATTGGAATGCTGCCTCAGCCTCGGGGGTCCATTTAATCATGACCGACCCTTTCCCTTTCGTCAGGTTGGTTAGGGGCACAGCCTTAGAAGCAAAGTGGGGAATGAAGCGCCGATAATAACCCGCGATTCCCAGAAAGGCTCGTACCTGCTTCTTGCTGTTGGGACGTGGCCAACTCTGGATGGCCTCGACTTTGTTGAGTTGGGGTTTTATTACTCCCCTGCCAATGGTGTACCCAAGATATTTGGCCTCCTCCTGCCCAATGGTACACTTCTTGGGGTTAGCCGTAAACCCCGCTTCCCGAACAGAGTCCAGGACTGCTTGCACTTTTGGCAGATGTGAGGCCCAATCTGTGCTATGGACAATTACGTCATCCAGGTAAGCCGCAGCATACTTCCGATGGGGCCTCAGCATCTGGTCCATTTTCCGCTGGAATGTGGCCGGCGCATTCTGTAACCCGAACGGCATTCTCTTATATTGGAACGCCCCGTCTGGGGTTACAAATGCGGTTTTCTCTTTGGCCGACTTGGCCAGGGGAATTTGCCAATACCCTTTTGTGAGGTCAAGAGTCGTCATGTATCGGGCTGTTCCCAGCCGGTCGATCAACTCATCTATACGTGGCATGGGGTAGGTGTCAAATTTTGTAACTTTGTTCAACTGACGAAAATCGTTACAAAATCGCCAGCTCCCATCCGGTTTAGGCACCAACACAATGGGACTAGACCAATCACTTTGGGACTCCTCTATCACCCCTAAGTTCAGCATTTTCTGTACTTCCTCCCGTATTGCCTCCCGTCGGGCCTCTGGGATCCGATAGGGTTTTAACTTCACCCTTTCACCGGGCGGGGTAATAATATCATGCTCTACCCCAGATGTTTGTCCCGGCAGCTCAGAGAACACCTCCTTGTTGCGAAGCACAAACTCCTTAACCTCCTGTTGTTGGGGTTGTGACAAGGTGGCTGCTATTCCAACCTCCGGAATCACGCAACCAGTTTGAGCTGGTGACCAAGTTTCTGCGACTAGGGACTCTCTATCCCTCCAGGCTTTCAACAGATTAACGTGATATATCTGTTCGGGCTTTCGCCTTCCTGGTTGTCTGACCTTGTAATTCACTTCGCTCACTTTTTCCATTATCTCGTAGGGGCCTTGCCATTTGGCAAGGAATTTACTTTCAACCGTAGGGACAAGTACCAATATCCTATCCCCCGGGGAAAAGGTACGGGTCTTTGCTCCACGGTTGTACACTCTCTGCTGTGCCAACTGCGCTTGGGCCAAATGTTCCTTCACGATGGGCATTACCTGTGCAATTCGATCTTGCATCAGGGCGACATGCTCAATCACACTCCTGTGGGGAGAACTCTCACTTTCCCAAGTTTCCTTGGCAATATCCAACAGCCCTCTTGGGTGTCTCCCATACAGTAACTCAAAGGGGGAGAATCCCGTAGAGGATTGGGGCACCTCCCTAATAGCAAACATCAAATAAGGAAGTAGACAGTCCCAATCCTTTCCATCTCTATCCACCACTTTCTTCAACATTTGTTTTAGGGTTTTGTTGAATCTTTCAACCAGCCCATCGGTTTGGGGGTGATACACAGATGTACGCAATTGCGTCACTTTGAACAATTTACACAGCTCTTTCATAACCCGGGACATAAAGGGTGTACCTTGGTCCGTAAGCAGTTCTTTACAAATACCCACCCGGCTAAAAACAAGAGATAGCTCTTTGGCTATGGTTTTGGCCGAGGTATTTCTGAGAGGGATCGCTTCTGGATAACGGGTGGCATAGTCCATTATAACCAATATGTACTGGTGCCCCCTAGCGGACTTGATTATAGGACCTACCAAATCCATTGCGATTCTCTCAAACGGGACCTCAATGATGGGTAGAGGGACCAGCGGGCTACGGAAATGTGGCATCGGGGCCGACCTCTGACACACAGGGCAGGAGGAACAATAATTTTCTATGTCCTTCATCACCCCAGGCCAATAGAATCTCTGTAATACCCTCTCTCGGGTTTTCTCTGTCCCCAGATGACCTCCAAGAATGTGCCCATGGGCCAACTCCAACACCAACTTCCTGTAAGGTTTGGGCACCACCAGCTGCTCAACGGTTTCTTCTGCCCTTTTTGCCACCCGATACAGTAGGTCCTTCTCTACGCTGAAGTATGGGTAAGTGCAGGTATTATCTGGGTTCACTAACTCGCCATCTATTTCCACTACGTTTTCCCGTGCCTTTATTAGGGCGGGGTCTTTTAACTGTTCTGTGGCAAAATTTTCCCTGTGAACCTCCAGATCAGAAAACTCCACAGACGGTAGGTTTTCGTCTGAGGAGGTGGGCTCCTCTCCAGTTTCTTGAGTCTCCCCTGCCAATACTGACAAGGGAAATTCTGGAGAGTCCTCACCACTCTCAGAGGAGTTCTGGCTATCACATTCCTGGTACATAGGGGCACCAGTGGGGGGCTCAGGATCATCCCACAGTTCCCAGAACTTCGGAAAATCCCTTCCCACAATGGCGTCATGCGGTAACTGAGATACTAAGCCCACTGGATGAGAGAGGGTACCTTTGGGGGTCTCGAAACACACTGTAGTCACTGGATACTCTCGGGTGTCCCCATGCACACAAATAACAGCTACCTTGCTATTCCCAGAGACCTCTGTTTTAACTAACTCAGCCTTTATCAGGGTCACAAGGCTACCTGAATCCAACAATACCACAACATTTCTACCATTAACACACATTTTGCATAAATGTTTCTCAGTTCCTCGAATGGCAGTGCATGCGACTGTCGCACACAGCGACTGACGTCTGCCCGTCAGAAAGTCACACTGCATGGGTTCCTCCACAACCGGGCAATTGGCTGCAATATGTCCCGCTTGCCGGCAGCGGTAGCAAACGATCCTTCTTGCGGCCTCTTGAGCCGCTGATTTCCCAGGCTGTTCTCGCCAAACTTGGGGTAGAGCTCCCACCCTCTCACTCTCTCCACCCTCACCCCTTGGAATCCTCTTATCCGCCCCTGGGGATGGTCTGGTCTTAGGGTGGAAAGTCCGAGAGTCTCTGGAAGAGGCCGTCAGGTTCTCTGTAGCCAAGTATCTCTCTACACGATCCACAAGTTTACCGGCCGTTTCTGGGTCTCCGTGGCTTACCCACTTTTGAATGGCGGTAGGAAGAGCTCTCAAGAAACGATCCATCACAACACGTTCCACAATCTCCGGTGCGGACAAAGTCTCTGGCTGTAGCCACTTCCTGCTCAGGTGAATGAGATCATACATTTGAGACCTGGGGGGTTTTCCAAGCTGGAAAGTCCAGTTATGCACACGCTGAGCCCGGACAGCCAGGGTGACACCCAGCCTTGCCAATATTTCAGCTTTTAGCATCACATAGTCTTTTGCTTGGTCAGGCTCTAGGTCATAGTAAGCCTTCTGCGATTCACCAGTTAACAGAGGAGCCACCAGTCCAGCCCACTGCTCCTCAGGCCACTTTTCTCTTTCAGCAGTCCTTTCAAATGTGGTCAAAAATACCTCTGGATCATCCTCTCCAGTCATTTTTGTCAATAAACGACTCACCCCAAAGGACGCGGTATTAGTGGGACGGCTTTCCTCACTGGTCTGCGGACGTTGCTGCATTACTGCTTCCATTTGTTGTAGTCTCTGCTCTTGCTTCTGTAACAGGTCTATGAAGCGGGCCTCAGATTGCTGCTGGGCTTGTTGATGAGCTTGCTGCTGGGCTGCAAGGCTCCTTTGCAAACCTGCATTTGTCTGCTGTTGATTGGCATTTGCTAGAGCCAGCTGTTTCAGTATCTCCTCCATGCTGGCTTAAAAAAAACTGCCACTGGTTCTCCACCAACTGTGAGGGGGTTAACTCGGTAGCGGGTGTGTGTGACCCCCTGGTTGGGCTCCCCACACAAAAACAGGGCCAGCAGACGGAGGTTGTGGTTTTCAAAATCAAAAGGTGCGGTTTATTTCTCTATGTACAGTGACAAAAACACAGCAAAGCCAAAAAGAAACAAACAAAATAAATCCTGGTCAGTTTGACCTCTGACTAAACATGCAGGTTTCCTAAACTAACAACTGGGATCAGCCTAGTGCTGTCCTAGTCCCTAAGTCCCTGGTTTAGTAAAAGTCCAAACAAATAGCCACACAGGCTTTGCCTCACCGCACAGGGGTTCACTCTCCCTAGACAGTCCACACAGGTCTGGTTCCAGGCATGAGCTAACATCTAATGAAGCTGGGAGTTTTTATAGAGGCCTTAAACGAACTGACAGGCTTCAGCTGGTCTCATCAACTCCCTGCCTCACGACGCCCAGCACTCTCCCTAGAGGTATGAGTCATTCATGAGCCCACTAGCCTCAGCTGGGCTTCATCAACTCCCTAGTTGTATAAGTCGGCATAAAGCCTGAATCTGGGAGAAATATATCTACCCCCCTGGATGCAACCAGGTGACTTTACCTTCCTGCTGTCACAATATATATATACCTAACAAACATGCCTATACTTACCTGCTCTGTGCGATGGTTTTGCACAGAGAAGCCCCGATTCCTCTTCTTCTGGGGTCCCCCCCCCGATGGCGCTCCAAGCCCCTCCTCTTCATCAGGTGCCCCCACGGAAAGCCGCTTTCCATTGGGGCACCCACGTGGGCTCGCTCCAGAGTCCCGCTGCTGCGTCCGTTGACACAGACAGCAGGCCCCGCTACCCGCTCCTATGTCACAGCATTTGACTGACAGCAGCGGGAGCCCATGGCTCCTGCTGCTATCAATCTGTCCAATGAGGAGAGCGACAGCAGCTGGAGCTGCTGCGCTTTTGCACATCGCTGGATCAGATTGGGCTCAGAAAAGAAGGGATGGGGGGGGGGGGTAGCTGACAGCACAGGAGGTTTTTCCCCTTTTTGCATACAATGCATGAAGGTGAAAAATCTTAAGGCCTTACAACCACATTAACAAATTTTATTTCATATATTAAAAAATAGACAAACATCTAAAATTTCATGAATAAAACTAAAATACTCAAAAAATAGGCTACAGAAAACCAATCCTGTACAGATTAGACGTATTAGTCGGAGGATTGAGGATAAAAAGTACCTGACCCCCTTAAAAAAAAAAAAAAAAAAAAAAGGGGGTTGTGTCTATGCCTATCGCCTAAAAGTGTCCCTAAACTAAAAAAACAAAAAAAAAAAAAGAGGATTTGCGATGTTATAGGAAACATTCAGAAAGGGTTTTTTTTCTTTTTCCCCATAAGCAATACACTGACAAAAATCTATAATTTTTATTGAAATCCTACAGAAAATTAGCAGTGCACTTCCTGATATGTGAGTGTGCCTAGGCACTCCTGTGCCTACTGCTGTATATCCTCAGTGTGAGATCACTGCTGCCTCTGATTGCTGGTCTTAGGAGAGTTGGATTAGGATTTGTCGATCTCGCTATTTTACTGCTCACTGTTCTCCTTGCTGGAAACTTTTACATGAGCAATGCTGGTCTTACACCTGGAAAATTTCATTCAAAAACTGCTGTTTTCCGAATGTTTGTTCAATTATCAGTTAAAAGGGACGGATCGACAATCAGGTTCGACCCAAAAAAAAAAAAAAAAAATCGAGGGACAAGAATTGAATCTTTTTTTTTTATCTAATGAGAACAAACAAACTTCTAATCGTTGAATTGACTCTTGGCTGAGAAAAATAGTAACTAGTCTCACGTGCGTGTAAAAAAAGGTTGTTGTTCGTTCCTGTAAATTGGATTAGATCTCTTGCCGGGTCATTAGCAGGTGTGCGTTTCCCATGTTCTGTCCAAAAACTGTTAGTGGGTAACAGCAGAAAATAAGGAAAGTTGCTGGTTGTTCCTGTGTTAAAAAGAATAGAAGAGAAGGTAAGATGAGGAGGGTAGGGGAAGGGAAAGGGAAAAGGAAAGGGGAAGGGGAGAGAGGAGAAAAGAGGAAAAGGAAGAGAAATGGGAAAGCAAAGTAACAGGAAAGGAAAGAAAAGAAAAAGGAAAGAAAAAGGAAAGGAAAGGAAAAGGAAAGGAGAGGAAAAGGAAAGGAAAGGAAAAGGAAAGGAAAAGGAAAGGAAAAGGAAAGGAAAGGAAAGGAAAAGGAAAAGGACAAGGATGGGAAAAGGGCAAGGATGGGAGAAAAGGAAAAGGAAATGGGACGGGAAAGAGCAAGGGGACGGGAAAGAGCAAGGATAGAGAGAAAAGAAAGAAAGAGAACGAGAGAACGAGAGAGCGAGAGAACGAGAGAGAGAGAAAACAAGAGAGAGAGAACGAGAGAGAGAAAACAAGAGAGAGAGAACGAGAGAGAGAAAACAAGAGAGAGAGAGAGAAAACGAGAAAGAGAGAGAGAGAACGAGAGAGAGAGAACGAGAGAGAGAGAGAGAACGAGAGAGAGAGAGAACGAGAGAGAACGAGAGAGAGAGAGAACGAGAGAGAACGAGAGAGAGAGAGAACGAGAGAGAGAGAGAACGAGAGAGAACGAGAGAGAGAGAACGAGAGAGAGAGAGAACGAGAGAGAGAGAACGAGAGAGAGAACGAGAGAGAGAGAGAGAATGAGAGAGAGAGAACGAGAGAGAACGAAAGAGAGAGAGAGAGAACGAAAGAGAGAACGAGAGAGAACGAAAGAGAGAGAACGAAAGAGAGAGAGAGAGAACGAGAGAGAGAGAGAACGAGAGAGAGAGAACGAGAGAGAGAGAGAACGAGAGAGAGAGAACGAGAGAGAGAACGAGAGAGAGAACGAGAGAGAGAGAACGAGAGAGAGAGAACGAGAGAGAGAGAACGAGAGAGAGAGAGAACGAGAGAGAGAGAGAACGAGAGAGAGAGAGAGAACGAGAGAGAGAGAGAACGAGAGAGAGAACGAGAGAGAGAACGAGAGAGAGAGAACGAGAGAGAGAGAGAGAACGAGAGAGAACGAGAACGAGAGAGAACGAGAACGAGAGAGAACGAGAACGAGAGAGAACGAGAACGAGAGAGAACGAGAGAGAGAGAGAGAGAACGAGAGAGAGAGAGAGAACGAGAGAGAGAGAGAGAGAACGAGAGAGAGAGAGAGAACGAGAGAGAGAGAGAACGAGAACGAGAGAGAGAACGAGAGAGAGAGAACGAGAGAGAGAGAGAACGAGAGAGAGAGAGAACGAGAGAGAGAGAGAACGAGAGAGAGAGAGAACGAGAGAGAGAGAGAACGAGAGAGAGAGAGAGAGAACGAGAGAGAGAGAGAACGAGAGAGAGAGAGAGAACGAGAGAGAGAGAACGAGAGAGAGAGAGAACGAGAGAGAGAGAGAACGAGAGAGAGAACGAGAGAGAGAGAACGAGAGAGAGAGAGAACGAGAGAGAGAGCGAACGAGAGAGAGAGAACGAGAGAGAGAGAGCGAGAGAGAGAACGAGAGAGAACAAGAGAGAGCGAGAGAGAGAGAGCGAGAGAGAGAACGAGAGAGAACAAGAGAGAGAGAGAGAGAGAGAGCGAGAGAGAGAGAACGAGAGAGAGAGAACGAGAGAGAGAGAGAACGAGAGAGAGAGAGAGAGAACGAGAGAGAGAGAAAGAGAGAACGAGAGAGAGAGAGAACGAGAGAGAGAGAGAACGAGAGAGAGAGAGAGAACGAGAGAGAGAGAAAGAGAGAACGAAAGAGAGAACGAGAGAGAGAACACGAGAGAGAGAACACGAGAGAGAGAACGAGAGAGAGAGAGAGAACGGGAGAGAGAGAACGAGAGAGAGAGAACGGGAGAGAGAGAGAGAACGAGAGAGAGAACAAGAGAGAGAGAGAACAAGAGAGAGAGAGAACAAGAGAGAGAGAACAAGAGAGAGAGAGAGAACGAGAGAGAGAACAAGAGAAAGAACGAGAGAGAACAAGAGAGAAAGAGAAAGAACAATGAAAGGCAAGGAAAGGAAAGAAGAGACGGGAAGGGATAAAGAGTAAAAAAAAAAGTAAAAGGAAAGGAAGAAGGAAAAAAAAGGAAAAAAAGAGGATGGAAAAAAAAAAGCAAAAAAACACTAAAAAGGGTAAAGATGAGGAGGGAAGGGAGAGGGAAAAGGAAAGGGAGAGAACAGAAAAAGGAAGGCAAAGAGAGGCGGCAAAGGAAAGGAAACAGAAAAAGAAAGGAAAAGGGATAGGGAAAAAAAGAAAAGGAAATCAAAGGAAAGAAAAGGAAAAAGGTAATGAAACGGGAAAGGAAAAAAGAGAAGTGAATAGAAAGGAAATGAAAGAAGGAAAAGAAAAGAAAAATGCAAGGGAAGGAATGAAGAGAAGGGCAGAGAAGGTAAGTGATGAACCAGAAAAAAGGAAAGGGGGAAATAGAAAAAGAGAAGGAAGAGAGAGAGAACGAGAGAGAACGAAAGAGAGAGAGAGAACGAGAGAGAGAGAACGAGAGAGAGAGAGAGAGAACGAGAGAGAGAGAGAACGAGAGAGAGAGAACGAGAGAGAGAGAGAACGAGAGAGAGAACGAAAGAGAGAGAGAGAGAACGAAAGAGAGAGAGAGAGAACGAAAGAGAGAGAGAACGAAAGAGAGAGAGAATGAAAGAGAGAGAGAACGAAAGAGAGAGAGAACGAGAGAGAGAGAGAGAACGAGAGAGAGAGAACGAAAGAGAGAGAGAGAGAACGAAAGAGAGAACGAGAGAGAACGAAAGAGAGAGAGAGAACGAAAGAGAGAACGAGAGAGAACGAAAGAGAGAGAGAACGAAAGAGAGAGAGAGAACGAGAGAGATAGAGAGAACGAGAGAACGAAAGAGAGAGAGAGAACGAGAGAGAGAGAGAACGAGAGAGAGAGAGAACGAGAGAGAGAGAGAACGAGAGCGAGAGAACAAGAGAGAACGAGAGAGAACGAGAGAGAGAGAGAGAACGAGAGAGAGAGAGAACGAGAGAGAGAGAGAGAACGAGAGAGAGAGAACGAGAGAGAGAGAACGAGAGAGAGAACGAGAGAGAGAGAGAGAGAGAGAGAACGAGAGAGAGAGAACGAGAGAGAACGAAAGAGAGAGAGAGAGAACGAAAGAGAGAACGAGAGAGAACGAAAGAGAGAGAACGAAAGAGAGAGAACGAGAGAGAGAGAGAACGAGAGAGAGAGAGAGAGAGAGAACGAGAGAGAGAGAACGAGAGAGAGAGAACGAGAGAGAGAGAACGAGAGAGAGAGAACGAGAGAGAACGAGAACGAGAGAGAACGAGAACGAGAGAGAACGAGAGAGAGAGAGAACGAGAGAGAGAGAGAACGAGAGAGAGAGAGAGAACGAGAGAGAGAGAGAGAGAGAACGAGAGAGAGAGAGAGAACGAGAGAGAGAGAACGAGAGAGAGAGAGAACGAGAGAGAGAGAGAACGAGAGAGAGAGAGAACGAGAGAGAGAGAGAACGAGAACGAGAGAGAGAACGAGAACGAGAGAGAGAACGAGAGAGAGAGAATGAGAGAGAACGAGAACGAGAGAGAACGAGAACGAGAGAGAGAGAGAACGAGAGAGAGAGAACGAGAGAGAGAGAGAACGAGAGAGAGAGAACGAGAGAGAGAGAGAACGAGAGAGAGAGAGAACGAGAGAGAGAACAAGAGAGAGAGAGAGAGAGAGAACGAGAGAGAGAACAAGAGAAAGAACGAGAGAGAACAAGAGAGAAAGAGAAAGAACAATGAAAGGCAAGGAAAGGAAAGAAGAGACGGGAAGGGATAAAGAGTAAAAAAAAAAGTAAAAGGAAAGGAAGAAGGAAAAAAAAGGAAAAAAAGAGGATGAAAAAAAAAAGCAAAAAAACACTAAAAAGGGTAAAGATGAGGAGGGAAGGGAGAGGGAAAAGGAAAGGGAGAGAACAGAAAAAGGAAGGCAAAGAGAGGCGGCAAAGGAAAGGAAACAGAAAAAGAAAGGAAAAGGGATAGGGAAAAAAAGAAAAGGAAATCAAAGGAAAGAAAAGGAAAAAGGTAATGAAATGGGAAAGGAAAAAAGAGAAGTGAATAGAAAGGAAATGAAAGAAGGAAAAGAAAAGAAAAATGCAAGGGAAGGAATGAAGAGAAGGGCAGAGAAGGTAAGTGATGAACCAGAAAAAAGGAAAGGGGGAAATAGAAAAAGAGAAGGAAAAGAGGCTGTATATTGGAGAAGGGAAAGGAAAAGATGGAGAAGTGATTACTAGAAGGGGGATCGGTAAGGATAGCAGAGATGAGGAACGGCATGAAGAGGCAGAACAGCAGGAAAGCAGCACCATGGAGAAGTCTTTCAAGCCTCATTTATATGGAGAGTTGCCAGGCAAAGTCAGTGAGGCAATATTTTCTTCCTGTGCTATGAGACAGGACCCGGGGATCTAATAAAACATTCCTAGCTGCAGAGACATTAGCATTCTAGTCTAGCTCTGTGTCTAGATGAATTGACTGGCAGCCAGGAACTGTGTGAGAATCTCATAATGAGGAATATAGAGGCGCTTAACACCATCAATACTATCCGGGGGGTGGGGAGGTGAGACCATGGGCTATTCAATAAGGGTGAACGTTTTCCCTTCCGACCACTCAAGCCTGCAAACAATTTGCCTGCTAAAAAATTCATTTCAAATGGTTCCTTCAAAAGACCTCACAATTGTGCATTTTACCTGACTCCGGGCGTGAAGCCCAAATACTGAGTGTCCGGGCTTTTCATCCTAGCATTGGGAAATTCTGGAGAAGTCTGCCCTGCTACAAAATATATTCATTTATCACATGAAGGAGGAGGTGTAACTGAAAGTATAGGCAGCTGCGAAGGGATAGTAAATCTACTCCTAAGTTACTATGTTTACAAAGCATATTAAATGATCCTCCAGCACTCACCTCTGGCCTTGTTCACCTAATTAAACTGCATATAATAAGGTAGTTATGTTATGGACTTTTCCTTATTAGGATACCCAGAAGTCGTAAGTTTATCCAAATGTCTAGATTGATACTGATGAGTCTCCTCAGTCAGTGGATATAAACTGTAAATACACTTGGCTGTAAAACTCCATCTGGCAGGTATCATAAAAGATGTAGTAAAACCTAAGTTGGCCATAAATGAAAACAAATTGAACAGATTCCTCCATTCATGCCATACAAACGCAGATAGACGATTCTGCAGTGGCTGCTTTTGTATTTAACAGTTGCTGTTTGTCTTACAATTTTCCACCCGGCTCCACCTAATCAAAGGGTGTTCGGCAGGAGGGTGCCAACAGGGCCACCAACAAACTACATTTTGGCAGATTCCTGACCAACTGGCAGAAATGTGCTCAGTGTATGGCCAGCTTTCAGCTAGGTAGAGTAATGTTCAAATCCTCATATGGGAGTTTCTAAAAAAATTGTTCCTCACAGCCTGCATGCCATAAAAATTTTGTAGGCTTGCCATGCCAGTGGTACAATTTTTAACATGCGACTTTGGGATGCACAGAAGTGATGCAACATTTATGCCTGTGTGCCTAGCACATATTGTGATATTTTAGGGGGCCAGATCACTAGATACGTTTATTATATAAAAGTTTATTATTCTCCAAAAAGTGAAAATAAAACATCTTCAGCATCAAACAAACAAAATAGTCTACAAACTCTGGTACAACCAAAACCTTGGCTCACCGTCAGCATAATTTTGTCCCACAACAGGGTTAAAAGTCCCCACCTGCACTAAGTGAGCAGAGTGACTTTCACAACTGAGCAGAGTGACTTTCAGGGGTTTTTTTTGGCGTTTTTGGAAGTGTATTACAAGCATTTTCCAGCTTCAGGCATTTTTGTTTAGCCAATAGAAAGCACTGGGGGGAGGAAATTAGAGGTGAAGAGCTGCTGTTTGAGCAGAAAATGCACAACAAAACGCTCAAGTCACGCGTCTTTAAGGCCCCTTTCACACGGACGGCAAAATTGCCGCAGTAAAAAGCATGTTTTTGTTCTGTGAAATTTAAGGCTTCAGGCACTGCGATTAGCTGCATTTGTACATTGCGATTAGCTGCGTTTACATGCGGCTGCGTTTAGCTGCGGTTGACCATTATTGTCATCTCAATAGCAACCGTTTTTATTTTGATGTGCGTCCTGTTGTTTTTTTCTTTTGTTCACGCTGCTATCCGCAGTTGACACAAAAGACTGCGATTACCTGCGGTTATGTGCAAATAGCTGCGCTACATCGCACCTGGACGCATTCAATTCTATTTTTTCTATTTGCATGTAACGAAATCGCAGCTAAACGCTGTGTGTGAATGGGGCCATAGGAAAGCATTGTGTGCTTTTAGCTGCGGTAGAAAACTAGAAAATCCACAGCTAAAAGCACCATTCTATCCGCCCGTGTGAAAGGGGCCTTATGGCGTTTTTATTGAAGTCTAATGCCGCATACACACAAGAAAACCGTGGATTTTTTTCCGATGGAATGTTGACTCAAACTGTTGCATACACACGGTCACAAAAAACTTGTCGGAAATTCCGACCGTCAAGAACGCGGTGACGTACAAGACGTTTGATGAGCCGAGATCAATGAAGTTCAATAGGCAGTTCGGCTCTTCTGCTTGATTCAGAGCATGCGTGTTTTTTTTTTGCACGTCGGAATTGCATACAGACGATCGGAATTTCCTCCAAGAACTTTTCTTGTCGGAAAATTTGAGAACCAGCTCTCAAATTTTTCTTGGCGGAAATTCCGACAGAAAAATTCCGATGGAGCCTACACACGGTCTGAATTTTCAACCAAAAGCTCACATCGGACTTTTCTTGTCGGAATTTCCAATCGTGTGTACGCGGCATAAGGGGCAAAAATGCTTGTATTCTGCCAAAAAGAAGCTCATGTACTTTTTTAAGCTTTAGGCGATTTGCTTTAGGCGCCAGAATGATCCGATGTGAACAGGGGCCATTGAAATGAATGGGATTTCGCTTGTTGAGCGTTTAAGAGCTACAAGCTTGAAGCAGAAAATCGCTCGGGTGTGAATCGCTAAGTGGGCAGGAGCTGTTAGAATAGAAGCATCTCAGCAGCCAAACAGCCACACAACCCCTCATGGACACATGCTAATTGCTTTAGAGCCCTTTCATATATCTCTCGTAGGTTGGGTAACCTATTCAGGTCCAAGGTACCAATAGTCAGGGCTGGCAACTCATTCCCACCCAAGATCTCTCAGAGCCTCCAAATTCCGGACCCCACATAAGGACTTAATAATTCCTAGGGGTTCTACTTCCCTTACTCAACTAAAAAAAAAAAAAAGTTACTATTGGAGACTTTTCGTCACCCCCTGTCTGGTGAAACGGTCCCCACCAGGACAGGAAGTGAGAGCAAATCTCAGGTTAATCGTAAAAACCCAACATGATTTCAAACCCTTCCCCACACTATCGGTGGGGAAGGGATTCACACAACATACACCCAAAAGGAGGAAACAAAGGGCATCAAACACCTCCAGGTATCGGGTATTTTGCAGACATTCTTTACAAAAACAAGGAAGCCAACATACAACTTAGATTTCAGAAACAAACCTGCACCAATCAATCAGCAGCAAGGCCAGGAATTCTCTTGCAGCTGCAATAAACTATTTTTATGAGTCTTATTTATAGAGACACATCTACGGGAACACAATAAAAAAAAGAAAAAAAGAAAAACACCAGTCCTGGCACTTGATCAAGTGCCCTGAGATGAGGACAACATTTCTGTTCTCGTGCCAGGGAATACTAATGACATCTCAGACAAGAAAGTCAAGGTAACGTTCTCCTCCAGACAGGAATTGAAGCTTCCCTGTAACTGCAGTGTTATCCAAGAACACAGGCGGCAGCCATCTTGCCTGCTGGAGCCATATTTCAACAAATGTAGAAACCAGTGACAGTGGGATGAGGTACTCGGTATTGTTTAGGAAGAACCCCACTGCCGGATTCTTCTCGACAGCTGCGACAAATACACTTGGAATCCACGCTAAGCATAAACTATGAGCCGGCTTAAATCAAGAGTTTCGGGCCCTAATTTGCTCAGGAGTGCAGCGAAGAGAGCACACAGTGCTGGATTTCTAAGGGAGCAGAAGGGGCAATTGCCTCAGGTCCCCATACTATTAAAAAAAAAAAAAAAGAATAAAGTGTGTGTGGGTGTCAGTATACGGAACAGTAAAGCCCTGTACACACGATCGGATATCCTATGGATTCTAATCCGATGGTTTTGTCCATCGGAAATCCGATGAAGCTGACTTCCATCAGTCTTGCCTACACACCATCAGTCAAAAATCCGACCGTTCCAAATGCGGTGACGTAAAACACTCCGATGAGCCGAGAAAAATTAAGTTCAATGCTTCTGAGCATGCGTCGACTTGATTCTGAGCATGCATGGGTTTTTTATCCGATGGACTTGCCCATAGACGATCGTAATTTGCTATCGCTTTTTGATCCATCGGAAAAATTTAAAACATGCTCTATGTTTTAAAACCGATGGAAAAAAGACCGATGGGTCCCATACACGATCGGTTTGTCCGATGAAAACAATCCATCGGACTGTTTTCATCGGTAAAACCGATCATGTGTACAGGGCTTTACACACGTACACACAACCGTTTTTCATGACGAGAAAAAGTTCATTTTTTTATTTGGTCATTAAAAATGATCGTGTGTGGGCTCCAGAGCATTTTTCACGACGTGAAAAATGACCATTAAAAAATTTGGAACATGCTCTAATTTTTCTCGTCGTTTTTCTCGTCATGAAAAACGCCCGTGTGTGGGCTTTAACGACGTGAAAAAAAAAGGGATTTTTATAACAGCTTACCTGTAAAATCCTTTTCTTGGAGTACATCACGGGACACAGAGCGGCATAGTCATTACTATGTGGGTTATATAGATTACCTTCAGGTGCTGGCACTGGCAACTTCAAAGACCGGAAGTACCCTCCCCTATATAAGCCCCTCCCATCTGGGAGTACCTCAGTTTTGTAGCAAAGCAATACGTGTCCCCAAAAAGAGGGGTGGGAGCTCTGTGTCCCGTGATGTACTCCAAGAAAAGGATTTTACAGGTAAGCTGTTATAAAAATCCCTTTTTCTTTTTCGTACATCACGGGACACAGAGCGACATAGTCATTACTATGTGGGACGTCCCAAAGCAATGCCAAATGAGGGGGGGGATACACCATACATAAGCTGGGCGCCATCAGACATGAGGATCTTTTGCGGCCTGCAACACACTGCGCCCAAAGGCGATATCCTCCTGACTTCTAACGTCCACCTGGTAGAACCTAGTAAACGTGTGTACTGAAGACCATGTTGCGGCCTTACAGATTTGAGCCAGGGAGGCCTGGTGATGCACTGCCCATGAAGTTCCAAGTGCTCTCGTGGAGTGCGCCCTAACTTTGAACGGAGGCGGTCTCCTTTTCAAGCCATAGGCTTGCATTATGACCTGTCGAATCCACTTGGCTAAAGTAGATTTTGACGCTGCCTGACCCTTTCTGGGGCCTTCCGGCAGAATAAACAAAGTATCCGTTCTACGAATCTGAGCAGTGGCTTTTAGATAAGTTTTAACTGCTCTTACTACATCCAAAGAATGTAATAACTTTTCCTCTACCAAGCTAGGTTTGGGGAAAAAGGAAGGAAGAACCACATCTTGGTTCAAATGAAACCTTGATACCACCTTAGGAAGAAAGGCTGCATGAGGACGTAACACTACTCTGTCTTTATAAATGACTAGATATGGCTCTTTACAGGACATGGCGGCTAATTCCGACACTCTTCTAGCCGAACATATGGCTACTAAAAAAAATCAATTTCCTGGTGAGTAGAACCAAGGAAATGTGCCGCAAAGGTTCAAATGGCTGCCTTTGCAGAACCGATAGAACCAAATTTAGATCCCATGGGCATATGGGAGCTTTAACCGGTGGAATAATACGAGTCACCCCTTGTACAAAGGATTTGACAAGTGAATGCATAGCCAGGGGCCTTTGAAATAGTATTGACAAGGCCGAAACCTGACCCTTGATAGTACTTAAGGCAATTTTCCTGTCTACAGCCCACTGCAGGAAGTCCAGAATTCTGCCTATAACGTACTTACGTGGATGCCATTTTCTGGCCTCACACCAAGTGATGTACGCCTTCCAAACTCTATAGTAGATCTGCCTGGATACAGGCTTCCTGGCATTGATTATAGTCGATACCACAGAGTTAGAGAGACCTCTCTTTTTTAGGATGTGGGATTCAATAGCCAGGCCGTTAAACCTAGAGTTAGTAAGGAAGGGTGGTATATGGGTCCTTGCGAAAGCAGGTCCGAACGACGTGGAAGGGTCCAAGGACTCCCCACAGACATTTTGATGATCTCCGCGTACCAGGCCCTTCGGGGCCACGCTGGAGCCACCAGGATCACCGGCTTCTTTTCCAACCTGACTCTGCGAAGGAGTCGAGGCAACAATTGTAGCGGAGGGAAAGCATATATATCAGTTTGAACTGATCCCAAGGGAACACCAGAGCATCCGAGCCGCAAGCGAGGGGATCCCTTGTCCGGGAGACAAATCTGTCCACCTTTGCGTTGAATCTGGATGCTAGCAGATCTAGATCCGGTGTTCCCCACCGCTGACATATTGCTCGGAAGACCTCGGGATGAAGGGACCATTCCCCTGGGCATAACTGTTGGCGACTCAGAAAGTCCGCCTTCCAATTCTCCACCCCTGGAATGAAGACAGCTGATATGCATGGGACATGCTTTTCTGCCCATTCCAGGATGTGACTTACTTCCCTCTGGGCTGCACGACTCCTGGTGCCCCCTTGATGATTGATATATGCCACTGCCGTGGCATTGTCTGATTGAATTCTGACAGGGGACCCTAGGAGTTTGGATGTCCATGCTACTAGGGCATACCGGGCTGCTCGTATCTCTAAGAGATTGATGGGCAGGGTCTTTTCTGTATCTGACCATCTGCCATGGAGAGACCATTGCTCCAGTACTGCCCCCCAGCCTATAAGGCTGGCATCTGTATTGACCACCTTCCAGGAAATCGGACTGAAGGATTTTCCCTTCTGGAGATTCTGGGGGACCAACCACCAGCAAAGACTCTTCCGAACGGAAGGGGATAAGGACATCGGGAAGTCTAGAGCCTGAACCTTTCTGTTCCAGGCTGACAGTATGGCCCTCTGCAAATTCCTTGAGTGGAATTGGGCGTATGGCACAGCTTCGAATGATGCTACCATCTTTCCCAGCAGCCTCATGCACAGGCGTATGGACGGCTGTCTTTTTGCACAAAGTAGGCGGACCAAGTCCCTCAAAGAGGATACTTTGTCTTGAGGTAGGAAAATCTTCCTCTGGTCTGAATCCAGCCGTAGCCCTAAGTACACCAGACTTTTGACTGGCTGTAGGGCTGACTTGTCCAGGTTGATGATCCAACCGTGAGATTCTAGATACCTGATCGTATCGAGAATTACCACCTCTAGTTTGGCAACTGAGTGGTCCATCAACAACAGGTCGTCTAGGTATGCCATTATCGTTACACCTCGTGTTCTTAGATCGGCCAACAGTGGGGCCAGAATTTTTGTGAACACCCGTGGTGCTGTGGCCAGACCGAAGGGTAAGGCTCTGAACTGAAAATGGCGCCCTTCTACTGCAAAGCGTAGAAATCTTTGATGACCTGGAAAGATGGGAACATGCAAGTAAGCATCTTTGATGTCGATCGAGGCTAACCATTCCTCCCCTTGTAGGGCAGCGGCTACCGACCGGATAGACTCCATCCGAAAGGATCGGATGTTCAGGAATTTGTTTAGACCCTTTAGATCCAATACGGGTCTTATGTCCCCGTTTGGTTTCGGGACTGTGAAAAGGTTTGAGTAGAAACCCAACCCCCACTCTTCCATAGGAACCTCCATAATTACTCCTTGGAGCAATAGTTGTTCTAACGCCAACAGGAGAGACCTTCTTTTTAGAGGGTCTTTTGGCATGCCTGACCACATAAAATGGGAAGGAGGAGACTCTCTTAACTCCAATTTGTATCCCAGAGTTACAACGGAGAGCACCCATCTGTCTCTGATCGTCTCCCGCCAGGTCTCTGCGAACAACCAAAGTCTTCCCCCCACCCATTTGAGTGGGGGCAGCCCTTCATAGGCTTGACTTGGAGGCTGGTTTAGTACCTCTTCGGATCCAGGGTTTTTTGTTACCCTGTGATTGTCCCTGATTTTTACCTCCGGAGTTTGACCGAGGAGGCCGTCGGAACTGCTTAGCAGCAGATGTCCCAGGGATTGGAGAGGTAGGCCTCTTAAAAGATGGACCTCTAGACCTCCTTTTAACCGGTAAGAGAGTACTTTTACCACTGGAAATCTTCTGGATATACTTATCCAGGTCTTCGCCAAATAGGCGTTCACCATGAAATGGGAAGCTAACTAGGAGCTTCTTACAGGGAGCTTCAGCAGACCAGTTCTTAAGCCACAGAAGTCTACGCATATGTACCAAAGACAGCGTAAGGCGGGAGGCCTGATGGATGGAATCCTTAAGGGCGTCAACTGCAAAGCATAATGCTTTAGGCAGATCAGCTAGAGCCTGGGCTTGCTGGTCTGGCAAATCCCTTAAGATCAGTTTCATCTGATCCTTCAAATCTTGGCAAACCCCAATGGCTGCCACTGCTGGCTGTGTAACCGCCCCTGCTGTGAAAAGCAGATTTTAACAAGGACTCCAATTTTTTATCTATTGGATCCTTGAACATTTGAACATTATCTACTGGACATGTCAGTGATTTGTTCACAGAAGAGATGGCTGCGTCCACCGTAGGAACACTCCATCTTTGGGTGAACTTATCCTCCATGGGATAGATCACCTGAAATCTCTTAGGTGGAACAAATAGTTTATCAGGATGTTCCCAGTCCTGGTATATAAGTCCTTCCAGTAACGGATGAATTGGAAAGGAACAATTAGTCTGGGGAGCTTTTAGCGACCCCAATGAGGAGACAGAAGTACTGTAGTTGATGGTTCAACAAGAGGCATTTTAAATGCTGATCGAACCATGTCAGTTAGGGTCTGAACCCATAATCTTTCAGCCCTCCCCTTGTAGGGCCCTTAGACACTGGCAAAAAACTGAGGTACTCCCGGATGGGAGGGGCTTATATAGGGGAGGGTACTTCCGGTCTTGGAAGTTGCCAGTGCCAGCACCTGAAGGTAATCTATATAACCCACATAGTAATGACTATGTCGCTCTGTGTCCCATGATGTACAAAAAAGAAATGCGCATGCTCAGAAGCAAGTGATGAGACGGAAGCATTCAATTTCTTTCAAGGACCCTTTAAAAGACACGTGTACTGAAAATAATGCTTTCCATGCATTCTTCCTTAATGAAACAAATATGACATCATGTCTGAGACACATTTTAGAAGCTTTTCAATTTTAAACATGATGTGTTTTTTTTTTTTTTTATAATGCCGCATACACACAACCGTTTTTCATGAAGAGAAAAATGCTATTTTTTTCATTTGGTCATTAAAAACGATCGTGTGTGGGCTCCAGAGCATTTTTTAAGACGTGAAAAATGGGCATTAAAAATTTGGAACATGCTCTAATTTTTCTCGTCGTTTTTCACGTCGTCGTTTTTCTCGTCATCAAAAAACGGCCGTGTGTAGGCTTTAACGACGTGAAAAAAACGCACATGCTCAGAAGCAAGTGATGAGACGGGATCGCTCGTTCTGGTAAAACTAGCGTTCGTAATGGAGATAGCACATTCGTCACGCTGTAACGGACTGAAAAGCACGAGGCTGAAAAGTGCGAATCGTCTCTCACCAAACTTTACTAACACGAGGATCAGCAAAAGCAGCCAAAAGGGTGGCGCCATCCAAATGGAACTTCCCCTTTATAGTGCCGTCATACGTCTTGTACGTCACCGCGCTTTACTCCAGAATTTTTTCCACGATAGTGTGTAGGCAAGGCAGGCTTGAGAAGAATCACGTCGAGAAAAACGCAGTTTTTTTCAATGACATTAAAAACGGTCGTGTGTACGCGGCATTAGGCTCGATTCACACTTGGAAGACTCCAAAGTTGGCTGCAACTTGGATACAACTTTGGCTTTGACCAATGATAATGGAAAACTGTTGCACACAAATTGCATTGTATAACATTCAGGTATGACTTTCATGCAACTTCTGAGGGTTAACATTGAAGTCTATGGCCCTCAAGTTACATGAAAGTCGGACCTAAGTAGTGCATGAACTTTAAGTTGCGCATTTATGAATGGGTATCATTGGAAAACATGGGGAACGCCTTGTCATTCAACTTTGATGTCCAAAGTTGCATGACAAAATTAGATACCACCCAAGTAAACCTAAATGGTTGCCAACATCTCAGAAGTTTGGTCCAAAGTTGCATGACAAGTCACACAAAAGTGTGAATGGAGCCTTAAAGTGGTGCTCCGGAAAAAAAATACAAATTAAAAGCCAGCAGCTACACATACTGCAGCTGCTGGCTTTTAATAAATGGACACTTACCTGTCCTGCAGTCCCTCGATGTCGGCACCGCTGCTGCCGCCGCCATTGCGGGTAAGGGAACCTGGCAGTGTAGCTTTTCGGCTTCACGCCGGGAACCCTACTGCGCATGCGGGAGGCCCCGCTCCTCTCTCCTATTAAAGCCCAGCGGCCGGGGGAGGAATAGGAGGGAGCCCCGTGGTGACGTTCTGGCCGCGGCTGGACTCCCGGAAGTGGGAAAGTATACCTGTCAAAGACAGGTATCCTGTCCCCCCTCCACCTGAAAGGTGCCAATTGTGGCACCGGAGGGGCGGGGGGAATCCGATGAGTGGAAGTTCCACTTTAGGGTGGAGCTCCGCTTTAAGCCTACTTCAGGAGGAAAAGAAAAAGATTAGGGCTTCTGGTAGATGGCTTACATTTCAAGTTCTCATTTTATATTTAATATTCAAGAGGTTTGTTTTAACATGACTGTGTCGCAGAATTTATTACCTTGTTTATGAGAGACAAGTGGGTGGGACAAGGGAAAAGTAAAAAAAAAATTGGAAAGTGCCAGGCAACAGCCCCGACCCCATCATGTGGGAGTGAAGTCAATGAACACCATTGATTCATGACAGTGAGAAACATGAGAGAGAAGCTCACTCCCCTCAAGGGGCGAATTAAACACGCCGCGATCTAAAATAGGATGAAACATGGTTAGCAAGTTTTACCCGAATTTACATGTCTTGCACCGAGTGTTGTAATGAAGTCAACTCCTAAGCAGTGTTTTTTTTTTCCTTCAACCAGACTTCCCACAAGTGATTTTCCATTTCCCAAACCTTTCAGCCTGTGGATCGGTACACACCACCCCCTGTGCGCCTGTCAACGACGTCCATTCAGCAAAAAGAGAGGCCATAATGCTCGGAAAGATTGTTACGGAGAACTTGACGATGCTCAATCTCTTGTCTCAGGAATACCGTATTTTGTTAACGCTCCATCGGCAGACTCGCGAACACGTTGTTTAAACTTTTCTCTTTAGGTTCGAATAAATTTATGTTATTTTCTCATTCTCAGTCCTTCAGAGGGAAGGTCATTGGCAATTTCATCCAATCAGATCAACCGAAAATTTGATCACCGAGTAGTTCATTTCAGCTCACTTTTTTATTTGTCATTTAATTAAATTTCTACGTTGAGGGGCCCCCGAACCTTAAGTGCCCCCCCCCCCAAAAAGGTCTAAATCAGGCACTGAGAACACAATTACCCAATCAAGTGCAAAGAATAAAAAAATAAAAAAATTAAGATACTCTAGTCCAGGATTGGCTGTTTGAACTACTTTGCATAGTTGTACACATTAGTAAATCAAGCCCACACTATCCTATCAAGACTATGTGAAGGCCATGAACAAAGGACCGCATTCTAATAAAATAAACAAGCTATAGCTCTAAAAAGACATTCTTAAAAAAAATTATACATCATGTTTCATCACTTTTAATCCACGGTCACATGACTGTACGGCCTCATTACCCGCCCTTCCTCCCCAGTGCAGGGGGTGTCTCAATTGCCTGAGGGCATCAGGGACAGGAAGTATTTTCCCCGTCTGTATTGGACTCCACAAGGCCGCAGAGAAGGCCCAAAACAGGACTGGGCAGGGGAATGTGTGGCCTTAGGACCCTTTGACATGGCTGTTATAATCAGGCCCACCTGTCAGTTTTTCAGACAACCCAGATCAGGCGCCGCATTCAGCCCTATGGACAGGCGGGTGCAAAGCCATTTACACCTCCCTACTTGCTAAAAAAAAAAAAAATGGAAGGGGATCAGAGGGTAGTCAGGTGTAAATGGACAGCGGAGTGCCCATAGAGCAGACCGGGCTATGTTTTTGTCCATGTGTCATCCACCCGCTATGCTCTGATCAGCAGGGGATAGGTAAGCGGATTCCTTGATGATCGGAATGGGATCTGCCCCATTTGAAAGGGGCGTTAAAGTGCAAGTTTACCGTGTACTTACCGCCGTGGGTAATGAGGCCAGTGCATCAGTCTGGGGGGGGGGGGGGAATTTGAAATCCCTGTTCCTTTCCCTCTTCTCCATGCAGTGCTTCCAGGAGGGAGCAGAGAAGTTCACTGTGCAGGTGCGGACCAATCAGAATCACTCTGATCGGTCCCAGGAAGCACCGCATAGAAGAGGGCGAACAGAGGGGTATTTAAATCCCCAAGCCTCTGAACCGGCTGCATGGACACTGACAGCTATCACCCATGGAGGCAAGTACAGCGGGGACTGTGGGACAGGGGGGCGGGGAAGGTGTACAGCACGTATGTCAAACACAAGGACCATGGGCCGAATCCAGCCCGCCCATCCCTGTCATGTGACCCTCACACCCAGTTTTGCAGCCAGTGTGGCGGAACTCCATTCCCCCTCCTCCGGCTCTCAGCCCCCCGCGCCTCTCTCTTTTACTTGTAATCACAGAGGCCTTCTGTGTTTACAAGGGCCAGCTTTGCTCTCAGCGGCTCCCGCAACTTACAGATCCCTGCAAGTACTCACAGCGGGGACAGATCTCCAGAATCTAAGAGGGAGAACGATCTCCATGCAAGACTTTTGAGGGTTACATATACTTTAACCAGCTGCTGAGCAGCCACCGCAGTTATACTGCGGCAAGTTGGCTCGGCTGCACAAATCGATGTACTGGTACATTGGTTCATGCACTGGCTTTTGTGGGCGCACGCGTGCCCACCGCAGGAGCCTGCCCGCGGGCCCGGCAGACTCGATGTCCGCCGGCCACCAGAGAGCCAAAACAGGGATCTGTCAATGTAAACAAACAGATCCCCGTTCTGACGGGAGGAAAGAGAGATCTGCTGTTCCTAGTGATCAGGAACAGCAATCTCTTCTCTCAGGCAGCCCTTCCCCCATATAGTTAGAAACACCTCCTAGGGAACACAGTTAACCCCTTGATCGCCCCCTAGTGTTAACCCCTTCCCTGCCAGTGCCACTTTCACAGTGATCAGTGCATTTTTATAGCACTGATCACTGTGTTGGTGTCACTGGTCCCCAAAAAGTGTCACAGGGTCAGATTTGTCCGCTGCAATGTCACAGCCCCGCTAAAAATCGCAGATCGCCGCCATTACCAGTAAAAACAATAAAAAAAATAAAAAAAAAGTCCCTACATTTTTCCCCTATTTTGTAGACTCTAACTTTTGTGCAAACCAATCAATATACACTTATTGCTATTTTTTTTTTACCAAAAATAAATAGAAGAATATATATCGGCCTAAACTGATGAATAAATCATTTTTTTTATATTATTTTTTTGGGGATAGCTATTATAGCAGAAAGTAAAAATTGTTTTATTTTTTTAAATTGACGTGCTTTTTTTGTTTATAGCGCAAAAAATAAAAACCGCAGAGGTGATCAAATACCACAAAAGAAATCTCTATTTGTGGGGAAAAAAGGACGTCAATTTTGTTTGGGTACAGCGTCGCACGACCGTGCAACTGTCAGTTAAAGTGACGCAGTGCCGTTTTGCAAAAAATGGCCTGGTCATTAAGGGGGCAAATCCTTCCGGTCCTTAAGTGGTTAAACAGTGTGTGTGTTTAGTATCACGTTAAGCAGTCGTCAGCAGATCAGGAATCTCAATGTGAAGCCCCATAAATGGTGTCAATGCCCGGGACGGTTTCTCTGCCAGATACATATTTTCACTTTTCCCACACATGCTAAAATGCACTCTTTTTTTTTATTTGGTGTGTCAATATCTAAAGACCTACAAAATAGGATTTTTATAACAGCTTACCTGTAAAATCCTTTTCTTGGAGTACACCACGGGACACAGAGCTAGTCATTACATAATGGGTTAAGGGTCACCAGCGGTGATTGGACACTGGCACAACCAATGGAAGACAGTTCCCCTCCATATAACCCCTCCCATCAGGGAAGTACCTCAGTTTTGTAGCAAAGCAGTAAGGTTCCCATAAGAAGGGGGGGACCTCTGTGTCCCGTGGTGTACTCCAAGAAAAGGATTTTACAGGTAAGCTGTTATAAAAATCCTATTTTCTTTATCGTACACCACGGGACACAGAGCTAGTCATTACATAATGGGACGTCCCAGAGCAATGCTCATATGAAGGGGGGGAGACACAGATCAAAACAGGCCGCTTGCGGACCAGAAGCCCTATACTGCTGCCTTCAGCACACTTCGCCCAAAGGCGGAATCCTCATGTCCTTTCACATCTATTTGATAGAATTTGGAAAATGTATGGACTGAAGACCAAGTTGCAGCTTTACAGATCTGAGCCATCGAAGCCTGGTGGTGCACTGCCCATGAAGCACCTATCGCCCTGGTAGAGTGCGCCTTAACAGGAAAAGGAGGAGTCCTGTTCTTTAAACCATAAGCTTGAATAATTACTTGTCTAATCCACCTGGAAATGGTGGATTTTGATACCACTTGGCCCTTCTTGGGCCCATCTGGTAAAATAAACAAAACATCTGTTTTACGTATCTGAGCGGTTGCTTGCAGATACACCTTTACCGCTCTCACTAGATCTAGAGAGTGTAATAATTTTTCCCCCGCCGTCCGCGGGTTTGGAAAAAAGGAAGGCAGAACAATGTCTTGATTCAAGTGAAAAGCCGACACCATCTTAGGTAGAAAAGCCGGATGGGGTCGTAGTACGATTTTGTCCTTGTGACAAATTAGATAAGGCTCTTTACAAGAAAGAGCTGCTAGCTCTGATACTCTCCTAGCAGAAGCTATAGCAATCAGAAAGGCCAACTTCCTACTTAATATAATTAAAGGAATATGGCGAATAGGTTCAAAAGGTTGCTTTTGCAACACTGACAATACCAAATTCAAATCCCATGGACACAAGGGAGTCCTAACTGGAGGATTTATCCTCAGTACCCCCTTAATGAATGTCCGAACTAGGGAGTGAGATGCCAATGGTCTCTGAAAGAAGACTGATAGAGCCGATATTTGCCCTTTGATGGTGCTAAGGGCTAAATTCATATCCACTCCTAACTGGCAAAAAGCAAGAATCCTACTTATTTCATACTTCTGAGGATTCCAACATCTGGATTCACACCAGGAAACGTATGCTCTCCAGACTCTCTGATAGATGAGTCTGGAGGCTGGCTTTCTAGCATTAATGAGCGTAGAAAGAGCCGGACCAGAGACCCCTCTCTTTTTAAAAATGTGGGTCTCAGCAGCCAGGCCGTCAACTTTAGCCTTTGTAAGGAAGGGTGGAATACTGGACCCTGTGACAGCAGGTCGTGTCGGAGTGGAAACTTCCAGGGCCTTCCTATCGCCATCTTTACAATCTCGACGTACCAAGGCCTCCTGGGCCAGTTTGGGCCACTAGGATTACTGGTATTCCCTCCTCCTTGATCCTGCGAAGCAGTCTTTGTAGAAGAGGGATCGGAGGGAATGCATAGATCAGTGAGAACTGATTCCATGGAGTTATTAGAGCGTCTGTATTATTAGAGCGTCTGTCCCGTAGGCTAGAGGATCTCTCGTTCTGGACACAAAGTTGTCCAATTTCTTGTTGAACCTGGCAGCTAGCAGGTCTACATCTGGGTTTCCCCATCTCAGACATATGGCCTGAAAGATCTCGGGGTGAAGAGACCACTCTCCTGGTAGCAGCTGCTGACGACTCAGGTAGTCTGCTTGCCAATTTTCTATCCCTGGAATGAAGATTGCAGAAAGGCAAGGTACATGCTCTTCTGCCCATGCCAGGATCCGGTTCACCTCTCTTTGGGCTGCCCGACTGCGGGTGCCTCCTTGGTGATTGATGTAAGCTACTGCAGTAGCATTGTCGGATTGAACCCGAACTGGGTAGCCCTGTAACCTGTATGTCCAGGTTTTGAGGGCTAGATATACCGCCCGGATCTCTAGCACATTGATGGGCAGGATCCCCTGAGTCTTGGCCCAGGTTCCCTGGGTAGAAGCCTCCTCGAATACTGCACCCCAGCCCGATAGGCTGGCATCCCTAGATACCACCTTCCAGGCCACTGGGAGGAAGGACTTTCCCTTCCGTAAATTCCTGGCTTCTAGCCACCAATCGAAGCTGTGGCGTACTTGTGGCGTACTTGTGAGGACAGGCGCATGGGTATATCCAGAGCTTGGCTCTTCCTGTTCCAGGAAGCTAAAATATTGCCTTGAAGTAGTCTCGAATGGAACTGGGCGTAAGGGACCGCCTCGAAGGAGGCTACCATCTTTCCCAATAGTCTCATGCAAAGGCGAATAGACGGCCTCTTGTTTGCTTTGACCTTGTGGATCAGGTCTTTCAGAGCCTGTATCTTCGGTTCTGGCAGGTATACCCCGTTTTGGGCTGTATCTATGATCATGCCCAGGTACACTATCCTTCTTTGGGCCTGGAGAGAGGATTTTTGTAAATTTATAATCCATCCTAAATGCTCCAGGTATCCTACTGTAGTGTGTACAGCGTGACCCAATCCGTCCTTTGACTGATCTATTACTAGTAGATCGTCCAGATAGGCTGTTACCGCAATGCCCCGTGTTCTTAGGTTTGCTAACAGAGGAGCTAGCACCTTTGTGAATACTATGGGCGCGGTGGCTACACCAAACGGCAGAGCCACAAATTGAAAGTGGCGATCTTCTACCGCAAACCTTAGGAATCTTTGGTGAGCGGGGAGGATGGGTATGTGTAAATGTGCGTCCTTGATATCTATGGGCGCCATGAATTTTCCGCCCTTTAAAGTGGCGGCCACGGATCGGATCGTTTCCATTCGAAAATGGCGATCGTTCAGGAACCGATTTAGGGATTTTAGATCCAGGATGGGTCTGACATCTCCATTTGGCTTTGGAATCACAAAGAGGTTTGAGTAAAAACCTGAACCTCGCTCTTTTTGGGGTACGTCTGTAACTACCCCTTGAGCCATTAAGTGATTCAAACCTTTGAAGAAGGATTCTCTTTTTTGTGGATCCTTGGAGAGTCTTGAACCTCGGAATTGAGAAGGTGGGATCTCTCGAAATTCCAGTTTGTACCCTGAGGATATTGTGGATACTACCCAATTGTCCTGGATTTCTGACCACCAAGTCGCTCAGAACTGACAAAGCCTTCCTCCCACTTGGCCGAGCGGGGGCGCCCCTTCACTGAGAGGCTTTGGGGGCTTGCTTATTAGCTCTTGCACCCCACGGCTTCTTGTTCTTCTGAGCTTGCCCCTTGGCTTTTGTGGGCGGCTAAAACAGGCCGCCGCCACTGGTTGGAGTCAGATTTCCCGGGAGCTGGGGAGAGAGAGCGTTTAAAACAAGATCTCTTGTTTTTCTTTCTCTCAGGTAAAAGTCGTTTTACCACTTGATATCTTCTGTATATATTTTTCTAAATCTTCCCCAAATAGGCGTTCGCCATGGAACGGGAACTTGCCAACAGCTTTTTGCATGGGGTCTCCGCTGACCAATGCTTAAGCCAAAGTACTCTGCGCATCTGTACCAGCTGGAGTGTAAGGCGTGATGCCTGTATGATAGAATCTCTCATGGCATCCACTGTGAAGCATAAGGCTTTAGGCAAATTTTCCCAATTTCTAGCCTGCTCTGAAGGCAGCTCCTTCAGCCCCTGCTTTACCTGTTGGCTGATGACCTGACACATACCGACTGCTGCTACTGCAGGTTGGGTAATTGAGCCGGCCAAAAGGAAGGAGGATTTCAACTTCCTCTCAGAAGGATCTTTTAAACCCTTGTACATTATCCACCGGACATGTCAGGTTTTTATTTACACAAGAAATAGCCGCAACTACCGCAGGCAGGCTCCATTTCTTTAAAAAAAAAAATTCCCCCATAGGATAAAGAATGTTAAACCTTTTTGGAGGTGAGAAACGCTTATCTGGATGTTGCCAGTTTGCGTATATTAGATCCTCTAGTAACGGATGAACCGGGAAGGAGCATGCACCTTGCAGGGATCTTAATGACCCTAGGGAGGAGACAGGTAATTCCGTTACCTCCGCAGAGGTTAACTTAAATGCACTGCTATAGCATTGTACCTGTGACCTTAAAATCTGGCTCCTCATCCTCTGCTGATGTAGCCTCCTCCTCCTCATCCTCCTCCCTCAGGTACTTCTGAAGGGAGGTCCAATACTGGAAGAGACCTGCTTCGCTTATTGTCCCTTTTTAGAGGACTTAGCGATTAAGGTAGCAATTTTTTCCTACAGATTATTTAGGGCAGCTGATAAAGTGTCCTCAGTGACATATACAGGCCCAGGCTTCACTGGGGAAGCCGCCATACCTGACAGAGGTAATGGCTCATCCTGAACAGGTGCATTTAGCAACACAGGAGAGAAAGGTACCGAGTCAGCACAGTTAGAGCCTCCTCTCAGGCGGTGGTGCTTTCTTATCTCTTTTTGTCCGTATTACTTCCCCTGGAAGGCTTACTGTTTAGACAAAATACAAGGTACCTAAATGCATATACTACCGTGTTCAGTTTAGCAAATACATTAAGTATGCAACTTTTAACACATAACTATGCATAACATGGATGTCTTCTAGGAAGTACCCAATCCAACCACATGGAGTCTTACGTCCCTGTATAGCTGCTGTGTTTCTCTGCCAGGAACAAGAGAACTAACGAGCTTGCTTGCTGCTGCAGTGCTTCTCACACTGACAGTCTTTTAAATTTGGCGCCGTTTCTGTGCCTGCGCGCGCCACGTGCCCGCGCACGCCTTCGCCCCCCCCTCCGATAAAGCGCGCTCCCGCGCGCGCGGCCCTTAGCGCTATGGCGGTGGCCATAGTGAGAGAGGACTCTCATCAGCCCTTGTTCCCACTTACCTGCATCTGCAGGTGTCTGGTCGGCCACCGAAAGGAGGATCGGGGTGCCCCAGCAAGCTCAGCAGCGGAGGTGACGAGCAGTGTGCTTCGCCGAAGCCGACACTGAACAGAGTGAGGTGAGTATATTCAGCTCTTTACTCCCCCCAGTGGTGGAAAAAAAGAAGACATCCACTTTTTGAAAAAGGTCCCAACCTAGTTATGGACCTTCTAATCTCACCTTATCCACGCCGCAGGTTTTTCTGCTGAAAGATTTCAGACAGATACCAAACTTCACCCTTCACGGTGGGCTATGTGTGCCAACCTTCAGGGATATGGGTTCCTATTTAAAGGATACCTCTCCCCTGGGCCTTGTACAAGACTCTTACCAGGACTTTATAGCGAAATAGCGAAAGTGCTGGATCTTAGAGCCCAGTCCTCCGAAGAGAGACATTACAGGCGACGCCTCATGGATGAGGCCCGGATCCCATCCAGATTCAGCTCATTTGTAGGCGTCTTGGATGGATCCGAAAGCATAGCTCTTTTACCCCCAGAGGGTCTCTTTGGTAGAGCTTTCCTTTAGCACCTCCTAACGCGTCCAACACCTTTCGACACTGGCGAAAAAACTGAGGTACTTCCCTGATGGGAGGGGTTATATGGAGGGGAACTGTCTTCCATTGGTTGTGCCAGTGTCCAATCACCGCTGGTGACCCTTAACCCATTATGTAATGACTAGCTCTGTGTCCCGTGGTGTACGATAAAGAAAGCATGTTTTTCTGAAAGCAAATTTTTTTTGAAAGAATTATCCTATTTTTCCAGTAAAAAATGCAATAAACTAAATTTTAGTGCACATAGCAATAGCACACAATATTTTTTTTAAATGCTGGGGTAAATTTTAAAAAGACAAGAGATATTGTGAACAGATAGATCAAGCCTCAAATCTGCATGCCTAGGCGTAAGCAGGACAAACTACAATACCCATAATTGTCCACAGGGGATGCTTGAACAACCTTTACAGCTCATCAACTTGGTGTTAACCTTGAATTATCGTATATACTCGAGTATAAGCTAACCCGAATATAAGCCGAGACACCTAATTTTATCACAAAAAACTGGGAAAACGTATTGACTTGAGTATAAGCCTAGGGTGTCCATCTGCATGCCTCACTGTGTTCACGTGCATGCCTCACTGTGCCCATGCCTCACTGTGCCCATGACTAGACTGACGTTTAACATGGGAGTCTATAGAAGGGGTGCCCGGCTTTGAAAAATCGGTGCTCCCCGGCTGTAGGTCCCCCAGACAACAAACTTTACACACTTGTAGAGGAGAAATGGGGCTACATGTGTGCCAAGTGTCGGGTCCAGGGGACCTACGACCGGCCGGTACCAGGTCCCCAAACTTACCAGAGAAATTACCATTTAACATGGGAGTCTATGGAAGGGGTGCCCGGCTTTGAAAAATTGGTGCTCCCTGGCCGTAGGTCCCCCGGACAACAAACTTTGTACACTTGTAGAGAAAGAGTGGTGCTACATGTGTGCCAAGATTGGGGTCCAGGGGACCTAAGGACAGCCAGTACAAAGTCCCCAAAATCCGGGAGATCAGGCGCAAAAAGGTGACTCGAGTATAAGCCGAGGGGGGCATTTTCAGCACAAAAAAATAGGATTTTTATAACAGCTTACCTGTAAAATCCTTTTCTTGGAGTACATCACGGGACACAGAGCGACATAGTCATTACTAATGGGTTATATAGATACCGTCAGGTGCTGGCACTGGCAACTTCCAAAACCGGAAGTACCCTCCCCTATATAAGCCCCTCCCATCCGGGAGCACCTCAGTTTTGTAGCAAAGCAATAAGTGTCCCCAAAGAGGGGCGGGAGCTCTGTGTCCCGTGATGTACTCCAAGAAAAGGATTTTACAGGTAAGCTGTTATAAAAATCCTATTTTCTTTCTCGTACATCACGGGACACAGAGCGACATAGTCATTACTAATGGGATGTCCTAAAGCAATGCCAAATGAGGGGGGGGATACACCATATATAAGCTGAGCGCTATCAGACATGAGGATCTTTTGCGGCCTGCAACACACTGCGCCCAAAGGCGACATCCTCCTGACTTCTAACGTCCACCTGGTAGAACCTAGTAAACGTGTGTACTGAAGACCATGTTGCGGCCTTACAGATTTGAGCCAGGGAGGCCTGGTGATGCACTGCCCATGAAGTTCCAACTGCTCTCGTGGAGTGCGCTCTAACTTTGAACGGAGGCGGTCTCCTTCTCAAGCCATAAGCTTGCATAATGACCTGTCGAATCCACTTGGCTAAAGTAGATTTTGACGCTGCCTGACCCTTTCTGGGGCCTTCCGGCAGTATAAACAAAGTATCCGTTCTGCGAATCTGAGCAGTGGCTTTTAGATAAGCTTTAACTGCTCTTACTACATCCAAAGAATGAAATAACTTTTCCTCTACCGAAGTAGGTTTGGGGAAAAAAGAAGGAAGAACCACATCTTGGTTCAAATGAAACCTCGATACCACCTTAGGAAGAAAGGCTGGATGAGGACGTAACACTACTCTGTCCTTATGGATAACCAGATATGGCTCCTTACAGGACATAGCTGCTAATTCCGACACTCTTTTAGCCGAACAAATGGCTACTAGAAAAATCAATTTCCTGGTGAGAAGCACCAAGGAAATATGCTGTAATGGTTCAAATGGTTGTTTCTGTAGAACTGACAGAACCAAGTTTAGATCCCATGGACATATGGGAATATTAACCGGAGGACTAATACGCATCACTCCTTGTATAAAGGCCTTGACTAGTGAATGCGAAGCCAAGGGCCTTTGAAAAAATATTGACAAGGCCGAAATCTGACCCTTGATAGTACTCAAGGCAAGCTTCCTATCTACAGCCCATTGTAGGAAGTCCAGAATCCTACCTATTACGTATTTACGTGGATGCCATTTTCTGGCCTCACACCAGGCGATGTACGCCTTCCAGATTCTATAGTAGATCTGCCTGGATACCGGTTTCCTGGCATTGATCATGGTAGACACCACAGCATTAGAGAGCCCTCTCTTTTTTAGAATGTGGGCTTCAATAGCCAGGCCGTCAAACCTAGGGCTGGTAAGGAAGGGTGGTATATCGGTCCCTGCGAAAGCAGGTCCGGACGATGTGGGAGGGTCCAAGGACTCCCCACAGACATTTTTACAATCTCCGCGTACCATGCTCTTCGGGGCCACGCTGGAGCCACCAGAATCACTGGTTTCTTTTCTACCCTGATTCTGCGGAGTAATCGAGGTAACAATTGTGGCGGTGGGAATGCATATATCAGCTTGAACTGATCCCAAGGGAACACTAGGGCATCCGAGCCGCAAGCTAGGGGATCCCTTGTCCAAGAGACAAACCTGTCCACTTTTGTGTTGAATCTGGATGCTAGCAGATCTACATCCGGTGTTCCCCACCGCTGACATATTGTCCGGAAAACCTCGGGATGAAGGGACCATTCCCCTGGGCATAATTGTTGGCGACTTAGAAAGTCCGCCTTCCAATTCTCCACTCCTGGAATGAATACCGCAGATATGGCTGGGACATATTTTTCTGCCCATCTCAGGATGTAATTTACTTCCCTTTGGGCTGCACGACTCCTGGTGCCCCCCTGATGATTGATATATGCCACTGCTGTGGCATTGTCTGATTGAATTCTGACAGGGGACCCTTGGAGTTTGGATGTCCATGCTACTAGGGCATACCGGGCTGCTCGTATCTCTAAGAGATTGATGGGCAGGGCCTTTTCTGCATCCGACCATCTGCCCTGGAGAGACTATTGCTCCAGTACTGCTCCCCAGCCTATAAGGCTGGCATCTGTAGTGACCACCTTCCAAGAAATCGGACTGAAGGATTTCCTTTTTTCCAGATTCTGGGGAACCAACCACCAACGGAGGCTCTTGCGAACGGAAGGGGACAAGGACATTGTAAGTCTAGGGCCTGAACTTTTTTGTTCCAGGCTGACAGTATGGCCCCTTGCAAATTCCTTGAATGGAATTGACCGTAGGGTACTGCTTCGAATGATGCCACCATTTTTCCCAGCAGCCTCATATACAGGCGTATGGACGGCTGGCTTTTTTGTACCCACTAAGTGGATCAAATCTTTCAAAGACAACACCTTTCCTCGAGGCAAGAATATTTTTCTCTGGCCTGAATCCAACCTTAGCCCCAAGTATTCCAGACTTTTGACTGTTTTTTAGGGCTGACTTGTCTCGGTTGATAATCCAACCGTGAGATTCCAGATACTTGATTGTCTTGTGAACGACCACGTCTAGTTTTTTCACTGAGTGGTCTATCAGCAATAAGTCATCCAGATATGCCATTATCATTACACCTTGTGTTCTTAGATTGGCCAATAAAGGGCCAGAATTTTTGTAAACACTCGTGGTGCTGTGGCCAAACCGAAGGGTAAGGCTCTGAACTGAAAATGGCGCCCTTCTACTGCAAAGCGTAGAAATTTTTGGTGTACTGGAAAGATGGGAATGTGCAAATAAGCATCTTTGATGTCGATCGCGGCTAACCAATCCTCCCCTTGTAGGGCAGTGGCCACCGATCGGATCGACTCCATCGGAAAGTCCTGATATACAGGAATTTGTATAGCCCTTTTAGAATTAATATGGGCCTCCCGTCCGCGTTTGCTTCGGGACTGTAAAGAGGTTTGAGTAAAACCCGAACCCTCATTCTTCCAGGGGAACCTCCATAATTACTCCTTGGAGCAATAGTTGTTCTAGTGCCAACAGGAGGGACTCTCTCTTCCGGGGATCCCTTGGCACGTTTGACCTCAAAAATGGGAAGGAGGAGAGTCTTTTAACTCCAAACTGTATCCCAAACCTACTGCGGAGAGCACCTATCTGTCTTGATCGTGTCCCGCCAGGTCTCTTGCGAACAACTGGAGTCCTCCCCCCACCCGACTGAGTGGGGGCTTCAATGAATTTAACTTTGGGGGAGGTTTTGTACCTCCCCTGACCCAGGGTTTCTCATTACCCTGCTACTGTCCCTGTTTTTTACCCCCGGGATTTGACCGAGGAGGCCGTCGGAACTGTTACACAGCCGATGGCCCAGGGACTGGAGAAGCAGGCCTCTCAAAGAGGGACCTCTAACTCTGTTTTTAAACGGCAAGAGCGTATTTTTACCGCTGGAAATTTTCTGGATATATTTGTCCAGGTTTTCCCTGAATAAGCGTTCACCATGAAACGGGACGCTAACCAGCCATTTTTTACAGGGAGCTTCAGCAGACCAGTTTTTGAGCCATAGGAGCCTACGCATATGTACTATAGACAGCGTAAGGCGGGAGGCCTGATGGACTGAATCCTCTATGGCGTCAACCGCAAAGCCTAAGGCTCTAGGTAGATCAGCTAGGGCAAAGCCTGCTGATCTGTCAAGTCCCTCAAGACCTGTTTCAACTGATCCTTCACTGCTTAGCAGACCCCAATAGCTGCTACTGCTGGTTGTATCACCAAGCAGATTTTCATAAGAACTCCAATCTTTTATCTATTGGGTTCTTGAACATTTGGACATTATCCACTGGACATGTCAGTGATTTATACATACAAGAGATGGCTGCGTCCACTGTAGGGACCTTCCATTTTTTTTTTTTTTTTTGATGAACTTATCCTCCATGGGATAGACCACCGGAAATCTCTTGGGGGAATAAATATTTTCTCAGGACGTTCCCAATCCTGGTAAATGAGCCCTTTCAGTAAAGGGTGAAGTGGAAAAGAACAAACAGTCTGGGGGCTTCCAGCGACCCCAACGAGGATACAGTAGTGGTTGATGGTTCCGCAAGGTGCATTTTTAAATGCTGATCGGACCATGTTAGTCAGAGACTGAACCCATAATCTTTCAGCTTGAGATGCTGAGAAAAGGTTCCCCCACTGTTGATTCCTCTATAACAGAATCAACCTCATCCTGATCCCCTTCAGGCAGGTCGATCCCTGTATGGGACTGTTGCTCTGCTAACAGGCACTCTGAAGGAGGAGACGGAGATCGGGCGTGCTTTCCCTGACAGGGAGGCAGCCTCTCTAATCCTCCCAGAGCTGAGGAAAAAACCTCCTCTGTTACATACACAGGAGCAGGTGAACTGAGGACAGCCACAGTACCAAGTACCCCTGCGGGGTCTCTACGGTCACTTACCTCTGAACTTCAGGGGAGACTGGTGCAGCAGAAGTATGCCCAAGATCCTCCGAGCCCGATGAGACCCCCTTCGCTTCCTGGAAGATTCAGTTCCGGAGCTTCTGGACGGCATATTCCTAAGCCTAAAGCTGAGGTATTCCAGCCGTAATACACCACTTTTACTGAGAATAGTCTAGCACAATTGCTGCTATATCACAGTTGGTGTCTACTAATGTGCCTTTCTAGGGGATGCCTGTATCAACCGCTTGCTGTATGCCTTTAAATGTTGCCAGCTCTGTCTCTGTACTTCATAGCCAGCTCACTACAATATTGTGGTTTTTTTAAACTGCTGGGACGCCCGCACATGCGCAGAAGCGCTGCGGCGCGCACAGAGCGTCATCCCCCAGGCTCCGCCCCCTTTCCCGGCTCACCTCTATATATAGAGGCGCGTGCACGCGCGCGGCCACGTGCGCCTTCGGCGCTAATTTCAAAATATGTTAACAAGGGACAGGAGCCAGGGCCCCTCTTTGCCGCAGGCCGGGGGATGGACGAGCACTGCAACATGGCAGAGGAAGCAGTTTCCTATAAGAGAACTCACCATCTGCCTGGACTTTGCTCTGCTGAGAAGAAGCTAGTCCACATGACAAGAAAACATTCCACAGCGGCCTCTAGTGGACAAACACAGGTACCGCAGTCTAATATATTAAATATATATAAAAAAATTTTTTTTTTTTTTTTTTTTTTCTTGACCACCATTAAAAATTATTACATTTTTTTAGTAGTTACAGGCATGCACAGAATTTTGCGGGAATACCATTAGGTAACAGACAGAAAGACAAATTAGGCTTGGGGGTCCCCCAATAGAACCAAGTTCCTGGGGGCCCCCACTTACCTGTTCCCCGCCGCAGGACTTTGTTTGGTCCACAAAAGCCCAAACTTCACCTATCACGGCAGGCATTGTAATCAAACCTTCAGGGACCGGGTTCCCAAGGATTCCACTCACCTGGACCTGTATAGCACCCTGCACAGAAAACATCTTGGTCGTGGGTATGACCAGAGCTCTGGATCCCAGGGTCCAGCTCTCCTAAGAGAAGCATTACAGGCAAAACCTTGCTCTTCTCTGCAAGGCCCGGGTACCGACCGTTTAGCTATGAAGCTTTTTTGGTCGGATCCGGAATAGCTTACTGAGGCCCAAAAGAACCTGTACGCAAGCTCAGTGAAAAACACATGTTTCTTCTTGGCCAACACCTTAGACACTGGCAAAAAACTGAGGTGCTCCCGGATGGGAGGGGCTTATATAGGGGAGGGTACTTCCGGTTTTGGAAGTTGCCAGTGCCAGCACCTGACGGTATCTATATAACCCATTAGTAATGACTATGTCGCTCTGTGTCCCGTGATGTACGAGAAAGAAATGTGCTGAAAAACTCGGCTTATACTCGAGTATATACGGTATGTGTCAGGAAACAAATACAGCAAATGCTTATTCCCGTGCAGCCAATGCTTGTGCACATGCACCAGAACACAGACAAGCTCGGGCTAGCATCCAGCGTGCACTGACATGTTGGCGCATTGGAGTGCGCCAGCGCGCATCAGTGTGCATTGGCGCCAAGTTGCCTATTTAGAGGAGACCCTGGTGTGTGCTAATTGCGGGAATGTTCTTCAGCTGTCCCGTGATTTGTGTTCCTGTTTTTGCTGACTGAACTCCGATGCTGACCTGGCTGGTTCCTGACCTTGTTCTGTGGATTTTGGATACTGACCTCCGCTTGCCCCTGACTATTCTCTGCCTGCTTCACTGGTACTGACCTTGAACTGCTTACTGAACCTTGCTCTGCCTGCTTCCCAGGTGCTGTCTGCAGCCTGCTTTCTGACCACCCTGCTGCCTCCTCGTCTATGACCCAGGTTCACCTTGACTATGTCTCTGACTGTGGCAATCACCTGCTACTAGAGCTGCACAAATCTGGGAAAAATAAGAATCCCAATTTTGTTTTGCTTAGAATAAAGATCACGTTTCTCGCGGCGTAACATCATCTTCCACATTATACAAAAGAATTGGGCTAACTTTACTGTTTGGTTTTTTTTTTCATTAAAGTGTTTATTTCTCAAAAAAAAATTAATTTAAAGCGGAGGTTCCGGCAAATTTTTATTTTTTTTTAAAAGCCAGCAGCTATTAATACTGCAGCTGCTGACTTTTTAAAAAATGGACACTTACCTCTCCAGCGCGCCAGCGATGTCGGCAGACGAGGTCGAGCAGTCGCTCGGTCCTCGGATGCTGCCGCCGCCGCCATTCTCGTTGAGGGAATCAGGAAATGAAGCCTTGTGGCTTCACTGCCCGGTTCCCTACTGAGCATGCGCGAGTAGCGCGGCGCACCATCACTGGTCCCCGCTCTCTCCTGGGAACAGTGTGTTTCCCAGAAGACAGCGGGGGGGGGGGGGGTGTGGGTAGGGGCGTGACTGCCGCAGTGTGTATTCTCAGAAGTGGGTGCAAATACCTGTCTTAGACAGGTATCTGCACCCCCCACCCCCCTGAAAGGTGCCAAATGTGACACCGGAGGGGGGGGGGGTTCCGAAAGGCAGAAGTTCCATTTTTGGGTGGAACTCCACTTTAAAAGACTGCTGTGCAAATACAGTGCGACATAAAATATTGCAACAACCACCATTTTATTCTCTAGGGTCTCTGCTAAAAAAAAAAGGGATTTTTATAACAGCTTACCTGTAAAATCCTTTTCTTGGAGTACATCACGGGACACAGAGCGACTTAGTCATTACTAATGGGTTATATAGTTTACCTTCAGGTGTTGGCACTGGCCAATTCCAAACCGGAAGTACCCTCCCCTATATAAGCCCCTCCCACCCGGGAGCACCTCAGTTTTGTAGCCAAGCAATAAGTGTCCCAAAAAGAGGGGTGGGAGCTCTGTGTCCCGTGATGTACTCCAAGAAAAGGATTTTACAGGTAAGCTGTTATAAAAATCCCTTTTTCTTTTTCGTACATCACGGGACACAGAGCGACTTAGTCATTACTAATGGGACGTCCCAAAGCAATGCCAAATGAGGGGGGGGTACATAAGCTGGGCGCCATCAGGCATGAGGATCTTTTGCGGCCTGCAACACACTGCGCCCAAAGGCGACATCCTCCTGACTTCTAACGTCTACCTGATAGAATCTAGTAAACGTGTGTACCGAAGACCATGTTGCGGCCTTACATACTTGAGCCAGGGAGGCCTGGTGATGCACTGCCCATGAAGTTCCAACCGCTCTTGTGGAGTGCGCTCTAACTTTGAACGGAGGCGGTCTCTTTCTCAAGCCATAGGCTTGTATTATGACCTGTCGAATCCACTTGGCTAAAGTAGATTTTGATGCTGCCTGACCCCTTCTGGGGCCTTCCGGCAGAACAAACAAAGAATCCGTTCTGCGAATCTGAGCAGTGGCTTTTAGATAAGCTTTAACTGCTCTTACCACATCCAAAGAATGTAATAACTTTTCCTCTACTGAGCTAGGTTTGGGGAAAAAAGAAGGAAGAACCACATCTTGGTTCAAATGAAACCTCGATACCACCTTAGGAAGAAAGGCTGGATGAGGACGTAATACTACTCTGTCCTTATGGACAACCAGATATGGCTCCCTACAGGACATAGCTGCTAATTCCGATACTCTTTTAGCCGAACAAATGGCTACTAAGAAAACCAATTTCCTGGTGAGAAGAACCAAGGAAATGTGTTGTAATGGTTCAAACGGTTGTTTCTGTAGAACCGACAGAACCAGGTTTAAGTCCCAAGGACATATGGGAATACTAACCGGAGGGCTAATACGCATCACTCCTTGTATAAAGGCTTTGACTAGTGAATGCGAAGCCAAGGGCCTTTGAAAAAATATTGACAAGGCTGAAATCTGACCCTTGATAGTACTCAAGGCCAGCTTCCTATCTACAGCCCACTGTAGGAAGTCCAGAATCCTCCCTATCATGTACTTACGTGGATGCCATTTCTTGGTCTCACACCACGTAATGTACGCTTTCCAGATCCTATAATAGATCTGCCTGGATACCGGTTTCCTGGCATTGATCATGGTAGATACCACAGAATTAGAGAGCCCTCTCTTTTTCAGAATGTGGGCTTCAATAGCCAGGCCGTCAAACCTAGGGCTGGTAAGGAAGGGTGGTATATCGGTCCTTGCGACAGCAGGTCCGGACGAAGTGGGAGGGTCCAAGGACTCCTCACTGACATTTTTACAATCTCCGCGTACCATGCCCTTCGGGGCCACGCTGGAGCCACCAGAATCACTGGTTTCTTTTCTACCCTGATTCTGCGGAGTAATCGCGGGTAACAATTGTGGCGGTGGGAATGCATATATCAGCTTGAACCGATCCCAAGGGAACACTAGGGCATCCGAGCCGCAAGCTAGGGGATCCCTTGTGCGAGACACAAACCTGTCCACCTTTGCGTTGAATCTGGATGCTAGCAGATCTACATCCGGTGTTCCCCACCGCTGGCATATTGCCTGGAAAACCTCGGGGTGAAGAGACCATTCCCCCGGGCATAATTGTTGGCGACTTAGAAAGTCCGCTCTCCAATTTTCCACTCCTGGGATGAAAACCGCGGATATGGCTGGGACATATCTTTCTGCCCACTCCAGGATGCAATTTGCTTCCTTCTGGGCTGCACGACTTTTGGTGCCACCCTGATGATTGATATATGCCACTGCCGTGGCATTGTCTGATTGAATTCTGACAGGGGACCCCTGGAGTTTGGATGTCCATGCTACTAGGGCATACCGGGCTGCTCGTATCTCTAAGAGATTGATGGGCAGGGCCTTTTCTGCTTCTGACCACCTGCCCTGGAGAGACCATTGCTCCAGCACTGCCCCCCAGCCGATGAGGCTGGCATCTGTAGTGACCACCTTCCAAGAAACCGGACTGAAGGGTTTCCCTCTTTCCAGATTCTGGGGCACCAACCACCAATGGAGGCTCTTGCGAACGGAAGGGGACAGGGACATTGGTAAGTCTAAAGCCTGAACTTTTTTGTTCCAGGCTGACAGTATGGCCCTTTGCAAATTCCTTGAATGGAATTGACCGTAGGGTACCGCTTCGAATGAAGCCACCATCTTTCCCAGCAGCCTCATGCAGAGACGTATGGATGGTTTTCTTTTTGTACCCACTAAGTGGGTCAAATTTCTTAAAGACGACACCTTCTCTGGAGGTAAGAAAATCTTTCTCTGATTTGAATCCAGCCTTAGCCCTAAGTATTCCAGACTTTTGACTGGTCTTAGAGCTGACTTGTCCCGGTTGATAATCCAACCGTGATATTCCAGATACTCGATTGTCTTGTGAATAGCTACTTCCAGCTTTTCCACTGAGTGGTCTATTAGTAGCAGGTCGTCTAGATATGCCATTATCGTTACACCCTGTGTTCTTAGATTGGCCAATAATGGGGCCAGAATTTTTGTGAACACTCGTGGTGCTGTGGCCAGACCGAAAGGTAAGGCTCTGAACTGAAAATGGCGCCCTTCTACTGCAAAGCGTAGAAATTTCTGATGGGCCGGAAAGATGGGAATATGCAGATAAGCATCCCTTATGTCGATCGAGGCTAGCCATTCCTGCCCTTGTAGGGCGGTGGCCACTGATCGGATCGACTCCATCCGAAAGGTCCTGATATTTAGGAACTTGTTTAGCCCTTTTAGATTTAATATGGGCCTCACGTCCCCATTTGGTTTGGGGACTGTGAAAAGGTTCGAGTAAAACCCGAATCCGCTTTCTTCCAGGGGAACCTTCATGATTACCCCTTGGAGCAATAGTTGTTCTAGTGCCAGAAGGAGGGATCCTCTCTTTTGGGGATCTCTTGGCACGTTTGACCTCATAAATTGGGCAGGAGGAGTGCCTTTTAACTCCAGCTTGTATCCCAGACTTACTGCGGAGAGCACCCATCTGTCTCTGATGGTGTCCCGCCAGGTCTCTGTGAACAACTGAAGTCTTCCCCCCACCCGATTGAGCGGGGGCAATACTTCATGCCTTAGGGGGAGGTTTTGTACCTCTCTTGATCCAGGGCTTCTTGTTACCCTGTGATTGTCCCTGATTTCTGCCCCCTGAATTTGACCGCGGAGGCCGTCGGAACTGCTTCACAGCCGATGTGCCCGGGACTGGAGAGGTAGGCCTCTTAAAAGAAGGACTTCTACCCTTGTTCTTAACCGGTAAGAGTGAACTTTTACCGGCAGAAATTTTCTGGATATATTTGTCCAGATCTTCTCCAAATAAGCGTTCTCCATGAAATGGGAAGCTAACCAGCAGTTTTTTACAGGGAGCTTCAGCAGACCAGTTTTTGAGCCACAGAAGCCTACGCATATGTACTATAGACAGCGTAAAGCGGGAGGCCTGTTGGATTGTATCCTTTATGGCGTCCACCGCAAAACACAAGGCTCTAGGCAGGTCAGCTAGGGCATGAGCCTGCTGATCTGGTAAGTCCCTTAAGACTTGTTTCAACTGATCTTTCACTGCTTGGCAGACTCCAATCGCTGCTACCGCAGGTTGTGTCACCATACTTGCTGTAGAGAAAGCAGATTTTAGTAAAGACTCCAATTTTTTATCTATTGGGTCTTTGAACATTGGAACATTATCTACTGGACATGTCAGTGATTTGTTAACAGAAGAGATGGCTGCGTCCACTATAGGGACCCTCCATTTTCTTATGAACTTATCCTCCATGGGATAGATCACCGGAAATCTCTTGGGGGGAGCAAATATTTTATCAGGATGCTCCCAATCCTGGTAAATAAGCCCTTCTAATAAAGGGTGGATTGGGAAGGAACAGACCGCCTGGGGAGCTTTTAGCGACCCCAGCGAGGAAACCGTAGTGGATGGTGGTTCCGCCAGAGGCATTTTAAATGCTGATCGGACCATGTTAGTCAGAGACTGAACCCATAATCTTTCAGCCTGAGAAGCTGAGAAAGGTTCTTCCACTGTTGATTCCTCTATAAGTGAATCAACCTCATCCTGATCCCCTTCAGGTAGGTCGATCTCTGTGTGGGGCTGTTCCTCCACTAACAGGCACTCTGAAGGAGGAGACGGAGATCGGACGCGCTTTTCCTGTGACAGGGAAGCAGCGATCAATGCTGTTAATCTCTCTTCCAATCCTCCCAGAGTTGAGGATAAAACCTCCTCTGTTATATATACAGGAGCAGGTGGACTGGGGACAGCCGCAGCACCAGGCATTCCTGCGGGGTTTCTACGGCTACTGACCTCTGCATTCTCAGGGGAGATTGGTGCAGTGCAAGCATGCCCAATATCCTCAGAGCCCGATGGAGACCCCTTTGGCTTCCTGGAAGATCTATTTCCGGAGCGTCTGGACGACATATCCTTTAAGCACAAAGCTGAGGTATTCCCGTCGTCATACACCAATTTTTGCTGGTAATAGTCTAACACAGGTGCTGCTATATACCAGCTGGTGTCCACTAAAGTGCCTTTCTATGGGGATGCCTGCATCAACCGCCTCTGTGTGCCACTGTTTGTTGCTAGCTCTGTTTGCATGCAGCTGACACTTGTACTGTGTCTTTTAACCATGCTGGGACGCCCGCACATGCGCAGAAGCGCCGCGGCGCGCATCGAGCGTCATCCACCCGCCCCGCCCCTTTTTTTTATAGGAGGCGCGTGCGCGCGCCCGTGCGCCAATGGCGCCCTTTTCGAAAACCAACAGAGGACTAGGAGCCAGGGCCCTTTTTGCCGGAGGGCCTGTGCGGTGGATGAACGCAGCAACAGGGCAGAGGAAGTGGATTCCCTCAGAGAAACTTACCAGCTGCCTGGATCTTTTGAGTTGAGAAAACCAAAGATCCACATTTACAAGAAAAATGGACTACAGCGGCCTCTAGTGGTTTAACACAGGTACCGCGGTCCCTGTTTTTTTTTTTTTTTTTTTCTTGACTACTATTAAAATTTTACATTTTCAGTAGTTATAGGCAAACACAGATATTTAGCGGGAATACCGTTAGGTAACAGACAGAAAGACAAATTAGGCTTGGGGGTCCCCCAATAGAACCAAGTTCCTGAGGGCCCCCACTTACCTGATCCCCGCCGCAGGACTTTGTTTGGTCCACAAAAGTCCAAACTTCACCTATCACGGCAGGCATTGTAATTAAACCTTCAGGGACCGGGTTCCCAAGGATTCCACTCCCCTGGACCTGTATAGCACCCTGCACAGACAGCGTCTTGGTCGTGGGTATGACCAGAGCTCTGGATCCCAGGGTCCAGCCCTCCTAAGAGAAGCATTACAGGCAAAACCTTGCTCTTCTGCTGCAAGGCCCGGGTACCGACCGTTTAGCTATGAAGCTTTTTTGGTGGGATCCGGAACAGCTTACTAAGGCCCAAAAGAACCTGTACGCAAGCCCAGTGAAAACACATGTTACTCTTTGGCCAACACCTTAGACACTGGCAAAAAACTGAGGTGCTCCCGGGTGGGAGGGGCTTATATAGGGGAGGGTACTTCCGGTTTGGAATTGGCCAGTGCCAACACCTGAAGGTAAACTATATAACCCATTAGTAATGACTAAGTCGCTCTGTGTCCCGTGATGTACGAAAAAGAAATAAAGATTTTAACTTGAAACTAACAAGTGTCAGAAAAAGGTTTAGTCTTTAGTGGTTAAACTTTCCTCATTTACAGACCGAAGTTTATTTCTTTGACCTAAAGAACAAAACATTACAATGTTTATAGTTAGCTCAGCGGCTGAGGAATGTTGTGAAACTTGGCCGACTGCCTGTTTGTTTTTGACAGCTGTCGGCTTCAGCAGAGAACTCTGCATAGAATCGGGAAAATGCTTTAAGATCGCGGGGGGGGGGGGGGGGGGGGGGGGGAATTGCGATCTCGATTCTTACCAATTACACGTGCAGCTCTACCTGCTACCAAGCTACTGCCACCCGTGCTTTTTTGAGCCCTGTACCTATGACACCACATTCAGGGTGCTCGGGCCAGAGCCGCAAGGGAAGGTACATGACATGATGGCCCTAGAAATATTCCTCTCACTCCAGCCTGGGTAGGGATACTGGATGGGTATTACACAATCACGTATGCATGCATCCAAAGTGTCCTTATGTTAACGTATGTGTGTGGAGGCAGGGCTCATTTAACCCTTTGGCTGACAGTTTGATTTTTTATTTTGTTTCCCTTCATTTTTTTTGAAAACATTAAAATGCAAATTTTAGGCCTGGAGGTTAGTTAAAACCCCCAAAACATGATACATATATTTACTGACTACAGAGACCCCGAATAATAAAATGATGGTAGCTGCATTTGTTATGCCACACAGTAATAAGGCAACTGTTTATCAAACCCATATTTTTAATAAAGAATACACTGAAGCTATTTTAGTACAAACAAAAATATTATAGCACACAAGGTTCATTTTTTTTAAATAACAAACATGTCATACTTACCTCCACTGTGCAGTTTGTTTTGCACAGAGTGGCCCCCGATCCTCCTCTTCTGAGGTCCCACGGCGGCTGTCTCGGCTCCTCCCCTCAATAGCTAACCCCCTCAGGGAAGCTCTCTCCCGAGGGGATTACCTTGCGGGCGCTCTCTGGTCTCATACACTCGGCGTCTATAGACGCTATCAATCTATCCAATCAATGCCGAGACTCCGTAGAGAAGAGAATGCCGGGGACGAGCCGAGCAGGTGAACGGGCTCAGGTAAGTAAAACGGGGGGGCCAGTCATTGCCAGGTGTTTTTTGACCTTAATACGTAGGATGCATTAAGGGGAAAAAACACAAATCTTTACATCCCATTTATTAGATACCAAACATGTCAAGCCTTAAAGGGGTTGTAAAGACAGAAGGTTTTTTAACCACTTCCCTACCCGCCCATAGTAATGACGTCCACAGATGGGATCTCCCATCCTGGGTGGGCGTCATATGACCTCGGCTTTGTGGGGGGATATCTGAATGATAGGTGCAGCTAAAGGCATCATTCAGATATCCTTGTCTTCAGCCGGTGATTCTGCGCACCATAAGAACGATCATAGCGGCGGGGGACATCCCCCCCTCCCGCCGCCATCCGGTGCTTCTCCGGGCTCTCCCGTGCCATCGGGGGGCCCGGAGAATGAATCGTCCGGCGCCGGAGGTGAAGCATAGAGATGACTGGTGACCAGATGGTCACCAGTCATCTCTATGACCGTCGGAGGCTTCTCAGAAGTAAACAAAGCCGCCATTGCGGCTAGTAAGCATGAGATCTGTGAATTTTTTTTCACTGATCTCATGCTTTCCAGCCTGGAGGAGAGATGTGGGGTCTTATTGACCCCGCATCTCTCCATAAAGAGGACCTGTCACACAGCATTCCTATTCCTTGTAATAGGAATAAAAGTGATCAAAAAAAATAAAAAATTTTTTTTTTAAAAGTGTAAAAATAAAAAAATTAAGTAAAATAAAAAAAAAATTATTAAAAAAAAATTATTTTGTTTGTATTTTTTAATTTATGAAACCATTTCTTCCCCCAAAAAAGGCGTTTGAAAAATTATTGCGCAAATACCGTGCAAGAAAAAAAGTTGCAATGACCGTCATTTTATTCCCTAGGGTGTCTGCTAAAAAAACATATATAATGTTTGGGGGTTCTGAGTAATTTTCTAGCAAAATAATGATGATTTGTACATGTAGGAGAGGAGTGCCAGAATAGGCCCGGTATTGAGGTGGTAAAAAAAAGCCCCGGGGTTGAAGTGGTTAATCTTAATGCATTCTCCAGAAAAAAATCAAAAATCCCCTTGCAGTAGGGCTGTGCCCGTACTGCAAGTGGTACTTGCAAGTTTTTATATAGGGGAGAAATAAGGGGAGATATACTTACCTGATCCTCCTTTCCTCCCTGCACAAGACCAGTCCCTGCAGCTCCTGTCCCCAGCGCTCCAGTGGTCTTAAGTGGTGGGCTGTTCTTGACATCATCAAGTCCAGAGCAGGCTCCATAGACTTACTCTGGATGTGAGGATGCCAGGAACAGTCCACCGGTGGACTGTGGAGGGGACTGCCATTTGACGGGGGACTGGAGGATCAGGTGAGTATAAGGCTTTCTCCTCTCCCCCAGACAAAACGAATACTTAACCCTTGCAGTGCGGGCACAACCCCACTGGCTATGGAAAACTTTTTTTTTGTCCACAGTTGGGCTATAAAATTGCACACGCCCATAAAACGCTGACAAACTACAGTACCCAAAATTGTCCATAGGTATGTCTATGGACACACAGAGCGAGCCCACACCAGTGCCCCCATAGTAAGCAACTTGCTATATTGGGCACTTGGTGGGGGGGGGGGGCAGGAGCGCAAGTGGGAGACCCTAGAAAAGAAGGATCAAAGCTGCTCTGTGCAAAACTTTTGCACAGAGCAGGCAAGTATATCAAGTTTGTTATTTAAAAAAAAAGAAAAAAGAAAAAAATGTCATCCTTTATGATTACTTTAATGTGAACCTATTAAAGATAGCTAGAAAAGTATATCTAAAGCCAATTTTAAGTTTTGGATAGTTTCTAAATTTGGCTAGATACTTTTAAAGGAGAAGTATGGTCAAAGCTTTTTTGTCTATACTTTCCCTATGGATCCCAGTTAATTCTGCACTCCTGAGATCTGTTTTTCAGCCAACAGTGGGCTGAAGCCCCCTGTCGACTGACGCCAAAGAGCCGGTCCAGGTTCTGGAAAGACCCCCACCATATGGTCAGGATCCACCCACAAGCTTGGATCGGCACCTGGTTCAACTTCTCAGCGATCCGCCAAGAGCCTGAGCCAGACTTTTCCGCCCCATTCAAAGCCCAGAGCTCCAGTGAGCGTAGGGGGGCTGGGCGCTCACGAGGGGGAGAACTGAGTGATTAGCAGTGTTTGATCGCTCATTTCTCACTACAGAGCCGGCGGGGGACAGATGCAGCATTGAATCGATGCTGCATCAACCTAGGCGAGTATAAATGTTTGTTTTTTTCCAAAGCCATATGTCTCTTCTAACCACTTCCCGACGCAGCGATCTGTGGGCACATGCGCGCGTGCCCATTCGCTAGCGGGGGCGCCAATCAGCGGGTCCGGTGGACTCGATGTCCGCCGGCCCCCCGCGATCGCGCTACAGAGAGCCAGAACGGGGATTTGCCAGTGTAAACAAACAGATCCCCAGTCTGACAGGGGAGAAGAGTGAAATTTGCTGTTCCTAGTGATTAGGAACAGCGATCTCTCTGTACTCCCTGTCAGTCCACTCCCCCCACAGTTAGAAAGAACCTCCCTAGAGAACATTTAACCCCTTGATCGCCCCCTAGTGTTAACCCCTTCCCTGCCAGTCACATTTACACAGTAATCAGTGCATTTTTATAGCACTGATCGCTGTATAAATGTCAATGGTCCCAAAAAAAGTGTCAAAAGTGTCCGCCGCAATGTCGCAGTCCTACTAAAAAATCACAGATCACTGCCCATACTAGTAAAAAATAATAATAATAATAATAATGCCATAAATCTATCCCGTTTTGCAGATGCGATAACTTTTGCGCAAACCAATCAATCAATATGCGTCAATTGAGATATTTTTTTGCAAAAATACAGTACCGTATATACTTGAGTATAAGCCGAGTTTTTCAGCCCTTTTTTTTTTTTAGGGCTGAAAATGCCTGCCTCGGCTTATACTCGAGTCTGTTTTTTTTTGTACCTGAATTCTTGACAGGCGTCCATTTTTTTTTTAAAGTCGCGGCTTCCGCCTGGCGTTCTGTTCCGTGATAGGCATTTGACACTGTGTTCTGCCTATCACGGAGGTCCTCTCATCCTCGGACTCAGTTTCCCAGCACTGTGTTCAGTGTTCCGCCAATCACGGACATCCTCTTGTCCGAGGATGAAAGAAGGTCTGTGATTGGCGGAACACTGAACACAGTGCCTGCTGGGAAACTGAGTCCGAGGATGAGAGGACCTCCGTGATAGGCGGAACACAGTGTCAAATGCCTATCACAAAACGGAACGCCAGGAGGAAGCCCCAACTTTTAAAAAAATGGATGCCTGTCAAGAATTAAGGTACTCAGGCACAGTGAGACTGCAATGGGCAGAGTGAAGTATGGCACAGAGTGAGGTATGGCACAGAGTGAGGTATGGCACAGAGTGAGGTATGGCACAGTGAGACTGCAATGGGCACAGTGAGACTGCAATGGGCACAGTGAGGCGTGCAACTGGGCATTGTTGACCCTCTTTTCCGCTTACAGTAGCTGCTGCATTCTCACCCTTGGCTTATACTCGAGTCAATACCTTTTCCCATTTTTTTGTGGTAAAATTAGGTCCTCGGCTTATACTCGAGTATATACGGTATGTAGAAGAATACATATTGGCCTAAACTGATTAATTTTTTTAATTTTTTTATTTATTATAGCAAAAAGTAAAAAAAAAAAAACATTGTTTTTTTCTCAAAATTGTCGCTCTTTTTTTGTTTGTTTATAGCGCAAAAAAATGCAGAGGTGATGAAATACTACCAAAAGAAAGCTCTATTTGTGGGGGGGGGGACATCAATTTTGTTTGGGTACAACGTCGCACGATCGCGCAATTGTCAGTTTAAGTGACGCAGTGCCGTTTTGCAAAAAATGGCCTGGTCATTAAGGAGGTAAATCCTTCCAGGGCTGAAGTGGTTAAAGGCTTTTGTAAGCTGAGGCTGCAGCCTTCCCTATTACAATGCTGAGACTGATCAGGTGATGACGGTGAAGGAAGACCTTCCCACTCAACAATCAATTGGAGACAGTGCTGGCCAGGCTTACACAAGACCCTACTGAACACAACTAGCTAAGAATCTGCGGTAGAGCTTGATAAAAATCCCTTTCAATGTACATAGTTTGCTTGGCAGCGATTTCTCCACTTGCTGGACTTTCCCGGGACGCTGACAAAATAGGATTTTTATAACAGCTTACCTGTAAAATCCTTTTCTTGGAGTACATCACGGGACACAGAGCGACATAGTCATTACTAATGGGTTATATAGTTACCGTCAGGTGCTGGCACTGGCAACTTCCAAAACCGGAAGTACCCTCCCCTATATAAGCCCCTCCCATCCGGGAGCACCTCAGTTTTGTAGCAAAGCAATAAGTGTCCCCAAAGAGGGGCGGGAGCTCTGTGTCCCGTGATGTACTCCAAGAAAAGGATTTTACAGGTAAGCTGTTATAAAAATCCTATTTTCTTTCTCGTACATCACGGGACACAGAGCGACATAGTCATTACTAATGGGATGTCCTAAAGCAATGCCAAATGAGGGGGGGGATACACCATATAAGCTGAGCGCTATCAGACATGAGGATCTTTTGCGGCCTGCAACACACTGCGCCCAAAGGCGACATCCTCCTGACTTCTAACGTCCACCTGGTAGAACCTAGTAAACGTGTGTACTGAAGACCATGTTGCGGCCTTACAGACCTGAGCCAGGGAGGCCTGGTGATGCACTGCCCATGAAGTTCCAACTGCTCTCGTGGAGTGCGCCCTAACTTTGAACGGAGGCGGTCTACTTCTCAAGCTATAGGCTTGCATAATGACCTGTCGAATCCACTTGGCTAAAGTAGATTTTGACGCTGCCTGACCCTTTCTGGGGCCTTCCGGCAGAATAAACAAAGTATCCGTTCTGCGAATCTGAGCAGTGGCTTTTAGATAAGCTTTAACTGCTCTTACTACATCCAAAGAATGCAATAACTTTTCCTCTACCGAAGTAGGCTTGGGGAAAAAAGAAGGAAGAACCACATCTTGGTTCAAATGAAAACTCGATACCACCTTAGGAAGAAAGGCTGGATGAGGACGTAACACTACTCTGTCCTTATGGATAACCAGATATGGCTCTTTACAGGACATAGCTGCTAATTCCGACACTCTTTTAGCCGAACAAATGGCTACTAGAAAAATCAATTTCCTGGTGAGAAGCACCAAGGAAATATGCTGTAATGGTTCAAATGGTTGTTTCTGTAGAACCGACAGAACCAAGTTTAGATCCCATGGACATATGGGAATATTAACCGGAGGACTAATACGCATCACTCCTTGTATAAAGGCTTTGACTAGTGAATGCGAAGCCAAGGGCCTTTGAAAAAATATTGACAAGGCCGAAATCTGACCTTTGATAGTACTCAAGGCAAGCTTCCTATCTACAGCCCATTGTAGGAAGTCCAGAATTCTACCTATTACGTATTTACGTGGATGCCATTTCTTGGCTTCACACCAGGCGATGTACGCCTTCCAGATTCTATAGTAGATCTGCCTGGATACCGGTTTTCTGGCATTGATCATGGTAGACACCACAGCATTAGAGAGCCCTCTCTTTTTTAGAATGTGGGCTTCAATAGCCAGGCCGTCAAACCTAGGGCTGGTAAGGAAGGGTGGTATATCGGTCCCTGCGAAAGCAGGTCCGGACGATGTGGGAGGGTCCAAGGACTCCCCACAGACATTTTTACGATCTCCGCGTACCATGCTCTTCGGGGCCACGCTGGAGCCACCAGAATCACTGGTTTCTTTTCTACCCTGATTCTGCGGAGTAATCGAGGTAACAATTGTGGCGGTGGGAATGCATATATCAGCTTGAACTGATCCCAAGGGAACACTAGGGCATCCGAGCCGCATGCTAGGGGATCCCTTGACCAAGAGACAAACCTGTCCACTTTCGTGTTGAACCTGGATGCTAGCAGATCTACATCCGGTGTTCCCCACCGCTGACATATTGTCCGGAAAACCTCGGGATGAAGGGACCATTCCCCTGGGCATAATTGTTGGCGACTTAGAAAGTCCGCCTTCCAATTCTCCACCCCTGGAATGAATACCGCAGATATGGCTGGGACATATCTTTCTGCCCATCTCAGGATGTAATTTACTTCCCTTTGGGCTGTACGACTCCTGGTGCCCCCCTGACGATTGATATATGCCACTGCTGTGGCATTGTCTGACTGAACTCTGACAGGGGACCCTTGGAGTTTGGATGTCCATGCTACTAGGGCATACCGGGCTGCTCGTATCTCTAAGAGATTGATGGGCAGGGCCTTTTCCGCATCCGACCATCTGCCCTGGAGAGACCATTGCTCCAGTACTGCTCCCCAGCCTATAAGGCTGGCATCTGTAGTGACCACCTTCCAGGAAATCGGACTGAAGGATTTCCCTCTTTCCAGATTCTGGGGAACCAACCACCAGCGGAGGCTCCTGCGAACGGAAGGGGACAAGGACATTGGTAAGTCCAGAGCCTGAACTTTCTTGTTCCAGGCTGACAGTATGGCCCTTTGCAACTTCCTTGAATGGAATTGACCGTAGGGTACTGCTTCGAATGATGCCACCATTTTTCCCAGTAGCCTCATGCACAGGCGTATGGATGGCTGTCTTTTTGAACCCACTAAGTGGATCAAATCTCTCAAAGACGACCCCTTTTCTTGAGGCAAGAAAATCTTTCTCTGGTCTGAATCCAGCCTTAGCCCCAAGTATTCCAGACTTTTGACTGGTTTTAGGGCTGACTTGTCTCGGTTGATAATCCAACCGTGATATTCCAGATACTTGATTGTCTCGTGAACAACCACTTCTAGTTTTTCCACTGAGTGGTCTATCAGCAACAAGTCGTCTAGATATGCCATTATCGTTACACCTCGTGTTCTTAGATTGGCCAATAATGGGGCCAGAATTTTTGTGAACACTCTTGGTGCTGTGGCCAGACCGAAGGGTAAGGCTCTGAACTGAAAATGGCGCCCTTCTATCGCAAAGCGTAGAAATTTTTGGTGGGCTGGAAAGATGGGGATGTGCAAATACGCATCTTTGATGTCGATCGAGGCTAACCATTCCTCCCCTTGTAGGGCAGTGGCTACCGTTCGGATCGACTCCATCCGGAAAGTCCTGATATGCAGGAATTTGTTTAGCCCTTTTAGATTTAATATGGGCCTCACGTCCCCGTTTGGCTTCGGAACTGTAAAGAGGTTTGAGTAAAACCCGAACCCCCATTCTTCCAGGGGGACCTCTATAATTACTGCTTGAAGCAATAATTGTTCCAGTGCCAACAGGAGGGATCCTCTCTTCTGGGGATCCCTTGGCACGTTCGACCTTATAAAGCGGGAAGGAGGGGAGTTTTTTAACTCCAATTTGTATCCCAGATTTACTGCGGAGAGCACCCATCTGTCTCGGATCGTGTCCCGCCAGGTTTCTGTGAACAACTGAAGTCTTCCCCCCACCCGATTGGGTGGGGGCAACCCTTCATGCATTTGACTTTGGGGGAGGTTTTGTACCTCTCCTGCTCCAGGGCTTCTTGTTACCCTGCAACTGTCCCTGATTTTTACCTCCGGGATTTGACCGGGGAGGCCGTCGGAACTGTTTCACAGCCGATGTCCTAGGGACTGGAGAAGCCGGCCTCTTAAAAGAGGGACCTCTAACTCTATTTTTGACCGGCAAGAGTGTACTTTTACCGCTGGAAATTCTCTGGATATACTTGTCCAGGTCTTCCCCGAATAAACGCTCCCCATGAAATGGGAAGCTGACCAGCAATTTTTTACAGGGAGCTTCAGCAGACCAGTTTTTGAGCCATAGAAGCCTGCGCATATGTACTACAGACAGCGTAAGGCGGGAGGCCTGATGGATTGAATCCTTTATAGCGTCCACCGCAAAGCATAAGGCTCTAGGTAGATCAGCTAGAGCAAGAGCCTGCTGATCTGGCACGTCCCTTAAGACCTGTTTCAACTGATCCTTCACTGCTTGGCAGACCCCTATAGCTGCCACTGCTGGTTGTGTCACCAATCCTGCTGTAGAAAAAGCAGATTTCAATAAGGACTCCAATTTTTTATCTATTGGGTCCTTGAACATTTGGACATTTTCCACCGGACATGTCAGTGATTTATTCACACAAGAGATGGCTGCGTCCACTGTAGGGACCTTCCATTTTCTGACGAACTTATCCTCCATAGGATAGACCACCGGAAATCTCTTGGGGGGAGTAAATATTTTGTCAGGATGCTCCCAATCCTGGTAAATGAGCCCCTCCAATAAAGGATGGATCGGGAAAGAACAAACAGTCTGGGGAGCTTTTAGCGATCCCAACAAGGAGACAGAAGAGGAGGATGGCTCCGCAAGTGGCATTTTAAATGCTGATCGGACCATATTAGTCAGGGACTGCACCCATAACCTCTTAGCATGTGATGCTGAGAACGGCTCCTCCACTGTTGATTCCTCTACAACCGAATCAACCTCATCCTGATCCCCCTCAGGTAGGTCGACCTCTGTATGGGACTGTTGCTCTGTTAACAGGCACTCTGAGGGAGGAGACGGAGATCGAGCGCTTTTCTCCTGTGACAGGGAAGCAGCAATTAGTGCTGACAATCTCTCTTCCAGCCCTCCCAGAGCTGAGGAAAAAACCTCCTCTGTTACATACACAGGAGCAGGTGAACTGGGGACAGCCACAGTACCAGGTACTCCTGGGGGTGCCCTACGGTCACTAACCTCTGATTCTTCAGGGGAGACTGGTGCAGCCAAAGCATGCCCAAGATCCTCAGAGCCCGATGGAGACCCCCTATTCCTCCTGGAATTTCTAGTCCCGGAGTTTTTAGACGGCATATTCCTAAGCCACAAAGCTGAGGTATTCCAGCCGAAAATACACCAGTTACTGATAATAGTCTAGCATAAATGCTGCTATATAAACAGTTGGTGTCTACTAATGTGCCTTTCTAGGGGATGTCTGTATCAACCGCTTGCTGTATGCCTTTAAATGTTGTCAGCTCTGTCTCTGTACTTGATAGCCAGCTTACTGCAATAATGTGGCTTTTTAAAACCTGCTGGGACGCCCGCACATGCGCAGAAGCGCTGCGGCGCGCACAGAGCGTCATCCCCCAGGCCCCGCCCCTTTCTTTTTCGTACATCACGGGACACAGAGCGACTTAGTCATTACTAATGGGTTATATAGTTTACCTTCAGGTGTTGGCACTGGCCAATTCCAAACCGGAAGTACCCTCCCCTATATAAGCCCCTCCCACCCGGGAGCACCTCAGTTTTTTGCCAGTGTCTAAGGTGTTGGCCAAAGAGTAACATGTGTTTTCACTGGGCTTGCGTACAGGTTCTTTTGGGCCTTAGTAAGCTGTTCCGGATCCCACCAAAAAAGCTTCATAGCTAAACGGTCGGTACCCGGGCCTTGCAGCAGAAGAGCAAGGTTTTGCCTGTAATGCTTCTCTTAGGAGGGCTGGACCCTGGGATCCAGAGCTCTGGTCATACCCACGACCAAGACGCTGTCTGTGCAGGGTGCTATACAGGTCCAGGGGAGTGGAATCCTTGGGAACCCGGTCCCTGAAGGTTTAATTACAATGCCTGCCGTGATAGGTGAAGTTTGGACTTTTGTGGACCAAACAAAGTCCTGCGGCGGGGATCAGGTAAGTGGGGGCCCTCAGGAACTTGGTTCTATTGGGGGACCCCCAAGCCTAATTTGTCTTTCTGTCTGTTACCTAACGGTATTCCCGCTAAATATCTGTGTTTGCCTATAACTACTGAAAATGTAAAATTTTAATAGTAGTCAAGAAAAAAAATAAAAAACAGGGACCGCGGTACCTGTGTTAAACCACTAGAGGCCGCTGTAGTCCATTTTTCTTGTAAATGTGGATCTTTGGTTTTCTCAACTCAAAAGATCCAGGCAGCTGGTAAGTTTCTCTGAGGGAATCCACTTCCTCTGCCCTGTTGCTGCGTTCATCCACCGCACAGGCCCTCCGGCAAAAAGGGCCCTGGCTCCTAGTCCTCTGTTGGTTTTCGAAAAGGGCGCCATTGGCGCACGGGCGCGCGCGCGGGCGCGTGCACGCGCCTCCTATGAAAAAAAAGGGGCGGGGCGGGTGGATGACGCTCGATGCGCGCCGCGGCGCTTCTGCGCATGTGCGGGCGTCCCAGCATGGTTAAAAGACACAGTACAAGTGTCAGCTGCATGCAAACAGAGCTAGCAACAAACAGTGGCACACAGAGGCGGTTGATGCAGGCATCCCCATAGAAAGGCACTTTAGTGGACACCAGCTGGTATATAGCAGCACCTGTGTTAGACTATTACCAGCAAAAATTGGTGTATGACGACGGGAATACCTCAGCTTTGTGCTTAAAGGATATGTCGTCCAGACGCTCCGGAAATAGATCTTCCAGGAAGCCAAAGGGGTCTCCATCGGGCTCTGAGGATATTGGGCATGCTTGCACTGCACCAATCTCCCCTGAGAATGCAGAGGTCAGTAGCCGTAGAAACCCCGCAGGAATGCCTGGTGCTGCGGCTGTCCCCAGTCCACCTGCTCCTGTATATATAACAGAGGAGGTTTTATCCTCAACTCTGGGAGGATTGGAAGAGAGATTAACAGCATTGATCGCTGCTTCCCTGTCACAGGAAAAGCGCGTCCGATCTCCGTCTCCTCCTTCAGAGTGCCTGTTAGTGGAGGAACAGCCCCACACAGAGATCGACCTACCTGAAGGGGATCAGGATGAGGTTGATTCACTTATAGAGGAATCAACAGTGGAAGAACCTTTCTCAGCTTCTCAGGCTGAAAGATTATGGGTTCAGTCTCTGACTAACATGGTCCGATCAGCATTTAAAATGCCTCTGGCGGAACCACCATCCACTACGGTTTCCTCGCTGGGGTCGCTAAAAGCTCCCCAGGCGGTCTGTTCCTTCCCAATCCACCCTTTATTAGAAGGGCTTATTTACCAGGATTGGGAGCATCCTGATAAAATATTTGCTCCCCCCAAGAGATTTCCGGTGATCTATCCCATGGAGGATAAGTTCATAAGAAAATGGAGGGTCCCTATAGTGGACGCAGCCATCTCTTCTGTTAACAAATCACTGACATGTCCAGTAGATAATGTTCCAATGTTCAAAGACCCAATAGATAAAAAATTGGAGTCTTTACTAAAATCTGCTTTCTCTACAGCAAGTATGGTGACACAACCTGCGGTAGCAGCGATTGGAGTCTGCCAAGCAGTGAAAGATCAGTTGAAACAAGTCTTAAGGGACTTACCAGATCAGCAGGCTCATGCCCTAGCTGACCTGCCTAGAGCCTTGTGTTTTGCGGTGGACGCCATAAAGGATACAATCCAACAGGCCTCCCGCTTTACGCTGTCTATAGTACATATGCGTAGGCTTCTGTGGCTCAAAAACTGGTCTGCTGAAGCTCCCTGTAAAAAACTGCTGGTTAGCTTCCCATTTCATGGAGAACGCTTATTTGGAGAAGATCTGGACAAATATATCCAGAAAATTTCTGCCGGTAAAAGTTCACTCTTACCGGTTAAGAACAAGGGTAGAAGTCCTTCTTTTAAGAGGCCTACCTCTCCAGTCCCGGGCACATCGGCTGTGAAGCAGTTCCGACGGCCTCCGCGGTCAAATTCAGGGGGCAGAAATCAGGGACAATCACAGGGTAACAAGAAGCCCTGGATCAAGAGAGGTACAAAACCTCCCCCTAAGGCATGAAGTATTGCCCCCGCTCAATCGGGTGGGGGGAAGACTTCAGTTGTTCACAGAGACCTGGCGGGACACCATCAGAGACAGATGGGTGCTCTCCGCAGTAAGTCTGGGATACAAGCTGGAGTTAAAAGGCACTCCTCCTGCCCAATTTATGAGGTCAAACGTGCCAAGAGATCCCCAAAAGAGAGGATCCCTCCTTCTGGCACTAGAACAACTATTGCTCCAAGGGGTAATCATGAAGGTTCCCCTGGAAGAAAGCGGATTCGGGTTTTACTCGAACCTTTTCACAGTCCCCAAACCAAATGGGGACGTGAGGCCCATATTAAATCTAAAAGGGCTAAACAAGTTCCTAAATATCAGGACCTTTCGGATGGAGTCGATCCGATCAGTGGCCACCGCCCTACAAGGGCAGGAATGGCTAGCCTCGATCGACATAAGGGATGCTTATCTGCATATTCCCATCTTTCCGGCCCATCAGAAATTTCTACGCTTTGCAGTAGAAGGGCGCCATTTTCAGTTCAGAGCCTTACCTTTCGGTCTGGCCACAGCACCACGAGTGTTCACAAAAATTCTGGCCCCATTATTGGCCAATCTAAGAACACAGGGTGTAACGATAATGGCATATCTAGACGACCTGCTACTAATAGACCACTCAGTGGAAAAGCTGGAAGTAGCTATTCACAAGACAATCGAGTATCTGGAATATCACGGTTGGATTATCAACCGGGACAAGTCAGCTCTAAGACCAGTCAAAAGTCTGGAATACTTAGGGCTAAGGCTGGATTCAAATCAGAGAAAGATTTTCTTACCTCCAGAGAAGGTGTCGTCTTTAAGAAATTTGACCCACTTAGTGGGTACAAAAAGAAAACCATCCATACGTCTCTGCATGAGGCTGCTGGGAAAGATGGTGGCTTCATTCGAAGCGGTACCCTACGGTCAATTCCATTCAAGGAATTTGCAAAGGGCCATACTGTCAGCCTGGAACAAAAAAGTTCAGGCTTTAGACTTACCAATGTCCCTGTCCCCTTCCGTTCGCAAGAGCCTCCATTGGTGGTTGGTGCCCCAGAATCTGGAAAGAGGGAAACCCTTCAGTCCGGTTTCTTGGAAGGTGGTCACTACAGATGCCAGCCTCATCGGCTGGGGGGCAGTGCTGGAGCAATGGTCTCTCCAGGGCAGGTGGTCAGAAGCAGAAAAGGCCCTGCCCATCAATCTCTTAGAGATACGAGCAGCCCGGTATGCCCTAGTAGCATGGACATCCAAACTCCAGGGGTCCCCTGTCAGAATTCAATCAGACAATGCCACGGCAGTGGCATATATCAATCATCAGGGTGGCACCAAAAGTCGTGCAGCCCAGAAGGAAGCAAATTGCATCCTGGAGTGGGCAGAAAGATATGTCCCAGCCATATCCGCGGTTTTCATCCCAGGAGTGGAAAATTGGAGAGCGGACTTTCTAAGTCGCCAACAATTATGCCCGGGGGAATGGTCTCTTCACCCCGAGGTTTTCCAGGCAATATGCCAGCGGTGGGGAACACCGGATGTAGATCTGCTAGCATCCAGATTCAACGCAAAGGTGGACAGGTTTGTGTCTCGCACAAGGGATCCCCTAGCTTGCGGCTCGGATGCCCTAGTGTTCCCTTGGGATCGGTTCAAGCTGATATATGCATTCCCACCGCCACAATTGTTACCGCGATTACTCCGCAGAATCAGGGTAGAAAAGAAACCAGTGATTCTGGTGGCTCCAGCGTGGCCCCGAAGGGCATGGTACGCGGAGATGGTAAAAATGTCAGTGAGGAGTCCTTGGACCCTCCCACTTCGTCCGGACCTGCTGTCGCAAGGACCGATATACCACCCTTCCTTACCAGCCCTAGGTTTGACGGCCTGGCTATTGAAGCCCACATTCTGAAAAAGAGAGGGCTCTCTAATTCTGTGGTATCTACCATGATCAATGCCAGGAAACCGGTATCCAGGCAGATCTATTATAGGATCTGGAAAGCGTACATTACGTGGTGTGAGACCAAGAAATGGCATCCACGTAAGTACATGATAGGGAGGATTCTGGACTTCCTACAGTGGGCTGTAGATAGGAAGCTGGCCTTGAGTACTATCAAGGGTCAGATTTCGGCCTTGTCAATATTTTTTCAAAGGCCCTTGGCTTCGCATTCACTAGTCAAAGCCTTTATACAAGGAGTGATGCGTATTAGCCCTCCGGTTAGTATTCCCATATGTCCTTGGGACTTAAACCTGGTTCTGTCGGTTCTACAGAAACAACCGTTTGAACCATTACAACACATTTCCTTGGTTCTTCTCACCAGGAAATTGGTTTTCTTAGTAGCCATTTGTTCGGCTAAAAGAGTGTCGGAATTAGCAGCTATGTCCTGTAAGGAGCCATATCTGGTTGTCCATAAGGACAGAGTAGTATTACGTCCTCATCCAGCCTTTCTTCCTAAGGTGGTATCGAGGTTTCATTTGAACCAAGATGTGGTTCTTCCTTCTTTTTTCCCCAAACCTATCTCAGTAGAGGAAAAGTTATTACATTCTTTGGATGTGGTAAGAGCAGTTAAAGCTTATCTAAAAGCCACTGCTCAGATTCGCAGAACGGATTCTTTGTTTGTTCTGCCGGAAGGCCCCAGAAAGGGTCAGGCAGCATCAAAATCTACTTTAGCCAAGTGGATTCGACAGGTCATAATACAAGCCTATGGCTTGAGAAAGAGACCGCCTCCGTTCAAAGTTAGGGCGCACTCCACGAGAGCGGTTGGAACTTCATGGGCAGTGCATCACCAGGCCTCCCTGGCTCAAGTATGTAAGGCCGCAACATGGTCTTCGGTACACACGTTTACTAGATTCTATCAGGTAGACGTTAGAAGTCAGGAGGATGTCGCCTTTGGGCGCAGTGTGTTGCAGGCCGCAAAAGATCCTCATGCCTGATGGCGCCCAGCTTATGTACCCCCCCCTCATTTGGCATTGCTTTGGGACGTCCCATTAGTAATGACTAAGTCGCTCTGTGTCCCGTGATGTACGAAAAAGAAAAAGGGATTTTTATAACAGCTTACCTGTAAAATCCTTTTCTTGGAGTACATCACGGGACACAGAGCTCCCACCCCTCTTTTTGGGACACTTATTGCTTGGCTACAAAACTGAGGTGCTCCCGGGTGGGAGGGGCTTATATAGGGGAGGGTACTTCCGGTTTGGAATTGGCCAGTGCCAACACCTGAAGGTAAACTATATAACCCATTAGTAATGACTAAGTCGCTCTGTGTCCCGTGATGTACTCCAAGAAAAGGATTTTACAGGTAAGCTGTTATAAAAATCCCTTTTTTTCCGGCCACCTCTATATATAGAGGCGCGTGCACGCGCACGCGCGCGGCCACGTGCGCCTCGGCGCTAATTTTCAAACATGGAAACCAGGGACAGGAGCCAGGGCCCCCTTTGCCGCAGGCCGGGGGATAGACGAACACTGCAACATGGCAGAGGAAACAGTTTCCTGTAGGAGAACTCACCAGCTGCCTGGACTTTGCTCTCTGAGAAGAAACTAGTCCATATGACAAGAAAAACATTCCACAGCGGCCTCTAGTGGACAAACACAGGTACCGCAGTTTAATATACTAAACATATATAAGAAAACATTCTCTTTTTTTTTTTTTTTTTTCTTGACCACCATTAAAAATTATTACATTTTTTTAGTAGTTACAGGCATGCACAGATATTAGCGGGAATACCGTTAGGTAACAGACAGAAAGACAAATTAGGCTTGGGGGTCCCCCAATAGAACCAAGTTCCTGGGGGCCCCCACTTACCTGTTCCCCGCCGCAGGACTTTGTTTGGTCCACAAAAGCCCAAACTTCACCTATCACGGCAGGCATTGTAATCAAACCTTCAGGGACCGGGTTCCCAAGGATTCCACTCCCCTGGACCTGTATAGCACCCTGCACAGAAAACATCTTGGTCGTGGGTATGACCAGAGCTCTGGATCCCAGGGTCCAGCTCTCCTAAGAGAAGCATTACAGGCAGAACCTTGCTCTTCTCTGCAAGGCCCGGGTACCGACCGTTTAGCTATGAAGCTTTTTTGGTCGGATCCGGAATAGCTTACTGAGGCCCAAAAGAACCTGTACGCAAGCTCAGTGAAAAACACATGTTTCTTCTTGGCCAACACCTTAGACACTGGCAAAAAACTGAGGTGCTCCCGGATGGGAGGGGCTTATATAGGGGAGGGTACTTCCGGTTTTGGAAGTTGCCAGTGCCAGCACCTGACGGTAACTATATAACCCATTAGTAATGACTATGTCGCTCTGTGTCCCGTGATGTACGAGAAAGAAAACACTGCGACCTCCGCAGCCTTTGGAAGGGATGATGTGACGGTACAACTCATTAGTATTCTTTCTTTACAGAATGCAGGTAAACGGCTTGGAGGAGACCTATTTGTCCCCATGGGACAGAATGCTCTGTTCTTAACGTATAAAGAAAAAATGCCATTTAAGTGAGCAATCAGCACATTGCACTGCTGACCTCCAACACCGAACACAATGTTCTCTGCATAAAAAACAGCCGCCGACTTGGCAGTTGGCTTCCACAAATGAACCTCAGCGAGGACGAGGATAAAAGCAGTAAGACAAGTTCAGCCGGATCATTTTAAAGCAGCTATTTCCAACCAGGTTTAGGAAGGGCTTCCTTGAGCTGCAGCTAACTGACCTTCCATCTGATGGTGCCTGCAGGGTGGGTGTGGCTTGGCGATGGCAGCATGAAGATAACACCTCGTGTGTCAAAGAACTCACCTTGCCGGACGTGTTGTTTGTCGCCTTGGTGCACGCTGATGTGTGCATTCCGGTGCGCTCTGTTGTGCATGCTCCTGTGCGCGTTAGTTCACGTCCCGGACTACGGGCGCGCGATGGTGTGCCTGGGCGCGCCCGCATGTGCCGATGCGCGCCAAACAGTCCATTTAAACCCCTGGAATACTTCAGACCGGTGCTGTCTGATCTGCAGCTCCCTGTGTACCCTGCCCCTGCTATTTGCCTGAACCTTGACCTTTTGACCACCCATCTTGTGACTTCTCCTGCCTTCCGCCGGCATCTGACCACGGCTTGCCTTTGACCCTGAACCTGCCTGCTCCTCTGTACCACGTTGTCTGACCGTTGCCAACCTTGCCTGTTATTTGACCATTCTTCCCTGCACCTGCCCAGCTTCACTCTCCAGTATACCTGCCTACCTGCCTGCAGCTTGTGTGGTTCATCTCCCCTTCTGCATCCAGATCCTGAGCCGTCTTCCAGCAACTACTCACCAGGCTCTCTTACCCTTCCGCACTCCTGTGCCTCCTGTCTGCACTACCAGGGGCCGCAAGTCGGATCCGTACGGGGGACCTTCCTCTGCTCCATTGGGCTCGTCGATCAGGTACGTGCAAGTCTGACATCGTGTGAACTCTACCAGGCGCCCTCGTCTCTTGCACCTATTACAGCAGTGATTAAACACTAAGAAAGTGTGAAACTAGTCAGCTCTAACCAGAATTTTGTGACTTGCTGTGCTGTATTTGGATTTTTGAAGATTTTACATAATAAAGGCTTTTTATTGGAGTGCTGCTGTCCAGAAGACTTGATCTTTTGTTTTACCTATTACAGCAGTACAGCAAACCCGTTCCAGATCTGGGGCTGCAAAGCTCAGAGACCCACTGTAAAGAAATTTGCTCCGTCTATGGCCGGCCTTGCCCACCTAGAGCAGCCTGTCCAAGGTAACGCCTGGAGTCATTCTTTTGCAGAGAACTGGAGGAGCTGCGAGCAGAAGTATCGCATACGGTTACCAAAATAGAGACCCCAGAGCAGGAGCAGCCTTTCTTAACCTTTCGAACACAGGGGACCCCTTGTAAACACTTTCCATACTCAGGAAACCACTGCTAAAAATGACTATATCTACAATTTATGATACATTAGTGTTATGGTCAGTCGGAAAAAAAGGGATTTTTATAACAGCTTACCTGTAAAATCCTTTTCTTGGAGTACATCACGGGACACAGAGCAACTTAGTCATTACTAATGGGTTATATAGATTACCTTCAGGTGCTGGCACTGGTGACTTCCAAACCGGAAGTACCCTCCCCTATATAAGCCCCTCCCATCCGGGAGCACCTCAGTTTTGTAGCAAAGCAATAAGTGTCCCTAAAAGAGGGGTGGGAGCTCTGTGTCCCGTGATGTACTCCAAGAAAAGGATTTTACAGGTAAGCTGTTAAAAAAATCCCTTTTTCTTTTTCGTACATCACGGGACACAGAGCGACTTAGTCATTACTAATGGGACGTCCCAAAGCAATGTCAAATGAGGGGAGGGATACACCATACATAAGCTGGGCACCATCAGGCATGAGGATCTTTTGCGGCCTGCAACACACTGCGCCCAAAGGCGATATCCTCCTGACTTCTAACGTCCACCTGGTAGAATCTAGTAAACGTGTGTACTGAAGACCATGTTGCGGCCTTACAGATTTGAGCCAGGGAGGCCTGGTGATGCACTGCCCATGAAGTTCCAACTGCTCTTGTGGAGTGCGCCCTAACTTTGAACGGAGGCGGTCTCCTTCTCAAGCCATAGGCTTGTATTATGACCTGTCGAATCCACTTGGCTAAAGTAGATTTTGACGCTGCCTGACCCTTTCTGGGGCCTTCCGGCAGAATAAACAAAGTATCCGTTCTGCGAATCTGAGCAGTGGCTTTTAGATAAGCTTTAACTGCTCTTACTACATCCAAAGAATGCAATAACTTTTCCTCTACCGAGCTCGGTTTGGGAAAAAAAGAAGGAAGAACCACATCTTGGTTCAAATGAAACCTCGATACCACCTTAGGAAGAAAGGCTGGATGAGGACGTAATACTACTCTGTCCTTATGGACAACCAGATATGGCTCCTTACAGGACAAGGCGGCTAATTCCGATACTCTTTTAGCCGAACAAATGGCTACTAAGAAAATCAATTTCCTGGTGAGAAGAACCAAGGAAATGTGCAGCAATGGTTTAAATGGTTGTTTCTGTAGAACCGACAGAACCAGGTTTAAGTCCCAAGGACATATGGGAATACTAACCGGAGGGCTAATACGCATCACTCCTTGTATAAAGGCTTTGACTAATGAATGCAAAGCCAAGGGCCTTTGAAAAAATATTGACAAGGCCGAAATCTGACCCTTGATAGTACTCAAGGCAAGCTTCCTATCTACAGCCCACTGTAGGAAGTCCAGAATCCTACCTATTACGTACTTACGCGGATGCCATTTCCTGGCTTCACACCACGCGATGTACGCCTTCCAGATCCTATAATAGATCTGCCTGGATACCGGCTTCCTGGCATTGATCATGGTAGATACCACAGGATTAGAGAGCCCTCTCTTTCTTAGAATGTGGGCTTCAATAGCCAGGCCGTCAAACCCAGGGCTGGTAAGGAAGGGTGGTATATCGGTCCCTGCGAAAGCAGATTCGGACGATGTGGGAGGGTCCCAGGACTCCCCACTGACATTTTTACGATCTCCGTGTACCATGCCCTTCGGGGCCACGCTGGAGCCACCAGAATCACCGGTTTCTTTTCTACCCGGATTCTGCGGATTAATCGCGGTAACAATTGTGGCGGTGGGAATGCATATATCAGCTTGAACTGATCCCAAGGGAACACTAGGGCATCCGAGCCGCAAGCTAGGGGATCCCTTGTGCGAGACACAAATCTGTCCACCTTTGCGTTGAATCTGGATGCTAGCAGATCTACATCCGGTGTTCCCCACCGCTGGCATATTGCCTGGAAAACCTTGGGGTGAAGAGACCATTCCCCCGGGCATAACCGCGGATATGGCTGGGACATTCCCATTCCAGGATGCAATTCGCTTCCCTCTGGGCTGCACGACTCCTGGTGCCACCCTGATGATTGATATATGCCACTGCTGTGGCATTGTCTGATTGAATTCTGACAGGGGACCCTTGGAGTTTGGATTTCCATGCTACTAGGGCATACCGGGCTGCTCGTATCTCTAAGAGATTGATGGGCAGGGCCTTCTCTGCTTCTGACCACTTGCCCTGGAGAGACCATTGCTCCAGTACTGCCCCCCAGCCTATGAGGCTGGCATCTGTAGTGACCACCTTCCAAGAAACCGGACTGAGGGGTTTCCCTTTTTCCAGATTCTGGGGCACCAACCACCAATGGAGGCTCTTGCGAACGGAAGGGGACAGGGACATTGGTAAGTCTAAAGCCTGAACTTTTTTGTTCCAGGCTGACAGTATGGCCCTCTGCAAGTTCCTTGAATGGAATTGACCGTAGGGTACCGCTTCGAATGAAGCCACCATTTTTCCCAGCAGCCTCATGCACAGGCGTATGGATGGTTTTCTTTTTGTACCCACTAAGTGGGTCAAATCTTTCAAAGACGACACCTTCTCTGGAGGTAAGAAATCTTTCTCTGATTTGAATCCAGTCTTAGCCCCAAGTATTCCAGACTTTTGACTGGTTTTAGGGCTGACTTGTCTCGGTTGATAATCCAACCGTGAGATTCCAGATACTTGATTGTCTTGTGAACGACCACTTCTAGTTTTTTTCACTGAGTGGTCTATCAGCAACAAGTCGTCTAGATATGCCATTTATCGTTACACCTTGTGTTCTTAGATTGGCCAACAGTGGGGCCAGAATTTTTGTGAACACTCGTGGTGCTGTGGCCAGACCGAAGGGTAAGGCTCTGAACTGAAAATGGCGCCCTTCTACTGCAAAGCGTAGAAATTTCTGGTGGGCCGGAAAGATGGGAAAATGCAGATAAGCATCCCTTATGTCGATCGAGGCTAACCATTCCTGCCCTTGTAGGGCGGTGGCCACCGATCGGATCAACTCCATCCGAAAAGTCCTGCTATGTAGGAACTTGTTTAGCCCTTTTAGATTTAATATGGGCCTCACGTCCCCATTTGGTTTGGGGACTGTGAAAAGGTTCGAGTAAAACCCGAACCCGCTTTTTTCCAAGGGAACCTTCATGATTACCCCTTGGAGCAATAGTTGTTCTAGTGCCAGAAGGAGGGATCCTCTCTTCTGGGGATCGCTTGGCACGTTTGACCTTATAAAATGGGCAGGAGGAGTGTCTTTTAACTCCAACCTGTATCCCAGACTTACTGCGGAGATCACCCATCTGTCTCTGATGGTGTCCTGCCAGGTCTCTGTGAACAACTGAAGTCTTCCCCCTACCCGATTGAGTGGGGGCAACTGACTTGGGGGGAGGTTTTGTACCTCTCTTGACCCAGGGTTTCTTGTTACCCTGTGATTGTCCCTGATTTCTGCCTCCTGGATTTGACCGCGGAGGCCGTCGGAACTGTTTCACAGCCGATGTGCCAGGGACTGGAGAAGTAGGCCTCTTAAAAGGAGGACTTCTACCCTTGTTCTTAACCGGCAAGAGTGTACTTTTACCGGCAGAAATTTTCTGGATATACTTGTCCAGATCTTCTCCGAATAAGCGTTCTCCATGAAATGGGAAGCTAATCAGCAATTCTTACAGGGAGCTTCAGCAGACCAGTTTCTGAGCCATAGAAGCCTACGCATATGTACTACAGACAGCGTAAAGCGGGAGGCCTGTTGGATTGTATCCTTTATGGCGTCCACCGCAAAACACAAGGCTCTAGGTAGGTCAGCTAGGGCAAGAGCCTGCTGATCTGGTAAGTCTTTTAAGACTTGTTTCAACTGATCCTTCACTGCTTGGCAGACCCCAATCGCTGCTACTGCAGGTTGTGTCACCATGCTTGTTGTAGAGAAAGCAGATTTTTGTAAAGACTCCAATTTTTTATCTATTGGGTCTTTGAACATTGGAACATTATCTACTGGACATGTCAGTGATTTATTCACACAAGAGATGGCTGTGTCCACTGTAGGGACCCTCCATTTTTTCTTATGAACTTATCCTCCATGGGATAGATCACCGGAAATCTCTTGGGAGGAGTAAATATTTTATCAGGATGCTCCCAATTCTGGTAAATAAGCTCTTCCAATAAAGGGTGGATTGGGAAGGAACAGACAGTCTGGGGGGCTTTCAGCGACCCCAGCGAGGAGACAGCAGTGGTTGATGGCTCCGCAAGAGGCATTTTAAATGCTGATCGGATCATGTTAGTCAGAGACTGAACCCATAATCTTTCAGCCTGAGATGCTGAGAAAAGGTTCTTCCACTGTTGATTCCTCTATAACCGAATCAACCTCATCCTGATCCCCTTCAGGTAGGTCGATCTCTGTTGGGGCTGTTCCTCCACTAACAGGCACTCTGAAGGAGGAGACGGAGATCAGACGCGCTTTCCCTGTGACAGGGAAGCATCGATCAATGCTGTTAATCTCTCTTCCAATCCTCCCAGAGTTGAGGAAAAAACCTCCTCTGTTATATATACAGGAGCAGGTGGACTGGGGGCAGCCACAGCACCAGGTACTCCTGCGGGGTTCCTACGGCTACTGACCTCTGAAATTTCAGGGGAGATTGGTGCAATACAAGCATGCCCAAAATCCTCAGAGCCCGATGGAGACCCCTTTCGCTTCTTGGAAGACTTATTTCCAGAGCGTCTGGACGACATATCCTTTAAGCACAAAGCTGAGGTATTCCCGTCGTCATACACCAATTTTGCTGGTAATAGTCTAACACAGTTGCTGCTATATACCAGCTGGTGTCCACTAAAGTGTCTTTCTATGGGGATGCCTGCATCAACCGCCTCTGTGTGCCACCGTTTGTTGCTAGCTCTGTTTGCATCCAGCTGACACTTGTACTGTGTCTTTTATCCATGTTGGGACGCCTGCACATGCGCAGAAGCGCCGCGGCACGCATCGAGCGTCATCCACCCGCCCCGCCCCTTTCTTTTCATAGGAGGCGCGTGCACGCGCCCGCGCGCGCACCCGTGCGCCTTTTTTGAAACCAAGCAGGGACTAGGAGCCAGGGCCCTTTTTGCCGGAGGGCCTGTGCGGTGGATGAGCGCAGCAACAGGGCAGAGGAAGTGGATTCTCACAGAGAAACTTACCAACTGCCTGGATCTTTTGACTTTAAAAAGACAAAGATCCACATGACAAGAAAAATGGACCACAGCGGCCTCTAGTGGTTTAATATAGGTACCGCGGTCCTCTTTTTTTTTTTTTTTTTTCTTGACTACTATTAAAATTTTACATTTTCCAGTAGTTACAGGCATACACAGATATCAGCGGGAATACCGTTAGATAACAGACAGAAAGACAAATTAGGCTTGGGGGTCCCCCAATAGAACCAAGTTCCTGGGGGCCCCCACTTACCTGTTCCCCGCCGCAGGACTTTGTTTGGTCCACAGAAGCCCAAACTTCACCTATCACGGCAGGCATTGTAATTAGACCTTCAGGGACCGGGTTCCCAAGGATTCCACTCCCCTGGACCTGTATAGCACCCTGCACAGACAACATCTTGGTCGTGGGTATGACCAGAGCTCTGGATCCCAGGGTCCAGCCCTCCTAAGAGAGGCATTACAGGCAAAACCTTGCTCTTCTGTTGCAAGGCCCGGGTACCGACCGTTTAGCTATGAAGCTTTTTTGGTGGGATCCGGAACAGCTTACTAAGGCCCGTAAAAGAACCTGTACGCAAGCCCAGTGAAAACACATGTTACTCTTTGGCCAACACCTTAGACACTGGCAAAAAACTGAGGTGCTCCCGGATGGGAGGGGCTTATATAGGGGAGGGTACTTCCGGTTTGGAAGTTGCCAGTGCCAGCACCTGAAGGTAATCTATATAACCCATTAGTAATGACTAAGTCGCTCTGTGTCCCGTGATGTACGAAAAAGAAATGCTCCTTAGACTTGTGGTCATTGAGAAGAATTCCCCCTTTACAGATAGCCAAAAAGATCAATGGTGTTGGTGGGAACTTATCTGAGAAGCAGAATTTGCTCCTAATTTTACCACAAAAAACTGGGAAAACGTATTGACTCGAGTATAAGCCTAGGGTGTCCATCTGCATGCCTCACAGTGTCCATCTGCATGCCTTACTGTGCCTCACAGTGTCCATCTGCATGCCTTACTGTGCCTCACTGTGTCCATCTGCATGCCTTAGTGTGCCTCACTGTGTCCATGCCTCACTGTGTCCATGTGCATGCCTTACTTACTAAAGTCCCTTCTGCAAAAGAGCAAGGAGCGGAGAGGGAAAACAGTTAGGCTGGATTCACACATGTGCGGTGCTTCTAATAGACCCTTGCATCTTTTACCCAGTGCTGCACTGACGTTTCTGGATTCAGAGTCATGGGGAAAGCAAAAGAATTGTCAAAGGATCTGCAGGAAAAGGTAGTTGAACTGTATAAAACAGGAAAGGGATATAAAAAGATATCCAAGGAATTGAGAATAACAATCAGCAGTGTTCAAACTCTAATCAAGAAGTGGAAAATGAGGGGTTCTGTGGAAACCAAACCACGGTCAGGTAGACCAACTAAAATTTCAGCCACAACTGCCAGGAAAATTGTTCAGGATGCAAAGAAAACCCCACAAATAACTTCAGGTGAAATACAGGACTCTCTGAAAACATGTGGTATGGCTGTTTCAAGATGCACAATAAGGAGGCACTTGAAGAAAGATGGGCGGCATGGTCGAGTCACCAGAAGAAAGTCATTACTATGCAAATGCCACAAAGTATCCGGCTTACAATACGCAAAACGGCACAGAGACAAGCCTCAAACCTTCTGGCACAAAGTGATTTGGAGTGATGAGACCAAAATTTAGATTTTTGGCCACAACCATAAACGCTACATTTGGAGAGGAGTCAACAAGGCCTATGATGAAAGGTCCACCATCCCTACTGTGAAACACGGAGGTGGATAGCTGATGTTTTGGGGATGTGTGAGCTACAAAGGCACAGGAAATTTGGTCAGAATTGTTGGCAAGATGAATGCAGTATGTTATCAAAAAATACTGGAGGAACATTTGCATTCATCAGCCAGGAAGCTGCGCATGGGACGTACTTGGACATTCCAACATGACAATGACCCAAAACACAAGGCCAAGTCCACCTGTCATTGGCTACAGCAGAATAAAGTGAAGGTTCTGGAGTGGCCATTCCAGTCTCCTGGCCTTAATATCATTGAGCCACTCTGGGGAGATCTCAAACGTGCCGTTCATGCGAGACAGACCAAGAATTTACAGGAACTGGAGGCTTTTTGCCAAGAGGAATGGGCAGCTTTACCCTCTGAGAAGATAAAGAGCCTCATCCACAAATACCACAAAAGACTTCAAGCTGTCATTGATGTTAAAGGGGGCAAAAGACGGTATTAAGAACTCGGGTATGTAAACTTTTGATCAGGGTCATTTGCGTAGTTTCTCTTCTCATTATGATATAAAAAGAGTAAACACAGTTGATTGATAATAAATGGCTTCAGCCAAACACCAACCATTAATTAAGAAAAGTTTTTGTGTTATCATTCCTATTCTCTGAAAAATGGCCAAGAAATCATAAATTCTGCCAGGGTATGTAAACTTATGAGCACAACTGTGTAGATATATCTATATAGATTGTACATTCACATCCGTCCCTGCCCTCAAGGAGCTTACAATCTAAGGTCCCCAACTCACATCCTTACATACCAGGGCCACGTTAGAAGCAAGCTAATTAACCTATGAGCATCTCTTTGGAGAAATACTACTTCCTTACCGCCCACTGTGTATATGAAAAAAGGGGCTCTTGGGAGATGTAGTTCTGGGGGTGTCCCTACGTCGGTAGGAACTGAGCTCCAAGCAGCTGCCCCTGCAAGAATTTTACAAGCCTGGTGATGATGTTGTTACAGGGAGTAATAAAAGCTGTTCCTGTTGAGGAGCAAGGTAAATAAACTACCGGTATATTGAGACTGCCTCCCTGTTCTAGGGGGGGGAGAGATGGGAGATTTGGGGGGGGGGGGGGGTAATGCCTGGACAACCACTATGAATGGAGGACTGGACTGGCCGCAGTATCACTATAAACAAGCTGAGACTGGAGAATTTGCTCCAGAGTACAGGCTGTGATTACAGACAGTATAAAGAGACCCTTCCTTCCCATAAACATAATACAGAGACATTAACATACCTGCGTAGGTCATGTTTTTTGGATTTCCATAGGGAGTCCCTGGCTGTACAGGGCTGTAAACAGGATTCATTGTGGAAGACCAAAATCTCTGCAAAGACATAAAAAAGATACGCCCATCAATCAAACACAAGGATCAGATATCTATAATGGACATACAGTGCAGAATATTTAAGATTATATGAACATTTTTTAAATGACTGTAATTGGTATTTGCACGCTTTTAACCAAGTTTTTACCCCCCTTCATGATCAGACCATTTCTTTGCTATTTAGCACTGCGCTGCTTTAGCTGACAATCGTGCGGTCATGCAACACTGTACCCAAATAACATTTACGGTATATAATTTTTTTCACACAAGTAGAGCCAATAAATTGTTTGCCACAATGCACAGCATCGCAGTCACAGCTGTGTACAACCCCGAGTGTCTGCATGTCGGTGTTCAGGTGGGCGGCCAGGTAGTGGTAAAGACACCGCGAAACTGCCTGGTTTTGCTGCCCACTGGCCGCACGTGTGAATAAAGCATAAGGGCTCATTCGCACATGTGGTTGAGGGGGCGGTACAACCCTGCAGTTGAGCCAAGTTTTTTCTGCCCTCTAACCAAACCCCTCCCCTTAGCTACAGAGGCAGCGGCCAGCAGAGGTATACAAACTGCCATGGCAGGAATGATACTCCCCTGTGAATGTTGTCGCTCAGCTAACGCCCGGCAACTGCATGTAACGCACACGGCTGTGGTGCACTAGTGCCGAGGGTTTAAGGGGTTAAAGCGGTTGTAAACCCTCAAGGTTTTTACCTTAATCTATTCGATGCATTAAAGTGGTTGTAAACCCGGGAAATAAAAAAAAATAAAAAAAACACACCTGCAAGACAAAGCCATAGCATGACTAGCATACTAGGTCATTATGCATTACTTACCTTAGACCGAAGCCCCCGAAGCCGCCTTCGTCTCCCCCTCCGGCCGCAGACATCTCTCCACAGATACCCTGAAGGCTACTACTGGGTATCACCGCTCCGGCGCTGTGATTGGCCGGAGCGGCGAAGACGTCACTCCGAGCGTTGCCGGTTTTATCAATAGGATTCTCACTGTGCCTGCGCCATTGACAACGGTGTATACGTTTTGGCAAATTTTTCATAAACCCTGTAAGTTTAGGAGATATTGCAAACACCTACAGGTAAGCCTTAATCTAGGCTTACCTGTAGGTGTAACTTCTGAGGAAGGGTTTACAACCACTTTAAGGTGAAAAACCTCCTGTGATGCAGTTCCCCCCCAGAGCCCCCCTTTTACGTACCTGAACCCAGTCTTTCCAGCGACGAGGACGAGCACAGCAGCTCCAGCCGGTGTCTCAGGTCCAGATTTGATAGATTGGCAGCAACGAGAGCCAATACGCTGCAATCAATCAAATACAATGATGTGGGAGCCGGGGGGGGGGGGGGAGTATAAGCCAACCCGAATATAAGCCGAGGCACCTAATTTTACCACAAAAGAAAATGGGAAAACGTATTGACTCGTGTATATAATCCTAGGGTGTCCATATCTGCATGCCTCACTGTGTCCAATCTCCCTACCTTATCTTCTGCGCTGTGTCCATCTGCAGCCTAGGTTGAGGAGGAGGCATGGCTTTGTTACACTGCACGGCCGTCGACTAGACTGACGACACAGAGAGCAGATTCGACGCACAGAGCAGATTCGACGCACAGAGCAGATTTGACGCACAGAGCAGATTCGACGCAGACTCGAGTATAAGCCGAGAAGGGCATTTTCAGCACAAAAAAGTGTGCTAAAAAACTTGGCTTATACTCGAGTATATACGGTATATTTGTAACAACTGTCATTTTTGGTTTTGCCACCAAAATTTCCATTCGGCACACCTCTACTTGTCTCATTCGTAATGATTCGTTACAGAACAGAACCAAGTCTGTAATCAGGTTCACCGGAACGCTTGCAACCTGTACAGCTTAACCCCCGGAGGGCGCCGTTGTCGTTTTCCCTTCAGCAAAAGAGGCTTTTGTGTTTGAAAAAAAATAAGTCTGAGTTATAATTACACCAATTTTCTCCATACTATTCAAATGTGAGCGCACTACCTTCACATCTGAGATTTGCGGTTAATCTGAAATATGGCCGCCAGAAGCCTTGAAGGATTTCTGTAGCAGTGGCCCTGCGGCCTGCTGATAAGACGCTATCTGTAATGACATCAAAGAGAAGTCTTAATTCAATCTGTAGTATGTGACGGAGGAGATAACCGCATAGTCACTTCATCAAACCGCAGGAGCCGGCTGCGTTCTCGCGCTTATCTCCCAAAGGATCGCCGATCTCATGGAGGTCATCCGAGGACACCGGCGTATAGATGATACTCTCCCCTCCTGGGCTTGTCACCCTTTAAAAATCATAATCTATTATCAAAACCCCAACGGAAAAAAAATAAAATAATCTGAGACGGAGTTGGAATTTGTGGCCGGGTTTGCCGGAATCCGGCCTGGGGAAAGTGGAAGTGACGGGTCCCCAGACGCCCCTGCATGGAGGATTTTATCTACACAGATTTTTGCCGCTAGACGTCTTTTGTCTTATTTTCTGGGGTGGCTGCCGACAGCTCTCTGCAGCTACAAATCACTGCAGCAAATGGGAAAGCCGATGGATTTCTAACCAATTCACAGCTAAAAATAAGACTGAGCAGCACAATCACCGAAACTACGAAGAAATTGTCATTTTAAGCAATAAAAAAAAAAAAAAAAGGTCAGGGCTCTTCCGTGCCCCTGATGGCTGCGCAGAGCGAGGGGGTAGAAAAGTAAAAGGTGGGTATGAGGAAGGGAGAATTAACCACTTGAAGACCAGGCCTTTTCTGGCACTTTTTGTTTAAATCAGTATTTTTTGCTAGAAAAAAATAAACATTATATGTGTTTTTGTTTTTTTTTGTTTTAAAGTGATTGTAAAGTTAGGTTTTTGTTTTTTTTTAAATAACAAACATGTCATACTTACCTCCACTGTGCAGTTCGTTTTGCACAGAGTGGCCCCGAACGCCGTCTTCTAAGGTACCCCGGCTGCTCTTGCGGCTCCTCCCCACATCAGATAACCCCCTAGGAGAAGCTCTCTCCCAGGGGGGGTTACCTTACGGGCACGCTCCCGAGTCATTCATTTGGCGTCCATAGCCGTTGAATGTATGACTCGGCCCCGCCCCCCGGCGCCATTGGATTTGATTGACAGCAGCGGGAGCCAATGGCTGCGTTGCTATCAATCTATCCAATCAAGAGCCAAGAACCCCGGGCAGAGATACAGCGCGTCCTTGTCGCGGGACATTCCAGGCCTCAGGTAAGTAAAACGGGGGAGGGGGGGGCTGGGGGTCGGTTACTGTCAGATGTTTTTTCACCTTAATGCATAGGATGCATTAAAGGGGAGTTTCAGCCTTTTTTATGTTTATTAAAAGTCAGCAGCAACAAAAAGTGTAGCTGCTGGCTCTTAATAAACAGACACTTACCTGCTCCACTGTCCAGCGATGGACCGCCCGGAGCGTTGGTCCTCGCCCCTGGCGCCTCCATTCACATTGTGGGCACCCGACCGTGACAGCTTTCAGCTTCACGGCCGGGCGTGCACTGCGCATGCGTGAGTCGCGCTGCACCCTAGGAGTGGACAGGCGATCGCCTGGGACCTGTCACGTGTCCCAGGTGGTCGCCTACAGGGAGGGGCCGCCTAAGCGGTCCCTGGGCGGGAGGAGGAAGTGGGACAGGAAGTGGGACCGAAGCCCCCACCCCCCCCCCAAAAAAAAAATTACATGCCAAATGTGACATGTAAGGGGGCGAGGAGTGGACAAAGCGGAAGTTCTATTTTTGGGTGGAACTCCGCTTTAAAGGGTTTGTAAAGCTTTGTGTTTTTTCACCTTAATGCATCCTATGCATTAAGATGAAAAAATACCTTGCACTGTTCTGCATGTAGGAGCAGATGCCTGAAAACGTATGAAAAAGCCAAAGTGTGCATGGACACATTGGCCAACATGGAGGGGAGTTTCTAGGCAGAACAAAAATAAGAGCTCAAAAGCCTGTGGGAGCCGCTTCTTTGAGCTGCAGTGTGCATGAGCCCTTTTTTTCTATTACAAGGCCTCACATCTCTTCTTTACCTTTAAAAGCAAAAGATCAAAGCTATTATTATTTTTTTGAACTTTTGTTTAAACAAAAAAAAAAAAAATTGTTTACTTCCACCAAAGACCAGACGTCATGACATTGTTCCGGTCCTACAAGGCCATAGAGGCGATCTGGTCTCTGGTAGCCTCTGTGACCAGCCGGCCACACCGTTGGATCGTTTCTCAGGCGCACCGGTAAAAACGGTAAGCCTGAGAAACACTGGCGAGCGGCGGAAAAGTGTGGGGGTGGAAAGCAATCCAGCGGTGAATGAGCCGCCCAGAATGCTTTCATGAGGAAGCCAGCAACTGACTGAAATAAAAATACCAGGGGTTATGACTGATAATATCTTCAGTCATAACCCCCGGCAAACCACTTGCAAACCACAACTTATATATACACTTGCGCCAGCACAATCATCGAAACTGCTAAAAAAAAACATGGTCATTTTAAGCAGAGCCCTTCCTAGCACCTGGTGGCTGTACCGAGCGAAGGGGTAGCAAAGGAAAGGTGGGTATGGGGCGCTGGGAAAAGGAGCATTAAAATGAACCGGTTTTACCCAACATGCTTTGTGCTTTATTGGCTGCCAAGATGCCTGCAATGGACTGTGCCATACCTCCTCACTTTCAGAGATGAGAATGAGGAACACCAATGATAACAAAGTATGTAGGTAATGGACACACTCCTCTCTTTGCGCGGACCATGAAGAATTAATGTGCACGACCACATTCCCAATAAAGGCTTTTTAAAATAATAAAAGCAATAAATTAGAGGTTATATGTGGGGTATAGTGCAGGGGTCTCTAAACTACGGCCCACGGGACATATGCAAGGTTTTATCCAACCTTCATCTAGTGTCAGTGTCCTCTCACACAGGTCTTCAGGTCAGCCTATGGTTTCTGTTTCTCCCAAACACTCAACCCCACCCCAGTTGTGTTGTCATTGTAAATCCTTTGTTTGCTAGGACTGCCAGCATCCTAACAACCAATCACGTGCTTGCCCCAGCATTCCCGGGGGGGTAGCACTTCCTTCATCCAAGCCAGATCTGCCTCTGCCTGCTGCAGCAGCCAAGTTCCTGGGTTCTACAGGCTCCCAGCCATGCTACAAATGTGAGGTCAGGGTTGACTCTGAAATGGATTCTGATGTAAGGGAGGACTCTGATAAGGATGCAGATTTTAGAGGGGACTGGATTTAAGGGGGAACTCTTGACCTAAGGAAGAACTTTAATGCAAGGATGACTTTGATGGGGACTCTGATGTAAGAGGGGGCTCTTATGTAAGAGGGGGCTTTGATGGGGGCTCTGATGTAAGAGGGGGCTTTGATGTAAGAGGGGGCTTTAATGGGGGCTCTGATGTAAGAGGGGGCTTTGATGTAAGAGGGGGCTTTGATAGGGGCTCTGATGTAAGAGGGGGCTCTGATGGGGGCTCTGATGTAAGAGGGGGCGCTGATGTAAGAGGGGGCTCCGATGTAAGAGGGGGCTCTGATGTAAGAGGGGGCTCTGATGGGGGCTCTAATGTAAGAGGTGGCTTTGATGGGGGCTCTAATGTAAGAGGGGGCTTTGATGGGGGCTCTAATGTAAGAGGGGGCTTTGATGGGGGCTCTAATGTAAGAGGGGGCTTTGATGGGGGCTCTAATGTAAGAGGGGGCTTTGATGGGGGCTCTAATGTAAGAGGGGGCTTTGATGGGGGCTCTAATGTAAGAGGGGGCTTTGATGGGGGCTCTAATGTAAGAGGGGGCTTTGATGGGGGCTCTAATGTAAGATGGGGCTTTGATGGGGGCTATAATGTAAGAGGGGGCTTTGATGGGGGCTCTAATGTAAGAGGGGGCTTTGATGGGGGCTATAATGTAAGAGGGGGCTTTGATGGGGGCTCTAATGTAAGAGAGGGCTTTGACACGGCCGACTTGTGCATTTGACGTTCCTACGATGCGACAGAATTATTCGTACACGGTCAGAACGTATCGCTCGTCATTAAACATTTCATGAAGCAGACGCGGCGAAGGAGAAGATCTGCCTTCCACAATCACATATCTTACTGTAAATCTCTTCTCAGAGACGGGGGATTCTGAATAAAACAAACAAATCTTCCTCTGCAGGCGTGTGTACTACGGGAGGGACGCAATCCCCCTTCCTTCATCGTAGAAACCACCGCTAAGGGTCACATGTTCTTCGAAACCGACGCCTGGCGGGCATATACACCTCCTACTAATTTGTTTTTTAAGAAGAGATGAGTGAAGGCGGCTTATTATAGAAGTGGTGGGTACATCCTGGATTGAACACATTTATAGAACGCCGGTGACTGTAGACACGAACAGTGGACCAACAATAGAAAGGATTTCTTGCTGGCAGTTTCACGATGCTGAAAATACCTGGAGGAAAGTGTGCCAGGCTACCCACGGGCATCGCGTCGCGGGCTTAACCACTTAAAGACCGGGCCTATTTTTCAGTCTTGTGTTTACAAGTTAAAATCATTTTTATTTCCTAGAAAATTACTTAGAACCCTGAAACATTATATATTTTTTTCCTAACACACTAGAGAATAAAATGGCAGTCATTGCAATACTTTATGCCATACCGTATTTGCGCAGCGGTCTTACAAGCGCACTTTTTTTACTTAAAAAATAAAACAGTAAAGTTAGCCCAATTTTTTTTTATATTGTGAAAGATAATGTTATGTAGAGTAAATTGGTACCCAACATGTCACGCCTCAAAATTGCGCCCGCTCGTGGAATGGCGACAAACTTTTACCCTTAAAAATCTCCATAGGTGACATTTAAAAATGTCTACAGCAGGGGTGCCCAACCGCTGGCCCGCGGCGCCCTCTGATGTGGCCCGCCATGTCTTGCTCTGAGATGGCGGGTCGGCAACCCCAGATCGCGGGTCCCGACCCGCCATCTCCGAGCATTAGTGCGATGAACGGAGCCGCCGCTAGAGGAAGCAGAGCCGATGCTTCCTGAATACAGCCGGCTCCTTCACAGGCGGAGTGATACCAAATGTACTCTGCCTGTGACAGGAAGCTCTGCTCTCTACTGCAGCCGCATGCTTCTGTCACAATTATGTTCCGGGATGACAGGTCAGGACACGGGAACCCGCGATCTGGGACAGCAGCATCAATACCAGCCACCAGTATCAATACCAGCCACCTGTACCAGCCAACAGTACCAGTACCAGCCAGTAGTACCAGTCATCAGTACCGGCCATAAGTACTGCCAGCAGTACCAGTACCCGCCATCAGTACCAGCCAGCAGTATAAACCAGCAGTACCAGCCACCAGTATCAATACCAGCCAGCAGTACCAGTATCAACCAGCAGTACCAGTACCAGCCAGTAGTACCAGTCATCAGTACCGGCCAGAAGTACTGCCAGCAGTACCAGTACCCGCCATCAGTACCAGCCAGCAGTATAAACCAGCAGTACCAGTACCAGCCAGCAGTACCAGCCACCAGTATCAATACCAGCCAGCAGTACCAGTATCAACCAGCAGTACGAGTACCCGCCATCAGTACCAGTCATCAGTACCAGCCAGCAGTATAAACCAGCAGTACCAGCCACCAGTATCAATACCAGCCAGCAGTACCAGTATCAACCAGCAGTACCAGTACCAGCCAGTAGTACCAGTCATCAGTACCAGCCAGCAGTATAAACCAGCAGTACCAGTACCAGCCAGCAGTATCCGCCAGCAGTACCAGAACCAGCAAGCAGTACCAGTACCCGCCAGCAGTACTAGCCAGCAGTACCAGTCAGCAGTAACCACCAGCAGTACCAGCCACCAGTATCAATACCAGCCACCAGTACCAGTACAGGCCAGCAGTACCAGTACACGCCAGCAGTACCAGTCATCAGTACCAGTACCCACCAGTAGGACCAGTCATCAGTACCAGCCAGCAGTATAAACCAGCAGTATAAACCAGCAGTATCTGCCAGCAGTACCAGTACCCGCCAGCAGTACTAGCCAGCAGTACCAGTCAGCAGTAACCACCAGCAGTACCCACCAGCCGTACCATCCACCAGTATCAATACCAGCCAGTAGTACCAGTACCAGCCAGTAGTACCAGTCATCAGTACCAGTACCCATCAGCAGTACCAGTCATCAGTACCTGACACTCTGACAGCAGTATAAACCAGCAGTACCAGCCAGCAGTATAAACCAGCAGTACCAGTACCAGCCAGCAGTATCCGCCAGCAGTACCATAACCAGCCAGCAGTACCAGTACCCGCCAGCAGTACCAGTCAGCAGTACCCACCAGCAGTACCAGTACCCACCAGCAGTACTAGCCAACAGTACCAGTCAGCAGTACCGGTACCAGCCAGCAGTACTAGTATCTGCCAGTAGTACCAGTACCCGCCAGAAGTTCCAGCACCTGCCAGCAGTACCAGCACCTGTCAGCAGTACCAGCACCTGTCAGCAGTACCCACCGGCAGTACCAGTCAGCAGTACCAGCCAGATGCAGGAATCCGGAGGAAGAAGTGAAGATTGAGGTCAGTTGAGGTGCAGGTAAACCGTTGTGCATCGGTGTGAAAGCAGCCTTAGGCCCCTTTCACATGATCGGTCCAATCGGGTCCGCCTGTCTGTTTTTCAGGCGGACCCAATCGGACCCTCCATTCACCTCTATAGAGCGGCAGATGTAAACAGACTCGTGTCCGTTTACACCCGCCTATCTGCAATCCAATCTGCTTAAAAAAACAGAAGAGGATCTGTCCCCTTCTGTCTGGGCGGATCGGAGGGCCCTTAGGGTAGAGCGGGTTGCGTCTGTGTCTGCTCTACATATGCAGAGTGGACACAGACCTGCCATCCCCCCTTTACGCTCATTGCGGCCCGCGACCGGTTACCAAGTCGCTAAAGTGGCCCTCGCTCCTCAAAAGGTTGTGCACCCCTGGCCTACAAGTTACATGTTTAGAGCTACAGAGGAGGCCTAGTGCTAGAATTATTGCTCTCGCTCTAACGATCGCGGCGATACCTCACATGTGTGGTTTGAACACCGTTTTCATATGCAGGCATGACTTACGTATGCGTTCGCTTCTGCGCGGGAGCTCGGCAGGGCGCTTTAAATTTTTTATTTTTTCCTTATTTATTTTCCTTTTTTTTTTAACAAAGCTTGTCCAAACCCATGTTGAAGCCGTAGCAAGTGTAAATGAGCCCTAACAGTAAGAATACATATCGAATAAAATATATTTTTTAAAAACAGAGTTTAGTGTCACTAATATATGAGATAACAGGAGCATTTTAATACAGCTGCCTATATTTCAGCAGACTTCACATACAGGTTTCCAGTATCCTGCTGCCAGTACTGCACCACCACGAGGCCAGTACGGCACCACCACGAGGTCAGTACGGCACCACCACGAGGTCAGTACGGCACCACCACAAGGCCAGTACGGCACCACCACGAGACCAGTATGGCACCATCACAAGACCAGTACGGCACCACCACGAGGCCAGTACGGCACCACCACGAGGCCAGTACGGCACCACCACGAGGCCAGTACGGCACCACCACGAGGCCAGTACGGCACCACCACGAGGCCAGTACGGCACCACCACGAGACCAGTACGGCACCATCACGAGGCCAGTACGGCACCACCACGAGGCCAGTACGGCACCACCACGAGGCCAGTACGGCACCACCACGAGGCCAGTACGGCACCACCACGAGGCCAGTACGGCACCACCACGAGGCCAGTACGGCACCACCACGAGACCAGTACGGCACCACCACGAGACCAGTACGGCACCATCACGAGACCAGTACGGCACCACCACGAGGCCAGTACGGCACCACCACGAGGCCAGTACGGCACCACCACGAGGCCAGTACGGCACCACCACGAGGCCAGTACGGCACCACCACGAGGCCAGTACGGCACCACCACGAGACCAGTACGGCACCATCACGAGACCAGTACGGCACCATCACGAGGCCAGTACGGCACCATCACGAGGCCAGTACGGCACCATCACGAGGCCAGTACGGCACCATCACGAGGCCAGTACGGCACCATCACGAGGCCAGTACGGCACCACCACGAGGCCAGTACGGCACCACCACGAGGCCAGTACGGCACCACCACGAGGCCAGTACGGCACCATCATGAGGCCAGTACGGCACCATCATGAGGCCAGTACGGCACCATCATGAGGCCAGTACGGCACCACCATTGGGCCACTACTGCACCATCATGAGACCAGTACTGCACCATCATGAGGCCACTACTGCACCATCATGAGGCCACTACTGCACCATCATGAGGCCACTACTGCACCATCATGAGGCCACTACTGCACCATCATGAGGCCACTACTGCACCATCATGAGGCCAGTACGGCACCATCATGAGGCCACTACTGCACCAGCATGAGGCCACTACTGCACCAGCATGAGGCCACTACTGCACCATCATGAGGCCAGTACGGCACCACCACGAGGCCACTACTGCACCATCATGAGGCCACTACTGCACCATCATGAGGCCAGTACTGCACCATCACGAGGCCAGTACTGCACCATCACGAGGCCAGTACTGCACCACTATGAGACCAGTACAGCACCACCATGAGGCCTGTACTGCACCATCATGAGACCTAAACTGCACCATCATGAGGCCAGTACGGCACCATCATGAGGCCAGTACTGCACCATCATGAGGCCAGTACTGCACCATCATGAGGCCAGTACTGCACCATCATGAGGCCAGTACTGCACCATCATGAGGCCAGTACTGCACCATCATGAGGCCACTACTGCACCATCATGAGGCCAGTACGGCACCACCACGAGGCCAGTACGGCACCATCATGAGGCCACTACTGCACCATCATGAGGCCACTACTGCACCATCATGAGGTCAGTACTGCACCATCATGAGGCCAGTACGGCACCATCATGAGGCCAGTACTGCACCATCACGAGGCCAGTACTACACCATCACGAGGCCAGTACTGCACCACTATGAGACCAGTACAGCACCACCATAAGGCCTGTACTGCACCATCATGAGGCCTGTACTGCACCATCATGAGGCCTGTACTGCACCATCATGAGGCCAGTACGGCACCATCATGAGGTCAGTACTGCACCATCATGAGGCCTGTACTGCACCATCATGAGGCATGTACTGCACCATCATGAGGCCAGTACGGCACCATCATGAGGCCTGTACTGCACCATCATGAGGCCAGTACTGCACCATCATGAGGCCAGTACTGCACCATCATGAGGCCAGTACTACACCATCATGAGGCCAGTACTGCACCATCGTGAGGCCTGTACTGCACCATCATGAGGCCTGTACTGCACCATCAATAGGCCAGTACTGCACCATCATGAGGCCAGTACTGCACCATCATGAGGCCTGTACTGGGCGCATGCACAGTGGAGCATTGCTGGCACACACAATCAGTATGAAGCAGCGGGTTGATGTCAGCTCAGGTAGGAATAATCCATTTTCATACACACAGTAATTAAACCATATCCCCTCCCCCCTTCCTCAGCACAGCGAGTCTCTGAAGTGGCGGTATAGCGAAGGGACATAATCTGACTTCTCCACCTAATCACACATTTTGCTGCTCGGCTCGCTCTGGTTTGTACCTTATTATTGGTGGGCGCTCTGCTCTGAGGAGGCGAGGGGCCGTCATCCCCTCATCCAGAGACGACGTGCTCCACATATTTATTACAGAGACAGATGTGATGACACTTCTGAGGGTTCCCACCCTTCCTCAGGTGTCACACACACAAAATCATCCACTAATATCAGCCTCAAAGCTGAGATCCGGCCTTGCTTCTCTCCTGTAATTGCTCACTCTGATATCACCGCACCCTGTGTGCTTCTCACCATGTGCATTAGAAGCTGCAGCAATCAAAGAGCGCCCTCCTCCTTTCCTGTGCGGAAGACATTCAGAATCATCTCCTCAGCTTGACTGTCCCTGGCCCACCACTTTCAGTTCTTTCCATCATGGAGGTTCAGTATGTGGTCCCTACCTCTGGGGGGGGGGGGGGGTCTGCATGCAAAAAGACCCACCGGCCACTTTATTAGGTACACCTGTTCAATTGCTTGGTGACACAAATTGCTAATCAGCCAATCACATGACAGCAACTCAATGTATTTAGGCGTCTAGACGTGGTGAAGTTCAAACTGAGCATCAGAATGGGGAAGAAATGGGAATTTAAGTGACTTTGAACGTGGCGTGGTTGTTGGTGCCAGACGGGCTGGTCTGAGGATTCCAAAAACTGCTGATCTACTGGGATTTTCACACACAACCATCTCTCAGGGTTTACAGAGAATGGTCCGAAAAAAGAGAAAATATCCAGTGAGCGGCAGTTGTGTGGAGGAAAATGCCTTGTTGAGGTCAAAGGAGAATGGGCAGACTGGTTCTAGATGATAGAAAGGCAACAGTAACTCAAATAACCACTCGTTACACCAAAGGTATGCAGAATACCATCTCTGAACGCATAACACATCCAACCTTGAAGCAGATGGGCTACAGCAGCAGAAGACCACACCGGATGCCACTCCTGTCAGCTAAGAACAGGAAACTGAGGCTACAATTCACACAGGATCACCAATTTGCACTCTGCGTTTTTTTTTGCGCTATAAACAAAAATAGAGCGACAATTTTGATAAAAAAGCAATATTTTTTACTTTTTGCTATAAGAAATATCCCCCGAAAAATATATAAAAATGTTTTTTTTTTCCCTCAGATTAGGTCGATACGTATTCTACATGTTTCTGGTAAAAATACGTGTATATTGATTGGTTTGCACAAAAGTTATAGTGCCTACAAAATAGGGGATAGTTTTATGGCATTTTTATTATAATTTTTTTTTCTTTACTAGTAAGGGCGGCGATCTGCGATTTTTATCGGGACTGCGACATTATGGCGGACACATCGGACACTTTTGACACTATTTTGGGACCATTGTCATTTATACAGCGATCAGAGCTACAAATAGCCACTGATTTCTGTGTAAATGACACTGGCAGGGAAGGGGTTAACCACTAGGGGGCGAGGAAGGGGTTAAGTGTGTCCTAGGGAGTGATTCTAACTGTGGGGGGGGGGGGGGGTGGGCTGCCAGTGACATGGCAGAGATCACTGCTCCCGATCACAGGGAGCAGTAGCTCCCTGTCATGTTGCTAGGCAGAATAGGAAAATGCCTTGTTTACATAGGCGTCTCCACGTTCTCCCCTCTGCTCGCCGCAATCACGGGCCGCCGGTGAACATCGAGTTTGCGGGACCCATGGGCACGCTCCCGTGTCGCGTGCGTGCCCGCTAGGCGGCAAATTTAAAGTGATACTAAAGGTTTGATTGTTTGTTTTTTTTAACATACCAAACATTTCATACTTACCTCTACTGTGCAGTTCGTTTTGCACAAAGTGGCCCCAAACGCTGTCTTACGGGGTCCCTCCGCGACTCTCCCGGCTCCTCCCCGCAGCAGATAACCCCCTAGGAGTAGCGCTCTCCCAGGGGGGTTACCCTTGCGGGCGCGCTCCCGTGTCCAGCATTTGGCGTCCATAGCCGCCGAATGCAGGACTCGGCCCCGCCCCCCGCATCATTGGATTTGATTGGCAGCAGTGGGAGCCAATGGCTGCGCTGCTATCAATCTATCCATTTAAGAGCCGAGAACCCCGGGCAGAGAGACAGCGCATCCTCGCCGTGGGACATTCCAGGGCTCAGGTAAGTAAAACGAGGGGGAGGGGGGCTGGTGACTGCCAGAAGTTTTTTCACCCTTATGCATAGGCTGCATTAAGGTGAAAAAACAGGAGGGTTTACAACCCCTTTACCCACTTCAGCCCCGGACCAATATGCAGCATAAGGACCAGGCCCCTTTCTGCGATTCGGCACTGCGTCGCTTTAACTGACAATTGCGCGGTCGTGCGACGTGGCTCCCAAACAAAATTTACGTCCTTTTTTCCCCACAAATAGAGCTTTCTTTTGGTGGTATTTGATCACCTCTGCGGTTTTTATTTTTTGCGCTATAAACATAAATAGAGCGACAATTTTGAAAAAAATTCAATATTTTTTACTTTTTGCTATAATAAATATCCCCAAAAATATATATAAAAAAAAAATAATTTCCTCAGTTTAGGTCGATACGTATTCTTCTACATATTTTTGGTAAAAAAAAAAAAAATCGCAATAAGCGTTTATTGATTGGTTTGCGCAAAAGTTATAGCGTCTACAAAATAGGGGATAGTTTTATGGCATTTTTATAGTTTTTTTTTTTTTTTTTACTAGTAATGGCGGCGATCTGTAATTTTTTTCGTGACTGCGACATTATGGCGGACACATCGGACACTTTTGACACTATTTTGGGACCATTGTCATTTTTACAGCGACCATTGCTATAAAAATGCACTGGTTACTGTAAAAATGACACGGGCAGTGAATGGGGTTAACCAGGGGGTGGCGCTGTAGGGGTTAAGTGTGCCCTGATTTGTGTTTCTTACTGTGGGGGGGCGTGGCTTAGCGTGTGACATCACTGATCGTCGTTCCTTATTACAGAGAACAGACGATCAGTGACAGGCACACTAGGAAGCACGGGGAGAGGTTTGTTTACACTTATCTCTCCCCGTTCTTCCTCTCTTTGACCCGATGGCGGGACACCAGTGGCGATCGGGTTTGCTGTTCCCACGGGGATGGTCACGGAGAAGAGGACGCGCTCGCGACCCACGGCTGGGCTCTTAAAGGGGACGTACCTGTACGCCTATGTGCCCAGCCGTGCCATTCTGCCGACATACATCGGCGTGCGGCGGTCTTCAAGCGGTTAAAAGGGACGTACAGGTACGCCCATTTGCCTGCCCCTGCCATTCTGCCGACATAAATCGGCGTGCGGCAGACGGCAAGTGGTTAATAAACAGTTGTGCAAATATCATGTGACTCAAAAATTTGCAACTATCACCTTTTTATTCTACAGGACCTCTGCTTTCAGGGCCAGTTCACACCACATGCAGTCCAGTGCGTTTTTTTTCTGCATCAAAAATGCATAGAAAGTTTTCAAGGGCATAGTTCACACCAGTGCCTCCAGTTCCTGGAAAAAAAAGGAGAACATGCTGCATTTTACCTGCAATGGACTGTACTGGAACGCTGTAAAAAGCATCAAAAACGCACTGGAAAGCACCTAAATGCACCAAAAACACACATGTTCTTATTTATGGTTAAGACGAAAAGAGGGGGCAAAAACGCACCGGAAAGCATTAAAAACGTGCATGCAAAAAAGCATCTGGAATGCATCCGGACTGCGTTTCTATGGTATGAACCGGCCCTCAGAAAACATATAGGACCAGTTTACACCATAGAAACGCAATCCAGATGCGTTCAAGGTGCTTTTTGCATGCGCGTTTGACGCGTTTTTGATGCGTTCCAGAGCGTTTTTGGTACGTTTTTGATGCAGTCCAGTGCTTTTTTTCACCCCTCTTTTTGATTAACCTTAGATAAGGACAAGTGTGTTCCGGTGCGTTTTTTTGTGCATTTTACAGCGTTCCAGTACAGTCCAGTGCAGGTAAAATGCAGCATGTTCTACTTTTTTTCTGGAACTGGAACACACTGGAACTTCCAGCACTGGTGTGAACTATGCCATTGAAAACCATATAACCTACTTTCCATGCATTTTTGATGCAGAAAAAAAACGCACTGGACTGTATGTGGTGTGAACTGGCCCTAAATAATGACAATTGTGTTCCAGTGCGTTTTTGCTGCATTTAGGTGCGTTCTGGTGCATTCCAGTGCGTTTTTGATGCGTTTTACAGCGTTCCAGTGCAGTCCAGTGCAGGTAAAATGCAGCATGTTCTACTTTTTTTTTCTGTAACTGAAAGCACTGGTGTGAACTATGCTATTGAAAACCATATAACCAACTTTCAATGCGTTTTTGATGCAGAAATAAAAACGCACTGGACTGCATGTGGTGTGAACTGGCCCATACTGTTCTGGGGGTTTAAGTATTTTTATTGCCAAAAACGTAAGATTTTTACATGTCTGCGACAAATAAATTAAAACATTGCTCTGGAGCCGAAACTGGTTACAGCACCTACAACTTTTATTCAGCGTTCGCTTTGCTTTGTTTTGGTGGTACTGCAGGTATGAAATATCCTAGAAAAAGAAATTTAAAAAATGAACTACCAACATCCGGGCACAACTAGCTTGTAATTAAAGGGTTGTAGCTGAAGAAAGGAGTAATTAAGGTTGTTATCCCAGCTGCTCAGACTATTCCTCTGGGAGTTATAGGGGTTGATTTACTAAAACTAGAGAGTACAAAATCTGGTGCAGCTGTGCATGGGAGCCAATCAGCTTCTAACTTCAGCTTGTTCAATAATGCTTTGACAATATAACCTGGAAGCTGATTGGTTTCTATGTAGAACTGCACCAGATTTTGCACTCTCCAGTTTTAGTAAATCAACCCCACAGAGCGACAATCCAAAGAAAAACACAAACCAGAGCGCTGTGTGGAAAATGACCACAAAACGGGGGTGCTAAAATGTCTGAATATAACAGTTCTCTGTGGTGAAAATTCTCACACATAAATAATACGTTCAAATTATCCAAAATAACACATTTATTCCAATTCAAAAATGGCATCATAGGCCTTGTAGGATAAAATGATTGTAAGCTTGCATAAACCTGTATGGTGGGGACAAACGCATAAAATGTTGCATACCAGCTCATGGAGGTGGAGGAAAGCCTAGAGAACAATTGGTGTATGATGCAAACGGTGATACGCCCAGAGAAACTTCAGTAGGAGCTCCGGGGGGGGGGGGGGGTTCTTACCAAAGTATAGATGGATAAAGGGAGCGGTGCGAACCGGAAGTGATGTCACAGCAAACAGGAACTGCTGGAGAGCTGGGAGGAAGCCACAACCACTGGACCAAAACGAGGCTTGGACAGCAAGCGACCAGGTTACCATGGCAACGTATTTTGTGGTCAAGCCTCGTTTTGGTCCGGTGATTGTGGCTTCCTCACAGCTTTCCTGAAGTTCCTGTTTGGTCACTTTCTGTCTGCTGTGACATCACTTCTGGTTTGCAGGTTGGTGGCCGACCACTGCTCCCTTTACCCATCTACTGTTATATCGAAACATTTTAGCACCATTTTGTGGTCATTTTCCATACAGCGCTCTGGTTTGTGTGTAGGGTTGTCATCTCATCCCTTTAAACCTGAACACATATGAATTACACAGGTTCTGCGACTGATTAAGGTGATAATTCAATTAGCCTCAGAACCTGTGTAATTCATATGTGTTCGGGTTTAACGGGATGAGGTGGCAACACTATTTGTGTTGTGTGTTTCATGAGATATCCCAGGATGCACTGGGAAGCCAACAAGCGAACAAGAAAGACGTCATAAGCAGTCCCTTCCAATTCATGTGTATACTGTATATTCTGGGAGTGTGTGGTGCAGACGTCACATCTGGTGTGCAGCGTGGAACAGCAGGAAGGTGAGCGGGGTCCGGACTGGAGTGGAGCAACTAGCAGACGGCACATGTAGTATGCAACATGGGAATTTTTTTTCATTCATTTCTTCGAAAGCCCATGGCATGTGAAACACACTCAAAAACTTGACCCGGTGTCCAAAAAAATTACAAAAAACGGGTATACACAAGCCCTCTAAAATCAGAGGGCCTTGCCTTGATCCCCCGGGCGTTAGGCTCCAGACGGGGACTGGGGTAATATACACTTGGTCCATCTGGCCGAAACCAGACGGACCCCTTTCTCTGGAGGGTCTGCCGAAACAGACCCATCCAAGAACTCTCCGAAGAGAGACCCCATGAGAGAGAGCAAACTAAGCCAGAAGGCCATGTCCACCCCCTCCCAAGACTTTCAGGGCAGACCCGAGGACCTACACCCCTACCAGTCACACGTGCAAAAACCGTGTACAAACATAAAAATACAAAAAGTGACAAACGTAGGGTTTAAATAAAAGAAAGTGGGGAAGAACGAAGTGGAGAGAAACATGGGAATGCTATAGCAGAAGGTGAGTGGGGACCGGAGAGAAAACTGAGCGGCAGAAGATCGGCAGAGCTGGGGGACCGGAGCAGGAGAAACTGTCAGATGTCACACATGGTGAGCACCTAAGGTTGCCATCTCATCCCTTTAAACCCAAACACATATGAATTACAAGGGTTCTGAGGCTACTTTAATGCAGGTAAGGCACCAAGTGAGTTTAATGACCACCTTAATCATCCACAGAACCTGTGTAATTAATATGTGTTTGGGTTTAAAGGGATGAGGTGGCAACCTTTAACGTGGAAGTAATATAGCAGGAAGTGAGCGTGGCCTGGATTAAGAGGAGGATCAGCAGAGCTGGGGGTTACTACTGAGTGGATAGTATGAAGGTACTAATAAGCTAAGGATCTGCTGAACATGTGTACTAGTAAGCTGGGAATCTGCTGAATGGGGGTACTACAGAGCTGGGGTTCTACTGGGCCCCTTTATAAAAAACAGAAAATCAACACACACAGGGCATTTGCCAAGCTTCAAAAAAGCATCACCGAAGCATCAACAACACATCAGAAAGCATATTGCAGCAGTAGGTGGTTAAAGGAGTAGTAAAGTTACATGTTTTTTCACCTTAATGCATCCTATGCATTAAGGTGAAAAAACATTCGACAATACCGCCCCCCCCCGAGCCCCCGTTTTTCTTACCTGGCCCCTCGAAAGTCCCATGCTCGTCCCCGTCATCCTCTTTGTTTTTCTGCCTGGCCGCCGATTGGCTACACTGGATAGATTGAAAGCAGCGCAGCCATTGGCTGGCGCTGCTGTCAATCACATCCAATGACGCGGCACGCCGGGGGGCGGGGCCGAGTGATACAGTCGGCGGCTATGGCCGCCGCTGTATCACGGGAGCGCGCCCGCAATCACTCCACACCATGCGAGCTCACTCGCATTAAGGTGTGGAGTCCTTGCGGGGAGGAGCCAAGACAGCCGCCGAGGGACCCCAGAAGACCAGGATCGGGGCCACTGTGTGCAAAACGAGCTGCACAGTGGAGGTAAGTATAACATGTTTGTTATTTTTAAGCAAAAAAAAAAAAGCTTTAGTGCTCCTTTAAGGCTCCATTCACACCTAAGTGTATAAAATTACTGGAGTTTTTCGGGCGTTTTTTTTGCAGCTTTTTTTTTTTTTTTTTGCAGCTTTTTTAAAGCATTTTTAGAAGCGTATTACAAGCGTTTTACAGCTTTAGGTGTTTTGGCCAAAAGAGAGCACTAGGGCACAGGTGTCAAACACAAGGCCCGCGGGCCGAATCCGGCCCTCCAACCTCTCCTGCAGCTGCAGGCGAGCTCCAGCCCTCCTCCAGACTAGGGATAAGCTCCGGCGTGTTCGCATTGAACACGTGCAGAGCCCGCCAGGAAGTCGGCACCCGCGCTGCGCTAATGACAGGCAGGGAGACATTTCCCGATACTCGGCTGCAGAGATCGGGAAATGTCTCCCTGGCTGTGATTAGCGCAGCGCCGACTTCCTGGGGGGCTCTGCACGTGTTCAATGCGAACACGCCGGAGCTCATCCCTACTCAAGACCCCTACTTTCTGCTTTCAAGCAATGCATCCAGCTTCTTCCCAGCAGCAGCATTAGGAAAGGGGGGTGCACTGTGATGTAAGGGAGAGTGGGGGACTCAACTTCTGATGGTGGGGTGGCTCTTGACATCTAATGTAAGGGGAGGGGATGCGCTGGACATCTAATCTTACAGATACAACCGGCCCTTTTGAGGACAATCATAATGCTGATGCGGCCCACAATGAAATTGAGTTTGACACCCCTGCACTAGGAGAGGAAGAGGAAATTAGAAGTGGAGAGCTGCTATTTGAGCAAAAAACGCTCATAAATTGCTTGTAAAACGCTTGTAAAATGCTCAAGTCAGACGTTGAAGTCTATGGGGCCAAAAAATCTAGCAAAAAGAAGCTCCTGTACTTTGAGCTTCAGGCGTTTTGCTTCAGGCGTTTTGCTTCAAGCATTTTGCTTCAGGCAGCAGAACACTCAGGTGTGAAAAGGGGGCCATTGAAATGAATGGGATTTGGCTTGTTGAGAATTTCAGAGCTACAAGCTTCAAGCAGAAAATCGCTCGGGTGTGAACGGGGGCCTAATGTGTGTTAAAGTCAAAGCAAGTGTAAAGAAGCCCTGTACAGACTGCGTCTAGGGGGCATACGTCCATATGCACATTTATTCTTGAAGCTGAGTGTACCTACATATAGGTGCCAAAATACAGCCTTCATTTATGTTATACTGCCTAATAAGACCATGTGCATGAGCCCCAAAACTAAGAACCTTTTGCTGCACACTTTAGGGATGTATTACTCCGCAGTGGCTGCAGGTCTTTAGACTAATAGGGCTTATTTCAAACTTTATTTACTACTTACAGAGTTATAGTAGGTGAGGTTGAAAACAGACACAAGTCCATCAAGTCCAACCTATGTGTGTGATTATATGTCAGTATTACATTGTATATCCCTGTATGTTGTGGTCATTTAGGTGCTTATCTAATAGTTTTTTTAAATTATCGATGCCCCCCGCTGAGACCACTGCCTGTGGAAGGGAATTCCACATCCTTGCCGCTCTTACATTAAAGAACCCTCTATGCAGTTTAAGGTTAAACCGATTTTCTTCTAATTTTAGTGAATGGCCACGTGTCTTATTAAATTCCCTTTCGCGGAACAGTTTTATCCCTATTGTGGGGTCACCAGTACGGTATTTGTACATTGAAATCATATCCCCTCTCAAGCGTCTCTTCTCCAGAGAGAATAAGTTCAGAGCTCGCAACCTTTCCTCATAACCAAGGTACTCCAGACCCTTTATTCGTTTTTTTGCCCTTCTCTGGGCTCTCTCTAGTTCCAGCACATCCTTCCTGAGGACTGGTGCCCAGAACTGGACGACATACTCCAGATGCGGCCGGACCAGAGTCTTGTAGAGTGGGAGAATTATCATTTTATCTCTGAAGTTAATACCCATTTTAATGCATGTCAATATTCTGTTTGCTGTGCTTGCAGCAGCTTGACATTGCATGCCATTGCTGAGCCTGTCATCCACTAGGACCCCCAGGTCCTTTTCCATCCTAGATCCCCCCAGAGGTTCTCCCCCCCGTGTATAGATTGCATTCATATTTTTGCCACCCAAATGCATTATTTAAAAATTTTCTACATTAAACCTCATTTGCCATGTAGTTGCCCACCCCATTAATTTGTTCAGATCTTCTTGTAAGGTTTCCACATCCTGCGGAGAAGTTGTTGCCCTGCTTAGCTTAGTATCGTCTGTACTTGTTAAGACTATGTAAATATATGAGTAGCCTTGCCACAGTTCTACTTTCTGATTGAGGCAAATACAGGGGGTCCCCTACTTACAAACATCCGACTTACAAACGGAGGGAGACAACAGGAAGTGAGAGGAAATCTACTCCTACGAAGGGAAATTCACTCCTGTAAGCATTTTTATGGGAAAAAGATACCTCCACTGGAGCTTTATCACCAGTCCATGTTTCCCTAACAACCAAAAATTTTCAAAATCCATTTGTCATTGGGACGGAAAGTGAGGTGAAATGTTCTGAACAGGGGCACAGACAGCAAAACACATGTTACAGGGGTGATAACCCTTCCCTATGTTATCCAAAAAGTATAAACAATTTTTTTGGCTGAAGCTACCCCTAAAAAGTGTACCTGTTCCGACTTACAAACAAATTCAACTTAAGAACAAACCTACAGTCCCTATCTTGTTTGTAACCCGGGGACCGCCTGTAGGAGTAATAACGGCTTTGCCATTTTTTACAGATCTGCAATCAAAATTTGGAATGGCTCTGCGCATGCTTAGTGTTCATCACCCAGATGACTGTCATCCAGAGCAACTGATGCATTTATTGGTATCTGGGGGTGTTAAAAGAAAAAATTTGTTTTTTTCCCCCCTCTTTTTAATGGATTTATTAATTGACATTTTAATCTGATTACACTCGGTTTACTTTTTTTGTTCATGGGAAGGTCCGTCTGGATTAGGTTAGGAGGAACTTTATCTGGACCATCATGCATCTCTGAAGCAATAACAGCGATCTATTGATTGCTCTTACCACCAAACAATATAGAAGCATTGAAGTGTTCCTCTGTAGCTCTGCTCCAAAATGGCCACCAGGGCTTAAAGAAAAGCTCAGTGGCCTCAGAGATTACCATATATACTCGAGTATAAGCCGAGTTTTTCAGCACATTTTTTTGTGCTGAAAATGCCCCCCTCGGCTTATACTCGAGTCACCTTTTTGCGCCTGATCTCCCGGACTTTGGGGACCCGGTACCGACCGGCCGTAGGTCCTCTTGACCCCAAACTTGGCAAACATGTAGTCACATTTCTCCTCTATAAGTGTGCAAAGCTTGTTGTCCGGGGGACCTATGGCCTGGGAGCACCGATTTTTCAAATCCGGGCACTCCTTCCATAGACTCCCATGTTAAATGGTGATTTCTCCGGTGACTTTGGGGACCCGGTACCGGCCGGCCGTAGGTCCTCTTGACGCTAAACTTGGTACACATATATCCCCATTTCTCCTGTACAAGTGTGCAAAGTTTGTTGTCTAGGGGACCTACGGCCGGGGAGAAGCGATTTTTCAAACCCGGGCACTCCTTCCATAGACTCCCATGTTAAACGTCAGTCTAGTCATGGGCACAGTGAGGCATGCAGATGGACACCCTAGGCTTATACTCGAGTGAGTACGTTTTCCCAGTTTTTTGTGGTAAAATTAGTATACGGTATTTCATGTTATTTTCACTATAACCATCCCTAAGCCATATGTAGGCGAGATCATTAGCCCGAGAGATGTCCAATACAGCTCCTGGACTTGGCGCCAGCCTCTGGCTTTGATTGGCAACCTGCCTTTCCAGCCCCGTATACAAATGAAGCAAGGAAAAAGTTGAAACAACGTTGGAGATGATTAAATACAGTTTTCCACAAATACATGCTGATATAGCAAAACGATTCAACCTGGTCCTGAATGTCAGCTTCTTCATTCGAGTGTGGAGCCAAGGCCTCATTATCACCCAACACCAAGAGGGGCACAGGTAGTATTCAGCCAACTCCAACTGCTCTTCTGTCCACAGCATGCCAAAGCCCCTTCCCAACACAGAATCGTTTTCTACATAGAAACCAAGTAGGGTTAATGCCCAATCATTACCCACAGATCACATCTACCCTCGGGCACAGCTTTATCAGGACTCATATTCAAAATGTAAAACCTGAAAAAATATTTGCCCACTAGACTTTCACCAAATCGTGGCAACCAGACCTGTTGAGAAGACTATTCGAGAGTAGAACATGAAGGAAAATGTACGTCGTCATCAAAATCCGATATACTAAGTGTGCATGCAGTGCGAAAGTGGACCAAAAGGAAAAGGATATTCCCAGCAAGGTTAAAGAGTAGGACAGACCTCCAGCCAACTCTTCCCCGACAAACTAGATTCAAATATAGAGTTCTCTCCAGTATCACCATTTCATGCAACAAAAAATTGATGTTGTGCAAACGTCAATCCACTTGCAGGGAATGTGGGGCGGATAATTCAATACAACTTTTTTTTTTTCCTACATAGGTGAAGGGACTGGATTTGGTTGGGAAGGACCTGATCCAGCCCCCTTCCCTGATACACTTCTGCAACAACAGATCCCTTATAATAATGATCTATTGTTTACTGTGATCAGCCATCAATAGATTACTAGAAACCAGCCAAAGTGTCCCGGGAGCCACACATTAAGACAGACCCGCTGTAAAGTAGTAAATATCTCAGCCTGGACCCCCACCAGGCCATGCCCCCAATGCATTTCACTGCGCCCCCCCCCGGAGCTTACTCATGGGATCCCTGAGACTGCCATTCACTACTACACAGCGGGTGTGCCTTGATGTGTGGCTCCCAGGACACTTTGGTTGGTTTCTACTGCTGTTTGGAGCATAGATGAGGTCCACTCCTGGTCCGTACTCACAGCGGTGGGCACAGGATCAGTATTTCCACACAGCCTGAGAGGCTCACATCCATATCATCGGTTTGCATCAATAGATTAGGACTGCACTGTATACTTGCACTGCACAGTTGCTCCCACGCCCTTCACAGCCGATGTTTCGGTGAGCGCTGGAGGGGCAGAGCATACCGAGAACTAAGCAATCAGCGGTCATGCGATTGATCTGTTCTTGAGCTTAGAGTCAGGGGGGGGGGGGGGGGATGACATCATAGCAATGCAATGCTGCAGAATGGAGGTGAGTATGTTTGTTTGTTACATCTCATTTAAACTGCAGGTAAAATCACTGAAAAAAATGAATTTTAAATGCTAAATAAGGAACAGGATAAAGAAGGAAGGGAGGATGAACAAGGAAACAAGAATAGAGGGCTATAGAAGGGAGGGAGGATAAAGAAGGGTACAAGGGTAAGGAAGGGTAGGATGATGAAGGAAGGGATGGTGAAAAAGAGAGGGAGAATGAAGAATGGAGGGGGGATAAATAATGGAATGAAGGATGAAGAAGGAAGAAAGGCTGAAGAAGAGAGGGAGGCTAAAGAAGGGAGGGAGGTTAAAGAAGGGAGGGAGGTTAAAGAAGGGAGGGAGGCTAAAGAAGGGAGGGAGGGTGAAGAAGGGAGGGAGGGAGGCTAAGGGAGGGAAGGAAGGATAAAGAAGGGAGCGAGGGAGGATGAAGAAAAAAGACGTAGGATAAAAGAGAGAAGGGGGGATGTAGAAAGAAGAGAATGGTGGATGAGGATGAAGGGAGGGAAGGGAAGAGAAGAGAAGAGAAAAGAGAAGGGAAGGGAAGAGAAGAAGGAAAGCAAGGAAAGCCAAGGAAAGGAAAGGTAAGGAAGGAAAGCAAAGAAAGGGAAGGAAGGAAAGAAAAGGAAGAAAGGGAGGGAGAAAGCACCCAGAATACCCTGGCCATCATAGTAGTAGCTGGGGCTGCCACAATGATTTCCAGATTCCACAGAAGCCAATTAGATATCCCATATCTATATTGCATTGTGCCAAGCTGAACCAATTAATATGTATGCAACATATATCATACCTGCTTCAGCTTTAAAGAGGAGGTCCGCCTAAAATTTTTTTATTAAAAGCCAGCAGCTACAAATACTGCAGCTGCTGACTTTTAATATTAGGACACTTACCTGTCCAGGGTGCCAGCGATGTCGGCAGCCGAAGCCGATCAGTCGCTCGTCTCTCGGCTGCTGCCGCCACCATCCTCGGTGAGGGAATCAGGAAGTGAAGCCTAGCGGCTTCACTTCCTGGTTCCCTACTGCGCATGCGCGAGTCGCGCTGCACGTCCTCACTGGTCCCTGCTGTCTTCCGGGACCTGTGAGTCTCCCAGAAGACAGTGGGGGAGGACAGTGTAGGCGCAGGAATTGGCGTAGGTCACTGCGGTGACCTACGCCAGGAAGTGGGAGCAAATAATATTACACAGGTATCTGCTCCCTCCTCCCCCCGAAAGGTGCCAAATGTAACACCGGAGGGGGGGAGGATTTCAAAAAGTGGAAGTTCCATTTTTGGGTGAAACTCCACTTTAAATACAGAGTCCACTCTGTCTCGGATAACATGTAATAACCATGTCATGACCACTTTATAACACTTGCAATCACTTTATTTTCCCAAATGTGAGGCAGCATAAAATCCTTATTTATGATATTTATTAGTCATGCAATTCCTAAGGAATGAATCACCTCTTGCCTGAGTTGTGTGTGGGCTGTGCTGACTGACTTGGGGAAAATAGCTGCTTGCTGCAAGATATTAATTTGTACACAAATCATACCTCAAACGCAAGATCTACTAGCATTTAAATCGCTGGACATTTCATTAGAAATTTGCACTGACCGCAAAGCATGTTAATGTGGAAATTTCTCAGAGCACTAAAGTAAGATCAGGAAAGTGTCATTGTGCAGCAAAGTGAAAGCCCTGAGTTAGGGAAGAGCAGTAAAATGGAGCCGTGGATCACGTGGGACAAATAGCACTAAAAACAGACATGACAATCACACCAAAACGCCTTTCAAGGTTGCCTAATCCATGGAAGAATGTGGGAAGAATGCCGGAGTTTGCATTATCGAAGGCCATCTGCTGTCTGAGACATTTTGTAACATTTTAGATTGGAAAGGAATGAGCTCTGATCCATGTAAATAAACCTCAGTGGGGGCCATTAATTGTGTCTCAAGCAATACTAAACAAGAGCGGTGAGATGCATTGTGTGACAGATTTATTATAAGGTTACGGCCGGTGTCATCAATTTCTCCAGGGATGAGCTCAGGCAACCCACCTGAGCTATCCCGCTAGAAAGCTATCCAACAATCACAAGTAGCCGTGGCAATCCCTGCAGCCACATGGGGCAGCTAGAGGAAGGGAGTTACCGCTCAGGTGTGATTGATGAACCTTTTCACTGGATCCAAAGCCACGGGTGCTGGCAATGCATATGTGATGCAAAAAAATGGAGGAAGTTTGGACAGCAGCACCATGTTCCTTTTATTGTAAAATCAAATCACAAAAATACATGCCACAGCAAAACCAGATGCAAACTGACGCGTTTCACACTGTAGCTCAGTGATTAATCATAGCTAACAAACATGACAAATGGATATCAGATATATACTCTTAAGCCTCGTACACACAACCGATTTTCTCGGCAAGAACCAGCAAGAAACTTGCTGGCAGAGCTTTCTTGCCGAGTAAATCGGTCGTGTGTACGAGGCTTAAGAGAATATATCTGATATCCATTTGTCATGTTTGTTAGCTATGATTAATCACTGAGCTACAGTGTGAAACGCGGCTTTCAGGTTTCTCGTCAAGAAAACAGGCAAGAATCTCGACGAGAAAAATAGAGAACCTGCTCTCTATTTTCTCGTCTGGATTCTCGTCGGCCTGTTTCTCGACAAGAAACCCGAGTGTGTGTACACTTACCTGTCGCCGTGGAAACCCGCGCATGCTCAAAATGACTTTGACGCATGCGCGGTAGCTTCCTGGGCATAGGTAGGGTGTAGCAAGATGGCGGCGACGGCATCGAATGTGACGAGCGCACGCTCGTCGTAGTCGATGACCTCACCGCGTTCGTGCCATTCAAAAGAACGGCGGTTCTTTTGAAAGGTACGTGTGTACACTCGGCCAGGACAAGTTTCTTGTCCAAGAATCTCGTCAGGAAAAACAACGAGTTTTTTCCTGACAAGATTCTCGGCCATGTGTACGAGGCCTAATCCACGTGACTAGTGGAGTAGTGATTGGAGATCCAATTATTTAATTAATAAGTATCTCCTGTAAACACAAGTGAATCCAAACATGCGGTTAAAAAACACACACCCATAAAAAGACCTGCATTTCACATAATACAACAAGTCTCTATTCTTTCTTTTGTTGTTTCTTTCTTTCTTTTACCCTTCATTCATTACATATTTTACATTTCATGTACCGTATATACTCGAGTATAAGCCGAGTTTTTCAGCACATTTTTTTGTGATGAAAATGCCCCCCTCGGCTTATACTCGAGTCACCTTTTTGCGCCTGATCTCCCCGATTTTGGGGACCCGGTACCGGCCGGTCGTTGGTCTCCTGAACCCCAAGCTTGGTACACATGTAGCCCCACTCTTCCTCTACAAGTGTGCAAAGTTTTTTGTCTAAAAACCTACGGCCGGGGAGCACCGATTTTTCAAAGCCGGGCACCCCTTACATAGACTCCCATGTTAAACGGTCATTTTGCTGGTGATTTTGGGGACCCGGTACCGGCTGGTCGTAGGTCCTCTGGACCCCAAACTTAGCACACATGTAACTCCTTTTCTCCTCTATAAGTGTGCAAAGTTTTTTGTCTGGGTGACCTACGGCCGGGAAGCACTCATTTTTCAAACCGGGCACCCCTTCCATAGACTCCCATTTTAAACGTCAGTCTAGTCATAGACATAGTGAGGCATGGGCACAGTGAGGCATGGACACAGTGAGGCAAAGTGAGGCATGGACACAGTGAGGCATGGACACAGTGAGGCATGCACATGGACACAGTGAGGCATGCAGATGGACAACCTAGGCTTATATTCGAGTCAATAAGTTTTCCCATTTTTTTGTGGTAAAATTAGGTGCCTCGGCTTATATTCGGGTCGGCTTATACTCGAGTATATACGGTATATTAATTTTCACTAGTAATATACACAATATATGCAGGTCTTTTTATGGGTGTGTGTGTTTTTCAACTTCATGTTTGGATTCAGTTGTGTTCACAGGAGATACTTATTAAATAATTGGATCTCCAATCACTACTCCACTAGTCACGTGGATAAGAGTATATATCTGATATCTATTTGTCATGTTTGTTAGCTATGATTAAGCCCTGAGCTACAGTGTGAAACGCGTCAGCTTGCATCTGGTTTTGCTGTGGCATGTATTTTTGTGATTTGATTTTTACAAAAAAGGAATTTTTTTTTGGAGTGCGGCTGTCCAAACTTCCTCCATTATTTTGCATCACATGGGGCAACTATATTAGAGACAGTGCACAGTGAGTTTTCTGACGAGATAACTCAGACAGGTTTGGACTAAGATTCGGACACACCCAGGGCTTATTCCGACTCTATAGTCACACTGCAACAAAATGAAACCTGACCCTGACCCACTCATCAGCAAGAAATCTGTTAGGGTCCTTTCACACGGGGCGGATCCGTGCAGATCCGCCCCGTGAAGCTCCGTTTGCTCAGCGGGGATCACTCCGTTGATCCCCGCTGAGCCGACGGATGACTGGGCGGTCCCCGCACACTGTGCAGGGACCGCCCTGTCAGAGCGCCGCTCTCCCCTATGGGGAATCGGATGATGACGGACCGTAGAGTCCGTTGTCATCCGATCCGCTCCGCCGACGGAAGGAAAAATAGGGTTTTCCTCCGTCACACTTTGGCGGAGCGGAGCGGATGTCAGCGGACATGTCTCCGCTGACATCCGTGCCTCCATAGGGGTACATGGAGGATCCGTTTTAGGTCCGCCTAAAAAACTGACAGGCGGACCTGAACGGACCTCAGTGTGAAAGAGCCCTTAGGCTTCTTTCACACGGGACGGATCAGTCATGATCCGCCCCGTGAACCTCCGCTTGCTCAGCGGGGATCACTCCGTTGATCCCCGCTGAGCCGGTGATCTGCCGACAAACGTCCCCCCGGCGGATTCTGCCCCCAACTGTACTGCGCAGGCGCGGCGCTTGCGCAGTACGAACGTCAATGAGCTTCCAAAAATAGCCGAACGTGTAGAGCTGAGAGTCAGCTCTACATGGCGCCTGCGTGGACCTAGATGTAAGTGGCCAGTCGGCCTCACGTCCTCGCTTCGCTCGGACGGCTCGCTACGCTCGCTCGGCCTCCTGGCTCTTTTTTTAACATCCTCCATGTCCACGGGGATGGTAAAGAAAGAGCCTGGATGTCAGCAGTGTAGCACAATTTGGTGTGCGCAGGCGCCATGTAGAGCTGACTCTCAGCTCTACATGTTCGGCTATTTTCGGAAAAAGCGCCGTGCCTGCGCAGTACAGAGCGGGCAGAATGCGCTGGGGGGCAATACTCGGCAGTACACCGGCTGATGACTGGGCGGTCGCCGCACACTGTGCAGGGACCGCCCTGTCAGATCTCCGCTCTCCCCTATGGGGGATCGGATGAACACGGACCGTCTGTCCGTGTTCATCCGATCCGCTCCGCAGACGGAAAAACGGAGCGTATCCTGAAAAACGGAGCGTAGCGGACACGGGTGAGATCGGGTGTCAGCGGATGTTCATCCGCTGACATCCGCTGTCCCATAGGGATACATGTATGTCCGTTTTTCATCCGAAAACGGATGGGTGAAAAACGGACATACGGTCCGCCCGTGTGAAAGGGGCCTTACAGTTTGCTGCCCAGGAAAACAGACGCACAATAGAAAATATAATAAACCTGTCCCAGAGACTTTGCTAAGTGTGCGCCACACAGATTTGTGTCCATGTGTGTCTAAAGGTCCCGCAATGTGTGAAAGAGTTTCACAAACTCTGATAAATCTCAATTGTGTACCATTTGAAAAGTGATTGGCTACATTGGCTACTGAAAATCACAATAGTGAATAACTTATTACTGAAGATAAGAGACAATAATCCTAAAATTCTCATCATCTCCTGCATACTAGCTGAAATTTAAACCCATGCTCCTGGTGGCATGCCATCTCAGAGAAAAAAGAGAAAGCAAGAAAAATAAGAAATAGGGGAAGCGGGGGATAGAGAGAGCGAGAAATAGGGAGAGCGAGAAGTAGGGAGAGCGAGAAATAGAGAGAGCGAGAAACAGAGGAAGTGAGAAATGGAGGCAGCAAGAGATAGAGGAAGCGGGAAATGGAGGCAGCGAGAGATAGAGGAAGCGGGAAATGGAGGCAGCGGGAAATGGAGGCAGCGAGAGATAGAGGAAGCGGGAAATGGAGGCAGCGAGAGATAGAGGAAGCGGGAAATGGAGGCAGCGAGGGATAGAGGAAGCGGGAAATGGATGGAGAAAGTGATGGATAGAGGAAGAGAGGAATGGAGAGAGTGAGGGATAGAGGAAGCAAGAAATGGAGAGAGCGAGGGATGTGGAGAGAGTGAGGGATAGGAGGAGAGAGAAATAGCGGGAGTGAGAAATAGAGGAAATTAGATAGGGGGAGATAAAGGGAGCAAGAAATAGAGGGAGTGATGGTCTAGGGGAGGGAGAGAGAGTGAGAAGCAGAGGAAATGAGAGATGGGGGAAGGGAGATAGGGGAGCAAGGGAGTGAGAAATAGAGGGAGCAGGGGATAGAGAGAGAGCGAGAAATAGGGGCAGTGAAGGATAGAGGAAGAGAGAGATGGAGGGAGCGAAGGATAGAGGAAGCGAGAAATGAAGGGAGCGAGGAGGAAAGAGAAATAGAGGGAGTGAGAAATAGAGGAAAAGTTATAGGGGAAAAGAGAGCTGGGGGAGCAAGGGAGTGATAAATAGAGGGAGCAGGTGATAGAGAGATCGAGGAATAGGGGCAGTGAGGGATAGAAGAAGCAAGAAATGGAGGGAGCGAGGGATAATAGGAGAGAGAAACAGAGGGAGTGAGAAATAGAGGAAATTAGATGGGGGGGGGGGGGCGAGAGATAGAGAGAGGAAAACGAGAGATAGAGGGAGCAAGGTAGTGGGTGATAGGGTGTGAGAGTGAAAGGGGGTGAAAGATGGGCCCCTTTCATGCTGGTGGACAGATCGGGCCCGCCTGTCTATGGAGCGGCAGATGTAAACAAACATGTTTTCCGTTTACACCCGCCGACATCCAATCCGAACCACTTAAAATAGACAGATGGGGATCTGGAGACACATTCCTAGTGGAGTCCGCCCCATGTGAAAGGGGCTATAGAGAAAGCAGGGGATGGGGGGGAGGGTTAGAGGGAGTGAGAGATAGATAGAGGGGGGAGGGTTAGAGGGAGTGAGATATAGATAGAGGGAGCGAGGGATGGGGGGATGGTTAGAGGGAGTGGGAGATAGGTAGAGGGAGTGAGAGATGGATAGAGGGATGAGGGGATGGTTAGAGGGAGTGGGAGATAGGTAGAGGGAGCGAGGGATGGGGGGAGGGTTAGAGGGAGTGGGAGATAGGTAGAGGGAGCGAGGGATGGGGGGAGGGTTAGAGGGAGTGGGAGATAGGTAGAGGGAGCGAGGGATGGGGGGGAGGGTTAGAGGGAGTGAGATATAGCTAGAGGGAGCGAGGGACTACCTTTGGGGTGCCAGGTCAGAGAGAAAGGGAGAGACAATGATATATAGAGAATGGGAGACAGAGAAAGATGAGAGGGCAGGAGAGAGATATAGGGGGGACAATGGAAGGAGAGATGGAAGAAGGGAGTGGGAAAGAGATAGAATGATGAAAGGGAAGGAAGAGAGAATTATAGAAAGATGAGAAAGAATTGTACATAACGATACGGATACAGTCGGGGAATATAAGCTCACATCCCAAACATCTACCCCGGTCACATTTACCTATTTTTTTTTGGTGTGAAGTTTAATCATTTCTGTCTTTTTTCCGTGTACCTGGGGTCTCTGTGAAGGTGCTGATGGGGTAATACGAGGTAGAATTCATACAAATGTATTCATTATCAGTGATAAGTGCGCAATGCCCTCATTCTGCGTCTCATAGGACACATACAACGTACAGATATATTTTTAGCTCTTTGAGATTGAAATAAACACACTCCCACTTCAGCGAGTAGGAGATATTCCTGACGTGGAAGATTGATAGTGAGGATGCTCCAGCGAGACACATGGGGGGGGTTTCAGAGCAGTCAGTGGGGGTCCAGGCTCCGCAGCACCAGGCAGCAGCTGTTTGGCAGCCCAGCGTGGAACCAGCACCAGCACTCAGCAGGATCACAGCGCTGCACCAAACCCCATATGTTCCAGAGCCCTGGGGAACGCAAAGACAGCTGCTTGGGAATTGCAGCTCTGTATCGCAGCCTCACAGTCGGTGGCCGAGCTTCATTTCAAATGCAACACTGGAGACATTACAAAGAATAAAAGCTCAAATTCTCATGCATAGATTCCTTTGTGAGATTTCCTAATACATGTTTATGCAAAACATGCTGGCTATAGACAGCATAGGTATTTTTGCAGATGAAACGCACAAGCCAGCAGTCTAAACAAAGCTATTAAATGGTCAAATCGCAGACACAGAGAATGCAGCCTATCAATTCTCTATATTGTATCACTAAACACACAGCCAAGCCATTCACTAGAGACTGGTGACATCACTGAGAATGCAACTTATCCGTTCACTAGAGACCGATGACATCACTGAGAATGCAGCCTATCCATTCACTAGAGACCGGTGACATCAGTGTGAATGCAACCTCTCCATACACTAAAGACCAATGACATCACTGAGAATGCAACCTATCCATTCACTTGAGACCGATGACATCACTGAGAATACAGCCTATCCATTCACTAGAGACCAATGACATCACTGTGAATGCAGCCTATCCATTCACTAGAGATTGGTGACATCACTGAGAATACAACATATCCATTCACTAGAGAACGATAATAACAATGAGAATACAGTCTCTCTATTCACAAGAGGCGCAGACATCACTGAGAATGCAGCCTATCCATTCATTCGAGACCAGTGACATCACTGAGAATGCAGCCTATCCATTCACAAGAGGTCGTGACATCAATGAGAATACAACCTATCCATTCACTAGAGGCTGGTGACATCACTGAGAATACAGCCTATCCATTCACTACAGCAGTGATCCTTCGGGGGTCGAATGATGATTTGCAGGGGTCACCGAATCCTGGGCTGTTCCTGAAGCCCACACCTCTCTTCCAGCCTTTTTGAGGCCGCCCAGCAAAGCTGTGCCTGGAGCCTGTGCCCGTCCAGCGGGGCTGTTTCTAGAGCCCGCGGCCGCACACTCAGCCTCTTTGCAGCCGCCCATTCAGTTCACGGCATGGCTGGGGGCAGAGACCATAGGTCAGCTAAATGGTTAGGAATGTGAAGTGGGAGGGGCTGGAGGAGACCCCATCTCCTGATTTCGGCATAGGTGTCACTGCTACCAGACACCACAAAGTCAGAGACACAGTGAAGCCGGAGACACAGTGAGTACCACTACCTGTGTTTATAGTTGCCATTAAATATCCCCACTACAGTTCTCAGATCAGCAGATGACCTTGATCAAGAGCACCTAAGTTGGCTGATCAGAACTCCCCCCAGCATTGTCACTGATCCCCCCCACCAGCACTGCCACTCATCCCACCCCCACCAAGGAGTAAGAGAAGGAATAAAAGTAGAGAATACATGGAGGGGAGAGGAAAAGAGGGGGGGGGGGGGACAAAGAAAAAGGGAGAGAAAAAATAAGAGAAAGAACAAGAAAGTTTGCTAGAGAGAAGAATGGGGGGAAAAAACAAGAAATTAGGATAGAGAGATAAAAGGGAACGGGAAGAAAAAGTGCGGTACATTCTAAAATGTACCATAAGGGGTTTTAATACTGCACTAAAGGCTGGTGACATCACTGAGGATGCAACCTATCCATTTACAAGAGGTCGGTGACATCAATATGAATACAAATGTCGAGTCACTAGTGACATCACTGAAAAAGTAACCTATCCATTCACATGAGGCTGATGACATCACTAAGATTTCAGCCTATCCATTTACTGAAAAACAGTGACATCACTGATAATGCAGCCTATCCATTTACTAGAGGCTGGTAACATCACTGATAATGCAGCCACTTTCATTAGGGAAGTGTAACGCCCCTGAGAACACAGCCAAACCATTCATTAGAGACCGGTGACATCACTGGGAATAAAGCATATCCATTCTCTAGAGACCGGTGACATTACTGAGAATGCAGCCTATCCATTCACTAGAGACCGGTGACATCACTGAGAATGCAGCCTATCCATTCACTAGAGACCGGTGACATCACTGAGAATGCAGCCTATCCATTCACTAGAGACCAGTGACATCGCTGAGAATGCAGCCTATCCATTCACTAGAGACCAGTGATATCGCTGAGAATGCAGCCTATCCATTCACTAGAGACCAGTGAAATCGCTGAGAATGCAGCCTATCCATTCACTAGAGACCAGTGACATCACTGAGAATGCAGCCTATCCATTCACTAGAGACCGGTGACATCACTGAGAATGTAGCCTATCCATTCACTAGAGACCGGTGACATCACTGAGAATGTAGCCTATCCATTCACTAGAGACCAGTGAAATCGCTGAGAATGCAGCCTATCCATTCACTAGAGACCGGTGACATCACTGAGAATGTAGCCTATCCATTCACTAGAGACCGGTGACATCACTGAGAATGTAGCCTATCCATTCACTAGAGACCCAGTGACATCGCTGAGAATGCAGCCTATCCATTCACTAGAGACCAGTGATATCGCTGAGAATGCAGCCTATCCATTCACTAGAGACCAGTGAAATCGCTGAGAATGCAGCCTATCCATTCACTAGAGACCGGTGACATCACTGAGAATGTAGCCTATCCATTCACTAGAGACCGGTGACATCACTGAGAATGTAGCCTATCCATTCACTAGAGACCCAGTGACATCACTGAGAATGCAGCCTATCCATTCACTAGAGACCAGTGATATCGCTGAGAATGCAGCCTATCCATTCACTAGAGACCAGTGATATCGCTGAGAATGCAGCCTATCCATTCACTAGAGACCAGTGACATCGCTGAGAATGCAGCCTATCCATTCACTAGAGACCGGTGACATCATTGAGAATGCAGCCTATCCATTCACTAGAGACCGGTGACATCACTGAGAATGCAGCCTATCCATTCACTAGAGACCGGTGACATCACTGAGAATGTAGCCTATCCATTCACTAGAGACCGGTGACATCACTGAGAATGCAGCCTATCCATTCACTAGAGACCAGTGATATCGCTGAGAATGCAGCCTATCCTTTCACTAGAGACCGGTGACATCATTGAGAATGCAGCCTATCCATTCACTAGAGACCAGTGACATCACTGAGAATGCAGCCTATCCATTCACTAGAGACCGGTGACATCATTGAGAATGCAGCCTATCCATTCACTAGAGACCAGTGATATCACTGAGAATGCAGCCTATCCATTCACTAGAGACCAGTGATATCGCTGAGAATGCAGCCTATCCATTCACTAGAGACCAGTGACATCGCTGAGAATGCAGCCTATCCATTCACTATACCTCACTGAAAGACGTATCCATTCACTAGACTAGAACCAAGATTTTATTGACACTGTAAGCTACCAATATAATGGAGACAAATGAGAACACAGAGAATGTCGTTTGTAAGACTCACCATGTAAAAAAAAACAAAAAAAAAACAAACATTATATAAACACATTTTATAGGATGTGCTGTCATTGGTGGGGATAGTCAAATGTCTGATGATGCATTTGCTACTTTCCTGAAAAGCACCAAGTATGTCAACAAAATGTAATATTGTGCATTTGTATGAGTAATGCCCCATACACACGATCGTTTTTCTTGCCATTTTTTTTCTTGCCGTTTTTCACGTCGTTTTTTTTCATGTTTCCTCTCAAGCCTGTCTTGCGTACACACGATCATTTAAAAAAACGATCAAGCAAAGCGCGGTGACGTACAACACGTACGACGGCACTATAAAGGGGAAGTTCCGTTCGAATGGCGCCACCCTTCATGTTAGTAAAGTTTGTTGAGCGACGATTCGCTCTTTTCAGTCTCGTGCTTTTCAGTCCGTGACTGCGTGACGAATGTGCTATCTCCATTACGAATGCTAGTTTTACCAGAACGAGCGCTCCTGTCTCATACTTGATTCTGAGCATGCGCGTTTTTTTTCACGTCATTAAAGCATACACACTATCGTTTTTCACGTCGTTAAAAAAAACGACATGAAAAACGACGTGAAAAAAGAAAGCATGTTCGAAATTTTTAATGGCCGTTTTTCACGTCGTTAAAAATGCTCTGGAGCCTACACACGATCATTTTTAATGGCCATTTTTTTTAATGGCATTTTTAACGGCATGAAAAACGATCGTGTGTATGGGGCAATAGTCTCTAAATTCGATTGTCTTAAAGGGTTAGTTCACCTTTTAAAAAAAAATGTCATGGTCCAGGGATTCCAAATACCTGCTCTTTTTCCCCTTCTTTCTGCAGGGATTCTTTGATAGATGAGAGTGATTCTGATTGGCCAGCACCAGCACATGACCACTTTGACCAATCAGAATCGCTCTGATCTGTCCTGGATACGCTATATAAAAAAGGAGAAGCGCGAGAATTTCAAATCCCTGGACGGCTGCAACTGGCTGTGTGGGCACTGACAGCTCGCCACTCAGGGAGGTAGGTACAGCGATGACCGGGAAGGGTGTATGGTGTTAGTTCACCTTTCATTTTTTCTAAAAAGGTAAACTAATACTTTAAAGTGATCAAAAACTATATTTTTTTTTATAATGAACTTGTTATACTTACCTGCTCTGTGCAATGGTTTTACACAGAGCAGCCCCAATTCTCCTCCTCCTCTGGGATCCCCCACCAGCGCTTTAGGCTCCTTCCTTGTTTCGAGTGCCTCCATAGCAAGCTGCTAGCTATAGGGGCACTCATGCGGGCTCACTCCCAAGCCGCATTGTGTGTGGTTTCACACAGAGCAGCCCCAATCCCCCTCCTCCTCTAGGATCCCCCACCAGCTCTCTAGGCTCCTTCCTCATTCCGAGTGCCCCCATAGCAAGCTGCTAGCTATAGGGGCACTCATGCAGGCTCAATCCCAAGCCGCGCTGCACAGCTATTCCCCCACCCCATCTCCCTCCTCACAATCTGTGATTGAAAATGACTCTTGCTGTTGCCTGCACGGCCAGGAGAGAGAGAGTCGCTGCTCTCGGGCACAGGGCTGAATTGAGATTGGGCTCAGGTAAGTATTTACGGGGCAGGGGGGAACCTAATCAGGGAAGGTTTTTACCTTTAAAGTGGTTGTAAACCCACTTTTTCAACTTGCACCTACAGGTAAGCCTAGATTCAGGCTTACCTGTAGGTGCAAGAAATATCTTCTAAACCTACACGGTTTAGGAGATATTTAGTTAAATGACAGGCGCCGCTGTCTACGGCGCATGCGCGCCGTAGACAACGGCGCATTCATGGGGTTAATCCCATTCACAAATTTGGCTACTTCCCAGCAATCGCTGGGCGTAGCCGAATGTGAAGGCTCTTGCGCGCATGCGCAGAGTGACGTCTCCGGCGCTGTGATTGGCTGGAGCGGCGTTACCCAGAAGTAAGCTTCCGGCTATCGCCGCAGAGATGGCTGCGGCTGAAGAGGGAGACGAGGACGGCTTCGGGGGCCCCGATCTAAGGTAAGTGATGCATAATGAGCTATTATGCTAGTCATATTAGCTCATTATGCCTTTCTCTTACAGGTAGTTTAAAAAAAAAAAAAAATGTTTAAAAGGGTTTACAACCACTTTAAGTGATACTGAAGTCACTCTTTTTTTTCTTTAAAAATAACAAATATGTTATACTTACCTCCTCTGTGAAGTGGTTTTGCATAAAGCAGCCCAGATCCTCCTCTTCTTCGGTCCCTTCTTCGGCGCTCCTGGCACCTCCCTCCTGTCGAGTGCCCCCACAGCAAGGAGCTCGCTATGGGGGCACCCGAGCCGAGCCGCTGCTCTGTGTGTCCATTCAGACAAAGAGCCGTGGTTCAGCCCCAAGCATTCTCTCTCCTCATTGGCTAACTGACTTTAATTGACAGCAGTGGGAGCCAATGGCACCACTGCTGTGTCTCAGCCAATCAGGAGGCAGAGTCCTTGATGGCTGAGGTACTTGTGCATATCGCTGGATCGATGCTCAGGTAAGTATTAGGGGGGCTGAGGCACACTGAAGCTTTTTTAACCTTTTACCTTTACAACCACTCAAAAACGTAAACATCTCCCTCCTACTGTTCCCAACTATATTCCTGTTCCCAACCACCTTTGTGTGTTAAAGATCCTCCAATTCAATTTGCTATAATATGAAACAAATATAAAATTCAATAAGGAGAGTAGTGCAAATGGGCATAGCAGGTGTGAAGACCCAGGTACCATAAGGCAAAAGTGATAACTAAGTGGCTTGGGGAACAAAACATAACATTTTTGGGTCCATGGCCATGAAACTCCCCGGACCTTAATCACATAACTTGTTGTCAATCCTCAAGAGGCGGGTGAACAAAAAAAAACTCACATATTTTGACAAACTCCAAGCATTGATTATGCAAGAATGGGCTGCCATCAGTCAGGATGCGGCCCAGAAGTTGATTGACAGCATGCCGGGGTGAATTGCAGAGGTCTTGAAAAAGAAGGGTCAATACGATATTGACTCTTTGCATAAACCTATGTAATTGTCAATAAAAGCCTTTGACGCTTATGGAATGCTTGTAATTATACTTTAGTATACCATAGTAACATCAACACTGAAGCAGCAGACTTTTGGGAAAATTAATATTTGTGTCATTCTCAAAACTTTTGGACACACTTCTAGGTGGATGCAGCATTAATACGATGCTGCATTTGTCCCCCACTGGCTCTAAGACTGAGAACCGAGCAGTCAAACACTGCCGATTACTCCGTTCCCATTCCTTTTAACTCCCTGAGCAGAGAGCCGGTGACTGTCAGTCTCCAGCTCTCTGCAATAACCCCCCTCCCGTGTTCACTGGAGCGCTGGACTGTAGAGGGGGAGGGAGAGCGGCGGGCTCAGGCTCTCCGTGGCTCGCTGAGAGGCTGAGCCAGGTGCCGGTCCAGGCGTGTGGGTGGATTCCGATCATATGGTCGCAATCTTTCCCGAGCCTGTAATACTTCATATTCCCATCACACATGCTCCTAGATAAAGCTCTAGAAGATTTGGGTGCCCATTACCGGACTACATAAAGGCTATAAACAAGTTTACAAGGAGGACAGATATGCTGTAGGGTCATTTTCTTGCAGGCAGGGGGGTGGGAGCGGCAGGCTCAGGCTCTCAGTGGCTCGCTGAGAGGCTGAGCCAGGTGCCAGTCCAGGCACGTGGGCGGATTCCGACCATATGGTCGCAATCTTTCCCGAGCCTGTAATACTCCATATTCCCATCCCACATGTTCCTAGATAAAGCTCTAGAAGATTTGGGTGCCCATTACCGGACTACATAAAGGCTATAAACAGGTTTAAAAGAGGACAGACCTGCTGTAGGGTCATTTTCTTGCAGGCAGGGGGGTGGGAGTGGCAAGCTCAGGCTCTCAGTGGCTCGCTGAGAGGCTGAGCCAGGTGCCAGTCCAGGCATGTGGGTGCAATCTTTCCCGAGCCTGTAATACTCCATATTCCCATCGCACATGTTCCTAGATAAAGCTCTAGCAGATTTGGGTGCCCATTACCGGACTACATAAAGGCTATAAACAGGCTTAAAAGGAGGACAGACCTGCTGTAGGGTCATTTTCTTGCAGGTAGGAGGGGAGCAGGAGCGGCAGGCTTAGGTTTTCAGTGGCTCGCTGAGAGGCTGAGCCAGGTGCCGGTTCAAACACGTGGGCGGATTCCGACCACATGGTCGTGATCTTTCCCAAGCCTGTAATACTCCATATTGAAGCATGATCACATCACAGAACAGGTAGTACAATGTTTCGGAGTCACGCACCCTTCGTCAGGCATGTGAGAAGCCTGGAGCGGCTCTGTGACAGCAGCCGACAGCGGGCTTCAGCCCATTGTCTGCTGAAAACAGGTCACAGGACTGCAGAACGAACTACACACCTGTGATCCACAAACAAGCTTTGGCTGTACTTCTCCTTTAACTCTCCCTGCCCCTGTCAAGTCCTTTCAAGGGACACAACGCAAAAAAAAAAAAAAAAAAAGATCACTCAAAACATTTTACTTGCAGTATTTCATGAAACGTTTAATTTCTAAACTTAATTCCTTTTATTCATGAAAGGTACGGTGATAAAGACGAGAATAAATAGGAACTGTCTTTAAGAAGGTAGGTAAGTGACATTTGGTGTTTATAATCACACCCACACAGGCCATTAAGAAGACCGCCAATTCCTTCCAGGCAACAACAAATTAGTACCAGAGAAGTTATATACAGCAACAGATAAAAGCCAGTCATCCTCTTTCTCTACCGTGCACATTATACATGGACGGGCGGACTCCTTATCCTTCTCTTACCGAGCGCAAGGTGAGCTAATGACATTTTAATTAATGTTTACAGATGGTAATTGCTTTGATCTGCATTACAGTATCTTTCCTGAGGCATAAAAAGTGTTTAAAGAAAATTTCCATCGAGTGCTTCCTGTACTATCGTCATTAGAAATCACTCAATCTCTGACGCATTTGTGCTGTCAAATATTTGTAATCTAAAAGCAGGCATTCTGAGTAGACCACACAATCCACAGTAACCAAACTGAAAGGTACCTGTGTCCTTATCAAGGTTTTTAAACTGGACTCCTGTGTGTAGAAAAGTACCTCCAAGTCTCTGTGTCAGGACCCAGGTCTGAACCTACAACCTCTGCTGTGTCTGGCAAGGTCTCTTCTTGCTGAGCCAACTGAGATGCTGGACAACCTTAAAGAAGTCCAGCCTGAGCTTGTTTGGCTGGGCTTCTCCTCTGGGTCACAGGAGTCCAATTTGTTTTGCACTCCTGTGACTCGTTTTTTAGCAGAGAAAGCGGTCTGAAGTCCGCTCTCTGCTGACGTCACCAGTATCAGTCCAGGCACCGCGTCAAACCGACTCTGGGAGTCTGGATCCGCCAGGTGACTGAACTGATGGCCGTCTCAGCCTCTCAGCAAGCAGCTGAGACGGGCGCTCCCCGACCCTCCACATCTAAGCGCTCCAGTGAGCGTGGAGGAGTAGAGCAGGAGAGCTGCTGATTGGCAGTCAGCAGCTCTCTGCTCGGGGAGCCGAGAGAACCGAGCCATCGGCGGTGTTCGATGGCTTGGTTCTCAGTGCAGAGACGTCGAGGGACAGATGCAGCATTGGACCGATGCTGCATCCACCTAGGTAAGTATAATGGGGGAAAAAACGTATTCCCGTACTTCTCCTTTAACTTGTGTCATGTTTTTCTTGAACCTTGAACCCTTTGCTCATCCCATTAACATCCTATTAAAGCCATGGCTTTGCACTTCCGTTTATTGTGCGCTCTCCTGCCAATATCTCGTTCTTGTCACTCCTGCTGCCGCCTGTATCTTCGCTACCACTCGTTACGGGCCTTTGACTTGTTTCTTGACTACACTTCTGCTTGATCCCAATCTGCATCTACTTGTTGCTGACCTTTGGTTGGTTTACTGATTATGCTTCTGTTTAATCCCTACCTGCTAGATCTGCTACTGGACCCAGCTTGCTCACATCCTGGCGGGGCGATCCTGAGGTTCGCGACCTGGTACTAACAGACAGCAAGGGTGACCTGCTTGTATAACTATGCAGCTGGTCAGTGGGATTCTCTCTACTACTATAGCTTCTGGTCCCTGAGCCTGACCCCTGACACTCTGCTATTGCAATCAGAACCCACATTGCCAATGCTCTGGTCCACTATTTGCCATTCCAAGCACCCTCCTATTGGACAGGTTTTGTGCCCCTGCCCTCCCCCTCATCCTCCTATAAACTCCCCAAAAGCCTCTTTGGATCTTAAAAAACTAAAACCCAAATTGTTTTCCAGCATTCTTCATACCAGGCCTTCCTCTTTTTCCTGGGTGGTGGCAGTTCCTCCTGATAGACAGACCTGCCCTTGTGTAATAAAATGTAAGCATCGCTCAGTTCAGGAGTACTTTAAGCCTAGGCTGCATGGTGATGTGCCCCCATGGGATTTCTTCAGGACAGCCCAGGCTCACTGGAACTGGGTCGGATCACACTGGGGAGTTGATTTACCAAAACCAGAGAATGCTAATTCTGGTACAGCTCTCAAAATGCAGGACTCACAAAATGGATGAAGCAGACACAGGAAGATCCTTGCACTGTACAGCTTCCTCTCCAGCAAGGAGAGCAGCACACTGCACAGTAGTGACATTATCAAATTTCTTAAGGCTAACAGTCTGAGGCCTCGTACACACGACCGATTTTCTCGTCGTAAACAGTCAAGAAAAGTGCCGCGAGAGTTTTTTTGTCTAGAAAAACGTTCGTGTGTATGGTTTTACGACGAGAAACTTGACGAGAATCTCGACGAGAAAATAGAGAACCTGCTCTCTATTTTCTCGTCAGGAGTCCAGATTTCCTCGTCGTGTTTCTCGTCGGCCTGTTTTGTGACGAGAAAATGGTTCATGTGTATGCTTTTACGACTCTTCCAAAAGCGCGCATGCTCACAAGCAACTATGAGACGGGAGCGCATCTTCTGGTAAAACAAGCCTTCATAATGGAGAGAGCACATTCGTCACACTCATAAATATTTCATCGTTTAAATGTTCTGCATTGAATTCTTCGTTAGAATGTTACATTAATCAAAACGAGAGACCTTCTTTTGCTGCTGATATTCACACAGAGTTATGCCTTATTTTTAACCTTTTTCATGCTGCTCTTTATAAGATTTATGTGTATTATATCGTGCAAGTTTTTAGGAATAATTTTAATGGTTAGATTTTTCAAAATGATGTTAATTATAATTTCTCAATGTTTTGATAGCGATCTCCCATTTAATTTTCTAATCTATATTTTTAAAATTTCACACCATGTTTTTGAGCTAATCAGATTTAGTTATTCTTTTGGGGGGGGGGGGTGATATCTGTGCCTTTTATTGTCAGTCAAATGTATCTGCTTACTCCAAAGCTTGTTTTTTTTTATTTAAAAATACACATAGTCAAGTATGAACTTAAACAAAAAACACATTTATTCATGTTTATAAATTAAATAAAGAGAAGGCAGCGCTGGAGAAGCTGCTGCCATTTGTGCATCCCAGGGACCCCAGAGCACACAGCAACCCTGTGTGGACACTAAAATTGGGAGCTTGAGAAGGCCCACATTTCAGAACACAATCTGATGCTGGCCTCCCAGAGGTCAGGAACAGCAGCAGGTGAGATATATGTCCCAAGTGTGTGGTACTACAACAGGCTGCCTTCTGTCCGACCAGTGCGACCACAATGAAGCAAGGCCATCACTTCCTCTTCTTCCTGGCAACCTTCCCTGCAGCCTTTACTGAAGCCTTCCTTCTTCGTTTAGCTGGAGGCTGGCCCACTGGAGGGGTACTCCTGTCAGGAGGAGGAGGTGGAGGTGTAGCAGAAGGGGGTGGGGCAGAAGAAGAAGGTGGAGGTGTAGCAGAAGGGGGTGGGGCAGAAGGTGGAGGTGTAGCAGAAGGGGGTGGGGCAGAAGGTGGAGGTGTAGCAGAAGGGGGTGGGGCAGAAGAAGAAGGTGGAGGTGTAGCAGAAGGGGGTGGGGCAGAAGGTGGAGGGGTAGCAGAAGGGGGTGGGGCAGAAGAGGAAGGTGGAGGTGGAGGTTGAGGTTGGGTCAGTTGGGCCACCTCACATATGGCGGTATTGGGGGTAATTTGCTCCATCACCCCCTTGTTGAGCAAGGTGATGAGCAGGGGTTCGCATAGGAGGCGTTGCTCCATGCTCATCACCTTGAACTTAGCCTCCACTAGGCCGGCAATGGCCTCTTCAGGGGATGTGGGCTCCTTGAGGGTGGCATGGGCCTCTTTAATAAGGGCCATTGCTGCCTCACTGGTGGTCCTGTCCCTCCTGCCTCTTTTGTGAAGCCTGATGGGAGGCACCTGGGATCTGGTGCTTCTCCTTTGCCCTGCCACCTCCTGTCTGCCGCTGGGCCCTGCCACCTCCTGGCTGCCACTGGGCCCTGCCACCTCCTGGCTGCCACTGGGCCCTGCCACCTCCTGGCTGCCACTGGGCCCTGCCACCTCCTGGCTGCCACTGGGCCCTTCCTCCTCCTGCCTGACAGTTTCCAGACCCTCCTCCTGGCTGATTTCATCCTGTGTATGAAAAAGAAACATAGTTTAATATGTTGGTTTAATCTTTGCATCAAACTTTGTAATCCTGATGGAAGCAATTAGAATGTAAATGCATAAATCCTTGCTTTAAATTTACCACTACATCAGCTTGACTATTTACCACACAATTAAGTGCAGAATAATGTCTACAGATCATGATTTCACTTGTTGAATACAAAATAATGTATGTTTCTCATCCTGACATATTTGGGAAACATTAATTTTATCCCACTACATTTTCAGTTAATACTATACCTGGCTCCAGATGGCCAAATCAGGATCATCCAGGATGGCTGCCTCCTCTTGCTCCAGAGAAGGCTCAGGTTGGCTGCAGGGAAGTCTGGGGGGAAGAGTGGAGAGTGATGGCCTTGGCTCAATGTGGTCATCCAGGAAGGACATCCTGCTGTAGTACCACAAAACCGGGACATAAACATCATCTGCTGCTGCTCCTGACCTCTGAGAAGCCAGCACCTTAGAGCGTTCAGTCCTGTAGGTACCTCTCAAGCTCCCAATTTTAGTGTCCACTTGTTTTGCTGTGGCTGTGGGCACCTTGGTATGCACAAATGGGAGCAGCTTCTCCAGCGCTGCTTTTCTCACCCCTTTTTTTTTATGGATGGGGTTTTTGGTCTCCCACAGAGCCGGCAGCTCCCTTACCCGGTCAATAAATTCCGCCAGGAACTCTTTGTCGCTAATAAATACATTCATATTGTATCTGCAAGTAAAATAAATTATATTTAAATAATGTGAGGCAAACAGTCTAACCTCCTTCACATCCTAGTCACCATATATATCCTCCAACAATCTCAAGACAGTATAGGCCAACAATTTTAACAAGTCTCACAAAATCACATACCTTCGTTCGCACGTCCGTCACTTGAACTCCTCTCTCCGCACACCGAACGTACTATAGTCACATGTGTGTTTGCTATATACACACCACGCATGCGTCCAAATTCGAACACGTCGCTCCGCACACGTCGCCCGCCCATGACGTTCTAACTAACATATTTTCCCCGCCCCTTCTCTTTCGGCGCGCAGACGGATATGGCGGAGTTACAGCAGGTGTCTGATAATTCCGCAACTAGCGAGGAGACAAGCCCGGAGACCGAGGACACGTCACGATCAAGGAGGAGATTCAAGGCATCGAATATGTCTTTGGCGGAGATGGCGGAGATGGTGGACATCTTGGTCAAGGCTGATTATGATGCCAAGCATGGGCCGTATAGCAAACCAAATAGAAGGAAGGCCAAAATCCTCACTAAAGTTGTGAAGAGTCTGAGGGCGAAGTTCGGGGTGAAACGCTCAAATGAGCAGCTCAGAAAGAGGTGGTCAGACCTCAAACTGAGGGAGCCAGACCAGTTGAGGAGCATAAAGAGGATGCTCGCTAAAAGTAAGTAAAATGACGACCTTTCTGCTATTAATCTTTTTAGAAACTGACTTTTTTTTTTTTTAAAGCATATTGGACTCCCTTCCAAAATGTATTATTTTGAACTAGGTTGGGCACAGTAATCGTTCGTTACGTTACCGACACTTCGTTCGGCCACTATCCGTGGTTTTGGCTTATTTAAGACCCCCAAAAGTAATTAGACATCTGCCATTTTTGATCAAGTATTGTGGATAATTTTTAAGTCTAGATGATGTGTTTGTAAGGAGAATGAAATGCAAACTTTAATCAGTGTAAAGGAGAGGACACTCAGCAGCTGCTTCCACATCTGTACTTTGGAGCACTATAGTGTGGGCCACCAGACCCGCCTTTTTTGGGTGTCCCACACAGGTGCATCAGAGTTTATTTGTGGTGCCTCCATGTCCAAAAAATTACATCCAAATGTGAATAATAAACATATTTGGGGTCATAAAGAATGCATTTTTCTTTAAATTCCGCACAAACACACACTTGTACCCCACTTCCAAACAATTTAGCCTGTTTTAAGTTTAAAAATGAGATTTTTACAGTGTGATAAATAGACCTTTGGTTTTATTCTCATAGGGGAGAGAAGACTGGGAGGAGGACACTCCAGGGAGCACATGCACCCCACAACTTCCAAGCAACCCCAAACTCCCAAAGATCCACAACCGAAAGATGTGCAGGAAGTTGAGGTGGAGGAAGGAGAAGTGCAGGAAGGAGAGGTGGATGACGTTGTGGATCTGGTCACCACAACAGGTCAGTATCTGACACCACAGCTTAAGGTAAGCGAGGTAGGCCTGCAGAGTTTTATTAATTTTTTTTAATGGTTTTTAGGGGATGGAAATGTTGTGAAGGATAGCACACCGTTCTCTGCTGACAGTGCCCTCCGCCTCATCCAGCAAGTGATGGAATGTAGCACGGAACTGGACCTAATTAAACAAAGAATCCATGTGATGGAACAAACATTTAAAGACATTCTCGATGTTTTGGGGAGAATTCAATAAGCCATCCAAACACATTTGTTTTTACATGTTTGTTTTTATATTTTTACTAATTTTTTGAGTAACAAAGCAGCCAAAAATTGAATATGCACACAGTGTGTGAACATGTGCTATCTGCCATCAGGGGATATCCATGTACGTCTTTTGTGGGTGCAACCCCTTCCTCGTATCAAAAGTCGGTGAACTGAGGAAGGGGATGCACCCCCAAAACACATCCATTGATCACCCCTGATGGCAGATAGCACATGTTGACAATAGGGATCAGGATTGTAAACTTCCTATTTGCAAAAAAGTAAAAATGTGTGCATATTGAATTTTTGGCTGGGCAAGGGGTGGCAGGACCCCATATTAGGACGGGCACATAGAGACATAGTTTGTGTAACTGAATGTCTCAGATTGCTCAGAGGTATCCAATGTTGTCATTTTAGAAATGCAAGTGGTATTTTTGTATTTTCATAAGCCAAAATTTGACGGGTTGTGGTCAGGCCAACCCCAAAGTAAAACAAAAAAAAATGTGCAGAGAGTAAAATATTTGACCACAAACAACGTGTAGCTTCTTTTTATAATACACTCTAAGCTTATTTGGTTCTTTTGTAAGGTAACATAGTGAAATTGGTTGTTATTTACTAAAGTAAAATACACTTGCCACTACAAATGCACAAAGACAAACTAGGAGACAGGAAAGAACAAATAATTAAAGGTTTAAACAAGATTTTTATTGGGATACTTAGACATAGGCTGGCATAGGAATTGCCCCCCTACCCGTGAAATACTCCATGTATTTGTCCCGAACCACACGGGCATTTTGGGGGGGCAAGCCAAGACGGGCAGATTCCAGGCCCGGAAGGGGATTTGCAGGGGAAAGTCCAGCCTCTGGCAAAACTGAGGCCATATATGAATTCGCTTTGCGGCAAAGAAAATTGTGTAGCACACAGCAGCATAACACTACATAGTTTATTTTGTAGTCCGCCAAGTGGATGGAAGTCATAAAAAGGCGGAACCGGCTGGCCATTATGCCGAAGGCATTTTCAACGACTCTTCGGGCCCTGGCCAGCCGGTAATTGAACACACTCTTCTCTGGGGTCAGGGTCCTCTGTGGAAATGGCCTCATAAGATGCCGTCCGAGTCCGAAGGCTTCATCAGCCAAGAAAACAAAGGGGAGTCCTTCAATATTCCCTGCATCCGGTGGCAATGCAAGGTCGTCACTCTGGAGACGGAGGGCAAACTCCGTCTGGATGAAGGATCCCCCATCGGACATCCGGCCATTCTTCCCTACATCAACATAGAGGAATTCATACCGTGCTGACACCACCGCCATCAGCACAATGCTATGAAACCCCTTGTAGTTGTAGTAGTAGGATCCAGAACGGGGTGGCGGCACGATGCGGACGTGCTTCCCGTCTATGGCACCACCGCAGTTGGGGAAGTCCCACCGCGTGGCAAACTCCGATGCCACAGTCTGCCATTCCTGTGGCGTTGAAGGAAGCTGTGGAGTGAAACAAGATGAAATAATATTAGAAAAACAAAGGCATACATTACAAGCAAATTCAAGACCAAAAAATTAGAGACCAACATCAATCTAATTATACGTTTATTAAGGTGTGTAAAAAAAGTATAATGGAAGGCTCATTTATCATATTCATCACCCCCTCTGATGGGCCATTACTAAATTATTTTGGGGGGGGGAGATGTGTTTGGCCACAGGATAGCATTGCAGTGGCGGTGCGTCCAGAGTGGGCGCTGGAGCACTGTCCCCTCTCTCCTGTGCCCATCACTCAGAACAATACATAGGTTCATGCGTTGCATGAACCTATGTATTGTCTATGCCGCACACTATTCAGGTGGATGGCCTCTTGTAAAGCGACCGACATATGATTAATTGCGTCATTTAGGGGGTTAAAATTGCAGAGCAGAAACAGGTATTAAAAAAGTCTTGCAAATTACAACCTGAGGGATGTAATTGGCTTCCTCAAAGAAAAATCGGGGACGCAAGGAGGGGGCATTCCTTGTGTAAACACTGACAGGCAGCTCTGGCAATCATGTTCACCAAGTCTGTTTAATGGTAACATGATTGGCTGATGCAACATGAAGGGAAGGAGAAGACATCAAGGACAGAAGAAGGATGGCGCTGACCACAAGAAGGTAAGTGCAGGGCTGGGGGGAAACTGGCTGCAATAGAGGGGACTAAATGGCTGCATTGGAGGGGACAACTGGGGGCGTTTATTAGGCAACAGAGCAAAAAAGGAGGAAGTTTATTTCCGAAATTGGGGTTGTAACCCCCCAACATTTGGAGCAACAGGCGCCCCTGCTGGAAAAGTTAGTGAGGGGAAATATTTAGGGAGGATAAAAAAGGGGCATTTAAAAACTTCCAGCATGCATGGGGACAAAGGGGACATTCTCAGCATATTACAATCATGGTAATTAGGAAAGGATGAAAGAAATACAATACATTAGCATACATGTAATACATAAAATGTGATGTGAAGGGAGAAAACTTACCCTAATATAGTCCTCCTGCAGGACTTGTATAATAGCAGAACAGGTGTCTGGGATTATGAGGCCCAGAGCCTGGGGGGAGATGCCTGTGGTGAACTTCAAGTCCTGAAGACTTCTCCCTGTCGCCAGGTAACGCAACGTGGCGATGAGCCTCTGCTCAGCACTGATGGCTTCCCGCATAACGGTGTCCTTCCTGGTAATATAGGGGGACACCAAAGCCAACAGTTCCTGAAAAACGGGGTCAGACATCCTCAGAAAATTCCTGTAGTCCTCAGGATTATTCTCGACGATCTCCCGCAGCAGAGGCATGTGGCAGAATTGGTCCCGCTGGAGCAACCAATTCTTGGTCCATGAACTCCTCCTCACACCATTCATGGACTGGTCTTGGTCCAAAACAAGCAGACCAACACCAAGCGCACGCACAGCACGAACTCGACGACGAGAACGTCCAGGCGACATGGCTAGGAAACGGTCGTCTAATCAGAACGTACAGAACAGAACGCACTTTAGAACAGCAAGGCCTATGAATAACGAACTGAAATTCAGAAACGAACAGGCAAGAACGCACTGTAAAACAGATACGACCTGCCTAGACGCCCTGAAAGTCAAGATACGAACCCACAAGCACAAACTGAACGGCAGAAAACGATCTGAAAAGTACGAAGACTGAAAAGCGCGAATCGTCTCTTCCCAAACTTTTACTTCACACGCGGTAACACGAGATCAGCAAAAGCAGCCCAAGGGGTGGCGCCAAGAAAAAAGATCTTCCCCTTTATAGTGCCGTCGTACGTGCTGGACGTGAGCGCAGAGAACCACGAGGAAATTGGGAAATGACAGTGTGTACGCATAGAAAGCTTGACGAGAAAATCGACAAGCTTAACAAGAATCTTGTCGAAAAAAACGACGTGTTTTTTACGACGAGAAAATCGGTCGTGTGTACGAGGCCTGAGGCAGCAAAGCCTTAAGCCGCGTACACACGATCGGTTTTACCGATGAAAACAGTCCGATGGATTTTTTTCATCGGACAAACCGATCGTGTATGGGCCCCATCGGTCTTTTTTCCATCGGTGTCAAAAAATAGAACATGTTTTAAATTTTTTCGATGGATAAAAATAGGATTTTTATAACAGCTTACCTGTAAAATCCTTTTCTTGGAGTACATCACGGGACACAGAGCGACATAGTCATTACTAATGGGTTATATAGATACCTTCAGGTGCTGGCACTGGCAACTTCCAAAACCGGAAGTACCCTCCCCTATATAAGCCCCTCCCATCCGGGAGCACCTCAGTTTTGTAGCAAAGCAATAAGTGTCCCTAAAGAGGGGTGGGAGCTCTGTGTCCCGTGATGTACTCCAAGAAAAGGATTTTACAGGTAAGCTGTTATAAAAATCCTATTTTCTTTCTCGTACATCACGGGACACAGAGCGACATAGTCATTACTAATGGGATGTCCTAAAGCAATGCCCAACGAGGGGGGGGGGGATACACCATACATAAGCTGAGCGCTATCAGACATGAGGATCTTTTGCGGCCTGCAACACACTGCGCCCAAAGGCGACATCCTCCTGACTTCTAACGTCCACCTGGTAGAACCTAGTAAACGTGTGTACTGAAGACCATGTTGCGGCCTTACAGATTTGAGCCAGGGAGGTCTGGTGATGCGCTGCCCATGAAGTTCCAACTGCTCTCGTGGAGTGCGCTCTAACTTTGAACGGAGGCGGTCTCCTTCTCAAGCCATAGGCTTGCATTATGACCTGTCGAATCCACTTGGCTAAAGTAGATTTTGACGCTGCCTGACCCCTTCTGGGGCCTTCCGGCAGAATAAACAAAGTATCCGTTCTGCGAATCTGAGCAGTGGCTTTTAGATAAGCTTTAACTGCTCTTACTACATCCAAAGAATGCAATAACTTTTCCTCTACCGAAGTAGGTTTGGGGAAAAAAGAAGGAAGAACCACATCTTGGTTCAAATGAAACCTCGATATTACCTTAGGAAGAAAGGCTGGATGAGGGCGTAACACTACTCTATCCTTATGGATAACCAGATATGGCTCCTTACAGGACATAGCTGCTAATTCCGACACTCTTTTAGCCGAACAAATGGCTACTAGAAAAATCAATTTCCTGGTGAGAAGAACCAAAGAAATATGCTGTAATGGTTCAAATGGTTGTTTCTGTAGAACCGACAGAACCAAGTTTAGATCCCATGGACATATGGGAATATTAACCGGAGGACTAATACGCATCACTCCTTGTATAAAGGCTTTGACTAGTGAATGCAAAGCCAAGGGCCTTTGAAAAAATATTGACAAGGCCGAAATCTGACCCTTGATAGTACTCAAGGCAAGCTTCCTATCTACAGCCCATTGTAGGAAGTCCAGAATCCTACCTATTACGTATTTACGTGGATGCCATTTCTTGGCCTCACACCAGGCGATGTACGCCTTCCAGATTCTATAGTAGATCTGCCTGGATACCGGCTTCCTGGCATTGATCATGGTAGATACCACAGAATTAGAGAGCCCTCTCTTTTTTAGAATGTGGGCTTCAATAGCCAGGCCGTCAAACCTAGGGCTGGTAAAGAAGGGTGGTATACCGGTCCTTGCGAAAGCAGGTCCGGACGACGTGGGAGAGTCCAAGGACTCCCCACTGACATTTTACAATCTCCGCGTACCACGCTCTTCGGGGCCACGCTGGAGCCACCAGAATCACTGGTTTCTTTTCTACCCTGATTCTGCGGAGTAATCGAGGTAACCATTGTGGCGGTGTGAATGCATATATCAGCTTGAACTGATCCCAAGGGAACACTAGGGCATCCGAGCTGCAAGCTAGGGGATCCCTTGTCCGAGAGACAAACCTGTCCACCTTTGCGTTGAATCTGGATGCTAGAAGATCTACATCCGATGTTCCCCACCGCTGACATATTGTCCAGAAAACCTTGGGGTGAAGGGACCCTTCCTCTGGGCATAATTGCTGGCGACTTAGAAAGTCCGCCTTCCAATTCTCCACTCCTGGAATGAATACCGCAGATATGGCTGGGACATATCTTTCTGCCCATTTCAGGATGTAATTTACTTCCCTCTGGGCTGCACGACTCCTGGTGCCCCCCTGATGATTGATATATGCCACTGCTGTGGCATTGTCTGATTGAATTCTGACAGGGGACCCTTGGAGTTTGGATGTCCATGCTACTAGGGCATACCGGGCTGCTCGTATCTCTAAGAGATTGATGGGCAGGGCCTTTTCTGCATCCGACCATCTGCCCTGGAGAGACTATTGCTCCAGTACTGCTCCCCAGCCTATAAGGCTGGCATCTGTAGTGACCACCTTCCAAGAAATCGGACTGAAGGATTTCCCTTTTTCCAGATTCTGGGGAACCAACCACCAACGGAGGCTCTTGCGAACGGAAGGGGACAAGGACATTGTAAGTCTAGGGCCTGAACTTTTTTGTTCCAGGCTGACAGTATGGCCCCTTGCAAATTCCTTGAATGGAATTGACCGTAGGGTACTGCTTCGAATGATGCCACCATTTTTCCCAGCAGCCTCATGCACAGGCGTATGGACGGCTGTCTTTTTTTGTACCCACTAAGTGGATCAAATCTTTCAAAGACAACACCTTTCCTCGAGGCAAGAATATTTTTCTCTGGCCTGAATCCAACCTTAGCCCCAAGTATTCCAGACTTTTGACTGGTTTTTAGGGCTGACTTGTCTCGGTTGATAATCCAACCGTGAGATTCCAGATACTTGATTGTCTTGTGAACGACCACGTCTAGTTTTTTCACTGAGTGGTCTATCAGCAACAAGTCATCTAGATATGCCATTATCATAACACCTTGTGTTCTTAGATTGGCCAATAAAGGGCCAGAATTTTTGTAAACACTCGTGGTGCTGTGGCCAAACCGAAGGGTAAGGCTCTGAACTGAAAATGGCGCCCTTCTACTGCAAAGCGTAGAAATTTTTGGTGGACTGGAAAGATGGGAATGTGCAAATAAGCATCTTTGATGTCGATCGCGGCTAACCAATCCTCCCCTTGTAGGGCAGTGGCCACCGATCGGATCGACTCCATTGGAAAGTCCTGATATACAGGAATTTGTTTAGCCCTTTTAGAATTAATATGGGCCTCCCGTCCGCATTTGCTTCGGGACTGTAAAGAGGTTTGAGTAAAACCCGAACCCTCATTCTTCCAGGGGAACCTCCATAATTACTCCTTGGAGCAATAGTTGTTCTAGTGCCAACAGGAGGGACTCTCTCTTCCGGGGATCCCTTGGCACGTTTGACCTCAAAAATGGGAAGGAGGAGAGTCTTTTAACTCCAAACTGTATCCCAAACATACTGCGGAGAGCACCTATCTGTCTTGATCGTGTCCCGCCAGGTCTCTTGCGAACAACTGGAATCCTCCCCCCACCCGACTGAGTGGGGGCAACCCTTCAATGAATTTAACTTTGGGGGAGGTTTTGTACCTCCCCTGACCCAGGGTTTCTCATTACCCTGCTATTGTCCCTGTTTTTTTACCCCCGGGAATTGACCGAGGAGGCCGTCGGAACTGTTACACAGCCGATGCCCCAGGGACTGGAGAAGCAGGCCTCTTAAAGAGGGACCTCTAACTCTGTTTTTAACCGGCAAGAGCGTATTTTTACCGCTGGAAATTTTCTGGATATATTTGTCCAGGTTTTCCCTGAATAAGCGTTCACCATGAAATGGGACGCTAACCAGCCATTCTTTACAGGGAGCTTCAGCAGACCAGTTTTTGAGCCATAGAAGCCTACGCATATGTACTATAGACAGCGTAAGGCGGGAGGCCTGATGGACTGAATCCTTTATGGCGTCAACCGCAAAGCCTAAGGCTCTAGGTAGATCAGCTAGGGCAAGGCCTGCTGATCTGTCAAGTCCCTCAAGACCTGTTTCAACTGATCCTTCACTGCTTAGCAGACCTCACTGCTGGTTGTGTCACCAAGCTTGCTGTAGAAAGAAGCAGACTTTCATAAGGACTCCAATCTTTTATCTATTGGGTTCTTGAACATTTGGACATTATCCATTGGATATGTCAGTGATTTATACATACAAGAGATGGCTGTGTCCACTGTAGGGACCTTCCATTTTTTGATGAACTTATCCTCCATGGGATAGACCACCGGAAATCTCTTGGGGGGAATAAATATTTTCTCAGGACGTTCCCAATCCTGGTAAATGAGCCCTTTCAGTAAAGGGTGAAGTGGAAAAGAACAGACAGTCTGGGGGCTTCTAGCGACCCCAACGAGGATACAGTAGTGGTTGATGGTTCCGCAAGGTGCATTTTTAAATGCTGATCGGACCATGTTAGTCAGAGACTGAACCCATAATCTTTCAGCTTGAGATGCTGAGAAAAGGTTCCCCCACTGTTGATTCCTCTATAACAGAATCAACCTTATCCTGATCCCCTTCAGGCAGGTCGATCCCTGTATGGGACTGTTGCTCTGCTAACAGGCACTCTGAAGGAGGAGACGGAGATCGGGCGTGCTTTCCCTGACAGGGAGGCAGCGATCAATGTTGACAATCTCTCTCTAATCCTCCCAGAGCTGAGGAAAAAAACCTCCTCTGTTACATACACAGGAGCAGGTGAACTGAGGACAGCCACAGTACCAAGTACCCCTGCGGGGTCTCTACGGTCACTTACCTCTGAACTTCAGGGGAGACTGGTGCAGCAGAAGCATGCCCAAGATCCTCAGAGCCCGATGAGACCCTCTTCGCTTCCTGGAAGATTCAGTTCCGGAGCTTCTGGACGGCATATTCCTAAGCCTAAAGCTGAGGTATTCCGGCCGTAATACACCACTTTTACTGAGAATAGTCTAGCACAATTGCTGCTATATCACAGTTGGTGTCTACTAAAGTGCCTTTCTAGGGGATGCCTGCATCAACCGCCTCTGTGTGCCTTTATACTGTTGCTAGCTCTGTCTGTGCACTTCAATAGCCAGCTATAATGTGCTTTAAAACACACTGGACGCCCGCACATGCGCAGTAGCGCCGCGGCGCACACCTGAGCGTCATCCACCCGCTCCGCCCCTTTTTCCAGATCGCCTCTATATATAGAGGCGCGTGCACGCGCACGCGCGCGGGCACGTGCGCCTTCGGCGCCTTTTTTGAAAACAATAAGGAGCTAGATGGGAGCCAGGGTCCCTTTGCCGCAGGGCCCGGGGATGGATGAGCGCAGCAACAGGGCAGAGGAGACAGCTTCCCAGCAGAGAACATACCAACTGCCTGGATTTGATTCTGGAAGAAAAAAATCCACATTACAAGAAAAAGAACCATAGCGGCCTCTAGTGTCTAACACAGGTACCGCGGTCTTACATTTTTTTTTTTTTTTTTTCCTTGCCTACTATTAATTTTTTTTACATTTTCTCAGTAGTAACAGGCATACACAGAATATTAGCGGGAATACCTTAGGTAACAGGCAGAAAGACAAAATAGGCTTGGGGGTCCCTCAATAGAACCAAGTTCCCGAGGGCCCCCACTTACCTTTTCCTCGCCGCAGGACTCTGTTTGGTCCACAGAAGCCCAAACTTCACCTATCACGGCAGGCATTGTAATCAAACCTTCAGGGACCGGGTTCCCAAGGATTCCACTCCCCTGGACCTGTATAGCACCCTGCACAGAAAACATCTTGGTCGTGGGTATGACCAGAGCTCTGGATCCCAGGGTCCAGCCCTCCTAAGAGAGGCATTACAGGCAAAACCTTGCTCTTCTCTGCAAGGCCCGGGTACCGACCGTTTAGCTATGAAGCTTTTTTGGTCGGATCCGGAATAGCTTACTGAGGCCCAAAAGAACCTGTACGCAAGCTCAGTGAAAAACACACGTTACTTCTTGGCCAACACCTTAGACACTGGCAAAAAACTGAGGTGCTCCCGGATGGGAGGGGCTTATATAGGGGAGGGTACTTCCGGTTTTGGAAGTTGTCAGTGCCAGCACCTGAAGGTATCTATATAACCCATTAGTAATGACTATGTCGCTCTGTGTCCCGTGATGTACGAGAAAGAAAAACCGATAGCAAATTCCGATCGTCTTTGGGCAAGTCCATCGGTTAAAAAACCCATGCATGCTCAGAATCAAGTAGACGCATGCTCAGAAGCATTGAACTTAATTTTTCTCGGCTCATCGGAGTGTTTTACGTCACCGCGTTTGGAATGGACAGTTTTTTGACTGATGGTGTGTAGGCAAGACTGATGGAAGTCAGCTTCATCAGTTTTCCGATGGAAAAATCCATCGGTTTAAAAACCATAGGAAATCCGATTGTGTGTACAGGGCTTTAGGGCCCTTTCACAAAGGCGGACCCCGTAATGATTCACCCCGTGAACATCAGCTTGCACAGCAGGGATCGCTCCGTTGATCCCCGCTGAGCCGGCAGATGACAGGGCGGTCCCTGCACACTGTGCAGGGACCGCCCTGTCAAATCTCTGCTCTCCTCTATGGGGGGATCTGATGAACACGGACCGTCTGCAGGATTTTCCTCCTTCTGCAGAAACAGAGCATAGCGGACCCGGGTAAGATCGGGTGTCTGCGGATGTTCATCCGCTGACACCCGCTATCCCATAGGGATACATGTATGTCCCTTTTTCATCCATAAACGGATGGATGAAAAAGCGGACATACGGTCTGCCCGTGTGAAAGGGCCCTTATTAGGTGAAGTCACACTGCAGATATACATAAGGCTACATGCCAAAGAAGGGCACTGCAATTTTTTTTGCAGGAATGTATCAAAAGATAAAATACATTTTAGGGTAATGCATAGAAAAAAAGCCTTTCTAGATTTCTTTTATAACAATCAAATGTTCACTTTTTGAAATAAGTCGAATTTAAGTCTACAATTTTCCATTTGACTTTCTGATTGAAACTTTAATCCTCTTTCAAAACTGTCCAAATGAATCATTAGGTAAAGACACAGAGACACCTGGGGCGAGTTCTAGGCTCTTAGGCTGGCAGCTCTCCAAAGGAGTTTCCCATCTTTGTTGGTGAAGACAAAAAGGTGGATTGATGAACAGACAGTTCTAGCCGTGGGGAAAATACATTATGAAGAGGCCAGAGCCAAGTCAAGCGCTGCGCCATTCTACTATCAATGAAACGGAGATGTCAGCGAATATTCTTTAAAGACCAAGTTGACCACTGTGGGGGGCTTAGAAAACATCTAACAGCTTGCTCTGGAAGCGTACAGTTTTGGAGGACGAAAGCTTTATGAGAAACTTATTTTTTTTAACCACTTAAGGACTGCCGCACGAACATTTACGTTGACAGAATGGCACGGACAGGCAAATGGGGCGTATATATACACGTACCCTTTAATTTTCCGCCCTATCGCGAGCTCCATGATATCACTCGATGCACTCGATGTCCGCCGGTGTCCCGCGATCGGGTCACAGAGCTGAAGATCGGGGAGATGTCAGTGTAAACACAACATCTCCCCGTTCTTCCTAGTGACATGTCACTGATCGTCTGTTCCCTGTCATCGGGAACAGCGATCAGTGACGTGTCTCTCGTAGCCACGCCCCCTAACAGTTGGAATCACTCCCTAGGACACACTTAACCCCTTCAGCGCCCCAACAGGTTAACCCCTTCACTGCCAGTGTCATTTTTACAGTAATCAGTGCATTTTTATAGCACTGATCGCTGTAAAAATTACAATGGTCCCAGAATGGTGTCAAAAGTGTCCGCCATAATGTCGCAGTCACAATAAACATCGCTGATCGCCGCCATTACTAAATTAGTAAAAAAAAAAATTATAAAAATGCCATTAAACTACCCCCTATTTTGTAGACGCTATAACTTTTGCGCAAACCAATCAATAAGCGCTTACTGTGATTTATTTTACCAAAAATATGTAGAAGAATACATATCGGCCTAAACTGAGGGAAAAATTTGTTTTTTTATATATTTTTTGGGCATATTTATTATAGCAAAAAGTAAAAAATATAGATTTTTTTTCAAAATTATCGCTCTATTTTTGTTTATAGCGCAAAAAATAAAAACCGCAGAGGTGACCAAATACCACCAAAAGAAAGTTCTATTTGTGGGAAAGAAAAAACTTTAATTTTGTTTGGGAGCCTGGTCGTACGACCGCACAAGTGTCAGTTAAAACAACGCAGTGCCGAATCGCAAAAAGTGGCCAGGTCTTTGGCCAGCCAAATGGTCCGGGGCTGAAGTGGTTAAAGAAACCCTGTCCAGGTGAGCGAAAATACCAAAGTCAAGATCCCTGCAATAAAATGGCTTTTATACTCTACCTATTCTGCAGCCCATGTCTCCTACCATCCATCGCTCCATCTCAGCACTTCGTCCTTCGACTGACTTTTGCATTCAACATTTCTGGGAATGCCAATGTTCCCCACCACACTGTGGTTCCTTCCTAAAGAATTAGAAGACTTAAGGTGATGTAGGAGTCAGAGGAAGGGACCACAGCAGGAGAAGGGGCACAGAGGTAGCAAAGGTTTCCAGAAGTACTGAATGCTGAAGAGTATAATGAAGGCTGGAGAGCTGAGTGGAGGAAAAGTAGAAGACGGAGGCAATGGAAGTGGTGAGTATAACAGCTTTTCTAATGCAAAGCTACTTCCTAAAGGGTTTCATTATGTAGCACACGGATCCCTGGCCTTACCTCCTCAAGGCGGGACACTCCGTACCACAATGCCCTGGTTCCTTCTTGAATAAGAGGGTGAGCGGTGTTCAGAAATTGTTGGGTTTCGCAGCGAGTTACCTTCCCTCGGCTGGTTCTCACCCCTAGAGTGTAGGGAAGAGTCTGTTGAAGGCGCACCAATAAGGCCAATGTCCAGACAAGGTTAAACCTTAATGAAGGAAGGTTTATTTTCTTTATACTGAAAACTGGATAGGAAAGTTCGAGTTGAAGAATAAAGAAACAGGGAGGCTGGTTCAGGCACTTGGTATCACCACTCAATCCCGAGTGGACTCTGCTCACCCGGATAGTCCCCTCTCACGGTTCTAGCAGCCAGAGTGACACACGAACTTTACTTCTCTTAATTTTTCCTTGGAGATACGATCGGGAGATCCTCTGCCACAGAATATCTGAGCCCCGAACCTTTTAGCGCTTGTAATTAAAGAGCAAGTTGCTGCACATTACAAGGCCTCAGATGAATAGTGGAATCCCTCCAGAAGTTTACCGGGCCTCTCTTTCACCGTGAAACTCTCACCGGTCCCTCAGAAAGGTCCTCCCCCGGTCTCTTCTTCTTAGAGCGGGTCCCCTCTCCCGGGGCACCCTAGGATTCCTCCTTTTAGAGCTGAGCCCCAGCTAAAGGTGCTGGGCCCAATGGTGAAGTTGCAGCCCCAGGCTAAAGGTGCCTGGGACCCATGCACTCGCGCACACCTGGCCTGGAAGGCCAGGTCACGCCACCTGAACTCCGGAGCCCCGGAACAACAACCCCCTCCGGGCGGCGTCTCCAGGTTGACCACGCCCACTGTACTACTGCCAAGAGAAGACACCCAAGGCACAGCACTGTTACCAGTGGTTCAACCCTGACCTGTCATGGCAGTGCCACCTACAGGCCACAGGGAACTGCACACTAGTACACCACCTGAAAAAACAAAATAACCGTACCTATCAATAAAAGCGGTCTGAGCCTGGCTACTAGCTCAGACCAACCCCTAAATTTAGGCACATAGCACCCCTCAAAGTAGAGGGGCGCTACAATTATAACCTGATAAAGTGGCTTCAACACAATCTTACACCAATTCCTAAATCATGATATGTTCCGATTGTGCATAGAAGTCCTCAATCCTTTTCTAGGCTAAGCCATTACCCCACAATATCTCAATCCTTCTACAAATGTTTCTTCATGACATATATATATATTTTTTTTTGTTTGAGATTTCTGGGTATGTACAAACTTAAACCATAGCTTGTATGTATGCAGTGAGCCCTGGGAATCATGGTCATGGTTTGAAGCTTACAGGGGGCCGAGGAGCCTTCCCTGTCCCCATTTGACAGAGCTGGGTGTCTGGGGGCCCAATCACCAAGCACTAATGCTATCACATGGAAGAAAGTAAAGTTACATGCTTTTCCATACCCAGAAGAACCAGCTAATTTACTTTGCTCTCTATTGCTGAACACAGAAGCAGAGGAGCAAAAGGAAGACAAGTATAAGCTGGAGGAAGGAGTGGGCCCCACCAAGTGAGACTGCTGCTTTGCCCTTCACCTTGAAAATGTACAGCTTTCAGTAAGGCCTAATTCACAGTGGCTAGGTAGCACAAAGGCACCGTCCCCGCTGCTGGCAGCCTATTAAATTCTATGAGAGTCTGGGCTGGGCAGTGCACCTAGCGGTATGTATGTGTTTAAGACAGTATGCGCTAAAGGATGAATGCCTGAAATGCAGGCAGACTGGGTTCCAGGCATTTGTCCCTGGGCGCATACTGTCCTAAACAAAAGTGTACCCTCCAGCCCCATCCAGCTGCCAGACTCTCAGAGTTTGATAGGCTGCTAGCCACTGGGCTGGACGGTGCATTTCCTGGCTTCTTCTACCCGGATAGGGCAAAGGCCGCCGCCTCCCTCACCTTGGCAAAGAGTGCGCGGAACTGGACCAGAGAGGACACACCACCCTGCCACAGCAGGGCCAGGGTGCCAAACACCCACCCACAGCAGGGAGCCTGGCCAGCCACAGCAGGGTGCCAGCCAGTCACCGACCCACAGCAGGGTGCACCATCTGTGCCAGCCACACACCCACAGCAGGGTGCCAGCCATCCACCCACAGCAGGATGATAGCCAGCCAGCCACCCACCCACAGCAGGGTGCACCCACCCATAGCAGGGTGCCAGCCAGCCACCCACAGCAGGGTGCACCATCCGTGCCAGCCACACACCCACAGCAGGGTGCCAGCCATCCACCCACAGCAGGATGATAGCCAGCCAGTCACAGTAGGGTACACCGTCCGTGACAGCCATCCACCCACCCACAGCAGGGTGCCAGCCAGCCACCAACCCACGCAGGGTGCCAGCCAGCCAGCCAGCCACCCACCCACAGCAGGGTGCCAGCCAGCCACCCACCCACAGCAGGATGCACCGTCTGTGCCTGCCACCTACCCACAGCAGGGTGCCAGCCAGCCACCCACAGCAGGATGATAAACAAACACCCACCCACAGCAGGTTGCACCGTTCGTGACAGCCAGTCACCCACCCACAGCAGGGTGCCAGCCAGCCACCCACCCACAGCAGGCTGCCAGTCAGCCACCCACCCACAGCAGGGTGCACCCACCAAAACTTTTAGAGAAAAGCCTCAGCCGTAGATCTACCACACTGATAGGTACCTAAAACATGGGGGAAACTTTAGAAGAAATTATTTGAAGCAAATGACTGTAATAAGTTCATAATAAAGCACCTTGAAGGCAGCCCAGTGAAGATGAGAAGCAACTCTTTGGATAGCTGAGACACTCTAAGTGCAGTATAGCAAAGAATTTTAATGCGCAAAATAAGCGTACATACTTAAACTGACTACATTTGCATACCGTTATTCCCGGTGTATAAGGCGACCCCCTAAATGTAAAAAAATTTTTTTGCCTGTACTCACCGTATAAGACGACCCCCCCCCCCCCCTTCCGAGGCTTCCGACGCTTCATATTTCTTCCTTCTGGAGCCATATCCTTCTTCATTCTTGCTGGAGCCAATCACGGCGAGCAACGTATTCTATTAATGAATACAAAGCCTGCTTGGATTGGCAGAGGCTGTAACATCATCAGCCCGTGCCTCTCTGACTCTCAAAGCCAATCCGAGCAGGCTACTGTATGTATTCTGCTCGGATTGGCAGAGGTCGTTACTCCAATCCGAGCAGGCTCTGTATTCATTTGAATACATCACTCACCGGGATTGGCTAAGCGGTATATACTGTATGTAGCCGAAGCTACATACAGTATTACCGCACATCCAGCAGGCATCCGAGCAGCTGACCCGGCGTATAAGACGACCCCTGCTTTTTGGCCAGTCTTTTTAAGTGTAAAAGGTTGTCTTATATGCCGTAAAATACGGTATATTTATATGCAAAAAATGATATACCGTATATACTCGAGTATAAGCCGAGTTTTTCAGCACACTTTTTTGTGCTGAAAATGCCCCCCTCGGCTTATACTCGAGTGCTCTCTGTGTCGAATCTGCTCTCTGTGTCATCAGTCTAGTCGTGTAACAAAGCCATGCCTCCTCCTCGTCCTAGGCTGCAGATGGACACAGCGCCGGAGATCAGGTAGGGTATTGGACGCAGTGAGGCATGGACGCAGTGAGGCATGGACGCAGTGAGGCATGGACGCAGTGAGGCATGGGCGCAGTGAGGCATGGACACAGTGAGGCATGGACGCAGTGAGGCATGGACGCAGTGAGGCATGGACGCAGTGAGGCATGGACACAGTGAGGCATGGGCGCAGTGAGGCATGGACGCAGTGAGGCATGGACGCAGTGAGGCATGGACGCAGTGAGGCATGGGCGCAGTGAGGCATGGACACAGTGAGGCATGGGCACAGTGAGGCATGGACACAGTGAGGCATGGACACAGTGAGGCATGGACACAGTGAGGCATGGGCATGGACACGGTGAGGCATGGGCACGGTGAGGCATGGGCACGGTGAGGCATGGGCACAGTGGGGCATGGGCACAGTGAGGCATGGGCACAGTGAGGCATGGGCACAGTGGGGCATGGGCACAGTGAGGCATGGGCACAGTGAGGCATGGGCACAGTGAGGCATGGACACAGTGAGGCATGCAGATGGACACCCTAGGCTTATACTCGAATCAATACAATTTCACATTTTTTTTGTGGTAAAATTAGGGCCTCGGCTTATAGTCGGGTCGGCTTATACTCGAGTATATACGGTATATATGTCTCACATATTTGGCCTCTTGCACACAACCGTAAATTACAGCGCGAGTGCGGACAGAGGGAATTACATCTGTTGTTGTGGCACCCAGGAGCCATGGCAGAAGCATATTTTTGGCCATAGGAATGCATTATGTAAACCGCTGTGTACTTGTACATAGGTAAGTACAATATTCCCATCACACACGTTCCTGAAAGTGGCCCTAAGTGGGTGCTGCAGTGACCACCGACTGGAAACACGAAGACATTCAGCATGAGAAATAGGCCCCCTGCACACCAAGGATCTCCAGAATGGGTCCAACGCTTTATTCAACAATCACATCATAGTTACAAAGGAGACGTTTTGGAGCCTCGCAGGACCCCTGCAACAGGTGACAGACCATCAAATCTCTGATAAAGGGGTCCTGCAAGGCTCCAAAACATTGCCTATGATGTAGAGATGCACCGAAATATCGGGCGAAAATGGTGTTATCTGCATTTTTCCGATAAGAAAAAAAGGAGCCAAAAACGCACCGATTTTGCTGTGCTTATGGTGTGATTTTCATAGGTCCTGTGACTCAAAAACTGCATCAAAAACGTAACACGGGATCGCTATTGATACGTTCTTGTTGTGTTTTCAATGCATTTCAACAGAGAGGTGCTTTTTTAGTGTGTTTTTTTTTTTCTTTTAACTGACCAAAAATGCAGCAAGCAGGATTTTTAACACAACAACGGAAATGCAACGGACCAGTGTGAAGTCATATGCCTCGTACACACGACCGGTTTTCCTGGCAGGAAAAAAAGCGACGCTTTTCCCGACGGGATTCCTCTCAAGCGTGCCTTGCATACACACTGTCACACAAAAGACCGCTGAACTTTTGAATGCCGAGAACGCGGTGACGTCAAAGACTACGACGAGCCGACAAAATTACGTTCTATGCTTCCGCCCATTCGGCCAATTGTTTACGAGCATGCGCGGTTTTTTCCCCCCTCGGAAAAGCATACACACCAGCGGTTTTCGCGACGGGAAAAAGACCGCCGGGAATCACGACGGGAAAAAAGAGAGCTGGTTCTAATTTTTTTGCGGGCAGTTTTCTCGTCCGGGAAAACTGCTATGGAGCATACACACGGCCGGTCGGGAAAACTGCTATGGAGCATACACACGGCCGGTCGGGAAAACTGCTATGGAGCATACACACGGCCGGTTGGGAAAACTGCTATGGAGCATACACACGGCCGGTTGGGAAAACTGCTATGGAGCATACACACGGCCGGTCGGGAAAAATAGGATTTTTATAACAGCTTACCTGTAAAATCCTTTTCTTGGAGTACATCACGGGACACAGAGCGACATAGTCATTACTAATGGGTTATATAGTTACCGTCAGGTGCTGGCACTGGCAACTTCCAAAACCGGAAGTACCCTCCCCTATATAAGCCCCTCCCATCCGGGAGCACCTCAGTTTTGTAGCAAAGCAATAAGTGTCCCCAAAGAGGGGCGGGAGCTCTGTGTCCCGTGATGTACTCCAAGAAAAGGATTTTACAGGTAAGCTGTTATAAAAATCCTATTTTCTTTCTCGTACATCATGGGACACAGAGCGACATAGTCATTACTAATGGGATGTCCTAAAGCAATGCCAAATGAGGGGGGGGATACACCATATATAAGCTGAGCGCTATCAGACATGAGGATCTTTTGCGGTCTGCAACACACTGCGCCCAAAGGCGACATCCTCCTGACTTCTAACGTCCACCTGGTAGAACCTAGTAAACGTGTGTACTGAAGACCATGTTGCGGCCTTACAGACTTGAGCCAGGGAGGCCTGGTGATGCACTGCCCATGAAGTTCCAACTGCTCTCGTGGAGTGCGCCCTAACTTTGAACGGAGGCGGTCTCCTTCTCAAGCCATAGGCTTGTATTATGACCTGTCGAATCCACTTGGCTAAAGTAGATTTTGACGCTGCCTGACCCTTTCTGGGGCCTTCCGGCAGAATAAACAAAGTATCTGTTCTGCGAATCTGAGCAGTGGCTTTTAGATAAGCTTTAACTGCTCTTACTACATCCAAAGAATGCAATAACTTTTCCTCTACCGAAGTAGGCTTGGGGAAAAAAGAAGGAAGAACCACATCTTGGTTCAAATGAAACCTCGATACCACCTTAGGAAGAAAGGCTGGATGAGGACGTAACACTACTCTGTCCTTATGGATAACCAGATATGGCTCCTTACAGGACATAGCTGCTAATTCCGATACTCTTTTAGCCGAACAAATGGCTACTAGAAAAAACAATTTCCTGGTGAGAAGCACTAAGGAAATATGCTGTAATGGTTCAAATGGTTGTTTCTGTAGAACCGACAGAACCAAGTTTAGATCCCATGGACATATGGGAATATTAACCGGAGGACTAATACGCATCACTCCTTGTATAAAGGCTTTGACTAGTGAATGCGAAGCCAAGGGCCTTTGAAAAAATATTGACAAGGCCGAAATCTGACCTTTGATAGTACTCAAGGCAAGCTTCCTATCTACAGCCCATTGTAGGAAGTCCAGAATTCTACCTATTACGTATTTACGTGGATGCCATTTCCTGGCCTCACACCAGGCGATGTACGCCTTCCAGATTCTATAGTAGATCTGCCTGGATACCGGTTTCCTGGCATTGATCATGGTAGACACCACAGCATTAGAGAGCCCTCTCCTTTTTAGAATGTGGGCTTCAATAGCCAGGCCGTCAAACCTAGGGCTGGTAAGGAAGGGTGGTATATCGGTCCCTGCGAAAGCAGGTCCGGACGATGTGGGAGGGTCCAAGGACTCCCCACAGACATTTTTACAATCTCCGCGTACCATGCTCTTCGGGGCCACGCTGGAGCCACCAGAATCACTGGTTTCTTTTCTACCCTGATTCTGCGGAGTAATCGAGGTAACAATTGTGGCGGTGGGAATGCATATATCAGCTTGAACTGATCCCAAGGGAACACTAGGGCATCCGAGCCGCACGCTAGGGGATCCCTTGTCCAAGAGACAAACCTGTCCACTTTCGTGTTGAACCTGGATGCTAGCAGATCTACATCCGGTGTTCCCCACCGCTGACATATTGTCCGGAAAACCTCGGGATGAAGGGACCATTCCCCTGGGCATAATTGTTGGCGACTTAGAAAGTCCGCCTTCCAATTCTCCACCCCTGGAATGAATACCGCAGATATGGCTGGGACATATCTTTCTGCCCATCTCAGGATGTAATTTACTTCCCTTTGGGCTGCACGACTCCTGGTGCCCCCCTGACGATTGATATATGCCACTGCTGTGGCATTGTCTGACTGAACTCTGACAGGGGACCCTTGGAGTTTGGATGTCCATGCTACTAGGGCATACCGGGCTGCTCGTATCTCTAAGAGATTGATGGGCAGGGCCTTTTCCGCATCCGACCATCTGCCCTGGAGAGACCATTGCTCCAGTACTGCTCCCCAGCCTAAAAGGCTGGCATCTGTAGTGACCACCTTCCAAGAAATCGGACTGAAGGATTTCCCTCTTTCCAGATTCCGGGGAACCAACCACCAACGGAGGCTTCTGCGAACGGAAGGGGACAAGGACATTGGTACGTCCAGAGCCTGAACTTTTTTGTTCCAGGCTGACAGTATGGCCCTTTGCAACTTCCTTGAATGGAATTGACCGTAGGGTACTGCTTCGAATGATGCCACCATTTTTCCCAGCAGCCTCATGCACAGGCGTATGGATGGCTGTCTTTTTGAACCCACTAAGTGGATCAAATCTCTCAAAGACGACCCCTTTTCTCGAGACAAGAAAATTTTTCTCTGGTCTGAATCCAGCCTTAGCCCCAAGTATTCCAGACTTTTGACTGGTTTTAGGGCTGACTTGTCTCGGTTGATAATCCAACCGTGATATTCCAGATACTTGATTGTCTCGTGAACAACCACTTCTAGTTTTTCCACTGAGTGGTCTATCAGCAACAAGTCGTCTAGATATGCCATTATCGTTACACCTCGTGTTCTTAGATTGGCCAATAATGGGGCCAGAATTTTTGTGAACACTCTTGGTGCTGTGGCCAGACCGAAGGGTAAGGCTCTGAACTGAAAATGGCGCCCTTCTACTGCAAAGCGTAGAAATTTTTGGTGGACTGGAAAGATGGGAATGTGCAAATAAGCATCTTTGATGTCGATCGTGGCTAACCAATCCTCCCCTTGTAGGGCAGTGGCCACCGATCGGATCGACTCCATCGGAAAGTCCTGATATACAGGAATTTGTATAGCCCTTTTTGAATTAATATGGGCCTCCCGTCCGCGTTTGCTTCGGGACTGTAAAGAGGTTTGAGTAAAACCCGAACCCTCATTCTTCCAGGGGAACCTCCATAATTACTCCTTGGAGCAATAGTTGTTCTAGTGCCAACAGGAGGGACTCTCTCTTCCGCGGATCCTTTGGCACGTTTGACCTCAAAAATGGGAAGGAGGAGAGTCTTTTAACTCCAAACTGTATCCCAAACCTACTGCGGAGAGCACCTATCTGTCTTGATCGTGTCCCGCCAGGTCTCTTTGCGAACAACTGGAGTCCTCCCCCCACCCGACTGAGTGGGGGCTTCAATGAATTTAACTTTGGGGGAGGTTTTGTACCTCCCCTGACCCAGGGTTTCTCATTACCCTGCTACTGTCCCTGTTTTTTACCCCCGGGATTTGACCGAGGAGGCCGTCGGAACTGTTACACAGCCTCCCCAGGGACTGGAGAAGCAGGCCCCTTAAAGAGGGACCTCTAACTCTGCTTTTAACCGGCAAGAGCGTATTTTTACCGCTGGAAATTTTCTGGATATATTTGTCCAGGTTTTCCCTGAATAAGCGTTCACCATGAAATGGGACGCTAACCAGCCATTCTTTACAGGGAGCTTCAGCAGACCAGTTTCTGAGCCATAGGAGCCTACGCATATGTACTATAGACAGCGTAAGACGGGAGGCCTGATGGACTGAATCCTCTAAGGCGTCAACCGCAAAGCCTAAGGCTCTAGGTAGATCAGCTAGGGCAAAGCCTGCTGATCTGTCAAGTCCCTCAAGACCTGTTTCAACTGATCCTTCACTGCTTAGCAGACCCCAATAGCTGCTACTGCTGGTTGTATCACCAAGCAGATTTTCATAAGGACTCCAATCTTTTATCTATTGGGTTCTTGAACATTTGGACATTATCCACTGGACATGTCAGTGATTTATACATACAAGAGATGGCTGCGTCCACTGTAGGGACCTTCCATTTTTTTTTTGATGAACTTATCCTCCATGGGATAGACCACCGGAAATCTCTTGGGGGAATAAATATTTTCTCAGGACGTTCCCAATCCTGGTAAATGAGCCCTTTCAGTAAAGGGTGAAGTGGAAAAGAACAAACAGTCTGGGGGCTTCTAGCGACCCCAACGAGGATACAGTAGTGGTTGATGGTTCCGCAAGGTGCATTTTTAAATGCTGATCGGACCATGTTAGTCAGAGACTGAACCCATAATCTTTCAGCTTGAGATGCTGAGAAAAGGTTCCCCCACTGTTGATTCCTCTATAACAGAATCAACCTTATCCTGATCCCCTTCAGGCAGGTCGATCCCTGTATGGGACTGTTGCTCTGCTAACAGGCACTCTGAAGGAGGAGACGGAGATCGGGCGTGCTTTCCCTGACAGGGAGGCAGCGATAAATTTTGACAATCTCTCTCTAATCCTCCCAGAGCTGAGGAAAAAACCTCCTCTGTTACATACACAGGAGCAGGTGACTGAGGACAGCCACAGTACCAAGTACCCCTGCGGGGTCTCTACGGTCACTTACCTCTGAACTTCAGGGGAGACTGGTGCAGCAGGAGTATGCCCAAGATCCTCAGAGCCCGATGAGACCCCCTTCGCTTCCTGGAAGATTCAGTTCCGGAGCTACTGGACGGCATATTCCTAAGCCTAAAGCTGAGGTATTCCAGCCGTAATACACCACTTTTACTGAGAATAGTCTAGCACAATTGCTGCTATATCACAGTTGGTGTCTACTAATGTGCCTTTCTAGGGGATGCCTGTATCAACCGCTTGCTGTATGCCTTTAAATGTTGCCAGCTCTGTCTCTGTACTTCATAGCCAGCTTACTGCAATAATGTGGCTTTTTAAAAACCTGCTGGGACGCCCGCACATGCGCAGAAGCGCTGCGGCGCGCACAGAGCGTCATCCCCCAGGCCCCGCCCCTTTTTCCGGCCACCTCTATATATAGAGGTGCGTGCACGCGCACGCGCGCGGCCACGTGCGCCTCGGCGCTAATTTTCAAACATGGAAACCAGGGACAGGAGCCAGGGCCCCCTTTGCCGCAGGCCGGGGGATAGACGAACACTGCAACATGGCAGAGGAAACAGTTTCCTGTAGGAGAACTCACCAGCTGCCTGGACTTTGCTCTCTGAGAAGAAACTAGTCCATATGACAAGAAAAACATTCCACAGCGGCCTCTAGTGGACAAACACAGGTACCGCAGTTTAATATACTAAACATATATAAAAAAACATTCTTTTTTTTTTTTTTTTTTTCTTGACCACCATTAAAAATTATTACATTTTTTTTTAGTAGTTACAGGCATGCACAGATATTAGCGGGAATACCGTTAGGTAACAGACAGAAAGACAAATTAGGCTTGGGGGTCCCCCAATAGAACCAAGTTCCTGGGGGCCCCCACTTACCTGTTCCCCGCCGCAGGACTTTGTTTGGTCCACAAAAGCCCAAACTTCACCTATCACGGCAGGCATTGTAATCAAACCTTCAGGGACCGGGTTCCCAAGGATTCCACTCCCCTGGACCTGTATAGCACCCTGCACAGAAAACATCTTGGTCGTGGGTATGACCAGAGCTCTGGATCCCAGGGTCCAGCTCTCCTAAGAGAAGCATTACAGGCAGAACCTTGCTCTTCTCTGCAAGGCCCGGGTACCGACCGTTTAGCTATGAAGCTTTTTTGGTCGGATCCGGAATAGCTTACTGAGGCCCAAAAGAACCTGTACGCAAGCTCAGTGAAAAACACATGTTTCTTCTTGGCCAACACCTTAGACACTGGCAAAAAACTGAGGTGCTCCCGGATGGGAGGGGCTTATATAGGGGAGGGTACTTCCGGTTTTGGAAGTTGCCAGTGCCAGCACCTGACGGTAACTATATAACCCATTAGTAATGACTATGTCGCTCTGTGTCCCGTGATGTACGAGAAAGAAACTGCTATGGAGCATACACACGGCCGTTCGGGAAAACTGCTATGGAGCATACACACGGCCGGTCGGGAAAACTGCTATGGAGCATACACACGGCCGGTCGGGAAAACTGCTATGGAGCATACACACGGCCGGTCGGGAAAACTGCTATGGAGCATACACACGGCCGGTCGGGAAAACTGCTATGGAGCATACACACGGCCGGTCGGGAAAACTGCTATGGAGCATACACACGGCCGGTCGGGAAACCTGCTATGGAGCATACACACGGCCGGTCGGGAAAACTGCTATGGAGCATACACACGGCCGGTCGGGAAAACTGCTATGGAGCATACACACGGCCGGTCGGGAAAACTGCTATGGAGCATACACACGGCCGGTCGGGAAAACTGCTATAGAGCATACACACGGCCGGTCGGTAAAACTGCTATGGAGCATACACACGGCCGGTCGGGAAAACTGCTATGGAGCATACACACGGCCGGTCGGGAAAACTGCTATGGAGCATACACACGGCCGGTCGGGAAAACTGCTATAGAGCATACACACGGCCGGTCGGGAAAACCGCTATGGAGCATACACACGGCCGGTCGGGAAAACTGCTATAGAGCATACACACGGCCGGTCGGTAAAACTGCTATGGAGCATACACACGGCCGGTCGGGAAAACTGCTATGGAGCATACACACGGCCGGTCGGGAAAACTGCTATGGAGCATACACACGGCCGGTCGGGAAAACTGCTATAGAGCATACACACGGCCGGTCGGGAAAACCGCTATGGAGCATACACACGGCCGGTCGGGAAAACTGCTATAGAGCATACACACGGCCGGTCGGGAAAACCGGTCGTGTGTACGAGGCATCACATAGAATTTAAAGTGATACATTTTTCTTGAGCTTTTCTTGCGCTGAAGGTGCAGATAATGGCCAACAACAAATTCATGATATTAATTAAAAAGTCAAATATAATACAATTATATATTTAAAAAAAAAAAACTGTCATTTTCGGGTTCGGTTTTCGGCCAAGTGCATCCTATATTTTCGGTTTCGGTACCAAAATTTCCATTTGGTGCACCTCTACTATGATGTAATCATAAAATTAAAGATGTGGACCCATTCTGGGGATCCTTGGTGTGCTGGTGACATACTTCTCGCGCATGCATAGGGATGTATTTTTTAAAACGTAAAATTCTAAGTTTTAAAAAAAAAAGTACACCCCTGCGCTGGTGGTTGCGCACATACAGCATTTTCTGTCAGCAGCATATTTTGCCAATAGGAATACCTTACAGTGTAAGGTATTCCTATTGGCAAAATATGCTGCTGAAGCTCCCAGGCAGCAGAAGAACAGATCTATTATACTCTGTACGCCAATACGTTGTAAGTTACGACCATGTACAAGAGGCATTTCTGTAATGCCGCGTACACACGACCGTTTTTCCTTTCAAAATATTTTATTTTTCAATAATCATAAAATAAATCATAAAATAAAACAAATAATATACAGTATAACATACGAATAATTCATACAGGAGAATAATAATATAGACAGCACAAATAATATTCCATATTCAAAAAATTTAATAAGAATAAATAAATAAAAGAGCAATACGTTACACACGACCGTTTTTAATGTCATTGAAAAAAACTATGTTTTTCTCGACGTGATTCTTCTCAAGCCTGCCTTGCCTACACACGATCATGAAAAAAAATGCTCGCGCAAAGCGCGGTGACATACGAAACGTACAACGGCACTATAAAGGGGAAGTTCCATTCGGATGGCGCCACCCTTTGGGCTGCTTTTGCTGATCCTCGTGTTAGTAAAGTTTGTTGAGAGACGATTCGCACTTTTCAGCCTCGTGCTCTTCAGTCCGTTACAGCGTGACCAATGTGCTATCTCCATTACAAACGCTAGTTTTACCAGAACGAGCGCTCCCGTCTCATCACTTGCTTCTGAGCATGTGCGGTTTTTTTCACGTCGTTAAAGCCTACACACGCCCGTTTTTCATGACGAGAAAAACGACGACGTGAAAAAGAGCATGTTCCAATTTTTTAATGCCCATTTTTCACGTCGTGAAAAATGCTCTGGAGCCCACACACGATCGTTTTTAATGACCAAATAAAAAAATGGCATTTTTCTCGTCATGAAAAACGGTCGTGTGTACGCGGCATTAGAAAAAAAAAAAACACATAATGTTTAATATTGAAAAGCTTCTAAAATGTGTCTCAGACATGATGTCATATTTGTTTCATTAAGGAAGAATGCATGGAAAGCATTATTTTCAGTACACGTGTCTTTTAAAGGGTCCTTGAAAGAAATTGAATGCTTCCTAAAATGAAGTGTATTTCCCTTCACATATGTCTGTCTGTGACGGTGTTAAGTGTACTTAGGAAAGGCGCTGAGAAGCTTCCTAATAAAAAAATGAAGATTTTTCAAGACACAATTCACTGCTGTTTCCAGGCAACCCTACACAGTGCGGACGCCGATGAGCTGGACAAGAGAAGCGGCCACTTAGACATCTCGATTGTATAATGCCATATTATCTGTTCGTTGAGAACAGACACTCGGCGAGCCTTATGAGCACAACGGAGGTCAGGTAGTCCATTCAAGGTCACCAATACCCAACAACCACCCATCGTAAAGGACAAAACCAACTGCACAGCATCAACAAAAAAAGCCCAACTCTAGACAATAAAAGAAAAAAAAAAACCTTGAAGTGCCCCCCCCCCCCTATATTGCAAAGGTGAAATGCTTATTAAAGCGGAGCTCCACCCTAAAGTGGAACTTCCACTTATCGGAACCCTCCCCCCCCTCCCGTGCCACAATTGGCACCTTTCAGGGGGGAGGGGGGTGCAGATACCTGTCTAAGACACCCACTTCCGGGAATACACACTGCGTGTAGACTGCGGGCAGTGCGTCACTTCCCGGTCCCCCCCCCCCCCCGTTGTGTTCTGGGAAACACACGGCTCCCAGAACACAGCGGGGACCAGTGAAAGATGCGCAGCGCTGCTCGCGCATGCGCAGTGGGGAACCAGGAAGTGAAGCTGCAATGCTTCATTCCCTCACCCATGATGGCGGTGGGGGCAGCTGAGAGACGAGCGATTGCTCGTCTTCTCCTGCGGACGTCGCTGGACTCCAGGACAGGTAAGTGTCCTAATATTAAAAGTCAGCAGCTGCAGTATTTGTAGCTGCTGGCTTTTAATATTTATTTTTTACGGCGGAGCTTCGCTTTAAGTTTGGAGGTTGTGGAAGAGGCTGTAGTACAGGGTTTCTCAACTAGAGTTCCATGGATCCCTGGGGTTCCTCCAGAGGTTGCTAGGGGTCCATCGAGCAATTTCTGCCTCTCAGATAAGTTCCCACTGACACCATTGATCTTTTTGGCTATCTGTAAGGGGGCAATTCTTCCCAATGACCACAAGTGTAAGGAGCCTTCTTCCCAATGACCATCACACTAATGTACCCTGAGTTGTAGATATAGTAATTATTAGTAGACCAGAAAGATATTTTAAAGGGGTTGTAAAGGTTCGTGTTTTTTCACCTTAATGCATCCTATGCATTAAGGTGAAAAACAACTGGAAGTGACTGGCCCCCCAGCCCCCCCCCCCCCGTTTTACTTACCTGAGCCTGTTCATCTCCTCGGCGCGTCCCCGCCGTCCTCCTCTCCACAGAGTCCCGTCTTTGATTGGATAGATTGATAGCAGCGCAGCCATTGGCTCCCGCTGCTGTCAATCAAATCCAATGACGCAGGCGCCGAGCCATACACTCGGCGTCTATGGACGCCGAGTGTATGACTCGGGAGCGCGACCGTAAGGTAACCCCCTCGGAAGAGCTCTTCTCCAAGGGGGTTATCTAATGCGGGGAGTAGCCGCAAAGGGATCCCAGAAGAGGATGTTTGGGGCCACTCTGTGCAAAACAAGCTGCACAGTGGAGGTAAGTATGATATGTTTGTTATTTAAAAAAAAAAAGGAACCTTTAGTGTCACTTTTAAGGGTTCCTTTGTGTTGAAAAGGATGAGAAAGGCTGCTGTAGTACTTACCATACTTACCTACCTTTCTCCGGTAGGCTCCCTTGATCTGCTCCATCAGTCGCCTGAAGCTTCCTCTCTATGTTGCTCTTAGCCGCGGTCACATGCTCGCCCCATTCACACATAATGCAGGACTTAGGCCCTTTTCACATGGGCTTTCCGATCAGGTTCGCCTGTCAGTTTTTCAGGCGGACCTGATTGGACGCTCCATGCACTTCTATGGAGCGGCGGATGTCAGCGGTGACATGTCCGCTGACATCTGCCGATCCGAACCGGTCCGTGAAATCCAGGCGGATGGAAACCCTATTTTCCATCCGTCTGGAGAATCGGGTCCAATGAAAACGGACAGGTGGTCCATTTTCATTCGATCTCCATAGAGGACAGCGGGGCTTTGACAGGTCCATCTCTGCACAGTGAGCGGACACTGACCTGTCATCTGCCTGTTTAGCAGGGATCGGCAGATCGGCCCCTGCTGAGCAAAGCGGAGTCCGTACACGGACAAGCCCGTGTGAAAGGGGCCTAATGCCCCGTACACGCAATCGGAAATTCCAACCAGAAAAACGTGTTTTTTTTCTGACGGAATGTTGGCTCAAACTTGTGTTGCATACGGTCACACAACTCTTGTCTGAAATTCCGATGGTCACGAACGCGGTGATGTACAACACGTACGACAAGCCGAGATCAATGAAGTTCAATAGGCAGTTTGGCTCTTCTGCTTGATTCTGAATATGTGTGGTTTTTTTTGCACGTTGGAATTGCATACAGATGAGCGGAATTTCCGTCAAGAACTTATTCCGTCGGAAAAATAGAGAACCTGCTCTCAATCTTTTGTTGGCAGAAATTCAGACAGAAAAAGTTGGATGGAGCATACACACGGTCGGAACATCCGACCAAAAGCTCCCATCACACTTTTTTTTACGGAAATTCCGACCGTGTGTATGCAGCATAAGAGCCCTGCTTTGTACATGATGATGCCGGGGGACTGCCCAAAGCCCTGAAGCCACGGGGAGAAGAGAGCAGCAGGGAGACAGGTAGGTAATACAACCTTTCGTTCTAACCTCTAGACTTGGCTCTGGTTCACACAGGTGCGATTTATTTATGCGATTTCACAGTTCAAAATCTCATGACAACTCGCACCCCATTGCCAGCAATGGAAACGTTCAAATCATTGTGACTCAGGTCGCAGCGACTTTGAAAAAGGTTCCTGCACTACATTTTTGGGATTTTATTGTAACTTGCATAGACTGTTAAATGAAATCGCAAACCGTAGACTACAAATCTGAAGTAGCGCGATTTCAAAGCCGCACTCGTGTGAACCAGGGTTTAATGTGCATTTAACCCTTGCTGCACGGAGGGCCCCACTGCAGTGTTTTGGGGGTTTTCGTGCACCCTTTGTCTAACAAAGTATGTTTGTAAATGTCTTGGTAGTCAAGGGATGAAAGCAAGCCCAGCAATAAGCTTTTGGGTAAAAGTGAGATTAGAGTTGTTCTAGAGCCACCCTGACTATTTTTACAGGCCTCTAAAGATGTTTCGCCAACGCCTGCAGTGGTTCCTAGGCTCATCCTTTCCTCAAGGAGGTCCAGAATCGGAAGTAAACAGAGAGCAGGAGATCCAGAAACATCTGTTTCCCAATGAACCCGGAAGCAACATGTATATCTCTTCCGGGTTCACAGCTACCATTCCCTGGCTACTGTAGCCTGGATAGCAGCTACCGTATATACAAGTATAAGCCGACCCGAATATAAGCCGAGGCACCTAAGTTTACCACAAAAAAATGGGAAAACGTATTGACTCGAGTATAAGCCTAGGGCGTCCATCTGCATGCCTCACTGTGCCCATGCCTCACTGTGCCCATGCCTCACTGTGTCCATGACTAGACTGACGTTTAACATAGGAGTCTATGGAAGGGGTGCCCGGGTTTGAAAAATTGGTTCTCCCTGGCCGTAGGTCCCCCAGACAAAAAACTTTTCACAGTTGTAGAGGACAAATGTGGCTACATGTGTGCAAAGTTTGGGGTCCAGGAGACCTACGGCCGGCCGGTACCGGGTCCCCAAAGCCACCAGAGAAAATAGGATTTTTATAACAGCTTACCTGTAAAATCCTTTTCTTGGAGTACATCACGGGACACAGAGCGACATAGTCATTACTAATGGGTTATATAGTTACCGTCAGGTGCTGGCACTGGCAACTTCCAAAACCGGAAGTACCCTCCCCTATATAAGCCCCTCCCATCCGGGAGCACCTCAGTTTTGTAGCAAAGCAATAAGTGTCCCCAAAGAGGGGCGGGAGCTCTGTGTCCCGTGATGTACTCCAAGAAAAGGATTTTACAGGTAAGCTGTTATAAAAATCCTATTTTCTTTCTCGTACATCACGGGACACAGAGCGACATAGTCATTACTAATGGGATGTCCTAAAGCAATGCCAAATGAGGGGGGGGATACACCACATATAAGCTGAGCGCTATCAGACATGAGGATCTTTTGCGGCCTGCAACACACTGCGCCCAAAGGCGACATCCTCCTGACTTCTAACGTCCACCTGGTAGAACCTAGTAAACGTGTGTACTGAAGACCATGTTGCGGCCTTACAGACTTGAGCCAGGGAGGCCTGGTGATGCGCTGCCCATGAAGTTCCAACTGCTCTCGTGGAGTGCGCTCTAACTTTGAACGGAGGCGGTCTCCTTCTCAAGCCGTAGGCTTGTATTATGACCTGTCGAATCCACTTGGCTAAAGTAGATTTTGACGCTGCCTGACCCTTTCTGGGGCCTTCCGGCAGAATAAACAAAGTATCTGTTCTGCGAATCTGAGCAGTGGCTTTTAGATAAGCTTTAACTGCTCTTACTACATCCAAAGAATGCAATAACTTTTCCTCTACCGAAGTAGGCTTGGGGAAAAAAGAAGGAAGAACCACATCTTGGTTCAAATGAAACCTCGATACCACCTTAGGAAGAAAGGCTGGATGAGGACGTAACACTACTCTGTCCTTATGGATAACCAGATATGGCTCCTTACAGGACATAGCTGCTAATTCCGATACTCTTTTAGCCGAACAAATGGCTACTAGAAAAATCAATTTCCTGGTGAGAAGCACTAAGGAAATATGCTGTAATGGTTCAAATGGTTGTTTCTGTAAAACCGACAGAACCAAGTTTAGATCCCATGGACATATGGGAATATTAACCGGAGGACTAATACGCATCACTCCTTGTATAAAGGCTTTGACTAGTGAATGCGAAGCCAAGGGCCTTTGAAAAAATATTGACAAGGCCGAAATCTGACCTTTGATAGTACTCAAGGCAAGCTTCCTATCTACAGCCCATTGTAGGAAGTCCAGAATTCTACCTATTACGTATTTACGTGGATGCCATTTCCTGGCCTCACACCAGGCGATGTACGCCTTCCAGATTCTATAGTAGATCTGCCTGGATACCGGTTTCCTGGCATTGATCATGGTAGACACCACAGCATTAGAGAGCCCTCTCCTTTTTAGAATGTGGGCTTCAATAGCCAGGCCGTCAAACCTAGGGCTGGTAAGGAAGGGTGGTATATCGGTCCCTGCGAAAGCAGGTCCGGACGATGTGGGAGGGTCCAAGGACTCCCCACAGACATTTTTACAATCTCCGCGTACCATGCTCTTCGGGGCCACGCTGGAGCCACCAGAATCACTGGTTTCTTTTCTACCCTGATTCTGCGGAGTAATCGAGGTAACAATTGTGGCGGTGGGAATGCATATATCAGCTTGAACTGATCCCAAGGGAACACTAGGGCATCCGAGCCGCACGCTAGGGGATCCCTTGTCCAAGAGACAAACCTGTCCACTTTCGTGTTGAACCTGGATGCTAGCAGATCTACATCCGGTGTTCCCCACCGCTGACATATTGTCCGGAAAACCTCGGGATGAAGGGACCATTCCCCTGGGCATAATTGTTGGCGACTTAGAAAGTCCGCCTTCCAATTCTCCACCCCTGGAATGAATACCGCAGATATGGCTGGGACATATCTTTCTGCCCATCTCAGGATGTAATTTACTTCCCTTTGGGCTGCACGACTCCTGGTGCCCCCCTGACGATTGATATATGCCACTGCTGTGGCATTGTCTGACTGAACTCTGACAGGGGACCCTTGGAGTTTGGATGTCCATGCTACTAGGGCATACCGGGCTGCTCGTATCTCTAAGAGATTGATGGGCAGGGCCTTTTCCGCATCCGACCATCTGCCCTGGAGAGACCATTGCTCCAGTACTGCTCCCCAGCCTAAAAGGCTGGCATCTGTAGTGACCACCTTCCAAGAAATCGGACTGAAGGATTTCCCTCTTTCCAGATTCCGGGGAACCAACCACCAACGGAGGCTTCTGCGAACGGAAGGGGACAAGGACATTGGTACGTCCAGAGCCTGAACTTTTTTGTTCCAGGCTGACAGTATGGCCCTTTGCAACTTCCTTGAATGGAATTGACCGTAGGGTACTGCTTCGAATGATGCCACCATTTTTCCCAGCAGCCTCATGCATAGGCGTATGGATGGCTGTCTTTTTGAACCCACTAAGTGGATCAAATCTCTCAAAGACGACCCCTTTTCTTGAGGCAAGAAAATTTTTCTCTGGTCTGAATCCAGCCTTAGCCCCAAGTATTCCAGACTTTTGACTGGTTTTAGGGCTGACTTGTCTCGGTTGATAATCCAACCGTGATATTCCAGATACTTGATTGTCTCGTGAACAACCACTTCTAGTTTTTCCACTGAGTGGTCTATCAGCAACAAGTCGTCTAGATATGCCATTATCGTTACACCTCGTGTTCTTAGATTGGCCAATAATGGGGCCAGAATTTTTGTGAACACTCTTGGTGCTGTGGCCAGACCGAAGGGTAAGGCTCTGAACTGAAAATGGCGCCCTTCTATCGCAAAGCGTAGAAATTTCTGGTGGGCTGGAAAGATGGGGATGTGCAAATACGCATCTTTGATGTCGATCGAGGCTAACCATTCCTCCCCTTGTAGGGCAGTGGCTACCGATCGGATCGACTCCATCCGGAAAGTCCTGATATGCAGGAATTTGTTTAGCCCTTTTAGATTTAATATGGGCCTCATGTCCCCGTTTGGCTTCGGAACTGTAAAGAGGTTTGAGTAAAACCCGAACCCCCATTCTTCCAGGGGGACCTCTATAATTACTGCTTGAAGCAATAATTGTTCCAGTGCCAACAGGAGGGATCCTCTCTTCTGGGGATCCCTTGGCACGTTCGACCTTATAAAGCGGGAAGGAGGGGAGTTTTTTAACTCCAATTTGTATCCCAGATTTACTGCGGAGAGCACCCATCTGTCTCGGATCGTGTCCCGCCAGGTCTCTGTGAACAACTGAAGTCTTCCCCCCACCCGATTGGGTGGGGGCAACCCTTCATGCATTTGACTTTGGGGGAGGTTTTGTACCTCTCCTGCTCCAGGGCTTCTTGTTACCCTGCAACTGTCCCTGATTTTTACCTCCGGGATTTGACCGGGGAGGCCGTCGGAACTGTTTCACAGCCGATGTCCTAGGGACTGGAGAAGCCGGCCTCTTAAAAGAGGGACCTCTAACTCTATTTTTGACCGGCAAGAGTGTACTTTTACCGCTGGAAATTCTCTGGATATACTTGTCCAGGTCTTCCCCGAATAAACGCTCCCCATGAAATGGGAAGCTGACCAGCAATTTTTTACAGGGAGCTTCAGCAGACCAGTTTTTGAGCCATAGAAGCCTGCGCATATGTACTATAGACAGCGTAAGGCGGGAGGCCTGATGGATTGAATCCTTTATAGCGTCCACCGCAAAGCATAAGGCTCTAGGTAGATCAGCTAGAGCAAGAGCCTGCTGATCTGGCACGTCCCTTAAGACCTGTTTCAACTGATCCTTCACTGCTTGGCAGACCCCTATAGCTGCCACTGCTGGTTGTGTCACCAATCCTGCTGTAGAAAAAGCAGATTTCAATAAGGACTCCAATTTTTTATCTATTGGGTCCTTGAACATTTGGACATTTTCCACCGGACATGTCAGTGATTTATTCACACAAGAGATGGCTGCGTCCACTGTAGGGACCTTCCATTTTCTGACGAACTTATCCTCCATAGGATAGACCACCGGAAATCTCTTGGGGGGAGTAAATATTTTGTCAGGATGCTCCCAATCCTGGTAAATGAGCCCCTCCAATAAAGGATGGATCGGGAAAGAACAAACAGTCTGGGGAGCTTTTAGCGACCCCAACGAGGAGACAGAAGAGGAGGATGGCTCCGCAAGTGGCATTTTAAATGCTGATCGGACCATATTAGTCAGGGACTGAACCCATAACCTCTCAGCATGTGATGCTGAGAACGGCTCCTCCACTGTTGATTCCTCTACAACCGAATCAACCTCATCCTGATCCCCCTCAGGTAGGTCGACCTCTGTATGGGACTGTTGCTCTGTTAACAGGCACTCTGAGGGAGGAGACGGAGATCGAGCGCTTTTCTCCTGTGACAGGGAAGCAGCAATTAGTGCTGACAATCTCTCTTCCAGCCCTCCCAGAGCTGAGGAAAAAACCTCCTCTGTTACATACACAGGAGCAGGTGAACTGGGGACAGCCACAGTACCAGGTACTCCTGGGGGTGCCCTACGGTCACTAACCTCTGATTCTTCAGGGGAGACTGGTGCAGCCAAAGCATGCCCAAGATCCTCAGAGCCCGATGGAGACCCCCTATTCCTCCTGGAATTTCTAGTCCCGGAGTTTTTAGACGGCATATTCCTAAGCCACAAAGCTGAGGTATTCCAGCCGAAAATACACCAGTTACTGATAATAGTCTAGCATAAATGCTGCTATAATAAACAGTTGGTGTCTACTAATGTGCCTTTCTAGGGGATGCCTGTATCAACCGCTTGCTGTATGCCTTTAAATGTTGTCAGCTCTGTCTCTGTACTTCATAGCCAGCTTACTGCAATAATGTGGCTTTTTAAAACCTGCTGGGACGCCCGCACATGCGCAGAAGCGCTGCGGCGCGCACAGAGCGTCATCCCCCAGGCCCCGCCCCTTTTTCCGGCCACCTCTATATATAGAGGCGCGTGCACGCGCACGCGCGCGGCCACGTGCGCCTCGGCGCTAATTTCAAACATGGAAACCAGGGACAGGAGCCAGGGCCCCCTTTGCCGCAGGCCGGGGGATAGACGAACACTGCAACATGGCAGAGGAAACAGTTTCCTGTAGGAGAACTCACCAGCTGCCTGGACTTTGCTCTCTGAGAAGAAACTAGTCCATATGACAAGAAAAACATTCCACAGCGGCCTCTAGTGGACAAACACAGGTACCGCAGTTTAATATACTAAACATATATAAAAAAACATTCTTTTTTTTTTTTTTTTTTCTTGACCACCATTAAAAATTATTACATTTTTTTAGTAGTTACAGGCATGCACAGATATTAGCGGGAATACCGTTAGGTAACAGACAGAAAGACAAATTAGGCTTGGGGGTCCCCCAATAGAACCAAGTTCCTGGGGGCCCCCACTTACCTGTTCCCCGCCGCAGGACTTTGTTTGGTCCACAAAAGCCCAAACTTCACCTATCACGGCAGGCATTGTAATCAAACCTTCAGGGACCGGGTTCCCAAGGATTCCACTCCCCTGGACCTGTATAGCACCCTGCACAGAAAACATCTTGGTCGTGGGTATGACCAGAGCTCTGGATCCCAGGGTCCAGCTCTCCTAAGAGAAGCATTACAGGCAGAACCTTGCTCTTCTCTGCAAGGCCCGGGTACCGACCGTTTAGCTATGAAGCTTTTTTGGTCGGATCCGGAATAGCTTACTGAGGCCCAAAAGAACCTGTACGCAAGCTCAGTGAAAAACACATGTTTCTTCTTGGCCAACACCTTAGACACTGGCAAAAAAACTGAGGTGCTCCCGGATGGGAGGGGCTTATATAGGGGAGGGTACTTCCGGTTTTGGAAGTTGCCAGTGCCAGCACCTGACGGTAACTATATAACCCATTAGTAATGACTATGTCGCTCTGTGTCCCGTGATGTACGAGAAAGAAATTACCATTTAACATGGGAGTCTATGGAAGGGGTGCCCGGCTTTGAAAAATCGGTGCTCCCCGGCCATAGGTCCCCCGGACAACAAACTTTGCACACTTGTAGAGGAAGAGTGAGGCTACCGGGTCCCCAAAATCCGGGAGATCAGGCGCAAAAAGGGGACTCAGAATATAAGCTGAGGGGGGCATTTTCAGCACAAAAAAAGTGCTGAAAAACTTGGCTTATACTCGAGTATATACGGTAATCGAGCACACTTTATTTGTCCATAGCACAGCAAAGCCTTCTTAGGATGTAAAGTATTCTCTTCTCATCATGTTCCATTGAGTCCCAAGCCCCACTCCACAGAAGTCATGGTTTCCATACATTGCACTGATCATGGCTAAAAATCCCGAAAGGCCTATATGCAGTCAGGCCCGGATTTACTCCCTTTGCCGCCCCAAGGCCGGGTCCTTCAATGCCGCCCCCCCCCCCCCCCCCCACACACACACACACGGGGACCGGCTGTATCACGGGAGCGCGACTGCAAGAACTTTCCCATATGCGAGAGAGCTCGCATGAAGGGGGTTAGTTCTTGCTGGGAGGAGCCGCCGAGGGACCACAGAAGATCAGGTTCGGGGCCACTCTGTGCAAAACGAGCTGCACAGTGGAGTTAAGTATAACATGTTTGTTATTTTTTTTAAAAGAAAAAAAATTGCCTTTACAACCCCTTTAATGAGCCTGTTGCACAGATCACTTTATTACACTTTATTTATGATATCTATGGCTGCTATGCATATTTATATAATCCATATTTAGCACTATACTATTTAACTGGCTGCTTGCTTCTGCTTGGGCCTGGCACACACGTACAATCGCACATGATGAGGACGACTTAAATTCATCATCATGTGCGACTGTGCGTGTGTGCCAAGCAGAAGCAGCCAAATATAGTGCTCAATATGGATTATATAAATATGCATAGCACTAGCAGCCATAGATATCATAAATAAAGTGTAATAAAGTGATTTGTGCAACAGCCTGTTGCACAAATAACTTTATTACACTTTATTTGTCTTTTTTCTTGCAATCCCTCATTCAAGTCTATTGAATTGTATCTTCTAGTACTGCAGCATTGCAAAGTACAGTGCAAATGGGCCCTCACTGCAATCACTCGCTTATTAGAAACTGCTGAGATAAGGTATATGCCACATGGAGCGTATTTTGTTTCCAGACAGCCAGGCCTGATAGATGGATGTACCAAATGGTAGGCACAAGAATTGTGCACCACTGCTAGGCAGGAAGCAAAGTATGCTTACAGCAAATAAAGAGTAAATATTGCTGCCTCCCACATACAAATATAATTGCAAGAACAAGCACGAAAATCGATATTAAAGTGGTCTTTCACTTTGAATGAAAAAACAAGATAAAAAAAATATGTTGCTAACCGGTATAAAAAAAGTCCCATTGAGATGCGTGTACACACCTGCGGCAGCCTTCAAAGTCCTCTAATTTCTCTTGGTGTCCTTACCGCGCGCGCCACCTCACGCCGCCTCAGGCCACCATGCACGCCTCCGTGAGCGCCGCCTCACGCCGCCACGCACGCCTCCGTGCGCGCGCCTGTCACTCACGGCCGCCTCCACACAGCTTAAGCAAAGTAGCAAGTGCCGGCGCCGCCGCCCACAGGGGGCTATGATAGCGAAAGCCGAGAAGTCGCCGCAGGAGCGGCGCCGCCGCCCCTGTATCAACTGCCGCCCCGAGGCCTGGCCTCGGTGGCCTTGTGGGAAATCCGGCCCTGTATGCAGTTTGTAATTATTGGTAACATTATTTATAATATTGGGCTATATTTGCACTATTTTCCAGTGGTTTTGGATGTGCATCTGGTCGATGAGGCGCAAAGGATTGATTTGCATGGCAAATTGTCCTGAAATGAGGAATAGTCCTCTTATTTTTGGGATATGTGATGGAATGAGACATGTGACTACCTTCTGTTCTAAAAAGGCTTTACAAATGTTAGAATTGGTCAGATTTCACAGCTGTCTTAAACTGATTAAAAATAGGATTTTTGTACTTAACTGTAAAATCCATTTTACAGGTAAGTACATCACAGGACACAAAACAGGTTATAAATAATGACGATCCAGGTTATGCGCCACCTATAGGTGAATGGACACTGGCAGAAACAAACAGACAGGAAGTCCTCCCCTACATAACCCCTCCCATACAGGAAGCACTCCAGTTTTGTAGCATGCAATGAACCCCCAAAAGAGGGGAGGGACCTCTGTGTCCCGGGATGTACTCCAAGAAATGGATTTTACAGGTAAGTACAAAAATCATATTTTCTTTTTTGTACATCACGAGACACAGAGCAGGTTATAAATCATGACTAAATTAATAATTCTCTGTTGCCCCAGAGACGATGTCCCTTCAGACGGAACGCATCGGGTGGAGCAACAGCGGTGATGTCACAACGCCCGCGGTGATGTCACAACGCCCGCGGGGATGTTGGATGCGATCTATGCAATATGCTGGGGGTTTTTGTGAATTGATGTGTCGATGCCTAATTTTAAATACATTTTGTTCTTTTTACTGCATCATGAGAGATCTCCTTTTTTTACATGTATGGCTTTGATCTAACTGAGTGATGGTAAGAAAGTTTGTGGATGGTTTTGGATGTGGATACTGCGTTTCCCCGAAAGTAAGACCTGCCCTGAAAATAAGGTAGTGGTTTTCCAGGAGGGCTGCAATATAAGCCCTACCCCGAAAATAAGACCTAGTTTGAATTGGTTGTCTCCTCCTCTTCTCCTGCCTGTCAGCGGGGGATCACGACCCCTTCCCTCTGCAATGCTCGGCTCATGGAAGACAGCTCAGGCGGGCTATGGAAGCCCAGAGCGGCACTCAGATCTCCTTCTCCTGCCTGTCCGTGGGGGATCTTGGCCCCCCCTCCCTCTGCAATGTTCGGCTCATGGAAGACAGCTCAGACGGGCTATGGAAGCCCAGAGTGGCGCTATAATAAGGTACCTGACACAATACACACACACACCTTTCCCACCATATACTACTGTAATAGAGAGGGATTTAGCACCCCACAACCACTTTTACTTTACTTCACACAGGGGATTCCTGTCAGGCAGGGAGGGAGAGGGGTAGAGAGAATAGCAAGCCCTACCCCGAAAATAAGCCCTACCTTGTTTTTGGTTGCCAAAATTATTATAAGACCCGGGCTTATTTTCGGGGGAAACACGGTAGAGGCATAGGTGGTATACAGTGGTGGAGCTAGTGAGGCATACTGTGCATTCATCCATCTGGCTGGAGCTCAACCTTTCACTTACTTATCCATTCCCATACCAAGCTCTGAGCAGGATAGGAGGTGATCATCCATCCATCCACCCAGTATTCCCTAAAATGCAGGTAGACCTCCCTTATTCCGAGGTCAAATGATCTGGTAAGCGGCTATGAGTTATTTGGTGGTATCCACTGTGGTGAAGAACTTCCAAGATCACTTGGTCCATCTCCTTGACCTTGGTTTACACATCTTTTTTGGACTTTTTCAGGACTTTATTTAGTAATTGCTAGGTTGGACTTTATAAAATGGGTCTTTTTATTTATTTATTAACATTTTATGAATTTATGATATGGTGTATATTCTTTTAGGTTAAGATTTATGATGCTTGATGCACAGGTATAAATTATTTATGCATTTTAAGTGATTTATTATTTGACAGGGCAACAAGATTTTGTATACCATATATACTCAAGTATAAGCCGAGTTTTTCAGCCCATTTTTTTGGGCTGAAAATGCCCCCCTCGGCTTACACTCGAGTCACCTTTTTGCACCTGATCTCCCGGACTTTGGGGACCCGGTACTGGCCGGCCGTAGGTCCCCTGGACCCCAAACTTAGCACAAGTGTGCAAAGTTTGTTGTCCGGGGGACCTACGGCCGGGGAGCACCGATTTTTTTAAAGTCGGGCACCCCTTCCATAGACTCCCATGTTAAACGGGTCATTTATCCAGTGACTTGGGGACCCGGAAACCTGGCACACATGTAGCTCATTTTCTCCTCTATAAGTGTGCAAAGTTTTTTGTCTGGGGAACCTACAGCCGGGGAGCACCGATTTTTTAAACCCGGGCACCCCTTCCATAGACTCCCATGTTAAACGTCAGTCTAGTCATGGACACAGTGAGGCATGCACATGGACACAGTGAGGCAAAGTGAGGCACAGTGAGGCATGCAGATGGACACCCTAGGCTTATACTCGAGTCAATACGTTTTACCATTTTTTGTGGTAAAATTAGGTGCGTCAGCTATTATTCGGGTCGGCTTATACTCGAGTATATACGGTATTTAGTCTATTCATATCAGGTGTGATGATCTAGTGAGTGCGGTAGTCATTAGTTGATTTGGATGACTTGTTTTTTTAGTGTGTAGCACAACCTAATTTGTATGTACTGAGCATTTATAAATCATGACTACCTGGGATGTCCCGGAGCAATGCACATGAGGGGAGGAGGGACACAGAAGCCATCGTCAGGCTCAAAGAAACCGTTCAGCAGCATGCAAAAAACTGGGGGCAGACGCAGTATCCTCAGCGCCCCTTGCGTCCACCTGGTAAAGACCTCATAAATTTGTGTACCGAGGCCCAGGTCGCAGCCTTGCAAACCTGAGCCACTGACGTCTGAGGACGAATAGCCCAACACTTCTGGTAGAGTGAACTTGCACTTGAAAAGGTGAAACCTTACCCTTCAAGCCATAGGCTTGAGCAATAAACTGACAAATCTCACCAAGAACTTGTCGGACTCCGTAACCACCTGACCCTACCTAGGACCTTCAGGAAGGATGAACAATGAATCCAGCTGCCCGATTGCAGACATGTTCAAATACATTTTGCCTGGGGGGGGGGGGGCTTTTACAAGTTAACCTTGCTGACCAGTACTTTCAGCTGAATATCCTGTGCATTTGAATGGACAAAAGTCCCAACCGTTCACTGCTGAGTGGAACCCTTGAGGGCATCCATAAAAAAAAACAAAGAGCCCAAGGTAGTTCTGCTAATTTATGGCTTATTTCACGCTCACCGTCTGCGGAATACAAGTTCCTAGACAGGTGCTTCATGCAGCCCTAAGACTATGACAGACACCAAAACACTGCATAGCAGCCCCAGCCAAAGAAAAAGAGGCTTTCCAACCTTATTTACTGGATCCTTGAAGATGGCAACATCATCCACAGTACATTTTTGTTAAAATAGGAAAACAACTGCCTCAACTGAGGGCGTACCCCACCTTCTAACAAACTTTTTCTCCATAGGATGCAACTTGAGCGAACCCTTTTTGGAAGAAAAAAGGGTGAGCCCCGTCTGCAAACATCCCCTACTCTAAATCAGTGGTTCTCAACCCTGTCCTCAACTACCCCCAACAGGCCATGTTTGCAGGTTTTCCTTTATCTCGCACAGGTGCTTTAAATCAGAGTCAATGGCTTGGCATTTTGGACAGCTATTTTATTTAAAGCGGAGCTCCACCTTAAAAAAAAAAATATTAAAAGCCAGCAGCTACAAATACTGCAGCTGCTGACTTTTAATGAATGGACACCTACCTGTCCAGGGTGCCCACGATGTCGGCAGCAGAAGACGAGCAATCGCTCGTCTCTCTGCTGCCCCCCCCCCCCCCCCGCCGCCATCATCGGTGAGGGAATCAGGAAGTGAAGCGTTGCGGCTTCACTGCCCGGTTCCCTACTGACCATACGCGAGTCGCGCCGCGCTACTTCACTGGTCCCTGTTGTGTTCTGGGAACTGTGTGTTTCCAAGAACACAGTGGGGGGGGGGCAGGAATCTGCGGATATCTGTGGATATCCATGGCCGGAAGTGGGTGCAAATACCTGTATTATACAGGTATCTGCACCCCCCTCCCCCCTGAAAGGTGCCAATTGTGGCACCGGAGGGGGGGGGAGAAATCAGATGAGCGGAAGTTCCACTTTAGGGTGGAGCTCCGCTTTAAGAGAAATTCCCAAAACATGGCCTGTGGGGGGTGCTTGAGGACAGGGTTGAGAACCACTGCTCTAAATGAAGGCATAAGAGAAAAAGACTGGAAACGTTGAGGTGGCCGCCACGAACCCAAGGTGCCTTCAGGGACTCTGATTCAGGTTATGGTAAATTTAACCACTGAGGACTAAGGATGAGTCGGCACCGCGCTGCGCTAATGACAGGCAGGGAGACATTTCCTGATGCTCGGCTGCAGAGATCGGGAAATGTCTCCCTGGCTGTGATTAGCGCAGCGCGGTGCAGACTTCCTGGCGGGCTCTGCACATGTACTATGCGAACACGCCGGAGCTCATCCTTACTGAGGACCATCCCAGATAGTGACTTCACTAGGCCTCTCAGGACCTAAAAAATAGGATTTTTATAACAGCTTACCTGTAAAATCCTTTTCTTGGAGTACATCACGGGACACAGAGCGACATAGTCATTACTAATGGGTTATATAGATACCGTCAGGTGCTGGCACTGGCAACTTCCAAAACCGGAAGTACCCTCCCCTATATAAGCCCCTCCCATCCGGGAGCACCTCAGTTTTGTAGCAAAGCAATAAGTGTCCCTAAAGAGGGGCGGGAGCTCTGTGTCCCGTGATGTACTCCAAGAAAAGGATTTTACAGGTAAGCTGTTATAAAAATCCTATTTTCTTTCTCGTACATCACGGGACACAGAGCGACATAGTCATTACTAATGGGATGTCCTAAAGCAATGCCAAATGAGGGGGGGGGATACACCATATATAAGCTGAGCGCTATCAGACATGAGGATCTTTTGCGGCCTGCAACACACTGCGCCCAAAGGCGACATCCTCCTGACTTCTAACGTCCACCTGGTAGGACCTAGTAAACGTGTGTACCGAAGACCATGTTGCGGCCTTACAGATTTGAGCCAGGGAGGCCTGGTGATGCACTGCCCATGAAGTTCCAACTGCTCTCGTGGAGTGCGCTCTAACTTTGAACGGAGGCGGTCTCCTTCTCAAGCCATACGCTTGCATAATGACCTGTCGAATCCACTTGGCTAAAGTAGACTTTGACGCTGCCTGACCCTTTCTGGGGCCTTCCGGCAGAATAAACAAAGTATCCGTTCTGCGAATCTGAGCAGTGGCTTTTAGATAAGCTTTAACTGCTCTTACTACATCCAAAGAATGCAATAACTTTTCCTCTACCGAAGTAGGTTTGGGGAAAAAAGAAGGAAGAACCACATCTCGGTTCAAATGAAACCTCGATACCACCTTAGGAAGAAAGGCTGGATGAGGACGTAACACTACTCTGTCCTTATGGATAACCAGATATGGCTCCTTACAGGACATAGCTGCTAATTCCGATACTCTTTTAGCCGAACAAATGGCTACTAGAAAAATCAATTTCCTGGTGAGAAGCACCAAGGAAATATGCTGTAATGGTTCAAATGGTTGTTTCTGTAGAACCGACAGAACCAAGTTTAGATCCCATGGACATATGGGAATATTAACCGGAGGCCTAATACGCATCACTCCTTGTATAAAGGCTTTGACTAGTGAATGCGAAGCCAAGGGCCTTTGAAAAAATATTGACAAGGCCGAAATCTGACCATTGATAGTACTCAAGGCAAGCTTCCTATCTACAGCCCACTGTAGGAAGTCCAGAATCCTACCTATTACGTACTTATGTGGATGCCATTTCTTGGCCTCACACCACGCGATGTACGCCTTCCAGATTCTATAGTAGATCTGCCTGGATACCGGCTTCCTGGCATTGATCATGGTAGATACCACAGCATTAGAGAGCCCTCTCTTTTTTAGAATGTGGGCTTCAATAGCCAGGCCGTCAAACCTAGGGCTGGTAAGGAAGGGTGGTATATCGGTCCTTGCGAAAGCCGGACGACGTGGGAGAGTCCAAGGACTCCCCACTGAAATTTTACAATCTCCGCGTACCACGCTCTTCGGGGCCACGCTGGAGCCACCGGAATCACTGGTTTCTTTTCTACCCTGATTCTGCGGAGTAATCGAGGTAACCATTGTGGCGGTGTGAATGCATATATCAGCTTGAACTGATCCCCAGGGAACACTAGGGCATCCGAGCCGCAAGCTAGGGGATCCCTTGTCCGAGAGACAAACCTATCCCCCTTTGCGTTGAATCTGGATGCTAGAAGATCTACATCCGATGTTCCCCACCGCTGACATATTGTCCAGAAAACCTCGGGGTGAAGGGACCCTTCCTCTGGGCCTAATTGCTGGCGACTTAGAAAGTCCGCCTTCCAATTCTCCACTCCTGGAATGAATACCGCAGATATGGCTGGGACATATTTTTCCTGCCCATTTCAGGATGTAATTTACTTCCCTCTGGGCTGCACGACTCCTGGTGCCCCCCTGATGATTGATATATGCCACTGCTGTGGCATTGTCTGATTGAATTCTGACAGGGGACCCTTGGAGTTTGGATGTCCATGCTACTAGGGCATACCGGGCTGCTCGTATCTCTAAGAGATTGATGGGCAGGGCCTTTTCTGCATCCGACCATCTGCCCTGGAGAGACTATTGCTCCAGTACTGCTCCCCAGCCTATAAGGCTGGCATCTGTAGTGACCACCTTCCAAGAAATCGGACTGAAGGATTTCCTTTTTTCCAGATTCTGGGGAACCCACCACCAACGGAGGCTCTTGCGAACGGAAGGGGACAAGGACATTGTAAGTCTAGGGCCTGAACTTTTTTGTTCCAGGCTGACAGTATGGCCCCTTGCAAATTCCTTGAATGGAATTGACCGTAGGGTACTGCTTCGAATGATGCCACCATTTTTCCCAGCAGCCTCATTTACAGGCGTATGGACGGCTGTCTTTTTTGTACCCACTAAGTGGATCAAATCTTTCAAAGACAACACCTTTCCTCGAGGCAAGAATATTTTTCTCTGGCCTGAATCCAACCTTAGCCCCAAGTATTCCAGACTTTTGACTGGTTTTTAGGGCTGACTTGTCTCGGTTGATAATCCAACCGTGAGATTCCAGATACTTGATCGTCTTGTGAACGACCACGTCTAGTTTTTTCACTGAGTGGTCTATCAGCAACAAGTCATCCAGATATGCCATTATCATTACACCTTGTGTTCTTAGATTGGCCAATAAAGGGCCAGAATTTTTGTAAACACTCGTGGTGCTGTGGCCAAACCGAAGGGTAAGGCTCTGAACTGAAAATGGCGCCCTTCTACTGCAAAGCGTAGAAATTTTTGGTGGACTGGAAAGATGGGAATGTGCAAATAAGCATCTTTGATGTCGATCGTGGCTAACCAATCCTCCCCTTGTAGGGCAGTGGCCACCGATCGGATCGACTCCATTGGAAAGTCCTGATATACAGGAATTTGTATAGCCCTTTTAGAATTAATATGGGCCTCCCGACCGCGTTTGCTTCGGGACTGTAAAGAGGTTTGAGTAAAACTCGAACCCTCATTCTTCCAGGGGAACCTCCATAATTACTCCTTGGAGCAATAGTTGTTCTAGTGCCAACAGGAGGGACTCTCTCTTCCGGGGATCCCTTGGCACGTTTGACCTCAAAAATGGGAAGGAGGAGAGTCTTTTAACTCCAAACTGTATCCCAAACCTACTGCGGAGAGCACCTATCTGTCTTGATCGTGTCCCGCCAGGTCTCTTGCGAACAACTGGAGTCCTCCCCCCACCCGACTGAGTGGGGGCTTCAATGAATTTCACTTTGGGGGAGGTTTTGTACCTCCCCTGACCCAGGGTTTCTCATTACCCTGCTACTGTCCCTGTTTTTTACCCCCGGGATTTGACCGAGGAGGCCGTCGGAACTGTTACACAGCCGATGCCCCAGGGACTGGAGAAGCAGGCCTCTTAAAGAGGGACCTCTAACTCTGCTTTTAACCGGTAAGAGCGTATTTTTACCGCTGGAAATTTTCTGGATATATTTGTCCAGGTTTTCCCTGAATAAGCGTTCACCATGAAATGGGACGCTAACCAGCCATTCTTTACAGGGAGCTTCAGCAGACCAGTTTTTGAGCCATAGGAGCCTACGCATATGTACTATAGACAGCGTAAGGCGGGAGGCCTGATGGACTGAATCCTCTATGGCGTCAACCGCAAAGCCTAAGGCTCTAGGTAGATCAGCTAGGGCAAAGCCTGCTGATCTGTCAAGTCCCTCAAGACCTGTTTCAACTGATCCTTCACTGCTTAGCAGACCCCAATAGCTGCTACTGCTGGTTGTATCACCAAGCAGATTTTCATAAGGACTCCAATCTTTTATCTATTGGGTTCTTGAACATTTGGACATTATCCACTGGACATGTCAGTGATTTATACATACAAGAGATGGCTGCGTCCACTGTAGGGACCTTCCATTTTTTTTTTTTTTGATGAACTTATCCTCCATGGGATAGACCACCGGAAATCTCTTGGGGGAATAAATATTTTCTCAGGACGTTCCCAATCCTGGTAAATGAGCCCTTTCAGTAAAGGGTGAAGTGGAAAAGAACAAACAGTCTGGGGGCTTCTAGCGACCCCAACGAGGATACAGTAGTGGTTGATGGTTCCGCAAGGTGCATTTTTAAATGCTGATCGGACCATGTTAGTCAGAGACTGAACCCATAATCTTTCAGCTTAAGATGCTGAGAAAAGGTTCCCCCACTGTTGATTCCTCTATAACAGAATCAACCTCATCCTGATCCCCTTCAGGCAGGTCGATCCCTGTATGGGACTGTTGCTCTGCTAACAGGCACTCTGAAGGAGGAGACGGAGATCGGGCGTGCTTTCCCTGACAGGGAGGCAGCGATAAATGTTGACAATCTCTCTCTAATCCTCCCAGAGCTGAGGAAAAAACCTCCTCTGTTACATACACAGGAGCAGGTGAACTGAGGACAGCCACAGTACCAAGTACCCTGCGGGGTCTCTACGGTCACTTACCTCTGAACTTCAGGGGAGACTGGTGCAGCAGGAGTATGCCCAAGATCCTCCGAGCCCGATGAGACCCCCTTCGCTTCCTGGAAGATTCAGTTCCGGAGCTTCTGGACGGCATATTCCTAAGCCTAAAGCTGAGGTATTCCAGCCGTAATACACCACTTTTACTGAGAATAGTCTAGCACAATTGCTGCTATATCACAGTTGGTGTCTACTAATGTGCCTTTCTAGGGGATGCCTGTATCAACCGCTTGCTGTATGCCTTTAAATGTTGCCAGCTCTGTCTCTGTACTTCATAGCCAGCTCACTACAATATTGTGGTTTTTTTAAACTGCTGGGACGCCCGCACATGCGCAGAAGCGCTGCGGCGCGCACAGAGCGTCATCCCCCAGGCTCCGCCCCCTTTCCCGGCTCACCTCTATATATAGAGGCGCGTGCACGCGCACGTGCGCCTTTGGCGCTAATTTCAAATATGGTAACAAGGGACAGGAGCCAGGGCCCCTCTTTGCCGCAGGCCGGGGGATGGACGAGCACTGCAACATGGCAGAGGAAGCAGTTTCCTATAAGAGAACTCACCATCTGCCTGGACTTTGCTCTGCTGAGAAGAAGCTAGTCCACATGACAAGAAAACATTCCACAGCGGCCTCTAGTGGACAAACACAGGTACCGCAGTCTAATATATTAAATATATATAAAAAAAATTTTTTTATTTTTTTTCTTGACCACCATTAAAAATTATTACATTTTTTTAGTAGTTACAGGCATGCACAGAATTTTGCGGGAATACCATTAGGTAACAGACAGAAAGACAAATTAGCCTTGGGGGTCCCCCAATAGAACCAAGTTCCTGGGGGCCCCCACTTACCTGTTCCCCGCCGCAGGACTTTGTTTGGTCCACAAAAGCCCAAACTTCACCTATCACGGCAGGCATTGTAATCAAACCTTCAGGGACCGGGTTCCCAAGGATTCCACTCCCCTGGACCTGTATAGCACCCTGCACAGAAAACATCTTGGTCGTGGGTATGACCAGAGCTCTGGATCCCAGGGTCCAGCTCTCCTAAGAGAAGCATTACAGGCAAAACCTTGCTCTTCTCTGCAAGGCCCGGGTACCGACCGTTTAGCTATGAAGCTTTTTTGGTCGGATCCGGAATAGCTTACTGAGGCCCAAAAGAACCTGTACGCAAGCTCAGTGAAAAACACATGTTTCTTCTTGGCCAACACCTTAGACACTGGCAAAAAACTGAGGTGCTCCCGGATGGGAGGGGCTTATATAGGGGAGGGTACTTCCGGTTTTGGAAGTTGCCAGTGCCAGCACCTGACGGTATCTATATAACCCATTAGTAATGACTATGTCGCTCTGTGTCCCGTGATGTACGAGAAAGAAAAACACCTTGAACCTCAGACTCTGATGTGGAAACAACTGACCCTTCTGCGTCCAGCTCTGCCACATTCACTATCTGCCTTTCATCCACGCAATCCTTTTCCAAAAAAGTAGAGGGGATCGGCGAAGAAGAGTAACCATGCTTCTTAGTACCTCGCCCCATAGAGGCAAACATACCGGCGAGCTTATTCTCTAAGCTCGCCAGCAGCTGACAAATTTTCCTTCATAAGACATGTAGACGTCCCTGTTTTAGCCACCAGACCAAACAAGCATGACGGTTCAGACTATCCTGATACCCCTGGCCTTCCTATGTATACGCCTTCGGACAATGGTGCATGCACGGCCGATGTCACCAGGGAAGATGGAAGCCACAAGGTGGCTTTGACCAAACATTTTTTTTTTTTTTTTTACAGGAAATACTGTATAACCTGCTCTGTGTCCCGTGATGTATAAAAGAAAATCGATCCCGTTCCGCATTTTTGCTGGGGAAACCTACCAGTGACATAAGCACCTCTTTCTCCGCCTATAAAGGAAGACTGACAGCACTATTTCTCCCTTTATTATGCCTATTAAGCACTTTGCAGAACAATCGCCTCCCTGTTTCATGTGACTGCACCCCGTTTTCAGCCACAACCTCTGCCGCAATCCCTCATTCTAGGCGTCATCTTTCAAAATAAGAAGTCAACAAGCAGCATCATAGGGGTCAGGAGGGGGAACTATTTTGCCTTTATTTGACACTGATTTCTGCTATAAAGTGGAACTAAAGACTCCATGCTTTCCTTTCCCTTTGACGCCCCTCACTGGAATCTTTTTCCAAGGGTCGGGCTGTGGCCGTCTTAATTAGCTGGCATGGGATGGCGTCACTCCTGAGCATTCGCCAGAGTTCACAGTCATCCCGCCGCACAGGTACTGTGCCGGAATTAGGGTTGTCCCCCTTTTTAAGACCGAGTACAAGTACCGATACTTTTTTTCAAGTACTCGCCGATACCGATTACCGATACTTTTTTATATCTCATGTGACAGTGGCACGTGTCAGTAGTTTTTTTTTTTTTTTTTACAATATTTTTTTTTTACAATTTTTTTTTTTTTTTTTTTTTACAATGCTTTATTTTTTTTAAGGGGGGGGGGGGGCGTGGACAGTGTCAGTGTGTTTTTTCTTTTATTTTTTACAATTAATTTTTTTATTATTTTTTTTATTTTTTTATTTTTATCAGCCCTGGGGGCTTTGGTGAGATATCAGGGGTCTTAACAGACCTCTGACATCTCCCCTTTGAGACAGAGAAAGGGACGGAGGACACAGATTCCCCAGTCCCTTTCTCAGCAGCCTCAGCTGCGCTGAAAATGAATGGAGAGAAGACAGCGGCTCCTCTCCATTCATAAACTAAAACATTGTAAACACAGTTTAAGATGTTTCAGTTATATGAATGGACAGAGTCAGTGATCACTGACTCTGTACATTCCGAACAGTAAGGAGCTGGATTTCCTACCACCGCTCTCCATCCTGACAGATCGAAGGGGTGGAGGAGGAGAACGGAGAGGGACAGCAGCACGGAGGGAGAGAGCAGCACGGAGGGGGACACGGAGGGAGAGAGCAGCACGGAGGGGGACACGGAGGGAGAGAGCAGCACGGAGGGGGACACGGAGGGAGAGAGCAGCACGGAGGGGGACACGGAGGGAGAGAGCAGCACGGAGGGGGAAACGGAGGGAGAGAGCAGCACGGAGGGGGACACGGAGGGAGAGAGCAGCACGGAGGGAGAGAGCAGCACGGAGGGAGACACGGAGGGGGACACGGAGGGAGAGAGCAGCACGGAGGGGGACACGGAGGGAGAGAGCAGCACGGAGGGGGACACGGAGGGAGAGAGCCGCACGAAGGGGGACACGAAGGGAGAGAGCAGCGCGGAGGGGGACAAGAAAGGGAGAGAGCAGCACGGAGGGGGACACGGAGGGAGAGAGCAGCACGGAGGGAGACACGGAGGGAGAGAGCAGCACGGAGGGAAAGAGCAGCATGGAGGGGGACACGGAGGGTGAGAGCAGCACGAAGGGAGACACGGAGGGAGAGAGCAGCATGGAGGGGGACACGGAGGGAGAGAGCAGCACGGAGGGAGACAAGGAGGGAGAGAGCAGCACGGAGGGAGAGAGCAGCAGGGAGGGGGACACGGAGGGAGAGAGCAGCACGGAGCGGGACACGGAGGGAGAGAGCAGCACGGATGGAGAGGGAGACACGGAGGGAGAGAGCAGCACGGAGGGGGACACGGAGGGTGAGAGCAGCACGGAGGGAGACACGGAGGGAGAGAGCAGCACGGAGGGGGACACGTAGGGAGAGAGCAGCACGGAGGGAGACACGGAGGGAGAGAGCAGCACGGAGGGAGAGAGCAGCAGGGAGGGGGACACGGAGGGAGAGAGCAGCACGGATGGAGAGGGAGACACGGAGGGAGAGAGCAGCACGGAGGGAGACACGGAGGGAGAGAGCAGCACGGAGCGAGACACGGAGGGAGAGAGCAGCACGGAGGGGGACACGGAGGGAGACACGGAGGGAGAGAGCAGCACGGAGGGGGACACGGAGGGAGAGAGCAGCAGGGAGGGGGACACAGAGGGAGAGAGCAGCACGGAGCGGGACACGGAGGGAGAGAGCAGCATGGATGGAGAGGGAGACACGGAGGGAGAGAGCAGCACGGAGGGGGACACGGAGGGTGAGAGCAGCACGGAGGGAGACACGGAGGGAGAGAGCAGCACGGAGGGGGACACGGAGGGAGAGAGCAGCACGGAGGGAGACACGGAGGGAGAGAGCAGCACGGAGGGGGACACGGAGGGAGAGAGCAGCAGGGAGGGGGACACGGAGGGAGAGAGCAGCACGGAGCGGGACACGGAGGGAGAGAGCAGCACGGATGGAGAGGGAGACACGGAGGGAGAGAGCAGCACGGAGGGAGACACGGAGGGAGAGAGCAGCACGGAGGGGGACACGGAGGGAGAGAGCAGCACGGAGGGGGACACGGAGGGAGAGAGCAGCACGGAGGGGGACACGGAGGGAGAGAGCAGCACGGAGGGGGACACGGAGGGAGAGAGCAGCACGGAGGGGGACACGGAGGGAGAGAGCAGCACGGAGGGGGACACGGAGGGAGAGAGCAGCACGGAGGGAGACACGGAGGGAGAGAGCAGCACGGAGGGGGACACGGAGGGAGAGAGCAGCACGGAGGGGGACACGGAGGGAGAGAGTCGCATGGAGGGGGACACGGAGGGAGAGAGCCACACGGAGGGGGACACGGAGGGAGAGAGCAGCGCGGAGGGGGACACGGAGGGAGAGAGCAGCACGGAGGGAGACACGGAGGGAGAGAGCAGCACGGAGGGGGACACGGAGGGAGAGAGCAGCAGGGAGGGGGACACGGAGGGAGAGAGCAGCACGGAGCGGGACACGGAGGGAGAGAGCAGCACGGATGGAGAGGGAGACACGGAGGGAGAGAGCAGAACGGAGGGGGACACGGAGGGAGAGAGCAGCACGGAGGGGGACACGGAGGGAGAGAGCAGCACGGAGGGGGACACGGAGGGAGAGAGCAGCACGGAGGGGGACACGGAGGGAGAGAGCAGCACGGAGGGGGACACGGAGGGAGAGAGCAGCACGGAGGGGGACACGGAGGGAGAGAGCAGCACGGAGGGGGACACGGAGGGAGAGAGCAGCACGGAGGGGGACACGGAGGGAGAGAGCAGCACGGAGGGGGACACGGAGGGAGAGAGCAGCACGGAGGGGGACACGGAGGGAGAGAGCAGCACGGAGGGGGACACGGAGGGAGAGAGCAGCACGGAGGGGGACACGGAGGGAGAGAGCAGCATGGAGGGGGACACGGAGGGAGAGAGCAGCACGGAGGGAGAGAGCAGCACGGAGGGGGACACGGAGGGAGGGAGACCGCAGCAGAATGGAGAGGGGCTGGAGTAGTATACTGGGACAGTCAGCGGTGATCGTGTGTGGGGGTGTTACAAGCACCGATCACCACTGATTTCACTAAAGCAGCTGAAGCGGAGAAACAGCTGTCAGACTTTTAAATCTATACAGCGGTGATCAGTGCTTGTAACTTCCCCACCGCACTGATCACTGCTGACTGTACAAGTATCGGGTGAAGCATCGGGAGCATTTGCCTGAGTACAAGTACTCGAGTAAATGCTCGGTATCGGTACGGATACTAGTATCGGTATCGGGACAACCCTAGCCGGAATGTAAACAGATCTGTGCAACCGCACCTCAGTGTACCTTCCAAAGCAAACTCCAAGCAGGCAGGTCGTTTTATTTTATTGTAGAAGAGACATTGCACGTCTCTTCTGCAAAAAAGAGACAGACTGATCACAGTCTTTAAATCTGGGACTTAAGTTAGCGGAATTCCTGTTATGGATATTTTTAAATACCTACATTGGTCCAGCTTGGACCAAAGTATGTATGGATGTGCCATACCTTTAGGATACCCGTGGAAGTTAGAACACTATAGTAGACACCACTACTACAGGGATCTCCACTAGCTTTCGGGTCACGTGCTGAGCAGCTTCCTTGCTACTTACTGAACACAGGAGGCCGCTCGCTCAGCATGGGCGCCATTCATTAGAACTCTATGCCATTTCTGTCACGTCTACCCCAACGCAGGTGGTCAGACACTATAGCCGGCTACTGTGTTCTTTACCTATAGCAGCCCCCTTTCCCATGAGACAAGCAGGCCTACCGGTACTCGATTGCCCCCAGGACTCATACACAATGCTATAGTGCCTGGCCACCACACCAGGGCAGATGCGAACTGAGCAAAGCAAATAGATACTTGTGGTTAGAAAACAGATAAAAGGGGTTATATTACAGTTTAGGTAAAAGGCAAGGTAAGTTAAAGAGATAGTCCAATAATCCGGTCCAAAGTCATACCCAGGGAAATCCAAACTAGCAAAGCAGGGCAGACAGACAGGGCGCTTGATCAGGAACAACACACGTATCACTCTCTATCACAAGCATCCAAATGAGGCTTGAGCTGGCTTATAACAGGCTTGATTTCCACCCAGAGACTGATCATATTAATCAGCCTGCAGGTGGACAGACAGACAGACAAGGAGTGCCAAAGTCCAAACCCCGGATGCTGGAATGAGGAACAGGAGCACTAAGTGATCCTGACAATTTCTCAATGAATGCAAAACATTCTCTGACAGGATGAGGTGGAGCGGTAGGACAGTGACATCACTATCTCCACCTGATCCAATCAGACAACGCCTTGCATTCATTGAGAAAATGCAAAGCGATTTCTGAACGACACCTGTGCCAAGCGGTTGAACTCCTGTGTTCAGAATGTAATGCCCCGTGCACATGACCGGTTTTCCTAAAATGCTAAAACCCGACGTTTTTCCCGACGTGATTCCTCTCAAGCCTGCCTTGCATACATTCGTTCATTAAAAAAAATGCTCGACCAAAGCACGGTGACGTCCAACACGTACGATGGCACTATAAAGGGGACGTTCCATTCAAATGGCGCCACCCTTTGGGCTGCTTTTGCTGATCTCGTGTTATTAAAAGTTTGGGGAGAGAAGATTCGCGCTTTTCAGCCTCGTGCTTTTCAGTCCGTTACAGCGTGACGAATGTGCTATCTCCATTACGAACGCCAGTTTTACCAGAACGAGCGCTCCCATCTCATACTTGATTCTGAGCATGCGCGTTTTTTTTCCCCTCGGAAAAGCATACACACGACCGGTTTTCGCAACGAGAAAAAGACAGACGGGAAGCACGACGGGAAAAAATAGAGCAGGTTCTTAATTTTTTGAGGGCAGCTTTCTCGTCGGGAAAATTGCTATGGAGCGTACACACGACTGGTTTTCCCGACCAATCTAAAAAATGGCAGTTTTCTCGTCGGGAAAACCCGGTCGTGTGTACGGGGCATAACAGTGCAGTCGCTCAGCATGGGACCTGGAAGCTGGCGGAGATCACTGGAGTAGTGGTGCCTACCACAGTGATAAGGGGGATCCCACAGGTATGGTATATACATAGTTACAGTAGTCGGGGAATGGTTAAAATGACGACCGTATATACTCGAATATAAGCCGACCTGAATATAAGCTGAGGCACCTAATTTTACCACAAAAAACTGGGAAAATTTATTGACTCGAGTATAAGCCTAGGGTGTCCATCTGCATGCCACACTGTGCCCAGGACTAGACTGACGTTTAACATGGGAGTCTATGGAAGGGGTGCCCGGCTTTGAAAAATTGGTGCTCCCCGGCCGTAGGTCCCCCAGACAACAAACTTTGCAAACTTGTAGAGGAGAAATTGAGCTATATGTGTGCCATGTTTTGGGTCCAGGAGACCTACGACCGGCTGGTACCGGGTCCCCAAAGTCCCCAGAGAAATTACCATTTAACATGGGAGTCTATGGAAGGGGTTCCCGGCTTTGAAAATCGGTGCTCCCCGGCCGTAGGTCCTCAAGACAACAAACTTTTCACACTTGTTGAGGAAGAGCTACATGTGTGCCACGTTTGGGGTCCAGAGGACCTACGGCCGGCCAGTACCGGGTCCCCAAAATCCGGGAGATTAGGCGCAAAAAGGTGACTCGAGTATAAGCCGAGGGGGGCATTTTCAGCACAAAAAAATGTGCTGAAAAACTCGGCTTATACTCGAGTATATACGGTATGTAGAAATTTCCATACCTGGAATTCAGCTTTAAACCATCAGCATACAGAGAGTCTTCCATAATAAAATCTTCTAGTCTGGTTATTACAGCGGAGCTTTTATTGACTCCTGAGGCCGGAAGAGATTACAAATTGCCGGTGTTATCTGACCGCTGACACGGAAGCATCATGCGGATATTATCAGCACAGAAAGCTAGCGGTAAGTAGAGATAGCGGGAGACTGGCAGGGAAATCTGCACTTCGATGCAACCATGCGGCAAACGCTCAACTCTCCTGACCTGACAAACATCAGCGCCATTACTGATAAGCGATAAAACCAGAACTCGGCCGCCTGGGGAAGGCAGGTGTGTGATTTGTGTTTTCCAAAAAACGGAAACCTCTCAACTGAGATGTCATAAGATGCCCTAGTGAACTGATCAGGAGAGTCCCAATGGCGTCACACTTGGGCGCACTTCACTTTCATTCTCCTGATTACAGACTAACGTCTTACAAGAATACAATGTTCAAAGCAAACATTCATTACATTGAGGATAAAGTTTAACCACCTCAATACCGGGCACTTTCACCCGCTTCCTGCCCAGGCCAAATTTCAGCTTTCAGCGCTCTCACACTTTGAATGACAATTGCGCGGTCGTGCTACACTGTAACCATGTGACATTTTTATCATTTTCGTCACACAAATAGAGCTTTCTTTAGGTGGGTTTTAATCACTGCTGGGTTTTTTACTTAAAAAAAAAAGATAGAAAATTTTGAAAGAAGAAAAAGTTTTTCTTTGTTTCTGTCAGTAAATCTTGTAAATAAGTAATTTTTCTCCTTCATTGATGTGCGCTGATGAGGCGGCACTGATAGGCTGCACTGATGAGGTGGTACTTATGGGCACTGATGAGGAGGCACTAATATGCCACACTTATGGGCACTGATAGGTGGCACTGATAAGCACTGATAGGCAGCACTAAAAGGTGGCACTGATAGGCAGCACTGATGGGTGGCACTGATAGGCAGCACTGATGGGTGGCACTGATAGGCAGCACTGATGGGCAGCAGTAATGGGCAGCACTGACTGGCATCACTAATGGGCACTGATTGCTGGCACTGATGGGCACTGATTGCTGGCGCTTTATTTTGCCCTGATTACATGTCTTGATGTCCCCTGCTAAGAAATGCCTTTGATTAGCTCTCCTCCTCGCTACACACTCTGTCAGTGTGAGGCGAGGAGAGCCGATTACCGGTATTTCCGTGTTTACATGTGACCGGCTGTGATTGGACAGAGCCAATCACATGGTTAAAAAGCGGATCTTTACAGCGATCTGGGTTGTGCCATGTCCTAGCAACACAGCATGGCCACAATCGCTGTGCTGCGTGCCGGTTCTGGGACAACATCATATGACGTCGTCCCAGAACGAGAGCCGCACCGCCCCGCTGTCATTTGACGGTGGGCGGGAGGTAACTGGTTTATCTGCCTATATTATGCCTTCCTTGGTTCCTCCCCCTCATCAACAGGCTACTGAAATTAGAGGTGCACCGAAGGGAAATTTTGGTGCCGAAAACCGAAACGTAATTTAAAAAAATATATATTTATATTTTTATATAGAATTGTATTATGTTCGACTTTTTAATTAATATCATTAATTTAAATAAATATGAATTTATTGTCAGCCATTATTGTTACCTTTAGCACAAGAAAAGCTCAAGAAAAATGTATCACTTTAAGCTAGGGGTCTCTAAGTCCCATGAGGCATTGCAAGGTTGACAGTTAGGCCTCATGCCCACGGACGTTTTTACAGCCACTTTTATGAGCGTTTTTTGCAGCTTAAAAACGGCTCTCCATGTTAGCCTATGGCCTCATGCCCACCACGACGTTTTTGAGCTGTAAATGGCATATGCGTTTTTAAGCTGCAAAAAAAAAAACAGGACCAGTGCGTTCTGAAGCTCCAGCGTTAGAGCTGTAAAGACGTCAGACGCCGGCAAAGGGTGTAAAAATGCAATGTAACGAGGCTTAACACTGTGTTAAGCCTCGTCCGGCGTTTCTTTCTCTATTCCAAATCAATAGTTCCCTATGGGAGCCCATTGATTTGAATAGAGGTCGCACCAGAAGTCGGATCAAGATGATCCGACTTGCGGGGCGACTGGTGTGCGGAGAATCTTGAAGGGGAACCCTGCGAAAATGTAAAAAAAATTTGCGCGAGGTTCCCCCTCAGGACGATACCAGACCCTTCGGTCTGGTATGGATCTTGAGGGGGAACCCCCAAACCCCCAAAAAAATGGCGCGGGGCTCCCTCCAGGATCCATACCAGACCCTTATTCGAGCTTGTAGCCCGGCCGGTCAGGAAGGGGGGCGAGCGAGCGCCCCCCGCCTACTGAACCGTACCAGGCAGAATGCCCTCAACATGGGGGGTGGGTGCTTTGGGGTGGGGGGGGCCGCATGTTGATGGGGACAAGGGCCTCTTCCCGACAACCCTGTCCGTTGGTTGTCGGGGTCTGCGGGCAGGGGCTTATCGGAATCTGGGAGCTCCTTTTAATAAGAGGGCACCCAGATCCCGGCCCCCCACCCTATGTGAATGAGTATGGGGTACATCGTACACCTACCCATTCACCTGGGGGAAAAGTGTCAATAAAAAAAACACACTAGACAGCTTTTAAAAGTAATTTATTAGGCAGCTCCGGTGGTCTTCTTCCGACTTCTGGGGTCTTCTACCGACTTTGGGGGTCTTCTACCGACTTCGGGGGTCTCCTTCCGACTTCTCCGCTCTCTGCGGTTCTTCTCCCGCTCTCCGGTGCTTTCTGCCTTCTGCGGGCACCTCTGCTATCTTCTGCCAGCTCTTTTGCTAGCGGGGGCCCGGTCTTCATCGTCGTCTTCTTCCCTCTTCTCTTCTTGAGATGTTGACACGCCAAGGTCTGCCGCTGTAATGCCGTGTGCCCGGCGCGCAACCACTTATATAGGCATGGGGCGTGGTCACCGGGTGATGTCACTCGGGGACCCCGCCCCTCATGACGTCGCAGTCCCATCATGCCCCGGGACTGCAACGTCATAAGGGGATGGGGTCACATCACCCGGTGACCACGCCTAATAAATCCCCCGGAACTGCCTAATAAATTACTTTAAAAAGCTGTCTAGTGTGTTTTTCTATTGATACTTTTCCCCCAGGTGAATGGGTAGGGGTACTATGTACCCCATACTCATTCATTATTAAAAGGAGCTCCCAGATTCCGATAAGCCCCCCGCCCGCAGACCCCGACAACCAACGGCCAGGGTTCTCGGGAAGAGGCCCTTGTCCCCATCAACATGGGGACAAGGTGCTTTGGGGTGGGGGGGGGCCGCAGGGCGCCCCCCTGCCCCAAAGCACCCACCCCCCATGTTGAGGGCATGCGGCCTGGTACGGTTCAGGAGGCGGGGGCGCTCGCTCGCCCCCCCTTCCTGACCGGCTGGGCTGCGTGCTCGGATAAGGGTCTGGTATGGATCCTGGGGGGAACCCCCACGCCTTTTTTTTTTGATGTGGGGGTTCCCCTCAAGATCCATACCAGACCGAAGGGTCTGGTATCGTCCTGAGGGGGAACCTCACGCAATTTTTTTTTAAATTTTCTTGGGGTTCCCCTTCAAGATTCTCCGCACACTAGTCTTGATCCGACTTCTGGTGCGACCTCTATTCAAACCAATGGGCTCCCATAGGAAACCATTGATTTGGAATAGAGAAAGAAAAACGCGGCTGAAAGCTAGCGCAGGGAAACGTGCATTGAATTCAATGCACAACGTGGAAAAAATCGCGTTAAAAACGCTGCTTTTTTCCTGGCGTCTGTACTAGCTTTACAGCCCGTTTTTTAAAACGTCCGTGGGCATGAGGCCTTACAAGCATGACTCCCACAGGCAGAGGCATGATGGGACTTGTAGTCCTGCAACAGCTAGAGGGCTGCCAGTTAGTCACGTCATCTCTACTAAGAGAGGGAAAGCTGCCGATTGGCTGTGCTTAAATATTACTCCCCCAAGCTTCTTCAGGGAAAGCTGTTGATTGGCTTCTTCAGTTGAGACAGCTTGATCAACGCAGGTTCACTCTCATAGATCCATCAATTAAACCCACGCACATTTATATAATATTAAATAAAACATAAAAATTTAACTTAGAATAAAAAAAATATTATAAATAATAATTATAGCATGCACCACATAGATCACCACAATAGATAATTTCCAGTCCATACCTAAAATGAGTGACTGTCATGCACCCCCGAAGCCTCTCAGGGTTTCACGTTCACCTAGACCAGGGGTCCCCAAACTTTCTAAACAAAAGGGCCAGTGTACTGTGATTCAGACTTTAGAAGGGTCGGACTGTGGCCATCAGAAGTACAAAATGTCAAGTGGGAGTGAACAAGTCCCCATCATTGGTGTCATTGGGAAGAATTGTGCCCAATCATTGGTGTCATTGGGAAGAATTGTGCCCAATCATTGGTGTCATTGGGAAGAATTGTGCCCAATCATTGGTGTCATTGGGAAGAATTGTGCCCAATCATTGGTGTCATTGGGAGGAATTGTGCCCAATCATTGGTGTCATTGGGAAGAATTGTGCCCAGTTATTGGTGTCATTGGGAAGAATTGTGCCCAGTCATTGGTGTCATTGAGAGGAATTGTGCCCAGTCATTGGTGTAATTGGAAGGAATTGTGCCCAATCATTGGTGTCATTGGGAGGAATTGATCCCAATCATTGGTGTCATTGGGAAGAATTGTGCCCAATCATTGGTGTCATTGGGAGGAATTGTGCCCAATCATTGGTGTCATTGGGAAGAATTGTGCCCAGTTATTGGTGTCATTGGGAAGAATTGTGCCCAGTCATTGGTGTCATTGAGAGGAGTTGTGCCCAGTCATTGGTGTAATTGGAAGGAATTGTGCCCAATCATTGGTGTCATTGGGAAGAATTGTGCCCAATCATTGGTGTAATTGAGAGGAAATGTGCCCACTCATTGGTGTCATTGGGAGGAATTGTGCCCAATCATTGGTGTCATTGGAAGGAATTGTGCCCAATCATTGGTGTCATTGGGAGGAATTTTACCCAATCATTGGTGTCATTGGGAGGAATTGTGCCCAATCATTGGTGTCATTGGGAAGAATTGTGCCCAGTCATTGGTGTCATTGAGAGGAATTGTGCCCAATCATTGGTGTCATTGGGAAGAATTGTGCCCAGTCATTGGTGTCATTCGGAGGAATTTTGCCCAATCATTGGTGTCATTGGGAGGAATTGTGCCCAATCATTGGTGTCATTGGGAAGAATTGTGCCCAATTATCGGTGTCATTGGGAGGAATTGTGCCCAATCATTGGTGTCATTGGGAAGAATTGTGCCCAGTCATTGGGAAGAATTGTGCCCAGTCATTGGTGTCATTGGGAGAAATTGTGCCCAATCATTGGTGTCATTGGGAGGAATTGTGCCCAATCATTGGTGTTATTGGAAGGAATTGTGCCCAATCATTGTGTCATTGGGAGAAATTGTGCCCAATCATTGGTGTCATTGGAAGGAATTGTGCCCAATCATTGGTGTCATTGAGAGGAATTGTGCCCAATCATTGGTGTCATTGAGAGGAATTGTGCCCAATCATTGGTGTCATTGGAAGGAATTGTGCCCAATCATTGGTGTCATTGGGAGGAATTTTACCCAATCATTGGGAAGAATTGTGCCCAATCATTGGTGTCATTGGGAGGAATTGTGCCCAATCATTGGTGTCATTGAGAGGAATTGTGCCCAATCATTGGTGTCATTGGGAAGAATTGTGCCAAGTCATTGGTGTCATTGGGAGGAATTGTGCCCAATCATTGGTGTCATTGAGAGGAATTGTGCCCAATCATTGGTGTCATTTGGAAGAATTGTGCCCAATTATTGGTGTCATTGGAAGGAATTGTGCCCAATCATTGGTGTCATTGGGAGGAATTGTACCCAATCATTGGTGTCATTTGGAAGAATTGTACCCAATCATTGGTGTCATTGGGAGGAATTGTGCCCAATCATTGGTATCATTGGGAAGAATTGTGCCCAGTCATTGGGAAGAATTGTGCCCAGTCATTGGTGTCATTGGGAGAAATTGTGCCCAATCATTGGTGTCATTGGGAGGACTTGTGCCCAATCATTGTGTCATTGGGAGGAATTGTGCCCAATCATTGTGTCATTGGGAGGAATTGTGCCCAATCATTGTGTCATTGGGAGGAATTGTGCCCAATCATTGGTGTCATTGGGAAGAATTGTGCCCAGTCATTGGGAGGAATTGTGCCCAATCATTGGTGTCATTGAGAGGAATTGTGCCCAGTCATTGGTGTCATTGGGAGGAATTGTGCCCAGTCATTGGTGTCATTGGGAGAAATTGTGCCCAGTCATTGGTGTCATTGGGAAGAATTGTGCCCAGTCATTGGTGTCTTTGGGAAGAATTGTGCCCAATCATTGGTGTCATTGGAAGGAATTGTGCCCAATCATTGGTGTCATTGGGAGGAATTGTGCCCAATCATTGGTGTCATTGGGAGGAATTGTGCCCAATCATTGGTGTCATTGGGAGGAATTGTGCCCAATCATTGGTGTCATTGGGAGGAATTGTGCCCAATCATTGGTGTCATTGGGAGGAATTGTGCCCAATCATTGGTGTCATTGGGAGGAATTGTGCCCAATCATTGTGTCATTGGGAGGAATTGTGCCCCATCATTCGTGTCATTGGGTCTTGTTGTTGATGTCATTGGTAGAAATTGTGCCCCATCGTTGGTGTCATTGGGAGGAACGCTGCCCCACCATTGATGTCATTTGTGGGAATTGTGCCCTACCGTTGGTGTCATTGGTGTCAGTAATTAAAATAGTGCGTCAAGTGCCGGATAAAAGCAAAGGGCCCCATGTAGCCCCCGGGCCGCAGTTTGGAGAGCACTGACCTAGACTAATGGACACATTTGCCGTGCTGTGTTTTGTGTTTAAAGGACAATTTAGTTAATCCATCCCCACCTCACCCAAACCCCCCAAAATGTGGCTTAAAGTGTTACTAAACCCAGGAGCCTGCATTCACTATATCTGGTCTCCCACAGTACACAGAACATGGAAATTCTATTATTTTACTAAATATAAACTGCTAAACAACTTTTCTCATCAGCAGTATGTAGCAGTCTTGTGACTTCTATAATTGTCTGGTTAAAGCTTGTAGGACAAAATTTCATTCTACTCTGATGCCGCGTACACACGACCGTTTTTCATGACGAGAAAAATGCCATTTTTAAAAATGGTCGTGAAAAACGGTCATGTGTAGGCTCCAGAGCATTTTTCTCGACGAGAAAAATTCCCGAAAAAAAATTAGAACCTGCTCTATTTTTTTTTACGTCGTTCTTTTTAACGTCATGAAAAACGGTCGTGTGTAGGCTTTTACAAGGGGAAAAAAAATGCGCATGCTCAGAATCAAGAATGAGACGGGAGCGATCGTTCTGGTAAAACTAAAGTACGTAATGGAGATAGCACATTCGTCACGCTGTAACGGACAGAATAGCATGAGCCGTCTCTCACCAAACTTTATTAACACAAGGATCAGGAAAAGCGTCCCAAAGGGTGGCGCCATTCAAATGTAACTTCCCCTTTATAGTGCCGTCGTACGTGTTGTACGTCACCGCGCTTTGCTCGAGCATTTTTTTTTCACGAACGTGTGTATGCAAGGCAGGCTTGAGAGGAAACACGAAAAATCTCGGCGAGAAAAACGTTGTTTTTTTCCATGACATGAATAACGGTCGTGTGTACGCGGCATGACTGTCCTATAAGGCAGTCCTATGAGTCCTATGAGGCTACAGGACCCCTGACCCTTTGTCTGGACAGTGCTGATTGGGCCTCTGCTGATCACATGCACCCTCCCAAGTAATAAAAACTCTCTAGCAATACACACCAAACTGAGCATGTGCACAGTGACTCCTAGGGCTCTGTACTATCAGCAGATGGATTGGGGACAGTGAAAGAAGGGGAGGATCCGAGAAGACAGGATCAAACAGCCTTTTTACACAATGCGGAGGATTAACCCCTTAGGATCCACAGTGAGTATAACAAGCATGTTTTACTGCATATACAGGACTGATTTTACTGTTGTGGGTTTAGTAACACTATAGGTGGGATTTCAGCAGTCTTTCCTTCGACAAGGTCCTGGTCAGCTCCACTTCATACCACCTATGCGCTTTGCAGCCCCATTCATTCCCATGGGTAAGCAGTGCTCATGGAGGCCTCCAGCGGCCCCACAATGTATGGCTTACACATAGGAATGAATGGGGCTGCACGTCCATGAGCAGTATGAAGAAAAGTCAGCCAGGAATTTGCTGACGGAGGAGCTTGCTGGACCGAGGTGGAAGTAAGGCAGGCCCATACATTATGCAATTTTCTTTCCTTCAACCTATTTGCAGTCAAATTGCTTGATTCTCCCTTTAACACAGTGTTGATGGGGGAATCCCTCCTGCAGCACTATAGTGTTCTGCCAGTGGGGAGAGCGCAGGAAGCCTTTCTCACCCACAGAATACAATGATCACTGCTGCCAGCTAAGGCCCCTTTTACACTTGTGCGACCTGAAAGTCGTGCAATTTTGATGCGAATTTAAGCAATGCCTGTGTGAACATGAGGTCTATGAACCTCGAATCCCATCAAAGTCGGACCAAAAGTAGTGCAGGGACTACTTTAAAGTCGCTGAGACTTGAAGTCGCACAGATATGAATGGTGCTCATTTGGAAATCATGGGGGAATGACTTGTCACGCGACTTTGCAGTTCCAAGTCGCAGGACAAATCGCACAAGTGTGAAAGGGGCCTTAAGCTAACGGCAGTGATCAGGCAAAAAAAAAAAAACCTGACAGGCTGGATGTACTGAATTTGATCGATAGACAGATCGACTTCAGTACAACCAGCCTGCCCATGCATGAATCGAAAGTCCTCCAGTTCCTGTCAAACCAGCTGAAATTCGATATGCCTATGGCATAGATTTGATGAAGTGAAAATGCTTGAGGGCCGACCATTTTGCCTGACATTCTTTAAACCATTAAAATTTGGTCTAAGTGTGTTCCTCCGAGCAACTAATACACCGCCCACCAAGAATTCTCTTGCCTTTGTGGCGGTGTGTGGTGAAGAGATGAGCTTGGGCGTGTTATTTGGATATACCGTATTTATCGGCTTAAAACACGCACCTTAACTTTCAAAAAGGAAGTTTCAGGAAGAAATCTTAAATTTTAAATAAAGAACTGTGAAGCAAAATAAGGGTCAGTGCCCATGAATGCAGCAACCACTCCATTGCCATGAATGCAGCAACCACTCCATTGCCATGAATGCAGCAACCACCGGCGATTCGTTGGGGGCCACAAAAAATATACATGTCAAATTCACCAGGCGGGCCTTCCGAAACCGGAACGCGGGCCGCGATTGGCCCGCGGGCTGGACTTTGAACATGCCTGATCTAGTCCAACCAGCCAGCAGAACACAATGGGGTTGATGTACTAAGGCTCGGTTCACACTGATGCAACATAGGATCCGACTTGTAAGACCCAGAGTCGGTCGACATGTGAAATTCAATGTTTCCCTATGAGAGCCGTCCTAACTAATACTACACAAGTGTGGATCGACTTGGATAACATCAGTCTGCCCATAGATGGATCGAATCTCCAACGGCCCCTGCTGAACCGGTTGAGATTTGATCCATTTATGGTCTGCTTTAAGGCCCCTTTCACACCGAGGCGTTGCAATAACGCGCTAAAAATGATTAGCATTTTTACCGTGTTAGCGCTAAAAATAGTGCTTATGCGTTTTTGCGATAAAAAGGATTATTTGGTATCCCACAATCCTCCACTCTACTGCGATCATGTGACCTTCCCACAGCTTCTGGGTGTTTTTAACGCGTTTTGACAGCGGTACTCATTCATTTCAATGGGGATAGGCGCTATTTTATGCGCCCCAAAGATGCTCTAAAAAAGCTGTTTGCAGGATTTTTTCCAACGCACAGCCAGCGCAACACCTCAGTGTGAAAGCCCTCAGGGCTTTCACATTGAGAATGCTGGGGCAGGATTATTTCAGGCGTTTTTACAGCGCTATTTTTAGCGCTAAAATCTATCCAATGAAGAGCCGAGAAGACCGTGCAAATGAAGAGCGCGTTCGCGACGCGGGACTTTCCAGGGCTCAGGTAAGTAAAACGGGAGGGGCTGGGGGGCCAGTGATCGTAAGATGTTTTTTCACCTTAATGCATAGGATGCATTAAAGCGGAGTTCCATCCAAAAATGGAACTCCTGCTTTTCGGAACCCTCCCCCCCTCCGGTGTCACAATCGGCACCTTTCAGGGGGGGAGAGGGGTGCAGATACCTGTATAATAAAGGTATTTGCACCCACTTCCGGGAATACACTCCTGCGCCAGACACGCCCTTACCCACACTCCCTTTCTGTCTTCTGGGAAACACACTGTTCCCAGGAGAGAGCGGGGACCAGTGACGGCGCGCCGCCCTACTCGCGCATGCGCAGTAGGGTACCGGGCAGTGAAGCCGCAAGGCTTCACTTCCTGATTCCCTCACCGAGAATGGGGGCGGCAGCATCCGAGGACCGAGCGACTGCTCGACCTCGTCTGCCGACATGGCGGGCGCGCTGGACAGGTAAGTGTCCATTTTTTTAAAAGCCAGCAGCTGCAGTATTTGTAGCTGCTGGCTTTTAAAAAAAAAAAAATTGGGCGGAACCTCCGCTTTAGGGTGAAAAAACATGAACAGCCCCTTTAACTGTGCAATATATATTGGAAGTGCTATAGGTATTAGGGAATATATAGATCGGTGCCTTCGTCCCGTCAATTTATTGTATGGGGAGAAATAGAGGCTTCAATGGACTATATTGGCACCATATGAAAGACTGATAGACAGTTCAAGATATGAATATGAAAGTTTTTTTATTATTACAAAAATATTAGAATATTTCACTTACCTGTGAAATTAATTACATATATCCACTTTTCTCTGATTTTATCTTAACCATGTCCTTTCTTACTTATAGTTACGTGACAACTCATGCATTTTCCATTGAAAATAACATTACCGTATATACTCGAGTATAAGCCGACCCGAATATAAGCAGAGGCACCTAATTTTACCACAAAAACTGGGAAAACTTATTGACTCGAGTATAAGCCTAGGGTGTGCCTCACTTTGCCTCACTGTGTCCATGCCTCACTGTGTCCATGACTAGACTGACGTTTAACATTGGAGTCTATGGAAGGGGTGCCCGGCTTTGAAAAATCAGTGCTCCCCGGCCGTAGGTCCCCTGGACAAGAAACTTTGCAAACCTGTAGATGAAGAGTGGAGCTAAATGTGTGCCATGTTTGGGGTCCAGAGGACCTACAACCGGCCGGTACCAGGTCCTCAAAGTCACCAGAGAAATTACCGTTTAACATGGGAGTCTATGGAAGGGGTTCCCGGTTTTGAAAAATCGGTACTCCCCGGCCGTAGGTCCTCCGGACAGGAAACTTTGCACACTTATAGAGGAAGAGTGGGGCTACATGTGTACCAAGTTTGGGGTCCAGGGGACCTATGGCCAGCCGGTACCGGCTCCCCAAAGTCCGGGAGATCAGGCGCAAAAAGGTGACTCGAGTATAAGCCGAGGGGGCATTTTCAGCACAAAAAATTGTGCTTAAAAACTCGGCTTATACTCGAGTATATACGGTATATTCAGCTCCTGAAGAAGCGGATTCCCTTTGGAATCATTAACGCGAAACATGTTGAGCACTGCATACTATGTAACTATACCTGTATGATTTTCCATTGTCTCACAATGGTATGAACTGTCGATTGTCACAACTATTTATTTATGAATGTGTACATGGTGAAATTTCCTTTTTTCTAATATTTTTGTAATAAAAAAAACTTTCATATTCATATCTTGAACTGTCTATCAGTCTTTCATATGGTGCCAATATAGTCCATTGAAAACTGTGCAATATAATTAAAAACAATTATATTGCAGAGGACGGTGGTCGCCACAACTTCTTGGATGTCCGGCAGACCCACAGGTCCGGACCAAGGCAACTACTGGGCTGTCTCACTAAAAATTAGCTTTTTTGGAAATCAGACCACACTAGGCAGGGTGAGCCATGCAAGGGCAGCTCACGTGACAGCTGAATAAAGATTTGCATTTTGTAGATGTCCTTCCTTGGCACGCTAAAGAAGAATTCTGACCAACCAATGCTGTCTCCTACCAATCAGGGTTACCATTTATTACAGAATTATATCCAGTGGGAATGACAGGTTCTCTTTACGTCCATCCATTGTAATAGAATGGGAAATATTGCCATTGAAGCACTCCGACCCGCACTAGGCAAGGAAATCTATCACAGAAGAGGACATACCTCTGATTACAGGCCGAGCTTCCTGGCAGATGTGGATGCAGAAGAGAAGACAGGAACCAGAGTGAAGACAAAGTCTGTAGGAAAAGGTTTCAGATTGCGGTCATTGCACCAGCAGGAGACTCAGAAACACAACGATCCTGTAGGAGAAAACCGAACATCAAGGTAAGGCGATGAGAAGGAAAACCGTTACTAAGACATACACGCCAACCGAACATTCTCCAACTTCAGCCATAAATAGTGAGATAAAAATGAACAGCCTATTAAAAGAACAAATAAATAATAGCAATATTGTGCTTGAATTCAGAGATTTCACTTGCATTATTTTTTTTTCTTCTGCCACTAGATGTCCTTAGTCTGATGGCCAGCATCATTCAACCCACTTCCTCCAAGCCCAGGTCATCCCAGACAGTGATGGGCTCATCTCTCTGTCATTCTGCTCTCTCCTCCTATGAGCAAGTAAACTGATCAGCTCTTCGTGCAGCTTCTTTCTCTCACCCTCCAGCCCCGCTGTACAAGGACTGCAAGGGGGTGATACCAGGCCAAGTTCAGGTGCTTACATTGCATGCAGGTGATCAGCAAGTTTTGGGATATGCTTTCTTTGTCCCATACTAAGTATATACTGTTTCTACCTTTTTCCCCCTATACACACCCCCCAGTTCATCTTAGACCCTGTACCAATAGTTTACAAATCTTATCAATTTCATATATACAACATCAGCTCCTGATGAGTGGAGAGTTCCACGAAACGCGTCAAGCTATTCCGATGCCATCATCATGTATTACACGGGATCATCTTACTATTTTAATTGTATTATGCTGTAACAATCATGACTTGTACATGGTTACTATGTGATATTTGGATTAACGTGCCTGAAATTTTATTACCGTATATACTCGAGTATAAGCCGGGTTTTTCAGCACATTTTTTTGTGCTGAAAATGCCCCCCTCGGCTTATACTCGAGTCACCTTTTTTGCGCCTGATCTCCCGGAATTTAGGGACCCGGTACCGGCCGACCGTAACTTGGCACACATGTAGCCCCACTCTTCCTCTACAAGTGTGCAGTTTGTTGCCCGGGGGACCTACGGCCGGGGAGCACCGATTTTTCAAAGCCAGGCACCCCTTCCATAGACTCCCATGTTAAATGGTAATTTCTCTGGTGATTTTGGGGACCCGGTACCAGCCGGTCGTAGGTCCCCTGGACCCGAAACTTGGCACACATGTAGCCCCATTTCTCCTCTATAAGTGTGCAAAGTTTTTTGTCTGGAGAACCTACGGCCGGGGAGCACCGCTTCCATAGACTCCCATGTTAAACGTCAGTCTAGTCATGAACACAGTGAGGCAAAGTGAGACATGCAGATGGACACCCTAGGCCAGGGCTTGACAAATTTGCTTGGAATCTAGGAGCCAGCTAAAAAAGTTAGGAGCCAGGTTTTTTTTGTTACCGACCAATGCGCACAGAAGCGAACGCATACGTGAGTAGCGCCCGCATATGAAAGCGGTGTTTAAACCACACATGTGAGGTATCGCCGCGATTGGTAGAGCGAGAGCAATAATTCTAGCCCTAGACATCCTCTGTAACTCAAAACATGCAACCTGTAGAATTTTTTAAATGTCACCTATGGAGATTTTAAAGGGTAAAAGTTTGTCGCCATTCCACGAGCGGACGCAATTTTGAAGCGTGACATGTTGGTTATCAAATTTACTCAGCGTAACATTATCTTTCACAATATAAAAAAAATTCGGCTAACTTTACTGTTGTCTTGTTTTTTAATTTAAAAAAGTGTATTTTTTTCCTCAAAAAAGTGCGCTTGTAAGACCGCTGTGCAAATACGGTGTGACAGAAAGTATTGCAACGACCGCCATTTTATTCTCTAGGGTGTTAGAATAAATAATATATATAGTGTTTGGGGGTTAACTTCTAAGTAAAGGGAAGGAGATGGGCGGGCAGTGAAACAGGCAAGCATTGCTGGTTGACTTGTCATACCAACGGCCACCACAAGATGGCGCCAGATTACAGAATTAAGCCTAGGCCTGCAGAAAACCGCAAAGCCGCGGCCTAAATTAACGGCCGGCGCGGCCCGACGAGATCACGCGATCGCGCGCAGGGGGGGGGGCGCACGGAGATACAGGTAACCTCAGCTGTGCTGCCCCAGGCGTCAGGTCGCTAATTCTAGTCGCATTTGCGACCTGGCGCCCGGGGATTGTCGAGCCCTGCCCTAGGCTTATACTCGAATCAATAAGTTTTCCCATTTTTTTTTTGTGGTAAAATTAGGTGCCTCGGCTTAGATTCGGGTCGGCTTATACTGGAGTATATACGGTATACTATTACCATTTACTACAATGCTATTATGCTACAATGTATTATGTGTATATATATATGAAATAAATGTTATTATTATGTATTATTGTCCTGTGTGCTGGGTATTTGGATTCAGCTAGTACAGTCACAATATTCATCCTACCTGTCAGACACACATTGTCCGTTATCACCCTTTTTAGGTGCATGTTTCTTCCAGCTCAATTGCTATACAGGGATGGAGACACTGGACCTACAAGTCCTATGGTCCCAAACTTCCCCATCTCTCCCCCCCCCCCTCCCTTCATGTTCTACATTGCATGCATGTTATCAATATTTTTAGAGATGCATTCAAGATTACAGAGCTGCAGTAAAAGAGAAGTCTTTTTAACCACTTCCATACCGGGCCAATTCTGGCACTTCTCTCCTACATGTAAAAATCATCTTTTTTTTTTTTTGCTCGAAAATTACTCAGAACCCCAAACATTATGCATGTTTTTTTTTTTGCAGAGGCCCTAGAGAATAAAATAGCGGTCTTTGAAAATTTTTGTTACACAGTGTTTGCACAGCAATTTTTCAAATGCATTTTTTTTTTTAACCACTTGCCTACAGGGCACTTTCACCCCCTTCCTGCCCAGGCCATTTTTCAGCTTTCTGCGCTGTCACACTTTGAATGACAATTGCGCGGCCGTGCGGCGCTCTACCCAAACGAAATTTGCGTCCTTTTTTCCCCACAAAAAGAGCTTTCTTTTGGTGGTATTTGATCACCACTGTGGTTTTTATTTTTTGCGCTATAAACAAAAGAAGAGCGACAAGTTTGAAAAAAAAACACAATCTTTTTTACTTTTTGCTATAATAAATATCCATTTTTTTTTCCCCCTCAGTTTAGGCCGATACGTATTCTTCTACATATTTTTGGGGAAAAAAATCGCAATAAGCGTATATTGATTGGTTTGCGCAAAAGTTATAGCGTCTACAAAATAGGGGATAGTTTTATAGCATTTTTATTATTTATTTTTTTATTAGTAATGGCGGCGATCAGGGATTTTTATCGTGACTGCGATATTGCGTCGGACACATCGGACACTTTTGACACATTTTTGGGACCATTCACATTTATACAGCGATCCCTGCTATAAAAATGCATTGATTACTGTATAAACGTGACTGCCAAAAAAGGGGTTAACACTAGGGGGCGAGGAAGGGGTTAAACGTGTTCCCTATTAGTGATTGTTACTGTGGGGGGAGGGGACTGACTGGGGGAGGAGACCGATCTGTGTCCTTATGTACAAGGGACACACCATCGGTCTCCTCTCCCTGACAGGACGTGGATCTGTGTGTTTACACACACACAGATCCACGGTCCTGCTCGGTTACTGGGCAATCGCGGGTGCCCGGCGGGCATCGTGGCCACCGGGCAAGCGCATTGGGTGCCCAGTGACGTGACGTACACGCGCGCCCCCCTAGTGGCTTTTAAAGGCACAACGTCATATGACGTCCGCCCAGAATAACAGGGTCTTCCTGCTGCCGTCATTTGACGGCGGTCGGATGACAAGCGGTTAAACAAACAGTATCATGAAAAAAAAAAACAGTAACGTTGGCATGATTTTTTTGTATATTGATATTACGCTGAGTAAATAGATACCTAACATGTCACGCTTTAAAATTGCACACAATCGTGAAATGGCGCCATTTTTGGTACTTAGGCCCCATGCACACAGGGCGTTTTTGTAGCTACTAACAGCAGCGTTAGACTTTTTTTTACAGCTGCAAAACGCCCATCCATGTTATTCTATTGTGTCATGCACACAGAGCTTTTATGAGCTCCAAGTGGCATAGGCGTTTTCCAGCTGCAAAAAAACCCAATTCCAGTGCGTTCTGGAGCTCCAGGTTTGAGCTGCAAAAACGCAGCGAAAACTCGCAAAAACGCTGCGAAAACGCACAAAAACGCAGCGATTTGCGTTTTTGAGCTCCAGGGTTTTTTTTTTTTTTAAAAAAAGGTCAAAAAATGTTTACAAAACATGGACAGGCGTTTTTAAGCTGTAAAAAACGCAGCTGTAAAAACGCCCTGTGTGCATGGGGCCTAACGGATCTCCATAGGCGACACTTTAAAAATGTTTACAGGTTAAGCCTGGTACACACGATCGGATTTTCTTCGGACAAAGCCTCAGACTTTTTTCCAAAGGGCGTTGGCCGTGAACTTGTATTGCATACAAACGGCAAAGAACTGTCGGCCAACAAATACAAAACTACTTGTGTTTTTTAGCTCTTTAGCGCCACCCTTTGGGCAACTTCTGCTAATGTGTTATGGTGAGCATTGCTTCTGAGCATGCGTGTTTGTACTTTGGATTTTTTTCCGATAGACTTGTGTACACACGATCGGATAATCAGACATCACACATCACAAAATTTTAAAGCATGCTATCCCACATTTGTTGTCGGAATACAAACGGTCGGATTATCCGACAAAATCCTGCCATCACAAAATTCCCATCGTAAATTCCAATCGTGTGTACGAGGCTTTAGAGTTACAGAGCAGGTCTAGGGCTAGAGTTATTGCTCTCGCTCCAACGATCGCGGTGATACCTCACATGTGTGGTTTGAACTCATTTACATATGCAAATTCGACGTATGCATGTGTTCGCTTTTACATGCGAGCGCGCTGGGACGGGGGCGCTTTAAAAATGATTTGTATTTTTATTGTTTATTTTACTTTTATATTTTTTATTTTGACACTTTCCCTTTAAATAGTTTTTCTTTTTAATCACTTTTATTCCTATTAGAGGGAATGTAAACATCACCTGTAAAAGGAATAGGGCATGACAGGTCCTCTTTACAGCGAGATCTGGGGTCTATAAGTCCCCACATCCCTCCTCTAGGCTGGAAAGCCTGCAATCAAAAACAAAAATAAAAAACAAAAACAAAAAAAAAGGATTTTGGCTTCCCAGCCCAGTACAGGGCAGTGTTTACATCTGCCGAGGCCAGACGTGACGTCATAACGTCGCGCCCGGCCTCAAAAGGTCATACAGACTGCCGGGGGACTATCTGGTCCTCCGTATTCTCTATGGTAAACGGCCACTGCCAGATCATTCTTTCTCAGGCTCGCTGTTTGCACGGGCGAACTGGTAGAAGCACTGGAGGGCGGCGGGGCGGGGGGGTCGACGACGACGGAGGATGTCCCCTCCCGCCACCTGTTAAAACAATCAAATGGCTGAACAGCCCCTATGATTTTTTTTACATCACAGGGAATAGCCGGCAGAAAAAGAAGATATCTGAATAATACCTGCAGCTGCACCCATCATTCAGATATAACCACTTAAACTCCAGGATGTCATATGACGTCCACCTAAGGAGAAGTGGTAAGAATCATAAAGTGGAACCTCGGATTGCGAGTAACGCGGTTAACGAGCGTTTCGCAATACGAGCACTGTATTTGAAAAAATCCTAACTCGGTTTGGGAGTGTTGTCTCACAGAACGAGCAGGATTCAGGCCAAAGCGGTGTGCAGTACCGCGTTTGGCCTGAGGTGGGGGGGGCGTTCGGAAATGCTCGGAAAGACGCGGAAATACTCCGTTTCCGGGCCATTTCCGAGACTCTCCAGTGCCCCCCCCCCACCTCTGGCTGCATGCGGTATTGCATGCTATTGAAGTCAATGCGGAACAAATTGTTTTCGTTTGACTTCAATGGGGAAACTCGCTTTGATATGCAAGTGCTTTGGATTACGAGCATTCTCCTGGAACGGATTATGCTCGTAATCTGAGGTTCCACTGTACTTACCTAGGTGGATAAATAGCCGCTAGGATGGATTTTACATTAGAGGGAGTCGCCGGCTGAAAACAAAGATATCTGGATGACTCCTGTAGCTGCAGACATCATCCAGATATCATCACTTCAACCCAAGGACATCATATGAAGTCCTACGGATGAGAAGTGCTTAAATATTGCATTGCTAAAATGCGCAAATCAAGCGTTTCCATGAAAAAAAAGTGCTTCAAAAAACACACCAACCTACCCGATTTAGGGCCGGTTTGTACTTGTGCAATGCCAGACATCGTATGTAATTCGGATGTAATTCGCAGAGCACTGCTGTTCACATTACATGCGATGTCTGTGCGGTGCGATTTCAGCCATACAGATAGTACAGATAGTATGGCTGATATCGCGCCGCATTCGGTCCAAACACGCACAGGACCCTTTTTTCTGTTCGGACCAGAATCGGATCGCATGGGTGATCACACCCATGCGATCCGATTCATGTCCGAACTGTCAGTCGCAGTGCGATACGCGAGCTGAAATGGGGGGTGTCGTTAACATATAATGACACTCCCCAGCAGTTCGCATATGGCAGTGCTAACGGCAGTGCGAGTCGGTGCGATGCGGGAATCCGCAGTGGATTCGCAGGGTTTCTCGCATCGCACACGTGTGAACCGGCCCTTAAGCCACAAAAAAAGCTCCAGAACTTTGAGCTTCAGGCGACTTGTAGCAGAGATGTGAATCATCTCCATAGAGAATTATTGATTTTTTTTTCTCCTCCAGCACTTTGGAGCATCAAGCTGAGGTGTGAATGGGGCCGATCAGAATCTCTACAGATACCAATCACAGGTGACACCGTCAGGTCTGTGTACCAATTACCCATTGTTTCTGAAAAGGTGGATTTTTCCTTTAACCGCTTCAGCCCCGGACCATTTTGCTGCCCAATGACCAGACCACTTTTTCCGATTCGGCACTGCGTCGCTTTAACTGACAATTGCGCGGTCGTGTGACGCTGTACCCAAACAAAATTGACGTCCTTTTTTCCCCACAAATAGAGCTTTCTTTTGGAGGTATTTGATCACCTCTGCGGCTTTTATTATTTGCACTAGAAACAAAAATAGAGCGACAATTTAGAAAAAATTCAATCTTTTTTACTTTTTGCTATAATAAATATCCCCAAAAAATATATAAAAATTTTTATTTTTTTCTCAGTTTAGGCCGATACGTATTCTACATATTTTTGGTAAAAAAAAAAAATCGCAATAAGCGTTTATTGTTTGGTTTGCACAAAAGTTATAGCTTCTACAAAATAGGGGGTAGTTTTATGGCATTTTTATTAATAATTTTTTTTTTTTGTTATTTACTAGTTATGGCGGCGATCTGCGATTTTTATCATGACTGCGACATTATGGCAGACGCATCGGATACTTTTGACACATTTTTGGGACCATTGTCCTTTTTACAGCGATCAGTGCTATAAAAATGCACTGTTTACTGTGAAAATGACACTGGCAGTGAAGGGGTTAGCCTGTAGGGGGCGCTGTAGGGGTTAAAGCGAAGCTCCGCCGGAAAAAAAAAAATTAAAAGCCAGCAGCTACAGCTACAGCAGCTGCTGGCTTTTAATATTTGGACACTTACCTGTCCTGGAGTCCAGCGACGTCCGCAGCAGAGGACGAGCGACCGCTCGTCGCTCTGCTGCTCCCTCCGCCATCCTCGCTGAGGGAACAAGGAAGAGAAGCCCTGCGGCTTCATGCCCGGTTCCCTACGGCGCATGCGCGAGTCGCGCTGCGCCGTTCTGATTGGTGCTCCTGTGTTCTGGGAGCCGAGTGTCTCCCAGAACACTACGGGAAGTCTGGGGGAAGTGACGTCACTCCCGCAGATTCCCGGAGACAGGACTCCCGGATGTGGGTGAAAATACCTGTCTTAGACAGGTATCTTCACCCCCCTCCCCCCTGAAAGGTGTCAATTGTGACACCGGAGGGGGGGAGGAATCCGATCAGCAGAAGTAAAAAATTAGGATGGAGCTCCACTTTAAGTGTTTCCTAGGGAGTGCTTCTTACTGTAGGGGGTATGGGCTGTGTGTGACATGACACTGATCTCCGCTCCGGAGATCAGTGTCATTGTCACTAGGCAGAGCAAGGAAAGGTGCTTGTTTACACTAGCACCTCCCCGCTCTATCTCTCCGTGAGACGATCGCGGGAATCCCCGCGGCGATCGAGTCCGCGGGTCCTACGGTCGTGCTCTGCCGAGTAAGCGGCAGGGTTGCGAGCGCACCGCCGGCGGCGCGCACGCGTGACCACACGGCGGCATTTTAAAGGGGACATACCTGTACGTGCGTATGCCTGTCCGTGCCGCTCTGCTGACGTAAATGTACAGGCAGCGGTCCTTTAGTGGTTAAAGTTATTTTATTTTTTTCAATCAAGCTGTTACCGGGCAGCACAGACAGTTCTCATCTCAGATCCTATGACCCATGGGGCTTGTTGTTCCTCATCACATAGAGCTGCCCCACCAGTCATCCCTCTTTTCCAAAAAGAAAAAAGCCGACAAACGTTGGGTGAAGGGTGAACGTTTTCTCCAATCTTCTCCCCTAACCTGCCCTTGACCCAAAATATAACGCGGCCTCAGTGTGCTCTGAAAAGCTATAAATACGTAAAGGAGAACAGAGGAGGGTCTTTCCCATGGAGTAACCGGAAGATACAAGATTACGTAAAACAGCTTTTACAGCCTTTGCAATGCTTAACCACTTCAATACCGGGCACTTTCACAATTGCCCAGGCCATTTTATAGCTTTCAGCGCTGTCACATTTTGAATGACAATTGCGCGATCATGCAACACTGTACCTAAATTAATTTTTTATAATTTTCTTCAAACAAATAGAGCTTTCTTTTGGTGGTATTTAATCACCGCTGGGTTTTTAATTTTTTGCAAAAAAAAAACAAAAAAATTACCCAAAATTTTGAAAGAAAAATAAAATAAAATTCTTAGTTTGTCAGATTTTTTTTCTCCTTCACTGATGTGCACTGATGTGCGCTGATGAGGTGGCACTGACGAAGAGACACTAATATGCAGCACTGATAGGCTGCACTGATGGTCACTGGTGAGGCGTCACTAATATGCAGCACTGACTGGCACTGATAGGCTGCATTGATGGTCACTGGTGAGGCAGGACTAATATGCACCACTGGTGGGCACTGATAGGCAGCACTGATGGGCACTGGTGAGGCAGCACTAATATGCAGCACTGATGGGCACTGATGAGGCGGCACTAATATGCAGCACTGATGGGCACTGGTGAGGCAGCACTAATATGCAGCACTGATGGGCACTGATAAGGCGGCACTAATATGCAGCACTGATGGGCACTGATATGCAGCACTTATGAGCACTGATGGGGACTGAAAGAGTGGCATAACTGATGGGTACAGATTGGCCTCACTGATGGGCACACACTGGTGTCACTGATGGGCACACACTGGTGTCACTGATGGACACACAATGGTGTCACTGATGGGCACTGCACTGTAATCAGGGCACTGATGATCAGTGCCCTGATTACCTTTACACATCTTCCCTGTGAGGATATGCTACTCATTGGCTCTCCTCACTAAACACTCTGTCAATGTGAGGTGAGGAGAGCCAGTAAATGGCACTTTCTTGTTTACATGTGATCGGCTGTGATTGGACACAGCCGATCACATGGGCAAAGAGCCACGGGTGCGCGATCACAGCTAAACTGACAATTTCACGGTTATACAACGCTGTACCCATATGACTTTTTTTACCATTTTCTTCACACAAATAGAGCTTTCTTTTGGTGGTATTTAATCACCACTGGGTTTTTTATTTTTTTCTAAATAAACGAATAAAGACCGAAATTTTTGAAAAACAAAAAAAAACGTTTTTTTATAGTTTGTTATAAAATTTTGCAAACAGGTAATTTTTCTCCTTCACTAATGTGTGTTGGGGAGGCGTCACTGATAGGCTGCATTGACAAGGCGGCACTGGTGAGCCCTGATGAGGAGGCACCGGTGGGCCCCGATGAGGCGGCACTGGTAAGCCCCGATGAGGCGGCACTGGTAAGCCCGGATGAGGCGGCACTGATGAGCATTGATAGTCACTGATAGGCTGCACTGACAATGCGGCACTGGTGAGCCCTGATGAGGCGGCACTGGTGAGCCCTGATGAGGCGGCACTGGTGGGCCCCGATGAGGCGGCACTGGTGGGCCCCGATGAGGCGGCACTGGTAAGCCCTGATGAGGCGCCACTGATGAGCATTGATAGTCACTGATAGGCTGCACTGACGAGGCGGCACTGGTGAGCCCTGATGAGGCGGCACTGGTGGGCCCCCGATGAGGCGGCACTGGTAAGCCCTGATGAGGCGGCACTGGTGAGCATTGATAGTCACTGATAGGCTGCACTGACGAAGCGGCACTGATGAGGAGGCACTGGTGAGCCCTGATGAGGCGGCACTGGTAGGCACTGATGAGGAGTCACTGGTGGGCCCCGATGAGGCAGGACTGGTGGGCACTGATAGGTGGCACAGGTTACCACAGATTGCCAGCACTGGTGGGCACTGTTGGGACTGCCCTGATTATCAGTGTCCCTTTTAGAGAAGCCAGTTATTGTCTCTCTTCTCTGATCCTCATGCTGTCAGCATGAGGAAAGGGGTGCTGATAACCGTCTTCTGTTTACATCCGTGATCAGCTGTGACTGAACACAGCTAATCATGTGGTAAAGACTCTGCTGATTGGCTCTTTACCTCAATCTGTGATCAGCAGTGTCCTCCGGCGATGACGGGAGGACATCATATGACGGCGTCCCAGAATTAGCCGGCCACGCTGTAGCCATCATCGGGCACGGTCAGCAAGTGGTTAAACCCAAAAGCTAACATTCAGTATACTACAGCTTACCAATTCTTACATGCGACGGCTGCATTCGTTTTCTCCTTTAGGCTTTCCTTTTCTTTTCTTTTTTTTATCTTCAGTTAGCATGTTGAGACAAACCATTTACCACTGACAGGGGTGTTTACAATAGTCAGCTTTTTTTTTTTATCCCAAAAAAGAAAGAAACTGCTGTAACTGCAGTGCGAGTTGGAGTTTGTCTTCAATTTAAGTGTATTTAAATCTGCGGGTCCATCTAACGTTCCCCTCCTCCCAGACTGACAGTGTTTCTGTCTGCTGTGCCCCCTGTACTCCTTCATCCAGAGTGGGGGCACTCTAATACAGGAGGTGTGTTACTGACCAGATCACCAGGTGAAAACAGAGGGGAAAACAGCCTAAAAAAAGAATACTAATGCAGCCACCGCATCTAATGATTGGCTAATTGAATGGCTAGTAGGGACACGGTCACTGGACAAGTGGTGATGGTAGTTGGGGCTTAGGTCTTGTGGGTTTACTTTTCTTAGTGGTAGGGGCTCTCAAGCAGAACTTTCAGGAATGCCTCCTCAGCCCTCCCTTCCTTACACATTTGCCAAAAAAAAGAAAAAACTTTTTTAATTTATTTTTGCTTCTAAAATCTCAGCTTAGGAAAGGATGATGTATCAGGCCCGATTTATGTGAAGGAATTCAGCAATTGTGCAAAAATTAATCAAGTCTGGATTTATCTCTATGTCGGCTGTCAGAGGAGAGAAAACACACAGAGCTGCTATGCCTACCCCTCTCTTCTGCTGCCCATTCGCAGAAGCCTTTGTATTTCATGAAGAAGTTCACATAATACAAAGGCTTCTGTGAATGGGCAGAAGGAGACGAGGAGCCGACGTAGCAGTTCCAATTATGTTTTAAAAATTTCAGCCTAGGAAAGGATGATGTAGCAGGGTCCGATGTATGTGAAGGAATTCCGCAACTAAGCAAAAAGCGCAGGCACACTATGAGTAAAGTCCAATTAAGTGAATGTAACTTCTGGGACTTACCGTATATACTCGAGTATAAGCCGACCCGAATATAAGCCGAGGCACCTAATTTTACCACAAAAAACTGGGAAAACTTATTGACTCGAGTATAAGCCTAGGGTGTCCATGTGCATGCCTCACTGTGCCCATGCCTCACTGTGTCCATGACTAGACTGACGTTTAACATAGGAGTCTATGGAAGGGGTGCCCGGCTTTGAAAAATCGGTGCTCCCCGGCCGTAGTTTCCCCAGACAACAAACTTTGCACACTTATAGAGGAGAACTGGGGCTACATGTGTGCCAAGTTTCTGGTCCAGGGGACCTACGGCCGGCTGGTACCGGGTCTTCAAAGTCACCAGAGAAATTACAGTTTAACATGGGAGTCTATGGAAGGGGTGCCTGGCTTTGAAAAATCGTTGCACCCCGGCCAACAAACTTTGCACACTTGTAGAGGAAGAGTGGGGCTACATGTGTGCAAAGTTTGCCAGGTACCGGGTCCCCAAAGTCCGAGAGATCAGGCGCAAAACGGTGACTCGAGTATAAGCCGAGGGGGGCATTTTCAGCACAAAAAGATGTGCTGAAAAACTTGGCTTATACTCGAGTATATACGGTATGTTTACGTCGGCTGTGAGAGGAGAGAAAACACACAGAGCTGATATGCCTGCACCTTCCCTTCTGCTGCTCATTCACAGAAGCCTTTGTATTTTATGAATAAGTTCACATGATACAAAGGCTTCTATGAATGGACAGAAGGAAAGGAGGGGGCGGCACAGCAGTTTCAAATAAAAAAACAAACAAATATCCCCCCCCCCCCCACATGCATATATAATTACACTCTATACAAAGAAATGAAGAACATACACACTGATCAAAGGATTCTCATCAAGATCCCCTCTACATGGATATCCAAGAAGTCATAGAAAAGACTGTACACCCCCTTTTATTTCTGCTCCTCGATACAATGCAGTGTGATGCTTTGTCTGCAGAACCCCCCATGTCTGCACATACTTCAGATGCCGTGCGCAGATTACAGCGAAGGAATTTCGGGGACCTTGTTCGGAGTAAATTGTTTGAAGATGTTTCTCTTATGGCGTAACCACATTACAGAGGACACGGCCATGTCTTGCTGACAGAGGAGCAGGCCTCATCCCCCCATTCAGGAGATGCAGCAGGCACAGCGTGCTGCCAATTTATCCATCTGCTAAGGGCTTTCAGAAGGAGCCGCTTCGCCTACACCAGACATACAGGAGGATCGCACCGCTTCCCGACAGCTCTGCACAACGTCAGCAACCTCTGCCGTGTCCTGACAATCAGACGTCCTTGCCTTCCAGACAAGTCTAAGCTGGTGAAAACTGCAGTCCTCATTTGAGCCCCGTTCACACAGGGGTGGGAGAGCCGTGTTTTCCCGTAAGGAGATAGTTCCATATCTATCCCTGCACAGGCAGTCCCATTCATGTCAGTTGGGATGCAGTTGCTGCACTGACACAGCCACTGATCCCGATTTGATATCCATATTGGTGTGGGCTCCTAAACACAGACAGCGTGCATTCGGGGGGCCCCGCACCAGCCGGCACCCACATTGATGTCAAATTGGGAGCAACGGCTCTGCCAGTGCAGCCACTGCATCCCAACTGACATGAATGGGACTTCACCGCACAGGGATATACAGAACACCTGTGTATGATCATGTGGGCAAACACAGGCCTCGTATGGGCACACGCTGAAATATGCCTGTGGTAACAAGGCCATAGGAGGCTTGGCGGCCTACAAACCTCCAGCATTTTGCCTTTACAAAGACATGTTTTACCAGCCTTCAACAAAAACTAAACAGCATGTCACATTCGTCAGGCATCACCCCCACTGAACGTGACCAAAGCAAGTCTATAGGGCCGTGCCACAACCATCTGCAATGTACAGGATTGTGCTGTAGCAGTGCACCATTTTACAGTTAAATTGGGGACATAAAGCCTCCTCATCGCCTGTCAATTGACCTCTGAAGAGCGACCCATTGCAGATTGCTCTTCAGAGGACACTGCATGAGCCCTTGAAGCACTGGTGTCCCCAGTTGGAATCCTGGCCAGGACACAACCAGCATTGAGTTTGTATGTTCTTCCTGTGCTTATGTGGGCCTGTAGACTTTTACTATGAGGGCACTTACCTGTCCAGGATCCAGCGGTGTCCTCACCCGAGCCGATTCTAGAATTGGCTCTCAGGTACTGGAGCCGCCATCTTGGCTAAAGGGAAACCGGCAGTGATATTAAAGTTTGCATCACTTCAAAAATTATACCAATGTAGCTTCAGTGGCGCCCTCAAAGCCTCCATAGAAGTCTATGGCAAAGCTCGCTAGAAGCCCCACTGAAGCTCCACCGAAGCCCCACAAAGCCTGCCTGAAGCCCCATTGAAGCTCCACCAAAGCCTCATCGAAACCCCACCAAAGCCTCATCGAAACCCCACCAAAGCCTCATCGAAACCCCACCAAAGCCTCATCAAAGCCTCACCAAAGCCTCATCAAAGCCCTCACCAAAGCCTCATCAAAGCCCCACCGAAGCCTCACCAAAGCCCCATCAAAGCCTCATTGAATCCCCACCAAAGCCTCATCAAAGCCTCATCGAATCCCCACCAAAGCCTCATCGAAGCCCCACCAAAGCCTCATTGAATCCCCACCAAAGCCTCATCAAAGCCTCATCGAAGCCCCACCAAAGCCTCATCGAATCCCCACCAAAGCCTCATCGAAGCCCCACCAAAGCCTCATCGAAGCCCCACCAAAGCCCCACCGAAGCCTCATCGAAGCCCCACCAAAGCCTCATCGAAGCCCCACCAAAGCCTCATTGAAGTCCCACCAAAGCCCCACCAAAACCTCATGAAAGCCTCATAGAAGTCCCACCAAAGCCTCATCGAAGCCCCACCAAAGCCTCATCGAAGCCCCACCAAAGCCCCACCAAAGCCTCATCGAAGCCCCACCAAAACCTCATGAAAGCCTCATCGAAGCCCCACCAAAGCCTCATCGAAGCCCCACCAAAGCCCCACCAAAGCCCCACCAAAGCCTCATCGAAGCCCCACCAAAACCTCATGAAAGCCTCATCGAAGCCCCACCAAAGCCTCATCGAAGCACCAAGCAAATGCAGGTGTAAACAGGACTGTAAGCTAACCATTTTATTTAGTGACTGGAGCTTTGACTGGCGTTCAGAGAGCTTTACCAAAGCCTGTCCGAAGCCTTGTTTTGAAGCAAGTGTAAACTAACCCTAAATACTGTATTTCATGATAGAAGCTCAGTTTAGTGGTAAAAATAAGTGTGAAATGCAAGACTTCGATGGGTGTAAAAAGATGTCCGCTTGGCGACTTCAGACTGTAGGCTTAGTGCAGGGTGTACCAAGATGGCCGTGACAGAACGTCACTTCCGTTACACGATTTTCACGGGTCCCCTATTCTGACGGAACACCCCCCACAGCAAGCAGCTTGCTATGGGGGCACCCGAGCCGCAGCTCCCTGTGTCCATTCAGACACAGAGCCGCGGTTCGACCCCTGCCCCCTCTCTCTCCTCATTGGCTCACTGACTCACTGATTGACAGCAGCAGGAGCCAATGGCGCCACCTGTGTATCTCAGCCAATCAGGAGGGAGAGTCCCGGACAGCAAGTCTCTCATACAACATCGCTGGATTGAGAGGAGGCTCGGGTAAGTATTAGGGGGGCTGCTGCAAACAAAAGGCTTTTTATCTTAATGCATAAAATGCGTTAAGATAAAAAATCTTTTGCTGTTACAATCACTTTGATGTGTAATGTATAATATATATATATATATATATATATTTTTTTTTTTTTCTTATTGATGTTCTGATTTGCGGTACATATTTCTCTTTTTTTCCCCCTCCCCAACGTTTAGACAATTCAATGAACTCTTCACTTTAATTGGATTATTGCCCATGCGGTGGGTGGGGTTTCTTTACCTCCCCTTTTTGTATTCCATAGATAATATGTTTCTCATTTTAATTGTGTGCAGTGATCAAGGGCGGTGTGCCGAAACGCGTCTGCTTTTGTACTTTAACATGCGCCAATAAAAGTATTTACATTTGATATGGACATGGAGTTGCCGGCCCTTCTCTCTTCTACAATCACTTTAACCACTTGCCGACCGGCTCAAGCCGATAAGTGGAACGGGTGCGCAAAACTACGTACCCGTACGTCGCTGCGTCATCGTCGGCTAGCGGGCACGCGCCTGCCGCGCGAGCGTGCCCGCAGGTCCCGCGGACTCGATGCCTGTGGGTGGCTCGCCATCGTGGCGGCACAGAGAGGCAGAACGGGGAGATGTAAACAAGGCATTTGTTCTGCCTAGCAACATGAAAGGGATCTACTGATCCTAGTGATCGGGAGCAGTGATCTCTGTCATGTTCTAGTGAGCCCATCCCCCTTACAGTTAGAACACACCTAGGGAACACAGTTAACCCCTTCCTCGCCCCCTAGTGTTTAACCCCTTCTCTGCCAGTGACATTTATACAGTATTAGGTGCATTTTTATAGCACTGATCGCTGTATAAATGCCAATGGTCCCAAAATAGTGTCAAAAGTGGCCGATGTGTCCGCCTCAATCACGATAAAAATCGCAGATCGCCCCCATTACTAATAAAAAAAATTATAATAAAAATACCATAAATCTATCCCCTATTTTGTAGACGCTATAACTTTTGCGCAAACCAATCAATATACGCTTATTGCGTTTTTGTTTAACCAAAAATATGTAGAAGAATACATATCGGCTTAAACTGAGGAAGAAATTGTTTTTTTATATATTTTTGGGGGATATTGATTATAGCAAAAAGTTTAAAAAAATAGCTTTTTTAAAAATTGTCGCTCTTTTTTTGTTTATAGCGCAAAAAATAAAAACCGCAGAGGTGATCAAATACCATCAAAAGAAAGCTCTATCTGTGGGAAAAAAAGGACGTCAATTTTGTTTGGGTACCACGTCGCACGACCGCGCAATTGTCAGTTAAAGCGACGCAGTGCCGATTCGCAAAAAAGGGCCTGGTCAGGAAGGGTGTAAATGCTCCTGGGGCTGAAGTGGTAAATGTCGCATGCAACTCGTGGGCCATAGACTTCAGTGTAAAACCCTTAAAAGCCACATGAAAGTCACACTTGCGTGCGACTTTGTAGCGCAAAATCACATTGGTCAAAGCCAAAGTTGCAACAAAATCGCACTCATCCAAACTCGCACTGTGAAGTCGCAATAGAAAAAAAATCACACGATTTTGAAGTCGCACAAGCGTGAATGGACTTTTAGGCCAGCTTCACACTGCTGTGCTGCAGCCGCAGCGCAGGTGTACCCATGTTTTTTTTTTGTGTGCGGTTAACCCACGGCACACAAAAAATGTTCTTTCAGAAAACACACCAAAAACGCACAATCTAAATAGAAGGTCTATGGGAAGCCGCGGGTACACCTGCCCAGGTCAAACCGTCCTTACTTTTTTTCCGCCCCCCCCCCCCCCCCAGCCAGACTTTAAATGCGACTTTCTATGATGGTTTTCAGGTTTAGCTTCCCTTTAAATCCTTTCCGGAGACGCGTTTCTCCCAGAAAGCAACGTGCTAAATTAACCATGAATGGAGAACAGCCATTTAATGTAGCGCAACAATTACCGTATATACTCGAGTATAAGCCTAGGGTGTCCATCTGCATGCCTCACTGTGCCCATGACTAGACTGACGTTTAACATTGGAGTCTATGGAAGGGGTGCCCGGCTTTGAAAAATCGGTGCTCCCCGGCCGTAGGTCCCCCAGACAACAAATTTTGCACACTTGTAGAGCAGAAATGGGATTACATATGTGCCAAGTTCTGGATACAGGGGACCTACAACCAGCCAGTACCGGGCCCCCAAAATCACCAGAGAAATGACCGTTTAACATGGGAGTCTATAGAAGGGGTGCCTGGGTTTGAAAAATTGGTGCTCCCCGGCCGTAGGTCCCCCGGACAACAAACTTTGCACACTTGTAGAGGAAGAGTGAGGCTACATGTGTGCCAAGTGTGGGGTCCAGAGGATCTACGACCGGCCGTTACCGGGTCCCCCAAAATCCGTGAGATCAGGCGCAAAAAGGTGACTCGAGTATAAGCCGAGGGGGGCAATTTCAGCACAAAAAAATGTGCTGAAAAACTCGGCTTATACTCGAGTATATACGGTACAAGATAACAATTGCTTGACTGAGAAATAAAAAGCCACCGTCGGAGCAGCCAATGAATAAACAATACACGGCAAAAATAAAAACGTGTTAAAACGCCGGCTACAAGTCTATAAAACAAGCCGCTCGACGCGAAATAATGGCAATTATACTCAAGGAAAAGGAAGACGAGAGCGTTTTAATGCTGATTGCCGAACAAGAAGAATAAGAGTGAGCGGTAGTCAGGAGACAATGTGCGGACAGTGACACATCGCACGCCAGACAGAAGGTCAAACGCCCAGCTGTGGGACACAATGGGCCGGGTCACGGGATTCTTCAGTCTCTGAATGGGGCTCTATATTGCACGTCTTTGTAGCGTTTTCTATATACATATGTGTGCGTCAATGTGATCATACATGTCAAGGCCCCAACTCCTTCACATACATGCCCGGAGCAATATTATTGTATTCGGTTGGCCGTGTTTAACTGCTTGCCACCCACGTAAGGCGTATGTGCGACAGCTTGCCACCCACACATAGGCGTCAATGGATGGCGGAGGTGTTTCAACCAATCAGTCCGTCCCGCTGCCTCTGGGTGTAGAGACCCACTTAAAGCCTAACTACAACTTTGCTGTCACTCTTACATGCTCCCGCTGTCAGCGCTGTAGGAACTGCGCAGTGCCTTGAAAAAGTATTCATACCCCTTGAAATTTTCCACATTTTGTCATGTTACAGCCAAAAATGTAAATGTATTTTATTGGGATTTTATGTGATAGACCAACACAATGTGGTGCATAATTGTGAAGTGGAAGGAAAATGATAAACGGTTTTCACATTTTTTTTACAAATAAATATGTGAAACGTGTACATTTGTATTCAGCCCCCTTTACTTTGAAACCTCTAACTAAAATCTAGTGGAACCAATTGCGTCCAGAAGTCACCTAATTAGTAAATAGAGTCCACCTGTGTGTCATTTAATCTCAGTATAACTACAACTGTTCTGTGAAGCCCTCAGAGGTTTGTTAGAGAACCTTGGTGAACTAACAGCATCATGAAGGCCAAGGAACACACCAGACAGGTCAGGGATAAAGTTGTGGAGAAGTATAAAGCAGGGTTAGGTTATAAAAAAATATCCTAAGCTTTGAACATGTCACGAAGCTCTGTTCAATCCATCATCGGAAAATGGAAAGAGTACGGCACAACTGCAAACCTACCAAGACATGGCCGTCCACCTAAACTGACCAGGCCGGGCAAGGAGAGCATTCATCAGAGAAGCAGCCAAGAGGCCCCATGGTAACTCTGGAGGAGCTGCAGAGATCCACAGCTCAGGTGGGAGAATCTGTCCACAGGACAACTATTAGGCCTCATGCACACTGGACGTTTTTACAGCTGCCGTTTTTGGCGTCAGACGTGTTTTTTTACAGTCAATAAACTCCCCATCATGTTATCTTATGTGTCCATGCACACACAGACTGTTATCAACTGTTTTTGGCAGGGACATTTTTGGGCTGTAAAAAAAAAAAAAAAAAAGTGCGTTGTGAGAAGAGTTTTTCAGCTGTAAAAATGCTCAGATAAACGCTCATAAACGCGGCTCACTGGCGTTTAACGTTTTTGTTCCCATTGATTTAAAAAACGCTATTGCAAAAATGCTGAAAGTTGTTGAAAAACTCACTGCAAAGCTACTGGCGTTTTTATAACATTATCATAACATCCAGTGTGCATGAGGTCTAAGTCATGCACTCCACAAATGTGGCCTTTATGGAAGTGGTTTATCAGGGTTGTGGCTGAAGATATCACCCATAAAGCCCCATACACACGGTCGGACTTCCATCGGACTTTTCCGTGGATTTTTGTCCGAACGGAGTTGGTTGGGAACACCCATAGCATACACACCACAGGACTTTTCTGCAAACTTTCTTAAAACTTCTTACAACATCACGTGGTTTTTCTGCTCTTTTCTGATCTTTACTGCCACCCTTTGGTCAACTTCTGCTATTGTTGGTTGATTTTAACATTGGTTGTTTAGTCCATCGGACAAAAGTCCGATGGTTTTCTGTACACACTGGACTTTGCTCCATCGGACTTTTGTTGGGCAAAAGTTTGTCCGTTTGCAGACCCAACTTTTGTCCGATGAAATCCAAAACCAAACGAAAAAAGTTTGTCCGATGGAGTGTACACACGGTCGGATTGTTGGTCCAACTTGCTTAAAACGAAGTTTGTTGGGCAAAAGTCCGACCGTGTGTACGGGGTTTAACTCTTATGAAAGCTCTCCAAGCAGCTCACGAGCCGCTGGAACGCTTTCAGAAGTGACGAGAGGGGTTGTCTACCGCCCCTCCCACCGCTCCCCGGTGTCTCTCGGGTATAAACGGTATTCGCACCGTTTCCGCCAGTTTGCCCTGAGAAATGATCTGACAGTGCCGTCAGCTAGTCACACAGGCGATCAAACATCGACTCTATGACCTTGGAGGACCCGAGCGACGTCATGATGTCACTTCCGGTCCAGGGTGGAAGTAATCTTTGGATCTTTTGCTTTTAAAAAGGTAAAGAAGAGATTTGGGGTCTTTTTGACCCCCAGATCTCCCAATAAGGCCCCTTTCACACGGGTGGCTGGCTGTTCTGCCGCAGTTAAAAGCATGTTTCTTTCTTTTGAAATTCAAGACCCCAGGCACAGCGATCAGCTGCATTTGTACACTGCGATTATCTGCGTTTACGTGCGTTTACATGCAGCTGCGTTTGGCCATTATTGTCATCCCCATAGCAACCATTTTTATTTTGATGTGCTTCCTGTTGTTTTTTTCTTTTGTTCACGCTGCTATCTGCAGCTGACACAGTGCACTGCGATTACCTGCGGTTATGTGCAAATAGCTGCGCTACATCGCACCTGGACGCATTCAATTCTATTTTTTCTATTCACACCGAACCGCATGTAACGAAATCGCAGCTAAACGCTGCGTGTGAATGGGGCCATAGGAAAGCATTGTGTGCTTTTAGCTGCGGTAGAAAACTAGAAAATCCGCAGCTAAAAGCACCATTCTATCCGTCCGTGTGAAAGGGGCCTAAAGATGGCCTACCATCCCTATGCTCTATTACAAGGGATGTTTACATTCCTTGTAACAGAAAAAAAAAGTCATAAAAAATAAATTAAAAAAATTAAAGGGAGGGTGTAATAATAAAAATAAAAATATATAAGAAAAAAAAAATGTAGCGCTCCCATCCCTCTGTGCTCACACACAGAAACGAATGCATACGCATGTGTAAACGGTATTCGCACCGCATCCTAATGCCGCGTACACACGATCGGACATTCCAACAAGAAAAACGTGGATTTTTTTCTGACGGAATGTTGGCTCAAACTTGTGTTGCATACACACGGTCACACAAATGTTGTCGAAAATTCCGAACGTCGAGAACGCGGTGACGTACAAAACGTACGACGAGCCGAGAAAAATTAAGTTCAATAGCCAGTGCGGCTCTTCTGCTTGATTCCGAGCATGCGAGGACTTTTGTGCGTCGGAATTAGATACACATGGTCGGAAATTCCGACAACAAAACTTTTGTTGTCGGAAAATTTGAGAACCAGCTCTCAAATTTTTTGTTGTCGGAAATTCTGACAGCAAATGTTCGATGGAGCCTACACACGGTCGGAATTTCTGACAACAAGCTCCCATCGAACATTTGTTGTCGGAAATTCCGACCGTGTGTACGCAGCTTTAGAGTAAGAGCAATAATTCTAGTACTAGACCTCCCTCTGTAACTCTAAACAGGTAACTTGTAAAAAAAATGTAACCACTTCCATACCGGGCACTTATACACCTTCCTGCCCAGACCAATTTTCAGCTTTCAGCGCTGTCGCACTTTGAATGACAATTGTGCGGTTGTGCTACACTGTACCCAAACTAAATTTTTATAATTTTGTTCCCACAAATAGAGCTTTCTTTTGGTGGTATTTGATCACCTCTCCGATTTTCATTTTCTGCTAAAAAAAATAAAAAAAGACCGAAAATGTAAAAAAAAAAAAAAAAAAATTGTTTTTTTGTTTGTTACAAAACTTCGTAAATAAGTACCGTATTTATCGGCGTATAACAAGCGCCCCAAGTTTAGGAGGGAATTTTAAGGAAAAAAACTTTTAGGAGGGAAATTCAAGGAAAAAAAATTAATCTAAATGCAGCCTTGTCCATCATTGCAGCCTTGCCCAGTGTCCATCATTGCAGCCTTGCCCAGTGCCTTTGCAGCCTTGCCCAGTGCCTTTGCAGCCTTGCCCAGTGCCTTTGCAGCCTTGCCAGTCTCGGCGATTTTTAAAATTGGCACTAATTTCTGTGTGGAGAGGAGCGAGCGGGGCCAAGTGTACTTCGGCTTTACTCGGCTCCTCTCACAGTCCCGCCCATCTCCACTGACTGCGCCGGCTGACATACAGAAAGCCGAGTGTACTTCGGCTAGACTCGGCTCTGCTCACAGTCAGGGGCGGGACTGCGAGAGGAGCCGAGACTAGCTGAAGTACACTCGGCTTTCTGTAAGTCAGCGGCGCAGTCAGAGATGGGCGGGACTGCGAGAGGAGCCGAGTAAAGCCGAGTGTACTTCGGCTTCGTGTATCTCGGCTCGTTTCAGCGAGGGGATTGGCGGAGGATCGACGTATAACACGCACCCACGATTTTCCCCTAATTTTAAGGGGAAAAAAGTGCGTGTTATACGCCGATAAATACGGTAAGTTTTCTCATTCACTGATGGGCACTGATGGGGCTGCACTGATAAGGCGGCACTGATGGGCACCGATGAGTTGGCACTGATGGGCACTGATGATGGGCACTAATGGGCACTGATAGGTGGCACTGATAGGCGGCATGGATGGGCACAGATAGGCGGCAGGGATGGGCACAGATAGGCGGCATGGATGGGCACGGATAGGCAACATGGATGGGCACTGATAGGCGGCATGGATGGACACTGATAGGTGGCATGGATGGGCACTGATAGGTGGCACGGAAGGGCATGGGTGGGCACTGATATGTGGCACTGATGTACTGTAATGTGTTGTACTAATGGATGCCAATCAGTGCCAAACAATAATGCCTGCCAATCAGTGGTGCCCATTGTGGGCACTGATTGGCATCCATTGTGGGCACTGATTGGCATCCATTAGGCATTTCTAATTGGCATCCCTGGTGGTCTAGGGTGGCATACCTTATGGTGGGCATCCCTGGTGGTCTGGTGGCATCCCTGGTGGTCCAGTGTGGGCATCCTCGGGGGCGCTGTTCTGATAATCGATCAGCACAAACCCCCCCCCTGTCAGAAGAGCAGCCGATCGGCTCTCCTCTACTCGCGTCTGACAGACGCGTGTGAGGAAAAGCCGATCACCGGCTTTTCCTGTTTACATCGTGATCAGCCATGATTGGACACGGCTGATCACGTGGTAAAGAGTCTCCGTCGGAGACTCTTTACCTAGATCGGTGTTGTGGGGTGTCAGACTGACATCCCGCAACAACGATCGCCGCGATGCGCGCCCCCCGGGGAGCGCGCAGCGGCTCAATATCTGGAAGACGTCATATGACGTCCAGTCAGGATATTGAAACCACTTTGCCGCCGTCATTTTGCTCTAGGTCGGGCGGCAAGTGGTTAAAGCGTCGCCTATGGAGATTTTTAAGTACCGTAGTTTGTCGCCATTCCATGAGCGTGTGCAGTTTTAAAGTGTGTCATGTTAGGTATCTATTTACTCGGCGTAACATCATCTTTCACATTTTATTCTTTAGGGTCTCTGCTAAAAATTTAAAATGTATACTGTTTGGGGTTATAAGTAATTTTCTAGCAAAAAAAAAAATATTTAAACAATATCCCAGATCCTGTGTCCGCCGGTCATGTTATCTAATGTTTAGACCCCTTTCACACTGGGGCCGCCCATGCATTAGCAGCTCGTTTACCACTTTTCGGCTGCTAGCGGGGTGCTTTTAACCCCTGCTAGCGGCCTTAGAAGGGGTTAAAGAAGCCCGTGATGTGACGCTTTCGAAGCGCTGCCCATTTATTGCAATGGGCAGGGGAGTTTTGGGAGCGATGTATGCAGCGTTCCCAAACTGCCCCAAAGATGCTGCTTGCAGGACTTTTTGACCCTTTTCACACTGAGGCCGCCCGCGCGTTAGCGATAAAGTGCCGCTCGTTTTAGCGGTGCTTTTCCACTATTTAAGCAACGCTTTTCGGCTGCTAGCGAGGTGCTTTTAAACCCCACTAGCGGTCGCAAAAGGGGTTAAAAACGCTTGTGCTTCAGAAGCTCTGCCCATTCATTGCAATGGGCAGGGGGTTTTGGGAGGGCTGTATACAGCGCTCCCAAACTGCCCCAAAGATGCCGCTTGCAGGACTTTTTCTAACGTCCCGCAAGCGCACCGCACCAGTGTAAAAGCACTCTGGCTTTCACATTCGGGCAGCATGAGAGGCAGTTTTCAGGCGCTATTTGGAGCGCTAAAACGCCTGAAAACTGCCTCAGTGTGAAAGAGGTCTTAAGCCCCGTACACACGATCGGATTTTCTGCGGACAAAGCGTAGGACTTTTGTCCGAAGGGCGTTGGCCAGGAACTTGTCTTGCATACAAACGGCAAATAATTGTCGGCCAACAAACACGAAACAACTTGTTTTTTCAGCTATTTAGCGCCACCCTTTGGGCAACTTCTGCTGATGTTGTCTTATGGTGAGTATTGCTTCCGAGCATGCGTGTTTGTACTTTGGAGGTTTGTCCGAAGGACTTGTGTACACGCGATCGGAAAATCCGACAACACACATTTGTTGGCGGACAATTTTAAAGCATGCTATCCCACATTTGTCCACGGAAAATCCGACAACAATTGTCCGATGGAGCGAACAAACGGTCGGATTTTCCGACAAGTCTGTCATCACATCACAATGCCCATTGGAAAATCTGATCGTGTGTACGAGGCTTTAGACAGGCTATCTGATTATCCTGGCCACAAGGGAGGACAGGCCATCTGGGCTCCAATCAAGATCATGTGACCACATGCCTAGGCATTGGGTCACATGATGAAGTAGCTAGAAACTTGCAACAGCAGATTCCTAAAGAGCTTGCGATACAATCTTTTTTTTGAAAAGTCAGCAGCTAACGCGATACATCAGCGGTTTCCGAAGCATCAGTAAGTATTTCAGGACGCCTGTAAGCTTTTATGGCTCGGGGGGCTAGTGGGCTAGCTGGGTAGTAGGGGGGAAGGGTGACAGGTTCCCTTTAAATCAGACAGTTGTTCTACAAGGTGCACAAACCATGAAGACGATTCGGAAGGGATGCTTCGCTACCTTATTTATTCCCTCCCCCCCCCCCAGACGCGGTTTGCATATTTATCGGCCGGAATAGCTGAACGCCGCCGGGAACAAGGCGAAATGATTTTGTACATGTGCAGCAATCTGCAAACACACCGCTTGTCAATCTCATCATCAGCAACACGCGGCAGCTGCGGAATACCAAATGGGTTTCCTCGCCTCGCGCAATGGTTGCCTAAATTATCTCCAGCACTACAGGTATCCGGATAACAAGGGTGGCGCTGCCGCTGCACAAACATCTGCGCAGAGGTCAGGGGGGAAGAAAAAAAAATTATATATATATATAAAAATCTCACCGCACTGGGCTCTGCATTCAGCCTGGGTCTGGTGCGAGATGACGAGCGTCCTTCCTGCACAATGGGCCGCAGTGAAGTTGCCCATTTTCTATGCGGCTTTGTTAAGCGTCACAGCAGGTCCGTGGTGAGAGGAGGAAAGGAGGTGATAAAAGAAGAACAAAAGAGCTTTGGGCTGACAGAGGTACAATCATTGCACGCTCTCCCTGGAAATCCTCTGTCCTTCCGACACACAATGCCCAGACGGGAATAAAGAGAACATCCTGGGCATTGGAGAACATAGGTCTTCTCTAGCCTGCTCATAGGCTGCATTCCATGTCCTGGGGGGGGGGGGGGGGGGGGTCAGCTCCTTTAGCCTGCTTGAATGGAGCCCAGTGATGAGTATTCTGATCTGTCGACGAGTCCTAAAATGCAGCCATCAATGCCGCCTAACCACGCTACACAACCGAGGGCTCATTTACACCACAGCAACACCCCGCTTTACCTGCATTGGTTCTGAATGGGCCACCAAAGAACCATAGACCACTAATGAGACCACTAATGAGACCACTCACCTGCTCCTTCTGAATCTCTGCTATGCTGACCGTAACATCTACACCAGGGTTCTTCAAACTACGGCCCTCCAGCTGTTACAGAACTACAATTCCCATCATGCCTAGTCCATGTCTGTGAATGTCAGAGTTTTGCAATGCCTCATGGGATTTGTAGTTCCGCAACAGCTGGAGGGCCGTAGTTTGAGGATCGCCGATCTACAGTATCTCCCTCACCTTCAGGAGATCTCCTGCAGGGAGTGACTCCATAGAAGCAGGAGGGTACGCTCTTAGGCCCCATTCAAACCCGAGCATTTTGTAATTGGAAGCTCAAACCTCTGAAACACTCAGCATCCAAAATCTAATGGTTTACAATTTTATCTCTTCACATGTGAGCCTAGTGTCAGGATCTCCAAACTACGACCTGTGGTGGCCACTGTAAGATTTTATTTAAGGCCCTCTGATGGACAGGGGGGGTAAATGTGGTGGGGACCCTGATATACGGGGGGGGGGGATACTCTGGTGTGGACCCTGCTGTAGGGGGGGGCATCTTGTTGGGGCCCGGATGTAAGAGGGGAAACTCTGATGGGGGCCCTGATGTAAGGGGGGGGGTCTGGTGAAAAGCCTGATGTAGGGGGGGGGGCCTGATGTACTGGAGCACTCTGGTGGGGGCCCGGATGTAAGGGGGGACTCTAATGGGGGCCCTGATGTAAGAGGGGGGAGGGAACCTGGTGGGAAGCCTGATGTAGGGGGGGCCCTGATGTACTGGAGCACTCTGGTGGGGGCCCAGATGTATGGGGGGGAAATCTGGTGGGACGCCCGATGTAGGGGGGGCCCTGATGTACTGGAGCACTCTGGTGGGGGCCCAGATGTATGGGGGGGAAATCTGGTGGGAAGCCTGATGTAGGGGGGGCCCTGATGTACTGGAGCACTCTGGTGGGGGCTCAGATGTATGGGGGGGAAATCTGGTGGGAAGCCTGATGTAGGGGGGGCCCTGATGTACTGGAGCACTCTGGTGGGGGCCCAGATGTATGGGGGGGAATCTGGTGGGAAGCCTGATGTAGGGGGGGCCCTGATGTACTGGAGCACTCTGGTGGGGGCCCAGATGTATGGGGGGGAAATCTGGTGGGAAGCCTGATGTAGGGGGGGCCCTGATGTACTGGAGCACTCTGGTGGGGGCCCAGATGTATGGGGGGGAAATCTGGTGGGAAGCCTGATGTAGGGGGGGCCCTGATGTACTGGAGCACTCTGGTGGGGGCCCAGATGTATGGGGGGGAAATCTGGTGGGAAGCCTGATGTAGGGGGAGCCCTGATGTACTGGAGCACTCTGGTGGGGGCCCAGATGTATGGGGGGGAAATCTGGTGGGAAGCCTGATGTAGGGGGGGCCCTGATGTACTGGAGCACTCTGGTGGGGGCCCAGATGTATGGGGGGGAAATCTGGTGGGAAGCCTGATGTAGGGGGGGCCCTGATGTACTGGAGCACTCTGATGGGGGCCCTGATGTAAGGGGGGGGTCTGGTGAAAAGCCTGATGTAGGGGGGGGCCCTGATGTACTGGAGCACTCTGGTGGGGGCCCGGATGTAAGGGGGGAACTCTAATGGGGGCCCTGATGTAAGAGGGGGGAGGGAACCTGGTGGGAAGCCTGATGTAGGGGGGGGCCCTGATGTACTGGAGCACTCTGGTGGGGGCCCAGATGTATGGGGGGGGAATCTGGTGGGACGCCTGATGTAGGGGGGGCCCTGATGTACTGGAGCACTCTGGTGGGGGCCCAGATGTATGGGGGGGGGGGAAATCTGGTGGGAAGCCTGATGTAGGGGGGGCCCTGATGTACTGGAGCACTCTGGTGGGGGCCCAGATGTATGAGGGGGAAATCTGGTGGGAAGCCTGATGTAGGGGGGGCCCTGATGTACTGGAGCACTCTGGTGGGGGCCCAGATGTATGGGGGGGAAATCTGGTGGGAAGCCTGATGTAGGGGGGGCCCTGATGTACTGGAGCACTCTGGTGGGGGCCCAGATGTATGGGGGGGAAATCTGGTGGGAAGCCTGATGTAGGGGGAGCCCTGATGTACTGGAGCACTCTGGTGGGGGCCCAGATGTATGGGGGGGAAATCTGGTGGGAAGCCTGATGTAGGGGGAGCCCTGATGTACTGGAGCACTCTGGTGGGGGCCCAGATGTATGGGGGGGGGAAATCTGGTGGGAAGCCTGATGTAGGGGGGGCCCTGATGTACTGGAGCACTCTGGTGGGGGCCCAGATGTATGGGGGGAAAATCTGGTGGGAAGCCTGATGTAGGGGGGGCCCTGATGTACTGGAGCACTCTGGTGGGGGCCCAGATGTATGGGGGGGAAATCTGGTGGGAAGCCTGATGTAGGGGGGGCCCTGATGTACTGGAGCACTCTGGTGGGGGCCCAGATGTATGGGGGGAAAATCTGGTGGGAAGCCTGATGTAGGGGGGGCCCTGATGTACTGGAGCACTCTGGTGGGGGCCCAGATGTATGGGGGGGAAATCTGGTGGGAAGCCTGATGTAGGGGGGGCCCTGATGTACTGGAGCACTCTGGTGGGGGCCCAGATGTATGGGGGGGGGGGAATCTGGTGGGAAGCCTGATGTAGGGGGGGGCTTGATGTACTGGAGCACTCTGGTGGGGGCCCAGATGTATGGGGGGGAAATCTGGTGGGAAGCCTGATGTAGGGGGGGCCCTGATGTACTGGAGCACTCTGGTGGGGGCCCAGATGTATGGGGGGGGGAATCTGGTGGGAAGCCTGATGTAGGGGGGGGCCTGATGTACTGGAGCACTCTGGTGGGGGCCCAGATGTATGGGGGGGGAATCTGGTGGGAAGCCTGATGTAGGGGGGGGCTTGATGTACTGGAGCACTCTGGTGGGGGCCCAGATGTATGGGGGGGGGGAAATCTGGTGGGAAGCCTGATGTAGGGGGGGCCCTGATGTACTGGAGCACTCTGGTGGGGGCCCAGATGTATGGGGGGGGGGAATCTGGTGGGAAGCCTGATGTAGGGGGGGCCCTGATGTACTGGAGCACTCTGGTGGGGGCCCAGATGTATGGGGGGGGAATCTGGTGGGAAGCCTGATGTAGGGGGGGCTTGATGTACTGGAGCACTCTGGTGGGGGCCCAGATGTATGGGGGGGGGAATCTGGTGGGAAGCCTGATGTAGGGGGGGGCTTGATGTACTGGAGCACTCTGGTGGGGGCCCAGATGTATGGGGGGGGGGGGATTCTGGTGGGGAGCCTGATGTAAGGGGATGGGGGACTTTGACATACAAGTAGTATTATCTGTTAAGTATGTTCTATGTTAAAGTGGTTGTAAACCCTTACATAAACCCAGTGACGTTATTGCCCTAAGATGATACAGAGATGAAACCAATCCTTCTACATAAGTTGTACCTGTTCATCTGCAGCACTTTCTTCTCTACATCTGTTCTAAGTGCTGAATTTTAAAGCGTGTCTGAGAGTTCAGAAAAATGGAGGCGGAGAGCTGAAGTTACAGTCTGCAGAGTTGAGTGAGAAGAGCTCTGGGAGCTGATTGGTGGGAAGGAACAGCTGAGGCTGTCAATCCCCCTTTTTCACTTGGTGTCAGAAAAACTCATCAGAAGTGATTCATGCTGACAGCAGAGGAAGGAAGCAGCAGACAGAAATGACACTTAGTGCTCTGGACTGAGACAAGTACACACTATAGAGGGATGTGCTTTGTTCTTATTTTATGTCTGAGCTTTACAACCACTTTATTCTTTTTTTAATTTTGCCTTCCCTGGTTCCTCCCTCACCAATATGCTAATGTCATTTTTTTAATAAAACTCATTCATTCCATGTCCTAATTTAGATCCAGTGACATCATTACTGGGTCTCTCTGCTTCTCTATGTTATGGTGGGAGGGGCTGGCTGGGTGCTGTACTCCCCTCAAGACTCCTTGGTCCTGATGTAAGCAGTGGGCTGGCTCTTGGGAGGAGTTATGTAAATATCACAATGCCTTGATGGGTGGATGTCAGTCTGGAGCAGTTGGCATTCTTAGGCAGGCCATGTGTTAGCTCACTGTTCTGTCAAGTTCTCCAACCCGTCAGAAACTCCAACCGCTTAATTTCCGGTTTATTTAAAACCAGCAGTAATTGGAGTTTTTGACGAATTGGTGGTTGGACACAACACTGGCAACTGAATAGAGTCCGGTGCAGGATATTATGAGCAGAGATTCTTATTCCGCTCCGATACTAGCCAACAAAATGTCTGCCTCCGAGGCAGCGACAACTTTGTCCTCGCTAGCCGCTATGCTATCAAAACAGCTCAGTCTTCCTGTACCGGACTCTATTCAGTTGTCAGTGTTTTGTCCAAACACCAATTTATCAAAATCTCCGATTACTAAGGTTTTAAATAAACCGGAAGTGCCGTGGTTGGAGTTTCTGATGGGGTTGGAGATATTGACAGAACACCACCATAGGTAATACCTAAATATGATTCTGAGCCTCCATGATTGAAAGAACTGAAATCCAATCAATGAAAGGATCGGACCAGAGACCGCCAGAAAGGGTTGGATGATGCTGGATGTCCTCCAGCCAGGAAATGAGGCGGAGCTCTATCTGACTTACTGCAGCTTCTAATGCACATTGTGAGAAGCTCACAGTGTGCAGCAAAATCCAAAGACATTTCAGTGCAGTGAGGAGCCGGTATAACTGTACAAGACTTGAGATAAGGCCGGAGTTCAGCTTTAAATCTCTTGTGCCGAAATCTCAGAGTAAAAGGAGATCTTCAGATAAATATTTACAGAGAAGAAGCCGAGGAGCTCCGAGGAACGGGAGAGAGAGAGACGGGTCTGCTCTGCGATATGAACCAGGCGCTACATTCCATGGCCAAGGTCTCCTTACCTTCCTCTAAGGAGGAACAGGAAGGAATTATGGAGGCTAAAGAGGAAATTCAGTCTCCGGATATGTTGGCCCCGCCCCCTTCTCTTCCAGGCCGCCATCTCTGAATATCTTGCACATGCGCCAGGAACTAGCACAGACCTGGGGCACATCTATGCAAGCGGGACCTGTACAGTGCATCCGGAAAGTATTCACAGCGCTTCACTTTTTCCACATTTTGTTATGTTACGGCCTTATTCCAAAATGGATTCAATTCATTATTTTCCTTAAAATTCTACAAACAATACCCCATAATGACAACGTGAAAGAAGTTTGTTTGAAATCTTTGCAAATTTATAAAAAATAAAAAAAATCCCATGTACATAAGTATCACAGGCTCCTCCCATGTGCATAAGTATCACAGGCTCCTCCTTGGGAGTCTGTGATAATTATGCACATGGGAGGAGTCTGTGATAATTATGCACATGGGAGGAGCCTGTGATACTTATGTACATGGGAGGAGTCTGTGATACTTATGTACATGGGAGGAGTCTGTGATACTTATGCACATGGGAGGAGCCTGTGATACTTATGTACATGGGAGGAGTCTGTGATAATTATGTACATGGGAGGAGTCTGTGAATACTTATGTACATGGGAGGAGTCTGTGATACTTATGTACATGGGAGGAGTCTGTGATACTTATGCACATGGGAGGAGCCTGTGATACTTATGTACATGGGAGGAGTCTGTGATAATTATGTACATGGGAGGAGTCTGTGAATACTTATGTACATGGGAGGAGTCTGTGAATACTTATGTACATGGGAGGAGTCTGTGAATACTTATGTACATGGGAGGAGTCTGTGATACTTATGTACATGGGAGGAGTCTGTGATACTTATGTACATGGGAGGAGCCTGTGATACTTATGTACATGGGAGGAGTCTGTGATACTTATGTACATGGGAGGAGTCTGTGAATACTTATGCACATGGGAGGAGCCTGTGATACTTATGTACATGGGAGGAGTCTGTGATAATTATGTACATGGGAGGAGCCTGTGAATACTTATGTACATGGGAGGAGCCTGTGATACTTATGTACATGGGAGGAGCCTGTGATACTTATGTACATAGGAGGAGTCTGTGATACTTATGTACATGGGAGGAGTCTGTGATACTTATGTACATGGGAGGAGCCTGTGATACTTATGTACATGGGAGGAGTCTGTGATACTTATGTACATGGGAGGAGTCTGTGAATACTTATGCACATGGGAGGAGCCTGTGATACTTATGTACATGGGAGGAGTCTGTGATAATTATGTACATGGGAGGAGCCTGTGAATACTTATGTACATGGGAGGAGCCTGTGAATACTTATGTACATGGGAGGAGTCTGTGATACTTATGTACATGGGAGGAGTCTGTGAATACTTATGTACATGGGAGGAGTCTGTGATACTTATGTACATGGGAGGAGTCTGTGATACTTATGTACATCAGATTTTTTTTCGTTTTTTATTTTTAATAAATTTCCAAAGATTTCACACAAACTTCTTTCACGTTGTCATTATGGAGGATTGTTTGTAGAATTTTGAGGAAAATAATAAATGTAATCAATTTTGGAATAAGGCTGTAACATGTCCATGGTGCATTCTGGCAGGGCCCACCATCCTGGGGGGAAATATTTGGCCATCTACACCTAGCCTATGTATCTGGACCCAGTCACACGAATGCCAGTCCGTTACGTTGGGCAGGGTTGTGTGGTGTTTAGGTAGTCCCTTCACTTCAACGGTCTGCCAACTCACCCCAATGAACTGAAAGCTGGTCATGCGCCATTTGCTGTAACGCGGCTCCTTGCAACATACGCCGGTGCTTTGTAGTGTGCTAAAACACATGTGCATTGGGCGGCCATTGAAAATTAATGACAAAGCAACATATTAAGGCCAAAAGGGGGAGGGAGAGGGAGAGGGAGGGGAGGGGGCGGGGGAGAGGGAGAGGGGGAGAGAGGGGGAGAGAGGGGGAGAGAGGGAAAGAGGGAAGGGGGGAGAGGGGGAGAGAGGGAGAGAGGGGGAGAGAGGGGGAGAGAGGGGGAGAGGAGGGGGAGGGGGAGAGGGATAGGGAGAGGAGGGGGAGAGGGAGAGGAGGGGGAGAGGGAGAGAGGAGGGGGAGAGGGAGAGAGGAGGGGGAGGGAGAGAGGGGGAGAGGGAGAGAGGGGGGAGTGGGAGGGAGAGAGGGGGAGAGGGAGAGAGGGAGAGGGGATAGGGAGAGGGGGATAGGGAGAGGGGGAGAGGAGGGGGAGAGGGGGAGAGGGAGAGGGAGAGAGGAGGGGGAGAGGAGAGGGAGAGGGGGAGAGAGGGAGAGGAGAGGGAGAGGGGGAGAGGGGGAGAGGAGGGGGAGAGGAGAGGGAGAGGGGGAGAGGGGGAGAGGAGGGGGAGAGGGAGAGGGGGAGAGGGATAGGGGGAGAGGAGGGGGAGAGGGAGAGGGAGAGGGGAGAGGAGGGGGAGAGGGAGAGGGGGAGGGGGAGAGGGAGAGGGGGAGAGGGAGGGGGAGGGAGAGAGGGGGAGAGGGAGAGAGGGGGGGGGAGTGGGAGGGAGAGAGGGGGAGAGGGAGAGGGGGATAGGGAGAGGGGGATAGGGAGAGGGGGAGAGGGGGAGAGGAGGGGGAGAGGAGAGGGAGAGGGGGAGAGGGAGAGGGGGAGAGGAGAGGGAGAGGGGGAGAGGGAGAGGGAGAGGGAGAGAGGGAGAGGGAGAGGGAGAGGGGAGAGGGAGAGGGAGAGGGAGAGGAGGGGGAGAGGGATAGGGGGAGAGGAGGGGGAGAGGGAGAGGGATATGGGGAGAGGGATAGGGGGAGAGGAGGGGGAGAGGGAGAGGGGGAGGGAGGGAGGGTGGTGGGTATGGTTTAAAATCAAAACTAGAAGGTAAAGGACGTCTAAATAAGAATTTATTAATAAAAGTAGTAAAATGTATAAGTAGAAGTAAAGAAAAACCCGAAAAACCACAATGATGAGAAACTGAATTAGAGACGATATTAATGAATAAAATCATGAGCAAGTCTCTTGATATGTTTTTTTTCTGAAGTGGTATAAAAAAAATAAAAAATAAAAAAAAAGATGGAATGGGCTGTCGAAAGCACCATACTAACAATCAGAAAATTGGCCGATCGGTTGTCGTCCTATCGTGTGTACGGGCTTTTACACGCACATGAACTTTAACGGCACCCCAGTCTTAGTCCGGAGGGTTCAATATTGAGTTGGCCCCGCCCTTTGTAGCTATAACAGCTTCAACTCTTCTGGGAAGGCTGCAGTGTTAATTTTGGCAACAAATTTCGATTCAGTTTTAGTCTTAGTCTTTTGACTAAAATGCCATTTTAGTTTTAGTCCTATTTTAGTCAACTAAAATAGTGTTAATTTTGTCGACTAAAGCGACTAAAACATTTTATTAGACTAGTCAGCTGTCCACAAGGTTTAGGAGTGTCTATAGGAATGTTTGATCATTCTTCCAGAAGCGCATTTGTGAGGTCAGGTACTGATGTTGGACGAGAAGGCTCCCAGTCTCTGCTCTAATTCAAAAAAAAAAATGAAACAGACAGTTTAAATTTAAGACTTCTTTCACACTGGAGCGTATTGCAGGCGCTATAGCGTTAAAAATAGCGCCTGCAATCCGCCATTAAACAGGATTGTGCTGGCAGGACGATAAAAATAAGTCCTGCCAGCCGCATCTTTGGAGCGGTGAGAGGAGCGGTTTGTTTACCGCTCCTCCACCACTCCTGCCCATTGAAATCAATGGGACAGCGCGGCTATACCGCCAGCAATGGGCATTGCGGGCGGTTTTAACCCTTTCTCGGCCGCTAGTGGGGGTTAAAAGCACCCCGCTAGCGGCCGAAATGCCCTGCAAATCCGCCCATAGCCTCGGCAGTAAAAATAGCGCAGTTTTACCGCCAACGCTTTGGGCGGCTCAGTGTGAAAGGGCTCTAAAGCTGAACTCCGGGCACAAAACCTTTCATTTAATATATTCCGCAATAGCCACAATATGTATAAAATCCACTTTGTGTGCATCAAATTCCTTTGCAAACCCAGATATCACCTTGTAAAAGTAGCAGTGACATCATCACTGTGCTGCACGTAACCTGATCAGAGCTGTGGGAGGGACTAAGCAGGCTCCACCCACTACAGGCTGCCTGCAGAAAACTACAGGAGGGGGGGCGACAAGACCAGTCCCCCTGCGCAAGGAGAGAGAGCAGCAGTGAGCGGTCTTTATTACTGGAAGCCTCACACTGGATTACTGCACAGATCTGGAAGAAAAGTACACGGATCTGGAAGAAAAATACACAGATCTGGAAGAAAAGTACACAGATCTGGAAGAAAAATACACGGATCTGGAAGAAAGGTACACAGATCTGGAAGAAAAATACACAGATCTGGAAGAAAAATACACAGATCTGGAAGAAAAGTACACAGATCTGGAAGAAAAGTACACAGATCTGGAAGAAAAGTACACAGGTATGGAGGAAAAGTACACAGATCTGGAAGAAAAGTACACGGATCTGGAAGAAAAGTACACGGATCTGGAAGAAAAGTACACGGATCTGGAAGAAAAGTACACGGATCTGGAAGAAAAGTACACAGATCTGGAAGAAAAGTACACAGGTCTGGAGGAAAAGTACACGGATCTGGAAGAAAAGTACACAGATCTAAAAGAAAAGTACACAGACCTGGAAGAAAAGTACACGGATCTGGAAGAAAAGTACACGGATCTGGAAGAAAAGTACACAGATCTGGAAGAAAAGTACACAGATCTGGAAGAAAAGTACACAGGTCTGGAGGAAAAGTACACGGATCTGGAAGAAAAGTACACGGATCTGAAAGAAAAGTACACAGACCCGGAAGAAAGGTACACAGATCTGGAAGAAAAGTACACAGATCTGGAAGAAAAGTACACGGATCTGGAAGAAAAGTACACGGATCTGAAAGAAAAGTACACAGATCTGGAAGAAAAGTACACGGATCTGGAAGAAAAGTACACAGATCTGGAAGAAAGGTACACAGATCTGGAAGAAAAGTACACAGACCTGGAAGAAAAGTACACAGATCTTGAAGAAAAGTACACAGATCTGGAAGAAAAGTACACAGACCTGGAAGAAAAGTACACAGACCTGGAAGAAAAGTACACAGATCTGGAAGAAAAGTACACAGATCTGGAAGAAAAGTACACAGATCTGAAAGAAAGTACACAGATCTGGAAGAAAAGTACACAGGTCTGAAAGAAAAGTACACAGATCTGAAAGAAAAGTACACAGATCTGGAAGAAAAGTACACAGGTCTGGAGGAAAAGTACACGGATCTGGAAGAAAAGTACACGGATCTGGAAGAAAGGTACACAGATCTGGAAGAAAAGTACACAGGTCTGGAGGAAAAGTACACGGATCTGGAAGAAAAGTACACAGATCTGGAAGAAAAGTACACAGATCTGGAAGAAAAGTACACAGACCTGGAAGAAAAGTACACGGATCTGGAAGAAAAGTACACGGATAAGGAAGAAAAGTACACAGACCTGGAAGAAAAGTACACAGGTCTGGAGGAAAAGTACACAGATCTGGAAGAAAAGTACACGGATCTGGAGGAAAAGTACACAGATCTGGAAGAAAGGTACACAGATCTGGAAGAAAGGTACACAGATCTGGAAGAAAAGTACACAGACCTGGAAGAAAAGTACACGGATCTGGAAGAAAAGTACACGGATAAGGAAGAAAAGTACACAGATCTGGAAGAAAAGTACACAGGTCTGGAGGAAAAGTACACAGATCTGGAGGAAAAGTACACAGATCTGAAAGAAAAGTACACAGGTCTGGAGGAAAAGTACACAGATCTGGAGGAAAAGTACACGGATCTGGAAGAAAAGTACACAGATCTGGAAGAAAAGTACACAGGTCTGGAGGAAAAGTACACAGATCTGAAAGAAAAGTACACAGACCTGGAAGAAAAGTACACAGGTCTGGAGGAAAAGTACACAGATCTGGAAGAAAAGTACACGGATCTGGAAGAAAAGTACACGGATCTGGAGGAAAAGTACACAGATCTGGAAGAAAAGTACACAGATCTGAAAGAAAAGTACACAGATCTGGAAGAAAGGTACACAGATCTGGAAGAAAAGTACACAGATCTGGAAGAAAAGTACACGGATCTGGAAGAAAAATACACAGATCTGGAAGAAAAGTACACAGACCTGGAAGAAAAATACACAGATCTGAAAGAAAAGTACACAGATCTGGAAGAAAAATACACAGATCTGGAAGAAAAGTACACGGATCTGGAAGAAAAGTACACAGATCTGGAAGAAAAGTACACAGGTCTGGAGGAAAAATACACAGACGTGGAAGAAAGGTACACAGATCTGGAAGAAAAGTATACAGATCTGGAAGAAAAATACACAGATCTGGAAGAAAAGTACACAGATCTGGAAGAAAAATACACAGATCTGGAAGAAAAGTACACAGATCTGGAAGAAAAGTACACAGACCTGGAAGAAAAATACACGGATCTGGAAGAAAAGTACACAGACCTGGAAGAAAAGTACACAGATCTGGAAGAAAAGTACACAGATCTGGAAGAAAAGTACACAGACCTGGAAGAAAAATACACAGATCTGAAAGAAAAGTACACAGATCTGGAAGAAAAATACACAGATCTGGAAGAAAAGTACACAGATCTGGAAGAAAAGTACACAGACCTGGAAGAAAAATACACGGATCTGGAAGAAAAGTACACAGACCTGGAAGAAAAGTACACAGATCTGGAAGAAAAGTACACAGATCTGGAAGAAAAGTACACAGACCTGGAAGAAAAATACACGGATCTGGAAGAAAAGTACACAGACCTGGAAGAAAAATACACAGATCTGGAAGAAAAGTACACGGATCTGGAAGAAAAGTACACAGATCTGGAAGAAAAGTACACAGGTCTGGAGGAAAAATACACAGACGTGGAAGAAAGGTACACAGATCTGGAAGAAAAGTACACAGATCTGAAAGAAAAGTACACAGATCTGGAAGAAAAATACACAGATCTGGAAGAAAAGTACACAGATCTGGAAGAAAAGTACACAGACCTGGAAGAAAAGTACACAGATCTGGAAGAAAAGTACACAGACCTGGAAGAAAAGTACACAGGTCTGGAGGAAAAGTACACAGATCTGGAAGAAAAGTACACAGACCTGGAGGAAAAGTACACAGATCTGGAAGAAAAGTACACAGATCTGGAAGAAAAGTACACAGACCTGGAAGAAAAGTACACAGACCTGGAAGAAAAGTACACGGATCTGGAAGAAAAGTACACGGATAAGGAAGAAAAGTACACAGACCTGGAAGAAAAGTACACAGGTCTGGAGGAAAAGTACACAGATCTGGAAGAAAAGTACACAGATCTGAAAGAAAAGTACACAGACCTGGAAGAAAAGTACACAGGTCTGGAGGAAAAGTACACAGATCTGGAAGAAAAGTACACGGATCTGGAGGAAAAGTACACAGATCTGGAAGAAAAGTACACAGATCTGAAAGAAAAGTACACAGATCTGGAAGAAAAGTACACAGATCTGGAAGAAAAGTACACAGACCTGGAAGAAAAGTACACAGGTCTGGAGGAAAAGTACACAGATCTGGAAGAAAAGTACACGGATCTGGAGGAAAAGTACACAGATCTGGAAGAAAAGTACACAGATCTGGAAGAAAAGTACACAGATCTGGAAGAAAAGTACACAGATCTGGAAGAAAAGTACACAGGTCTGGAGGAAAAGTACACGGATCTGGAAGAAAAGTACACAGATCTGGAAGAAAAGTACACAGATCTGGAAGAAAAGTACACAGACCTGGAAGAAAAGTACACGGATCTGGAAGAAAAGTACACGGATAAGGAAGAAAAGTACACAGACCTGGAAGAAAAGTACACAGGTCTGGAGGAAAAGTACACAGATCTGGAAGAAAAGTACACGGATCTGGAGGAAAAGTACACAGATCTGGAAGAAAGGTACACAGATCTGGAAGAAAAGTACACAGGTCTGGAGGAAAAGTACACGGATCTGGAAGAAAAGTACACAGATCTGGAAGAAAAGTACACAGATCTGGAAGAAAAGTACACAGACCTGGAAGAAAAGTACACGGATCTGGAAGAAAAGTACACGGATAAGGAAGAAAAGTACACAGATCTGGAAGAAAAGTACACAGGTCTGGAGGAAAAGTACACAGATCTGGAGGAAAAGTACACAGATCTGAAAGAAAAGTACACAGGTCTGGAGGAAAAGTACACAGATCTGGAGGAAAAGTACACGGATCTGGAAGAAAGTACACAGATCTGGAAGAAAAGTACACAGGTCTGGAGGAAAAGTACACAGATCTGAAAGAAAAGTACACAGACCTGGAAGAAAAGTACACAGGTCTGGAGGAAAAGTACACAGATCTGGAAGAAAAGTACACGGATCTGGAAGAAAAGTACACGGATCTGGAGGAAAAGTACACAGATCTGGAAGAAAAGTACACAGATCTGAAAGAAAAGTACACAGATCTGGAAGAAAGGTACACAGATCTGGAAGAAAAGTACACAGATCTGGAAGAAAAGTACACGGATCTGGAAGAAAAATACACAGATCTGGAAGAAAAGTACACAGACCTGGAAGAAAAATACACAGATCTGAAAGAAAAGTACACAGATCTGGAAGAAAAATACACAGATCTGGAAGAAAAGTACACGGATCTGGAAGAAAAGTACACAGATCTGGAAGAAAAGTACACAGGTCTGGAGGAAAAATACACAGACGTGGAAGAAAGGTACACAGATCTGGAAGAAAGGTACACAGATCTGGAAGAAAAGTACACAGATCTGGAAGAAAAATACACAGATCTGGAAGAAAAGTACACAGATCTGGAAGAAAAGTACACGGATCTGGAAGAAAAATACACAGATCTGGAAGAAAAGTACACAGACCTGGAAGAAAAATACACAGATCTGAAAGAAAAGTACACAGATCTGGAAGAAAAATACACAGATCTGGAAGAAAAGTACACAGATCTGGAAGAAAAGTACACAGACCTGGAAGAAAAATACACGGATCTGGAAGAAAAGTACACAGACCTGGAAGAAAAGTACACAGATCTGGAAGAAAAGTACACAGATCTGGAAGAAAAGTACACAGACCTGGAAGAAAAATACACGGATCTGGAAGAAAAGTACACAGACCTGGAAGAAAAATACACAGATCTGGAAGAAAAGTACACGGATCTGGAAGAAAAGTACACAGATCTGGAAGAAAAGTACACAGGTCTGGAGGAAAAATACACAGACGTGGAAGAAAGGTACACAGATCTGGAAGAAAAGTACACAGATCTGAAAGAAAAGTACACAGATCTGGAAGAAAAATACACAGATCTGGAAGAAAAGTACACAGATCTGGAAGAAAAGTACACAGACCTGGAAGAAAAGTACACAGATCTGGAAGAAAAGTACACAGACCTGGAAGAAAAGTACACAGGTCTGGAGGAAAAGTACACAGATCTGGAAGAAAAGTACACAGACCTGGAGGAAAAGTACACAGATCTGGAAGAAAAGTACACAGATCTGGAAGAAAAGTACACAGACCTGGAAGAAAAGTACACAGACCTGGAAGAAAAGTACACAGACCTGGAAGAAAAGTACACGGATCTGGAAGAAAAGTACACGGATAAGGAAGAAAAGTACACAGACCTGGAAGAAAAGTACACAGGTCTGGAGGAAAAGTACACAGATCTGGAAGAAAAGTACACAGATCTGAAAGAAAAGTACACAGACCTGGAAGAAAAGTACACAGGTCTGGAGGAAAAGTACACAGATCTGGAAGAAAAGTACACGGATCTGGAGGAAAAGTACACAGATCTGGAAGAAAAGTACACAGATCTGGAAGAAAAGTACACAGATCTGGAAGAAAAGTACACAGATCTGGAAGAAAAGTACACAGACCTGGAAGAAAAGTACACAGGTCTGGAGGAAAAGTACACAGATCTGGAAGAAAAGTACACGGATCTGGAGGAAAAGTACACGGATCTGAAAGAAAAGTACACAGACCTGGAAGAAAAGTACACAGGTCTGGAGGAAAAGTACACAGATCTGGAAGAAAAGTACACAGATCTGGAAGAAAAGTACACAGATCTGGAAGAAAAGTACACAGATCTGAAAGAAAAGTACACAGACCTGGAAGAAAAGTACACAGGTCTGGAGGAAAAGTACACAGATCTGGAAGAAAAGTACACAGATCTGGAAGAAAAGTACACAGATCTGAAAGAAAAGTACACAGATCTGGAAGAAAGGTACACAGATCTGGAAGAAAAGTACACAGATCTGGAAGAAAGGTACACAGATCTGGAAGAAAAGTACACAGATCTGGAAGAAAAGTACACAGATCTGGAAGAAAAGTACACAGACCTGGAAGAAAAGTACACAGGTCTGGAGGAAAAGTACACAGATCTGGAAGAAAAGTACACGGATCTGGAAGAAAAGTACACAGACCTGGAAGAAAAGTACACAGACCTGGAAGAAAAGTACACAGGTCTGGAGGAAAAGTACACAGATCTGGAAGAAAAATACACAGATCTGGAAGAAAAATACACAGACCTGGAAGAAAAGTACACAGGCCTGGAAGAAAAGTACACAGGTCTGGAGGAAAAGTACACAGATCTGGAAGAAAAATACACAGATCTGGAAGAAAAGTACACAGACCTGGAAGAAAAGTACACGGATCTGGAAGAAAAGTACACAGACCTGGAAGAAAAGTACACGGATCTGGAAGAAAAGTACACGGATCTGGAAGAAAAGTACACGGATCTGGAAGAAAAATACACAGATCTGGAATAAAAGTACACAGACCTGGAAGAAAAGTACACAGACCTGGAAGAAAAGTACACAGATCTGGAAGAAAAGTACATATACCTGGAAGAAAAGTACACAGATCTGGAAGAAAAGTACACAGATCTGGAAGAAAAGTACACAGATCTGGAAGAAAAGTACACAGACCTGGAAGAAAAGTACACAGACCTGGAAGAAAAGTACACAGATCTGGAAGAAAAGTACACAGACCTGGAAGAAAAGTACACAGACCTGGAAGAAAAGTACACGGATCTGGAAGAAAAGTACACGGATCTGGAAGAAAAGTACACAGACCTGGAAGAAAAGTACACGGATCTGGAAGAAAAGTACACGGATGTGGAAGAAAAATACACAGATCTGGAAGAAAAGTACACAGACCTGGAAGAAAAATACACAGATCTGAAAGAAAAGTACACAGATCTGGAAGAAAAATACACAGATCTGGAAGAAAAGTACACGGATCTGGAAGAAAAGTACACAGATCTGGAAGAAAAGTACACAGGTCTGGAGGAAAAATACACAGACGTGGAAGAAAGGTACACAGATCTGGAAGAAAAGTACACAGATCTGAAAGAAAAGTACACAGATCTAGAAGAAAAATACACAGATCTGAAAGAAAAGTACACAGATCTGGAAGAAAAATACACAGATCTGAAAGAAAAGTACACAGATCTGGAAGAAAAATACACAGATCTGGAAGAAAAGTACACGGATCTGGAAGAAAAGTACACAGATCTGGAAGAAAAGTACACAGGTCTGGAGGAAAAATACACAGACGTGGAAGAAAGGTACACAGATCTGGAAGAAAGGTACACAGATCTGAAAGAAAAGTACACAGATCTGGAAGAAAAATACACAGATCTGAAAGAAAAGTACACAGATCTGGAAGAAAAATACACAGATCTGGAAGAAAAGTACACAGACCTGGAAGAAAAGTACACAGACCTGGAAGAAAAATACACAGATCTGGAAGAAAAGTACACGGATGTGGAAGAAAAATACACAGATCTGGAAGAAAAGTACACAGACCTGGAAGAAAAATACACAGATCTGGAAGAAAAGTACACGGATCTGGAAGAAAAGTACACAGATCTGGAAGAAAAGTACACAGGTCTGGAGGAAAAATACACAGACGTGGAAGAAAGGTACACAGATCTGGAAGAAAAGTACACAGATCTGAAAGAAAAGTACACAGATCTAGAAGAAAAATACACAGATCTGAAAGAAAAGTACACAGATCTGGAAGAAAAATACACAGATCTGAAAGAAAAGTACACAGATCTGGAAGAAAAATACACAGATCTGAAAGAAAAGTACACAGATCTGGAAGAAAAATACACAGATCTGGAAGAAAAGTACACGGATCTGGAAGAAAAGTACACAGATCTGGAAGAAAAGTACACAGGTCTGGAGGAAAAATACACAGACGTGGAAGAAAGGTACACAGATCTGGAAGAAAGGTACACAGATCTGAAAGAAAAGTACACAGATCTGGAAGAAAAATACACAGATCTGAAAGAAAAGTACACAGATCTGGAAGAAAAATACACAGATCTGGAAGAAAAGTACACAGACCTGGAAGAAAAGTACACAGACCTGGAAGAAAAATACACAGATCTGGAAGAAAAGTACACGGATCTGGAAGAAAAGTACACAGATCTGGAAGAAAAGTACACAGGTCTGGAGGAAAAATACACAGACGTGGAAGAAAGGTACACAGATCTGAAAGAAAAGTACACAGATCTGGAAGAAAAGTACACAGATCTGGAAGAAAAGTACACAGATCTGGAAGAAAAGTACACAGATCTGGAAGAAAAGTACACGGATAAGGAAGAAAAGTACACAGACCTGGAAGAAAAGTACACAGGTCTGGAGGAAAAGTACACAGATCTGGAAGAAAGGTACACAGATCTGGAAGAAAAGTACACAGATCTGGAAGAAAAGTACACAGATCTGGAAGAAAAGTACACGGATCTGGAAGAAAAGTACACAGATCTGGAAGAAAAGTACACGGATCTGGAAGAAAAGTACACAGACCTGGAAGAAAAGTACACAGGTCTGGAGGAAAAGTACACAGATCTGGAAGAAAAATACACAGATCTGGAAGAAAAATACACAGACCTGGAAGAAAAGTACACAGACCTGGAAGAAAAGTACACAGGTCTGGAGGAAAAGTACACAGGTCTGGAGGAAAAGTACACAGATCTGGAAGAAAAATACACAGATCTGGAAGAAAAGTACACAGACCTGGAAGAAAAGTACACGGATCTGGAAGAAAAGTACACGGATCTGGAAGAAAAGTACACAGACCTGGAAGAAAAGTACACGGATCTGGAAGAAAAGTACACGGATCTGGAAGAAAAGTACACAGATCTGGAATAAAAGTACACAGACCTGGAAGAAAAGTACACAGACCTGGAAGAAAAGTACACAGATCTGGAAGAAAAGTACATATACCTGGAAGAAAAGTACACGGATCTGGAAGAAAAGTACACGGATCTGGAAGAAAAGTACACAGACCTGGAAGAAAAGTACACGGATCTGGAAGAAAAGTACACGGATCTGGAAGAAAAGTACACGGATCTGGAAGAAAAGTACACGGATCTGGAAGAAAAATACACAGATCTGGAATAAAAGTACACAGACCTGGAAGAAAAGTACACAGACCTGGAAGAAAAGTACACAGATCTGGAAGAAAAGTACATATACCTGGAAGAAAAGTACACAGATCTGGAATAAAAGTACACAGACCTGGAAGAAAAGTACACAGATCTGGAAGAAAAGTACATATACCTGGAAGAAAAGTACACGGATCTGGAAGAAAAGTACACAGACCTGGAAGAAAAGTACACGGATCTGGAAGAAAAGTACACGGATCTGGAAGAAAAGTACACGGATCTGGAAGAAAAGTACACGGATCTGGAAGAAAAGTACACGGATCTGGAAGAAAAATACACAGATCTGGAATAAAAGTACACAGACCTGGAAGAAAAGTACACAGACCTGGAAGAAAAGTACACAGATCTGGAAGAAAAGTACATATACCTGGAAGAAAAGTACACAGATCTGGAAGAAAAGTACACAGATCTGGAAGAAAAGTACACAGATCTCGAAGAAAAGTACACAGACCTGGAAGAAAAGTACACAGGTCTGGAGGAAAAGTACACAGATCTGGAAGAAAAATACACAGATCTGGAAGAAAAGTACACAGACCTGGAAGAAAAGTACACGGATCTGGAAGAAAAGTACACGGATCTGGAAGAAAAGTACACAGACCTGGAAGAAAAGTACACGGATCTGGAAGAAAAGTACACAGATCTGGAAGAAAAGTACATATACCTGGAAGAAAAGTACACAGATCTGGAAGAAAAGTACACAGATCTGGAAGAAAAGTACACAGATCTCGAAGAAAAATACACAGATCTGGAAGAAAAGTACACAGATCTGGAAGAAAAGTACACAGATCTCGAAGAAAAGTACACAGACCTGGAAGAAAAGTACACAGACCTGGAAGAAAAGTACACAGATCTGGAAGAAAAGTACACAGACCTGGAAGAAAAGTACACAGACCTGGAAGAAAAGTACACAGATCTGGAGGAAAAGTACACAGACCTGGAAGAAAAGTACACAGATCTGGAGGAAAAGTACACGGATCTGGAGGAAAGGTACACTGACATTCAAGAATACACAAGAGAAGACACTCTTGCAATAGACTCCCCTGGAATCTTCCCGGTTGGATGGTGGCCTCACACCCAGAAATGTGGAAGACGGGGGTCAGATAAGTATAAAGCCTCGTAAAACAAACTTTTCCGTGGATTTTTGTCTGAAGGGTGTTGGCCATGAACTTGGTATGCATACACACGGCAGGACTTTTTCAGCCAACAAACATGAACGTAGTGACGTAATTGACGTACTACGTGTTTTTTCTGCTCTTTACCGCCACCCTTTGGTCAACTTCTGCTATTGTTGGTTGATTTTAACATTGGTTCTGGGCATGCGTATTTGTACTTCGGACTAAAGTCTGATGGATTTCTGTACACACGATAGGACTTTGCACCGTAGGACTTTTGTTGCCGAAAAGTTTGTCCATTTGCAGAGCGAACTTTTGTCCGATGAAAAACGAAAAAGTTTGTCCGATGGAGCGTACACACGGTCGGATTTTTTTGAAAACTTGCTAATTTTGAAGTTTGTTGTCAAAAAGTCCGATCGTGTGTAAGGGGCTAAAGTCTAACCTTTTACGGCAGGGCTCGACAATCCCCGGGCGCCAGGTCGCAAATGCGACTAGAATTAACGACCTGGCGCCTGGGGCAGCACAGCTGAGGTTTCCTGTGTCTGTGTGCCCCCCCCCTGCGATCGCGCCGGGCCGCGCCAGCCGGTAATTGAGGCCGCGGCTTTGCGGCCTTCTGCGGGCCTATGCTTCATTCTGAAATCTGGCGCCATCTTGTGGTGGCCGTTGGTATGACAAGACAACCAGCAATGCTTGCCTGTTTCACTGCCCGCCCATCTCCTTCCCTTTACTTCGAAGTTAACCCCCAAACATTATATATATATATTTTATTCTAACACCCTAGAGAATAAAATGGCGGTCGTTGCAATACTTTCTGTCACACCGTATTTGCTCAGCGGTCTTACAAGCGCACTTTTTTAAAGAAAAAAATACACTTTTTTTAATTAAAAAAATAAGACAACAGTAAAGTTAGCCGAATAGTTTTTTATATTGTGAAAGATGATGTTACGCCGAGTAAATTTGATACCCAACATGTCAAGCTTCAAAATTGCGTCCGCTCGTGGAATGGCGACAAACTTTTACCCTTTAAAATCTCCATAGGCGACATTTAAAAAAATTCTACAGGTTGCATGTTTTGAGTTACAGAGGAGGTCTAGTGCTAGAATTATTGCTCTCGCTCTACCGATCGCGGCGATACCTCACATGTGTGGTTTAAACACCGCTTTCATATGCGGGCGCTACTGCACGCATTGGTCGGTAAAAAAAACCTGGCTCCTAGATTCCAAGCAAATTTGTCAAGCCCTGTTTTACGGGTTCATTAAACGTCTACTAACCTCGATTGTAAAGGGAGAGGGGGGCGCAGGCAATTTGAGTGGAGCTTGCATTTTACTGCAAGGTCCCCTTTAAGGCACCGTTCACACCATGCAGGTGCGGCGGCGGCGGCGCACATTCGCGTTATGCTGCGTCATGTGCAGGGCACCTTATTCAATTGCCTTCCTAGGCGCTAAAAAAATCACTGACTCTTTTGAAAAATTGCGCCACACCAAACCACAGCAGATGCGTGGTGGTGCCTTTAAGAATTATTGGGGAAACCCGTGATCTTGTGCACGTTCCCAACACCTGTTCAGGTGGCCTTAAGCTAAAATCTAAGAACTATACAAAGCCTACTCTTGCATAGGGTCCCCCTCCCCCTCCCACCAGCACTGCAAGGGTTGAATGCTCCTGTAGTCCCGGGGTGCAGGTATACGGTGTACCCCAGGAGGCTCACTGCAGTGCATGGGGGGGGCTGGGGTGGTAGTCGCCAATGCAGGGGTAGATTTTGTCTAATTCCTGGAATTCAGTCTCAAGTCTTGGCCAGATAAATAAAGGGGAAATTTCTTCTCACTTACTGACCCATTGACAACCAAAATACTTTTTTTTTTGTAGAGTGCAAATAGGTTAGGCCCCCATGCAGGCTGGGCGTTAAGTCCAATGCATGAGGCTCCGGTGTTTAAGATCCTCCTATGAGAGGCTGACAGCTGCCTCTGCTGGACAGGGCTAGATGGTGCGCCCCTCAGTACCACGGTTTAGGGCAGTAGGTGGGCCTGCTAAAGTTGGACTTCTTGCGTTACAAACATTCATCCCTACAAGATGGTAGCACTCATTGTACCGTCCAGCCACAGCAGCTGTCAGCCTTTCATAGGGTTTGACAGGCTGGCGGCAACAGGGGGCCACACGGTGCACCAGTCCCCTCCACCGGCACCTAAACCCTGGAGCCTCATGCACCGAGGGTAAACTTCCAATGTGCATGGGGCTTTTTAACTGCCCAACCACGAAACATTCCCCAACGTTGACAAAATTGTCAAATCCAGGCACATTTACATATTCTGAAGCCTCGTACACACGACCCGTTTTCTCGGCAAGAAAACTGCTGGGAGAGCTTTTTGCCGAGAAAAACGTTCGTGTGTATGGTTTCTCGGCAGGAAAACTGCCCGGGAATCTCGACGAGAAAAATAGAGAACCTGCTCTCTATTTTCTCGTCGGAATTCTCGGCAGAGTGTTTCCTGCCGAGAAACCCGGTCGCCTGTATGCTTACCTGTCCGAGGTAAACCCGCGCATGCTCGATGAGACTTCGACGCGTGCGCGGTAGCAGACAAAAGTAGTGTAGGGTGTAGCAAGATGGTGGCGACGGCATCGAATGTGACGAGACGCCGGCTCGTCGTAGTCGATGATGTCACCGCGTTCTTGCCATTCAAAAGAGGGCTTGGCAAGACAACCAACTTTTTTTTTCGACGGGATTCCCGCCCGTGTGTACGAGGCTTGAGTCTCTGCTGGGTCTCCATACGGATCAACAATGGGTCATTGATAAAAATCAATGGTTTTCTATTGTTAAAGCTCTTAGCGTCGGCGAATGTTAAAGTTGGTTTTCATTTGCTGTATGAGAAATCCAAGTGTTAGACTTAAGCCTCGTACAGACGATCGGATTTTCCGACGGGCATTGTGTGATGACAGGCTGTTGGCGGAAAACCGTTTGTACGATCCATCGGACAATTGTTGTCGGATTTTCCCTGGACAAATGTTGGCTGGCAGGCTTTAAAATTTTCCGTGAACAACGGTCTGTTGTCGGATTTCCTGATGTACACAAGTCCATCGGACAAAAGTCCAAAGTACAAACACGCATGCTCGGAAGCAATGCTCACCAAACACAACATTAGCAGAAGGTGCCCAAAGGGTGGCGCTAAAGAGCTGAAAACCACATAGTTTCATGTTTGTTGGCCGACAATTGTGTGCCGTTTGTATGCAAGACAAGTTCATGGCCAACGCCCTTCGGACAAAAGTCTGAGGCTTTGTCCGCAGAAAATCCAATCGTGTGTACGAGGCTTAACAGTGGCAAATGTGTCGCGATCGGGCATAGAAGTGTAAATACGGCGAATGTTCAGCACAAAATGTCCCCGAGAAACCCATGCAGCCCACTAGTACTTGGCGTGTGGTCCTTGGACCCCACCAGTCTTTAATGGGGTTAGCAGCATTGATTTGTAAAGAGGGCAATAGCGGTCTATTATTCTCACTTACCATGTCCCCATTCATTCACTTTCTTCTGCAGCGTGTTCTTAGTCTCCAAACAAACCTGCAGCACGTCCCTAATCTCTGACCATCATTTCATCTACTACAGGGGTCTCAAAACCTTTTGGGTGTGAGGGCCACATCCCCATTAGAGGTCCCTTACTTCAGGGTCCCCTTTACTTCAGAATGCCCATCACAATCCCCATTAGATTTCCCCCTTAAATCAGGTTACCATTAGTCTCCCCACTTATGTCAAGGTCCCCACTGGAGCCCCCCCTTACATCCGGCTCACCTCTTAAATCAGGGTCTCCATCACAGTCCCCCTACATTAAGGTCCCCGTTTAATTTCCCCTTACATCCGGGTCTTCATCACAGTCCCCCTACATTAGGGTCACTATCCAAGTTTCCCCTTACATCCGACTCACCTCTTACATCAGGGTCTCCATCACAGTCCCCCTACATTAAGGTCCCCGTGGAATTTCCCCTTACATCCGACTCACCTCTTACATCAGGGTCTCCATCACAGTCCCACTACATTAGGGTCACTATCCGAGTTTCCCCTTACATCCGACTCACCTCTTACATCAGGGTCTCAATCACAGTCCCACTACATTAGGGTCACTATCCGAGTTTCCCCTTACATCCGACTCACCTCTTACATCATGGTCTCCATCACAGTCCCACTACATTAGGGTCACTATCCGAGTTTCCCCTTACATCCGACTCACCTCTTACATCATGGTCTCCATCACAGTCCCCCTACATTAGGGTCACTAGCTGAGTTTCCCCTTACATCCGACGCACCTCTTACATCACGGTCTCCAATACAGTCCCCCTACATTAAGGTCCCCGTTTGAATATCCCCTTACAGCCGACTCACCTCTTAAGTCAGGGTCTCCATCACAGTCCCCCTACATTAAGGTCCCCGTTGAATTTCCCCTTACATCCGACTCACCACTTACATCAGGGTCTCCATCACAGTCCCACTACATTAGGGTCACTATCCGAGTTTCCCCTTACATCCGACTCACCTCTTACATCAGGGTCTCCATCACAGTCCCACTACATTAGGGTCACTATCCGAGTTTCCCCTTACATCCGACTCACCTCTTACATCATGGTCTCCATCACAGTCCCACTACATTAGGGTCACTATCCGAGTTTCCCCTTACATCCGACTCACCTCTTACATCAGGGTCTCCATCACAGTCCCACTACATTAGGGTCACTATCCGAGTTTCCCCTTACATCCGACTCACCTCTTACATCAGGGTCTCCATCACAGTCCCCCTACATTAAGGTCCACGTCTGAATATCCCCTTACATCCAACTCATCTCTTAAATCAGGGTCCCCATCACAATCCCCCTACAATAGGGTCCCTGTCCGAGTTTCCTGTTACATCCAACTCAAATCTTACATCAAGGTCTCTATCACAGTCCCCCTACATTAGGGTCCCTGTCCGAGTTTTCCCTTATATCCCACTCACCTCTTACATCAGGGTCTCTATCACAGTCCCACTACATTAGGGTCCCTGTTCGAGTTTCCCCTTACAGCTGATTTACCTCTTACATCAGGGTCCCCATCACAGTCCCCCTACATTAGGATCCTCATTCAAATTTCTCCTTACACCTGACTCACTCCTTACATCAGGGTCCCCATCAGAGTCCCCCCTTATAGAGTCTGGGTGGGGATTGAAGCAGAGACCATACGCAGCATCTGCTGACTTGAATCCTCAGTCTACTGCACATTGCAAGATGCTCCACTGACCCTAAAAAAAAATCCTGTAGAGGGCCAGATGTGGCCTGCGGGCCACGGTTCGAAAACCCCTGCTCTACTTTGCCTGAACCCTCTGACAATTATTTCTAGCGTTACAAATACCTAACCTTCTGTGAAGCCCTTTGGTGATGTCAGGGGCGGCAGTTGAGACCCCTATTTCTCCTACAATAAAAACCACTAACCTAGACCATATGCTCTTTAGACCAGGGGTCTCGAACTGGTGGCCCTCCAGCTGTTGCAAAACTACAAGTCCCATGAGGCATTGCAAGGCTGACAGTTACAAGTATGACTCCCACAGGCAGAGGAATAATGGGACTTGTAGTTTCGCAACAGCTGGAGGGCCGCCAGTTTGAGACCCCCTGCTTTAGACGGTGGAAGCAGCAGATTTTCTATAGGCTACAGATGCGAGCGTTTCCGTGCATTCCCGCTTGTTGGATGTAGGGCAGCCTATTCATTTCAGTGGGTTGCCTTATGCACGAGAATCACGGAAAAGAAGTCCCTGACTCTGCGTGTCAGGAAAGCGTGCAGTTTTGCGCGTTTCCCTGACATGCAAAGGTCTGAACCAAGCCTTAAATGTTACAATAACTGGACCTTTCTGATGCAATAGGTACTGAAAGGTAAGTGATGTGGCCCAATGGATGTGCATTCCGCACAACATGTAGAAGACATTTATTTATCACCACACCCATAGGCATGCACAAGGGGTGTGCCAGGGCACACCCTAATCCTGGGGTTGGCAACCTGTCAATGGTTGGCAGGTGATAGGTAAACCACAATCCTTCCTTGCCGACCCTCAGAACCTGGACAGGAGAGGTGGTGGGGTGGAATTTAGTCTAACCGATCTATATTTTCCTCCTGCAGCAGCTGAAAGTAGGCTTCTCCTCCTCTCCCTTTTGTCAACATTCAGCTGCCACAGGAGGAAAATATAGGGGATCGGTACTAATATATGGCACCCCTCCTTACCCTGTTCCATTTCCTTCTGTTGCCCGGGTCCCCGATGTGCTCCCTTGCTCCCCCTTCCCCCCATTGTTTCAGAATGGAGAGCGGGGAAGAGGCCGGTAAATATGTCAAACGCACATGTGTTGGGGAGGTTTGGGGGTGCACACCCTAATGCAATAGGCTGCGCACACCTATGACCACACCTTCTCTTTCTTCCAGTGCGTCCCCATACAAGAGGAAATACCACATTTTGAAGCCATGCATCACAGGGACCCTGCGCAGCCAAGAAATAATCGCCATTCCAATTATACGGTGACTTTTCAACAAAGCCTTTCTATGGAAGAACAAGGAAGTTAGCTGATGACATCTATCATTTACAACGCACTGCTATTCATTCAACGCATACATACAGTGGACTGTAACGCACCTGCACTACAGCGCACACAACGTTTGTTTGCTGTCTGCTGCACTGTCAAGAAAATATTACAGGTGCATCGATAGCCCATTCTGTCAACGCACCTCAATGGATGAAAACCTGTACCAGTAGCATTTTTCGGCAATGCAGCAAATAGCAACAAAATCTACTATATATATATATATATATATATATATATATATATATATATATATGTGTATTCTGCAGGGGAGGCCATTTGAACAAATAGCTGTGCACTGCCTAATGCAACTCGCCTCAACACACAAGACGCATTCACAAGTACGAAGGGGGCCCCCGTGGGTCTGCATTTTGTACACCGCTGCAGATGACGATGGTGCTACAGAAACGAATAAATGAAGCAATACTCACATCCTGCAGTCTAGCTTACATTGTCTGGAAGGACAAGGCCCTCTCTCTGCTCAGTAATCCTCCGTCCTGCCGGGAAGAAAGGGTTACACGTCCCTGCAAGATATACCCCTGCTTGTAGGAAGCACACATGCACCGCTGATTCACACACCCCGGGGGCAGCTATTTAGCAGCATGGGTGTACGGTGCAGAGTCAGGGATCCGTCTTTACTCTTACCCATCTGCTCTGGAAAAGCCACATCCCACAATGCAATGCATTCCTCATTAATAATGCAAATACCTAGCATCGATACACTTGCCCTCTAACTAAACCACTTCCTGATTCTGTAAGGATCAAAACCAACCTGCTTTCAGCAACGCCAACAAGAAAAATCCGCACAATTCTGGAATTCTGCTGGCAATTCACATTTTTTTCCTCTTGTAAAGAGTAGAATAACACAGACCCCTATTTCTAATACGCATCAAGGCTTGGATATTGGCACTAAATCATCTATCATGTGAACAGTCAGACACAGAGAGATCCTGTGCCTGATCAACCAATTACAGAGAGTCAGACCAGGCAACAATCTCTAAACCCCACCATCCTCCGGCTACCCTTTTGTCAATCTGCAGACCCTACAAATTTCTGGCCAGGCTTTTGTCAATCTGTAGACCCCCCTCCATCGTCTGGCCAGGCTTTTGTCAATCTGTAGACCCCCCTCCATCCTCTGGCCAGGCTTTTGTCAATCTGTAGAACCCACAATCCCCTGGCCATAGTTTTGTCAATCTGTAGACCTCTTTATCCTCTGGCTAGCCTTTTGTCAATCTGCAGACCCTATGAATCTCTGGCCAGGTTTTTGTCAATCTGTTGACCCCCTCTATTCTTTGGCCAGGGTTTTGTCAATCTGTAAAACCCACCATCCTCTGGCCAGGGTTTTGTCAATCTGTAGACCCCATCCATCTTCTGGCCAGGGTTTTGTCAATCTCTAGATCCCCTCCATCCTATTGCCAGGCTTTTGTCAACCTATAGAACCCCTCCATTCTCTGGTCATGCTCTTGTCAATCTGTAGACTCAACCATTCTTTGGTCAGGCTTTTGTCTATCTGCAGACCCCATCATCCTCTGGCCAGGCTTTTGTCAATCTGTAGACCCCCCCCCCCCCCCCATGCTCTGGCCACACTTGTGTCAATATGTAGACTCCACTATCCTATGGCTAGTCTTTTTTCCATCTGTAGACCCTACCAGTCTCTGTCCAGGCTTTTGTCAATATGTAGACCCCACAATCTTCTGGTCAGGGTTTCGTCAACCTGTAGACCCCATCATCCTCAGGGCAGTCTTTCTTTAATCTGTAACCCCCCCCCCCCTCATTCTCTGGCCAGACTTTTGTCAATCTGTAGACTCCACTATCCTCTGGCTAGGCTTTAGTCAATCTGTAGACCCATTCCATTATCTGGCCAGGCTTTTGTCAATCTGTAGACCCCCTCCATCCGCTGGCCAGGATTTTGTCAAACTGCAGGCCCTCTCCCTCCTCTGGCCAGGCTTTTGTCAATCTTTATATCCCCTCTATCCTCTTGCCAGGCTTTTGTCAAACTGTAGACTCAACCATCCTTTGGCCAGGCTTTTGTTTACCTGTAGTCCCCACCATCCTCTGGCCAGGATTTTGTCAGGCTGTAGACCTTCTCCATCCCCTGGCCAGGCTTTTGTCAATCTGTAGACCCTACCATCTTCTGGCCAGACTTTTGTCAATCTGTAGACTCAACCATCCTCTGGCCTGGCTTTTGTTTACCTGTAAATCCCACCATCCTCTGGCTAGGCTTTTATAAATCTGTAGACTCAATAATCCTCTGGCCAGGCTTCTGTGAATCTGTAGACCCCCTTCATCCTCTGCCCAGGCTTTTGTCAATCTGTAGACCCCACTATCCACTGGTCAGTCTTTTGACAATCTGTAGACCCCACTATCCTCTGTCCAGGATTTTGTCAATTCGTAGACCCCGCTATCCTCCTGCCAGGCATTTGCCCTCTGTAGACACCACCATCCTCTGGTTTGAATTCTGTTAATCTGTAGACGCCATCATCCTCTGGCTAGCCTTTTGTCAATCTACAGACCCTACAAATCTCTGACCAAGTTTTTGTCAACCTCTAAACCCCACTATCCTCTGGCCAGGCTTTTGTCAATCTGTAGACCCCTCCATCTTCTAACTAGGCTTTTGTCAATCTGTAGACCCCTCCATCTTCTGGCCAGGCTTTCATTAACCTATAGACCCCCCCCCCATCCTCTAGCCAGACTTTTGTCAATCTGTAGACCCCTCCATCTTCTGGCCAGGCTTTCATTAACCTATAGACCCCCCCCCCATCCTCTAGCCAGACTTTTGTCAATCTGTAGACTCCACCATCTTCTGGCTAGGCTCTTGTCAATCTGTAGACCCTACCAGTCTCTGGCTGGACTTTTGTCAATATTTAGACCTCACAACCCTCTGGCTAGGCTTTTGTCAATCTGTACACCCCTCCATCCTCTGGCCAGGGTTTTGTCATTCTGTAGACCCCACCATACTTTGGGCAGGCTTTTGTCAATCTGTAGACCCCACCTGTCTCTGGCCATTCATCAATCTGTGAACTCCACCATCCTCGGACCAGGCTTTTGTCAATCTGTAAACCTCACCAGCCTCTAAATGCCTGTATTTCTGTATTTTTTCTTTTTTGTCTTGGTCGAACGGCAATTTTTAGTGGGACCAACGAGCTGCAAATGCTTGCGGTTGTGGTGTTGCGAGGTCCTATTGACTTGAATGGCTGACTTTGATGTGCGACCCTGCCTGTCAAATCAACATTTAGTGATAAATTTACTGCCACTACAGTGTACAACATTGCAGCCAAGGCATGTGAACAGCCCCCCCCCCCCCCTTCAGGTGTGAGAGAAGCCTGCAATTTGGTGGAAAATCCTGCAAGCCATCTTGGTCCAAGTTTACATATAAAGTAGCCCAAATATTATAGGAAAATCGTTTGATTGCCCCATCAACACTGACTCGCTCCTGCAGCGCTATTGTGCTCTGCCAGCTGGGAGCCTTTCCTGCCGGCAGCACACAATGATCTCTGCTGGGGGCTATAGCCACCAGCAGAAATCTTATGTACAAAATCCAACAGGCTGGTTGTATCCATAGATCGACTGGGGTACAACCAGTCTGCCCATAGATTAATCAAATCTTGGCCATCCCCTGCTGAACTGGCTAAGATTCGATCCATCTGGGCCCACTTAAGTCTTCTTTCACGTGGGTCACTACACACATACAAAAGATTACAGCAACAAAATCAGCGGAATCTTGCAAATATGGAAATCGAAGCGATTGCCTGTACAAGGTATTGACAGCCTGATAGCCACCACTCCTGTTCTCGAGTATCTGCAAAACCAAGTGGTTACCTTTGGTTAGGGATGGATGTCCAAGCCTTGATGCAGTCAGATCTATCCAAGCATAGTGTGCAACTACTTGGGAATAGCAACGGCTGCTATCAGCCTGTCATTACTTTATACAAGCCAAGCAACCGCCGCTATTTGCAGCCACCTGTCATCCGAGCCACAAGAATCCCCTGGAATTGGGTGTATGGCCTTGTGAAGGGTTATATTTAGGAGAAAATTTAAAGCCCAATTGAACTTTCAGGTTAAGTCAGCTAAATACATGCCATCAAAGCAAAAAAAAAAGTGTACAGGCTTACAGTTGATTTTCTTTAGAAAGCAGCCACAGCCTGACTAAAAAAGCCTGTCCCCTGCCAGCAGCTGCAGAGAAGGACCCTTGCTCCCTGTGTGGAAGCAACTCGAACCCTGCTGAGAGTGAGACCTTCAACTGCAATTGGCTGCTGATTGGAAGGCTCCAACTCTGAATCACACATATCCTTTGATGTAAGCGCTGTGCAAACCATTGACGATATATACATTTTGTATAATAAAAATAAAAATAAGATTTGTGTACCCTAAAGCAGCCTTGTCCTCGATGGACCAGTGTGTATGGGATGCTTCCTAAGGTGCACAATCATTAGGGACGTACCATCTGCATCTACACTATATTGCCAAAAGTATTGGGACGCCTGCCTTTACACGCACATGAACTTTAATGGCATCCTAGTCTTAGTCCGTAGGGTTCAATATTAAATTGGCCCACCCTTTGCAGCTATAACAGCTTCAACTCTTCTGGGAAGGCCGTCCACAAGGTTTAGGAGTGTGTTTATGGGAATGTTTGACCATTCTTCCAGAAGCGCATTTGTGAGGTCCAGGAGAATGCTCGTAATCCAAAGTACTCGCATATCAAAGCGAGTTTCCCCATTGAAGTCAATGGAAACTAAAATAATTTGGGGGCGCCGGAGAGCCTCGGAAACAGCCGAAAAGGCCCAAGGACAGCTCGGCTGACTTCGGCAAACCTCAGAAAGGCTCGGGAACGTAGTATTTCCGAGTCTTTCCGAACGGTGCCGATCGGCTACGATCGGTGCCGTTCGGCTCCGGCGCCCCTCCCTCAGGCCAAACGCAGTACTGCACACCGCTTTGGCCTACAGTGCTCGTATTGCGAAACGCTTGTTAACCGCGTTACTCGCAATCCTCAGCACTCTTCTGTGCACACCTATACTTCCTGTGCCTTTGTGACAATATTACTCCCTCTATAGTACACCAGTTTACTCCATCTATGAGGTGTCCCCCAATCTGACTGCAGCCAATATAACTACCACCTTTTGTAGGCTTTTTTCATCTATACAGGTAATTTATGAGCCTTTATGCGGTTGGTTTAGCCATTTTCGTGTCACTCACATGATGAATATTTATTTATATGATTTTATGTAATGATGTGCTTTTTGTATTACTGTTGTTTTCATTGTATGTTTACATCATATTTTCTGTTTCAGTAATGCTTGACAAAAACTCCTGAAGAAGCCAGTCCAATTGGCGAAATGTTGAGAAATTTGTCTGTATGCATATTTGAAACTATATCTTTTTATAGATGGATTGTATACTGTATTTTTATATTTTTTTCTATCTTAATATAAATAAAAACGTATTTTTGATATTTACTGTGTTCTTATTGCACCTTAAAAATCCCATTCCAAATTTCTTTAATCTTTCCCCATTGAAGTCAATGGAAACTAAAATAATTTGTTCCGCATTAACTTCAATGGCATGCAATACCGCATGCGGCCAGAGGCGGGGGGCGCCGGAGAGCCTCAGAAACAGCCGGAAAGGCCCGAGGACAGCTCGGCTGACCTTTGGCAAACCTTGGAAAGGCTCGGGAACGTAGTATTTCCGAGTCATTCCGAGCATTTCCGAACGGTGACGCCCCCCCCCACCTCAGGTCAAACGCAGTACTGCACACCGATTTGGCCTGAATCCTGCTAGTTTTGTGAGACAACACTCACAAACCGAGTTAGGATTTTTCAAAATACAGCGCTCATATTGCTAAACACTCGTTAACCGCGTTACTCGCAATCCGAGGTGTTCCACTGTATATACTTTTAACATGTGAGTGGTTATAAAAAATAAATTATAAACTGTTTGCCCATTGCTGCACTTAGATGGCTCTTCCCTGTCCTTTACAGGGTTCACACAGGGAGCGCTGGGGGGGGAAACCTCATGCGATTTGGACAGGAACCACACCGCATTCCTGTTCCAATCGCATGCGATTCTTTGCAGTGCGATTTGAGCCCATTTATTTCACAACACAAAGGTATCGGTACTCGGTATCGGTGAGTAGTTGACCGAAAGTATCGGTACTTGCCGGCATAAAACCGGTATTAGTGCAACTCTAAAAATGACCATCAATTCTTATCCACAAAGTCAGGCAGGTCTACATGATTAGCTCTGTCATGTAACCCATTTATATTGAATACACCTAACCTCAGGCTCACAGCAACCAATCAGATCCTAATATGTATGGAAGTGTTCTAGCACCATCCAGAGATGTATATTATACACAAAGGATATCAGTGGTGTCCTGAGATAGATATATAGATATATATATCTATATATAGTATGTGATCGGTGCCCTAAAATACATAAAATATATACATAGTGCGAGGCCCCGCCACTATGTGAATTTAGGTAATGGTCGGACAAATGACAGAAGATTTTCAGATTTGCAGTCTGAAGCCCTGTACACACGTCTGGGAATCCCGTCTATTTGAAAACCATCGGTTTTCCTGACGGGATTCCTGGCAAGCTTGCCTTGCCAAGCCCTGTGCACACACGGCCACTCAAAAGAACCGGCGTTCTTTTGAATGGCAAGAACGCAGTGACGTCATCGACTACGACGAGCCGGCGCTCGTCACATTCGATGCCGTCGCCGCCATCTTGTACCCCACACTAACCTTGTATGCTACCGCGCATGCGTCAAAGTCTTATCGAGCATGCGCGGGTTTACCTCTGACAGGTAAGCATACAGACAACCGGTTTTCTCAGCAGGAAACACTCTGCCGTGAATCCTGACGGGAAAATAGAGAGAAGGTTCTCTATTTTTCCGGCCGGGATTCCCGGCAGTTTTCCTGTATGAGAAAGCATACACAAGAACGGTTTTCACGGCAAAAAGCTCTCCCAGCAGTTTTCTTGCCGAGAAAACCGGTCGTGTGTACGAGGCCTGAGAAGCAACAGCATGTGGTTTGTGAGCAGAGATAACGGTGTTTTACTCTCTTCCTGCCCACGTTATAGCCAAAAGATGGCTACAGAGCACATTGCCAGGATGGCCTCTATGGACGCCCACCAGTGATCGCATTGCCCGCGCACCCTCTGCGGCGCACATCGGCAGGGATCTGTGATCGCTTTATCCTTAGGACACAGCTGACCACAGATCAGGGCAAAGAGCCAATCACAGCGGCTCATTACCATGTGACCAGCTGTGTCCATTTGTAACATGTTACACCCTGAATATGTCTATAACATGTTACGAAAGGTGAACTTATCCTTTAGACCTCTCTTTCACGCTGCTATAGCGTCGGCGGTAAAACGCTGCTATTTTTACCGCCAACGGTATGGGCGGATTTGCGGCGCATTTTGGCCGCTAGCGGGGCACTTTTAACCCCCGCTAGCGGCCAAGAAAGGTATAGCCCGCACTGTCCCATTGATTTCAATGGGCAGGAGCGGTGGAGGAGCGGTAAACACACCGCTCCTTCACTGCTCTAAAGATGCGGCTGGCAGGACTTTTTTTTACCGCCCTGCTAGCGCACCGCTCCAGTGTGAAAGCCCTCAGGCTTTCACACTGGAGACAATAGGGCAGCAGTTTAAGGGCATATTGCAGGCGCTATTTTTAACGCTATAGCGCCTGCAATACGCCCTCAGTGTGAAAGGGGTCTTAGAGCGGAAGTAAACCCATCCATAAAGCATGTGCCGGAAATGTAACACTCCCATTGGCTGTGCTCTCAACCAAACTGTCAAACCATCCAATGGCTGGTGTCATAACTGGTCACATGTGCAGCATCATGGCAGTTGTAGATTAAACAGAGGCAAAGATGGCAGCTTCCTTGGCTGAAAACAATAGGGAGGGGGTTTACTTAGACGTTAAATTTTCTCTGGGTTTGGTAGTCCTAGATCAAGGCCTGGAGTTTGAAGGTTCTAAAGAGTTTTGGGTGGGATGGAACGTTCAATCCTGTGTCCAGGTTTTCCTGGAGTTCTAGAGGTTGTGTGGGTGTCCAGGTGCTCACATTCGTTATACACCAAGTCAGGTGAGAACTAAGAGCCGGTTCACACAGGGGCAACTTGGGATCAGACTTTAAGTCGCCCCAAGTCGCGGACGTGAGAAAAACAATGGAAATTAATGAGAGCCGTCTTAATGCACACTACTGAAGTCGCTCCGACTTCAGAAAAGGTTCCTGTACTACATCAAGGCGACTTGTACCCATTGATTTTAATGGAAGTCGCCTCCAAGTCGGATCCCCTGCCTTAACTGAAGCAACTTTCCAGGAAGTAAAAATAGTTTTCTAGGCAAACCTCTCCCTCCCACAGAGCTGATTATTATGTGATTGGCCACTGGCAAAGTCCCCTGTCCTGGAGGCGAATTCAAGTCGCCTTGTAAGTCGCTCAAAGTCGCGCTGTGGTTCGCGCTCAAGTCGTGTCCAAGTCGCCTCGCAAAGTTGCGCACAAAGTCGTGTTGCCCCTGCGTGAACCGGCTCTCAGGGCAGCAGCTGCCATTCAGACGCATTGGTCAGTGTATGAAGATAGCAGTGTACTCCGACCAGGCTGGGTGACCTTCTCGGGAGACGAGGACCTATGTTGGGGGCACCTCTGGCCCGCAGGACTGGGAGTGTCAGAACAGCTATGCGGGTCTGGAGAGACTGAGATTGCTGAGGTGACTAGTGAGTCCAGGGGGGCTGGAGGGAGTCTTGTGTTCCTGAGGGTGCTGGGATAACCCTATCTGGGGGCCAGTGAGTGGGGTCTACACAGCAAGGTGCTGTGACATTAGCCTGGGTGAGCCTGAGAATCCATGGTCTGGGAGACCAAAGAGTGGTGCTGCTGACAAAGGAGCCAGGTGGCTCTGTATTATTTATAGTTGTTTGCTTTGTGAAGTTGAATGCCTTGTTTGGGCAACTTTGGATGGAACTTTAACTTTATTTAATAAAAGTTGGCTGCCGTGTCCTTAAACTAGTTCTATCTGACATGAACTTCAATGCATCTACCACTAACCGCCCCCCATGGTGTTTAGATGGGGACAGAAGATGGTGGAAATCTGGTCTTTGCTTCATGGTGAGTCGTGTCAGGAACTGTTGTTGGCTGTGTGTGGAGGAGCAGCCAGAAAAACAGCATTACAGATAGGCGGTGTGTCTGTGAGCGGAGGAGCTTATTTGATATAGTGTGTTGCGTGCAGATGGTGCACCCGTGGGAGTAGGAGCTCACCGTGGCCTAAGAAGAGGTCTCCACCTGGTAGGGCCAGTTCAGAAGGCCTGGTCCTGTATGAGACCATAAATGAATGGTTCAATTGGGACCAGAATTAGGCCCATTTCACACTGGCGGAGTCCACCTGCTAAGCAGGGGATCTTCCAGCTAAGCAGGTGGATGACTAGTCTGTGTCCGCTTCGCTGATGCAGAGCGGACACGGACACAGCCCGCTATCCTCTATGGGCTGCCGGAAGGAAACGGATCACCAGTGTCTGTTCTATCCGACTGTCATTTGATCTGAATTCAGGGGTGTCAAACTTGCGGCCCTCCAGCTATTTTGCGAAACTAAAAGTCCCATCATGCCTCTGCCTTTGAGAGTCATGCTTGTAACTGTCAGCCTTGCAATGCCTCATGGGACATTTAGTTCCACAACAGCTGGAGAGCCGCAGCTTGACACGAACAGATCCCCCATCTGTCTGTTTTCAGATGTCGGTGGGTGTTACCGAACACATGTCCGTTAACATCGGCCGCTCCATAGAGAGCAATGGATGGTCCAATCGGGTCTGGCTGAAAAACTGACAGGCTGACCCGATAGGCCCCTTTTTATACTGACGGACCAAAAGCGTGGAATGCAGCATGAAGGGCTGAGACCCGGGCCTCTGACTACATGGTACCTACTGAGAGAAGGTTGAGGATTTCCTGATGGAATTTGAAAGCGTTCCGTCATTGAGGTCATGGCCTAGAGATCGGCGGTCAAAGTCCGAAAAACTGAAGATTTCATGTTCCAATCGCTTAGAGCAGTGATGGTGAACCTTGGCACCCCAGATGTTTGTGAACTTCATTTTCCATGATGCTCAACTATACTGCATGAGCATCATGGGAAATGTAGTTCCAAAACATCTGGGGTGCCAAGGATCACCATCACTGGAATAGGGGAAGGGAATGGCCCAGAAAGGAGGGCACAACAGCCAGTATCCTGCAAGAGGTATTACCAACTGTCTGTACAGTACAAGTCTGCTGTTACCCCTAGCAACAGGGATCCTGTGTTAATTTAATAGGATGCCGCTGGGTCCAAAATGGCTGCTGTGTTGCCCCGTGACCGCATGAGGAGACGCCATAGATGACAGACAGCGGACGCAAATGACGGCTATGACATCTGCTACAAGAGACTGGCTGTGGGACCGGTCCCAGTGAAGTAGGTGTGTGTCCAGTGGGGAGATCTGCAGCATGTATGGACATGGACCCGCTGCGGCGTGCTATCTTGAGCAGTGGGATGGACACAAGGTGAAGTCCAACCAACAGCAGGACGAAAGACTGAAAAGGACATGGCGGACTTTGCATGTGCCTGGAGAAATCTGGGAAAGTTGCCCACTTGACCCCCCAGGCCTTTTTCTGACACATCTGTTTACATGTAAAAAATTACTTGCAACCCCTAAACATTATATATATTTTTAAAGCAGAGCCCCTAGAGCAGGGATATGCAATTAGCGGACCTCCAGCTGTTGCAGAACTACAAGTCCCATGATGCAAAGCAGGACTCTGACAGCCACAAGCATGACACCCAGAGGCATGATGGGACTTGTAGTTTTGCAACAGCTGGAGGTCCGCTAATTGCATATCCCTGCCCTAGAGAATAAAATGGTGGGTGTAATTTTTTATGTCAAATGCATTTTTTGGGGGGAGAAAAATACAATATTTTTGAATATTAAATGCAAAAAAAAAAATATATACATAACCCACATTTTTGTTAAAATATAAAAGATGTTAAGCTGAGTGAAGATATACCAAACATGTCATGCTTTAACATTGCGCACACACGTGCACCGGCGACAAACAACCTAACTTTTTCTATACATAGGCCAAGCTTTCGGCCCAGTTCACTCTGGTGCGATGCCAGACATCGCATGTGAGTCGCACCGCATTGCTGTGCAGATCACCTGTGATATCTGTGCGATGCAAATTCAGCCATACAAACTGTAAGGCTGAATTCGCATCACATTCGGACCAGACTCATGCAGGACCCTTTTTTTTTTTTTTTTTCGCACCAGAAATGGATCGCATTGGATCTGTGGGTCCCGATTCCTGTCCGAATTCACAGTTCACACTGCGATCTGCGAACCGATCTGGGGGTGTCGCCGGCGATTCTGGTGCAATGCGGGAACCCACACTGGAGTCACAGGGTTTCTCCTGCAATGCACCGGTATGAACCGAGCCTTAAAAGCCTTTACAGGTTACCACTTTAGATTTACAGAGAAGGTCTAGTGCTAGAACAGTGGTCTCCAAACTGCGGCCCGGGGGCCAGATGTGGCCCATTGCTTGCTTTTATGCGGCCCTTGGGGCACTATTTTCATCCACTGATACCAACAATGGGAAATAATTCCCCCCACTCACAAAGATGGGGCACAACTTTGATTAGAAAGTTTGGAGACCCCTGTGCTAGAATCACTGCCCATGATCTGAAGTTGACGTGGAACGATCGCTGTTTGCGTGTGTGCGGGACCGCTACATGTGTGAGCATGGGGGGGGGGGCAGGCGCACTTTAACTAGTTATGGACTGCCCACGGCGGTTGCTTCTCTGCACGAATCGGCGCCATTGTACGTTGGCTGCATACATAGCGATTTGTGGGCGCACGTGCGCCCATTCGCAAGCGGGGGAGCCAACCAGTGGGTCCGGTGGACTCTATGTCCCCTGGCCACCCGCGCTCACTCAAGAGACAGGTAGAACGGGGATCTGTCAGTGTAAACAAACAGATCCCCGTTCTGTCAGGGGAGGAGAGACAGATCGTCTGTTCCTTGTGATCAGGAACAGCGATCGCTCTCCTCCTCCAGTCAGCCCATCCCCCATTTAGTTAGAAACACCTCCCAGGGAACACATTTAACCCTTGCCTTGATCGCCCCCTAGTGTTTACCCCTTCCCTGCCAGTGACATTTATACAGTAATCAGTGGCTATTTTTTTTAGCTCTGATTGCTCTATAAGTGTCAATAGTCCCAAAAAATTGTCAAAAGTGTCCGATCTGTCTGCCGCAATCCCGCTAAAAATCGCTGATCACCGCCATTACTAGTAAAAAAAAATTATAAAAATGCCATAAACCTATCCCCTATTTTGTAGACGCTATAACTTTTGTGCAAACCAATCAATATACGCTTATTGTGATATATATATATATTTTTTTTTTTTTTTTACCAAAAATATGTAGAAGAATACATATTGGCCTTAAATGATGAAGACATTTGTTTTTTACATTTTTTTTGGTTATATTTATTATAGCAAAAAATATATACTGTATATATTTTTTTTCAAAATGTATTTATTATTATTATTATATTTTTTTATTTATTTTTTTATAGCGCAAAAAATAAAAATCGCAGAGGAAATCAAATACCGCAAAAAGAAAGCTCTATTTGTGGGGAAAAAAAGGACATCAAATTTGTCTGGGTGCAATTGTCAGGTAAAGCGACGCAGTGCCGTATCGCAAAAAAAATGGGGGGAAAACTCTTCTGGTCCTTAAAGTGGAGTTCCACCCAAAAATGGAACTTCTGCTTTTCGGAACCCCCCCTCCGGTGTCACATTCGGCACCTTTCAGGGGGGAGGAGTGGGAGCAGATACCTGTGTAATACAGGTATTTTGCTCCCACTTCTGGGCAAAGATAGCCGAGCCACCTGCCGGTATCTACACCACTTCCGGCACCTCCTCCGTCCCTCCCGCTGTCTTCTGGGAGACACACAGGTCCCAGAAGACAGCAGGGACCAGTGAGGACGCACAGCGCGACTCGCGCAATCCGCAGTAGAGAACCAGGAAGTGAAGCTGCAAGGCTTCACTTCCTGATTCCCTTACCGAAGATGGCGGCGCCTCCACCCAAGAGCCGAGGGACAGATCGACTTCGGGTGCTGACGTCGCGGGGGGCCCTGGACAGGTAAGTGTCCTTATTTTAAAAGTCAGCAGCTGCAGTATTTGTAGCTGCTGACTTTTTTAAAAAAAATGAAAAAATTCACCGGAACGCGAAAAATGGTTAAAAAAATATATATATATTTTTTTTTTACCCTTTTTGATCGCTTTTATTGCTGTCAGAAGGAATGTAAAAACATAATTGTGACAGCAATAGGCATGCGACAGGTCCTGTTTATGGAGAGATCTGAGGTCTATAAGATCCCAAATCCCTCTTCTGTCCTTTAAAAGCATTGGATCTCACCAAGTTCACTTCCAGGTTACTATATCATAGAGCCGAACAAAGCTGATCTGGTCTTTGTTGGCCTCTATGACCAGCTGGTGATCGGGGGCTGTGCCGAGTGGCACACATAGGCTGCGGTGAGTAAAAGGCAGAGAAATGTGTCCCAGTGTTGATGTGTTTTGTTAATGGAGGATATCTCCTTTGACAACCAAAAATCACAGCCCCAGGGCTGCCCATGGAAATCTCAGCGGGGTCTCCGTGTGATGGAGATATAGATTGTCCAGGTCAGCCCTGGTGGGACAGAGGGACCTATCCCATGCTGTGAGGGTGGGGGAGCAGTCCACCCATCCCATGTGTAGCCCAGTCTGTGAGGGGTTTATTCAGCCTGCCACAGCTGGGTGTATTTATAGCGCCACCGGAGCTGGCTGGTAAAAGTGTGGTATTACAGCCTGCTAGGGTTGAAAGGGTTTTTATCGCAGAGTGACGTGCATAATGAACAATGTACTGTATTTGCTGTGGGGTCCCAGGTGCCTCCTGAAGCAGGTGATGTGGTGCTGCCTATGATGGAGACGCCACGGTCTGGGGTGATCGGTGCGAGGAAATCCTTCCACTAAAGGAACAAATGTCCACAGGAAACAATGGAGAGGACACAACACCTGCTGGGCCCAATGGAGGGATCACAGAGCGGCCGGTGGGCAAGGGTGCATTGGCCCCTGCGGGGTTTAGTGCCCTCCAGTCACACGGACCGGATAAGGGCGCATCCATGTCTATACTGATATGGGGGTCCCTTCTAAACTGATATGGGGGGTCCCCTCTACACTGACACACTGATATGGGGGTCCCCCTTATACTGATATGGGGATCTCCTCTATAATGATATGGGGGGGTCTCCTCTATACTGACACACTGATATGGGGGTCCCCTGTATACTGACACCCTGATATGGGGGGTCCCCTCTATACTGACACACTGATATGGGGAGTCTCCTCTATACTGACACACTGATATGGGGGTCCCCTCCCCTCTATACTGACACCCTGATATGGGGAGTCTCCTCTATACTGACACACTGATATGGGGTCCCCTCTATACTGACACCCTGATATGGGGGTCCCCTCTATACTGACACACTAATATGGGGCATCTCCTCTATACTGATATGGGGGGTCTCCTCTATACTGACACACTAATATGGGGCATCTCCTCTATACTGATATGGGGGTCTCCTCTATACTGACACACTGATATGGGGGTCCCCTCTATACTGACACCCTGATGTGGGGGGTCCCCTCTATACTGACACCCTGATATGGGGGGTCCCCTCTATACTGACACCCTGATGTGGGGGTCCCCTCTATACTGACACACTGATATGGGGAGTCTCCTCTATACTGACACACTGATATGGGGGTCCCCTCTATACTGACACCCTGATATGGGGAGTCTCCTCTATACTGACACACTGATATGGGGTCCCCTCTATACTGACACCCTGATATGGGGAGTCTCCTCTATACTGACACAATAATATGGGGCATCTCCTCTATACTGATATGGGGGGTCTCCTCTATACTGACACACTGATATGGGGTCCCCTCTATACTGACACCCTGATATGGGGGTCCCCTCTATACTGACACAATAATATGGGGCATCTCCTCTATACTGATATGGGGGGTCTCCTCTATACTGACACACTGATATGGGGGTCTCCTCTATACTGACACACTGATATGGGGGGGTCTCCTCTATACTGACACACTGATATGGGGGTCCCCTCTATACTGACTCCCTGATAAGGGGGTCCCCTCTATACTGACTCCCTGATAAGGGGGTCCCCTCTATACTGACACCCTGATATGGGGGGGTCCCCTCTATACTGACACACTGATATGGGGGGGTATCCTCTATACTGACACACTGATATGTGGGTTCCCTCTATACTGATATGGGGGGGTCTTCTCTATACTGACACACTGATATGTGGGTTCCCTCTATACTGATATGGGGGGTCCCCTCTATACTGACACACTGATATGGGGGTCCCCTTTATACTGATATGGGGGGGTCTCCTCTATAGTGACACACTGATATGGGGGATTCCCTCTATACTGATATGGGGGGACTCCTCTATACTGATATAGGGGGTCCCCTCTATACTGATATGGGGGGTCTTCTCTATACTGACACACTGATATGGGGGTCCCCTTTATACTAATATGGGGGGTCCCCTCTATACTGACACACTGATATGGGGGGTCTCCTCTATACTGACACACTGATATGGGGGTCTCCTCTATACTGACACACTGATATGGGGGTCCCCTCTATACTGACACACTGATATGGGGTCCCCTCTATACTGACACCCTGATATGGGGGTCCCCTCTATACTAAAACTGATATGGGGGGTCCCCTCTATACTGACACACTGATATGGGGGGTCTCCTCTATACTGACACACTGATATGGGGGGTCTCCTCTATACTGACACACTGATATGGGGGGTCCCCTTTATACTGATATGGGGGGTCCCCTCTATACTGACACACTGATATGGGGGGGTCTCCTCTATACTGACACACTGATATGGGGGGTTCTCCTCTATACTGACACACTGATATGGGGGTCCCCTCTATACTGACACACTGATATGGGGGTCCCCTCTATACTGACAAACTGATATGGGGGGTGTCTCCTCTATACTGACACACTGATATGGGGGTCCCCTCTATACTGACAAACTGATATGGTGGGGTCCCCTCTATACTGACACACTGATATGGGGGGGTCTCCTCTATACTGACACACTGATATGGGGGGTCCCCTCTATACTGATATGGGGGGTCCCCTCTATACTGACACACTGATATGGGGGTCCCCTTTATACTGATATGGGGGGTCTCCTCTATACTGATATGGGGGGTCCCCTCTATACTGATATGGGGGGTCTCCGCTATACTTAAATGGGGGTCTCCTCTATACTGACACACAGATATGGGGGGTCACCTCTATACTGACACAATGATATGTAGGTCCCCTTTATACTGATAAGGGGGGGTCTCCTCTATACTGACACACTGATATGGGGGTCCCCTCTATACTGACACCCTAATATGGGGGGTCCCCTCTATACTGACACACTGATATGGTGGGGTCCCCTCTATACTGACACACTGATATGGGGGGTCCCCTCTATACTGATATGGGGGTCTCCTCTATATTGACACACTGATATGGGGGGTCCCCTCTATAATGATATGGGGGGTCTCCTCTATACTGACACACTGATATGGGGGTCCCCTCTATACTGACACACTGATATGGGGGTCCCCTCTATACTGACAAACTGATATGGGGGGTGTCTCCTCTATACTGACACACTGATATGGGGGTCCCCTCTATACTGACAAACTGATATGGTGGGGTCCCCTCTATACTGACACACTGATATGGGGGGGTCTCCTCTATACTGACACACTGATATGGGGGGTCCCCTCTATACTGATATGGGGGGTCCCCTCTATACTGACACACTGATATGGGGGTCCCCTTTATACTGATATGGGGGGTCCCCTCTATACTGATATGGGGGGTCTCCGCTATACTTAAATGGGGGTCTCCTCTATACTGACACACAGATATGGGGGGTCACCTCTATACTGACACAATGATATGTAGGTCCCCTTTATACTGATAAGGGGGGGTCTCCTCTATACTGACACACTGATATGGGGGTCCCCTCTATACTGACACCCTAATATGGGGGGTCCCCTCTATACTGACACACTGATATGGTGGGGTCCCCTCTATACTGACACACTGATATGGGGGGTCCCCTCTATACTGATATGGGGGTCTCCTCTATATTGACACACTGATATGGGGGGTCCCCTCTATAATGATATGGGGGGTCTCCTCTATACTGACACACTGATATGGGGGGTCCCCTCTATACTGACACACTGATATGGGGGTCCCCTTTATACTGACACACTGATATGGGGGTCCCCTTTATACTGATATGGGGGGTCCCCTCTTTACTGACACACTGATATGGGGGGTCTCCTCTATACTGACACACTGATATGGGGGGTCCCCTCTATACTGATATGGGGGTCTTCTCTATACTGACACACTGATATGGGGGTCCCCTTTATACTGATATGGGGGGTCCCCTCTATACTGACACACTGATATGGGGGTCCCCTTTATACTGATATGGGGGGTCTCCTCTATACTGATATGGGGGGTCCCCTCTATACTGATATGGGGGGTCTCCGCTATACTTATATGGGGGTCTCCTCTATACTGACACACAGATATGGGGGGGTCACCTCTATACTGACACAATGATATGGAGGTCCCCTTTATACTGATATGGGGGGTCTCCTCTATACTGACACACTGATATGGGGGTCCCCTCTATACTGACACCCTGATATGGGGGGTCCCCTCTATACTGACACACTGATATGGTGGGGTCCCCTCTATACTGACACACTGATATGGGGGGGTCCCCTCTATACTGATATGGGGGGTCTCCTCTATATTGACACACTGATATGGGGGGTCCCCTCTATACTGATATGGGGGGGTCTCCTCTATACTGACACACTGATATGGGGGGTCCCCTCTATACTGATATGGGGGTCTTCTCTATACTGACACACTGATATGGGGGTCCCCTTTATACTGACAGACTGATATGGGGGTCCCCTTTATACTGATATGGGGGGTCCCCTCTTTACTGATATGGGGGGTCTCCTCTATACTGACACACTGATATGGGGTCCCCTTTATACTGATATGGGGGTCTCCTCTATACTGATATGGGGTTCTCCTCTCTACTGACACATTGATATGGGGGGGTCACCTCTATACTGACACAATGATATGAGGGTCCCCTCTATACTGATATGGGGGGTCCCCTCTATACTGACACACTGATATGGGGGTCCCCTTTATACTGATATGGGGGGTCCCCTCTATACTGATATGGGGGGTCTCCTCTATACTGACACAATGATATGAGGGTCCCTTTTATACTGATATGGTGGGTCCCCTCTATACTGACACAGTGATATGGGGGTCCCCTTTATACTGATATGGGGGGTCTCCTCTCTACTGATATGGGGGGTCCCCCCTATACTGATATGGGGGGTCCCCTCTATACTGATATGGGGGGTCTCCTCTATACTGACACAATGATATGAGGGTCCCCTTTATACTGATATGGGGGGTCTCCTCTATACTGACACACTGATATGGGGGTCTCCTCTATACTGATATGGGGGGGTCTCCTCTATACTGACACACTGATATGAGGGTCTCCTCTATATTGACACCATAATATGGGGGTCCCCTTTATACTGATATGGGGGGTCCCCTCTATACTGATATGGGGGGTCTCCTCTATACTGACACACTGATATGGGGGTCCCCTTTATACTGATATGGGGGGTCTCCTCTATACTGATATGGGAGGTCCCCTCTATACTGATATTGGGGGTCTCCTCTATACTGACACAATGATATGAGGGTCCCCTTTATACTGATATGGGGGGGTCTCCTCTATACTGACACACTGATATGAGGGTCTCCTCTATATTGACACCATAATATGGGGGTCTCCTCTATACTGATATGGGGGGTCTCCTCTATACTGACACACTGATATGGGGGTCTCCTCTATATTGACACCATAATATGGGGGTCCCCTTTATACTGATATGGGGGGTCTCCTCTATACTGACACACTGATATTGGGGTCCCCTTTATACTGAAAAGGGGGGGTCTCCTCTATACTGAGATGTAAACAATGGGGATAATGATGGTTGTAGTGATGGGAGGGGGGTGATGACGATGATGGTCGGTGATGATGAACTCCGGTCACCCCGGTATATATATATACACACAGCCCCCCCCCCCACACACCGTTACACTCCCCCTCTCCCGGTACTGACCGCTCTCCTCGCCGTCCTCTGTCGGTATGACGATGAGGGAGGGGGAGGGGCGGAGGAGTTGGGAAGAGGCGGGGCGAGTCTCAGTGACATCACCTCCGGGGGAGACCGGGCCTGACACCGGGGATAGTACGGAACATGGGGGGAGGGGAGGGGAGGGGATACCTGTACGGGGACCCCCATACGATTCCCCACACCCCACTATACATCTATATCCGGGGAGGGGGAGCACCCCTATACCGAGACCCTTACCTTACATCATGGGGGTCCCCAAAATAGGACCATACACCCCTGTGTACAGGGGGACCCCAATGTCTCATTAACACCTGAAATATCCCACTACTACCCCCCCCATATTCAGAGGGACCCCACCACAAAGACCTCATACGACTGACATTCCTTTACACCCCCCTTTATAGAGAAGAGACCCCAACACACTGACCCCCTATATACAGGACAGACCCCCAACACACTGACCCCCTATATACAGGAGAGACCCCAACACACTGACCCCCTATATACAGGAGAGACCCCCAACACACTGACCCCCTATATACAGGAGAGACCCCCAACACACTGACCCCCTATATACAGGAGAGACCCCCAACACACTGACCCCCTATATACAGGAGAGACCCCCAGCACACTGACCCCCTATATACAGGAGAGACCCCCAACACACTGACCCCCTATATACAGAAGAGACCCCAACACACTGACCCCCTATATACAGGAGAGACCCCCAACACACTGACCCCCTATATACAGGAGAGACTCCAACACACTGACCCCCTATATACAGAAGGGACCCCAACACACTGACCCCCTATATACAGGAGAGACCCCCAACACACTGACCCCCTATATACAGGAGAGACCCCCAACACACTGACCCCCTATATACAGAGGAGACCCCAACACACTGACCCCCTATATACAGAAGAGACCCCAACACACTGACCCCCTATATACAGGAGAGACCCCCAACACACTGATCCCCTATATAAAGAAGAGACCCCAACACACTGACCCCCTTATATACAGGAGAGACCCCAAAAAAACTGACCCCCTTATATACAGGAGAGACACCCAACACACTGACCCCCTATATACAGAAGAGACCCCCAAGACACTGATCCCCTATATACAGAGGGGACCCCAACACACTGACCCCCTTATATACAGGAGAGACCCCCATCACACCGACCCCCTTATATACAGGAGAGACCCCCAACACACTGACCCCCTATATACAGAAGAGACCCCAACACACTGAATCCTCTAGCACCAAAGAGTCCTCTACACCCCCCTATACAAGGGGACCCCAACATAGGGGTCCTCATATTACCAGAGATATCCCCACACCTCATTATACAGGGAGAATCTTACCACCGAGACCCCAATAATACTTGAAATATCTCTATACCCCACTATTACCCCCCCCATATTTAGAGGGACCCCACCACAAAGACCTCATAACACTGGCATTCCTTTACACCCCTTATACTGAGGAAACCCCACCACACTGAATTCTCACATACAAGGGAGACCCCACCAAACCAACCCCCCTCCCCCATATACACTACAGCGGAGACCCCACCACACTGACCTCCATATACAAAGGAGACCCCATCATACCAGTCCCCACAAATAAGAGACCCCTACCACACTGACCTCCATATACAGCGGAGACCCCCCCACACTGCTCTCCATATACAGCAGAGACCCCCCACACTGATCCCCATATACAGCAGAGACCCCTACTGCACTTGCCTCCATATACAGCGGAGACCCCACCACACTGACCTCCCATATACAGCGGAGACCCCCCCACACTGCTCTCCATATACAGCAGAGACCCCCCACACTGATCCCCATATACAGCAGAGACCCCTACTGCACTTGCCTCCATATACAGCGGAGACCCCACCACACTGACCTCCCATATACAGCGGAGACCCCCCACATTGATCCCCATATACAGCAGAGACTCCTACCGCACTTACCTCCATATACAAAGGAGACCTCGTTACACCAGTCCCCACAAATAAGAGACCCCTACCACACTGATCCCCCCATATACAGCGGAGACCCCTACCACACTGACCTCCATATACAAAGGAGACCTCGTTACACCAGTCCCCACAAATAAGAGACCCCTACCACACTGATCCCCCCATATACAGCGGGGACCCCTACCGCACTAACCTTCATATACAGAGGAGATCCCCTACCGCACTGACCTCCATATACAGCAGAGACCCCCTACCACACTGACCTCCATATACAGAGGAGATCCCCTACCGCACTGACCTCCCATATACAGAGGAGACCCCTACCGCACTGACCTCCATATACAGAGGAGACCCCTACCGCACTTACCTCCCATATACAGCAGAGACCCCTACCGCACTGACCTCCATATACAGAGGAGACCCCTACCGCACTGACCTCCATATACAGAGGAGGCCCCTACCGCACTGACCTCCATATACAGCAGAGACCCCTACCACACTGACCTCCCATATACAGAGGAGGCCCCTACCGCACTGACCTCCATATACAGCAGAGACCCCTACCACACTGACCTCCCATATACAGAGGAGACCCCTACCACACTGACCTCCATATACAGAGGAGATCCCCTACCGCACTTACCTCCCATATACAGCAGAGACCCCTACCACACTGACCTCCATATACAGGGGAGATCCCCTACCGCACTGACCTCCATATACAGAGGAGACCCCTACCGCACTGACCTCCATATACAGGTCCTTCTCAAAAAATTAGCATATTGTGATAAAGTTCATTATTTTCTGTAATGTACTGATAAACATTAGACTTTCATATATTTTAGATTCATTACACACAACTGAAGTAGTTCAAGCCTTTTCTTGTTTTAATATTGATGATTTTGGCATACAGCTCATGAAAACCCAAAATTCCTATCTCAAAAAATTAGCATATCATGAAAAGGTTCTCTAAACGAGCTATTAACCTAATCATCTGAATCAACTAATTAACTCTAAACACCTGCAAAAGATTCCTGAGGCTTTTAAAAACTCCCAGCCTGGTTCATTACTCAAAACCGCAATCATGGGTAAGACTGCCGACCTGACTGCTGTCCAGAAGGCCATCATTGACACCCTCAAGCAAGAGGGTAAGACACAGAAAGAAATTTCTGAACGAATAGGCTGTTCCCAGAGTGCTGTATCAAGGCACCTCAGTGGGAAGTCTGTGGGAAGGAAAAAGTGTGGCAGAAAACGCTGCACAACGAGAAGAGGTGACCGGACCCTGAAGAAGATTGTGGAGAAGGACCGATTCCAGACCTTGGAGGACCTGCGGAAGCAGTGGACTGAGTCTGGAGTAGAAACATCCAGAGCCACCGTGAACAGGCATGTGCAGGAAATGGGCTACAGGTGCCGCATTCCCCAGGTCAAGCCACTTTTGAACCAGAAACAGCGGCAGAAGCGCCTGACCTGGGCTACAGAGAAGCAGCACTGGACTGTTGCTCAGTGGTCCAAAGTACTTTTTTCGGATGAAAGCAAATTTTGCATGTCATTCGGAAATCAAGGTGCCAGAGTCTGGAGGAAGACTGGGGAGAGGGAAATGCCAAAATGCCTGAAGTCCAGTGTCAAGTACCCACAGTCAGTGATGGTCTGGGGTGCCATGTCAGCTGCTGGTGTTGGTCCACTGTGTTTTATCAAGGGCAGGGTCAATGCAGCTAGCTATCAGGAGATTTTGGAGCACTTCATGCTTCCATCTGCTGAAAAGCTTTATGGAGATGAAGATTTCATTTTTCAGCACGACCTGGCACCTGCTCACAGTGCCAAAACCACTGGTAAATGGTTTACTGACCATGGTATTACTGTGCTCAATTGGCCTGCCAACTCTCCTGACCTGAACCCCATAGAGAATCTGTGGGATATTGGGAAGAGAAAGTTGAGAGACGCAAGACCCAACACTCTGGATGAGCTTAAGGCCGCTATCGAAGCATCCTGGGCCTCCATAACACCTCAGCAGTGCCACAGGCTGGTTGCCTCCATGCCACGCCGCATTGAAGCAGTCATTTCTGCAAAAGGATTCCCGACCAAGTATTGAGTGCATAACTGAACATAATTATTTGAAGGTTGACTTTTTTTGTATTAAAAACACTTTTCTTTTATTGGTCGGATGAAATATGCAAATTTTTTGAGATAGGATTTTTGGGTTTTCATGAGCTGTATGCCAAAATCATCAATATTAAAACAAGAAAAGCCTTGAACTACTTCAGTTGTGTGTAATGAATCTAAAATATATGAAAGTCTAATGTTTATCAGTACATTACAGAAAATAATGAACTTTATCACAATATGCTAATTTTTTGAGAAGGACCTGTACAGAGGAGAGCCCTACCGCACTGACCTCCCATATACAGAGGAGACCCCTACCGCACTGACCTCCATATACAAAGGAGAGCCCTACCGCACTGACCTCCATATACAGAGGAGACCCCTACCGCACTGACCTCCATATACAGAGGAGACCCCTACCGCACTGACCTCCATATACAAAGGAGACCCCTACCGCACTGACCTCCATATACAGTGGAGACCCCTACCGCACTTACCTCCGATATACAGCAGAGACCCCTACCACACTGACCTCCATATACAGAGGAGACCCCTACCACACTGACCTCCATATACAGAGGAGACCCCTACCGCACTTACCTCCCATATACAGCAGAGACCCCTACCACACTGACCTCCATATACAGAGGAGACCCCTACCGCACTGACCTCCATATACAGAGGAGCCCCCTACCGCACTGACCTCCATATACAGAGGAGCCCCCTACCGCACTTACCTCCCATATACAGCAGAGACCCTTACCACACTGACCTCCATATACAGAGGAGACCCCTACCGCACTGACCTCCATATACAGAGGAGACCCCAACCGCACTGACCTCCATATACAGAGGAGACCCCTACCGCACTGACCTCCCATATACAGAGGAGACCCCTACCGCACTGACCTCCATATACAGAGGAGACCCCTACCGCACTGACCTCCATATACAGAGGAGACCCCTACCGCACTGACCTCCATATACAGAGGAGACCCCTACCGCACTGACCTCCATATACAGAGGAGACCCCTACCGCACTGACCTCCATATACAGAGGAGACCCCTACCGCACTGACCTCCATATACAGAGGAGACCCCTACCGCACTTACCTCCCATATACAGCAGAGACCCCTACCACACTGACCTCCATATACAGAGGAGACCCCTACCGCACTGACCTCCATATACAGAGGAGACCCCTACTGCACTGATCTCCATATACAGCAGAGACCCTCTACCACACTGACCTCCATATACAGAGGAGACCCCTACCACACTGACCTCCCATATACAAAGGAGAGCCCTACTGCACTGACCTCCATATACAGAGGAGACCCCTACCGCACTGACCTCCATAAACAAAAGAGACCCCGTCACACCAGTCCCCACAAATAAGAGACCCCTACCACACTAACTTCCATATACAGAGGAGACCCCTACCAGACAGACCTCCCATATACAAAGGAGAGCCCTACCGCACTGATCTCCATATACAGAGGAGACCCCTACCGCACTGACCTCCCATATACAGAGGAGACCCCTACCGCACTGACCTCCATATACAGTGGAGACCCCTACCGCACTTACCTCTGATATACAGCAGAGACCCCTACCACACTGACCTCCATATACAGAGGAGACCCCTACCGCACTGACCTCCATATACAAAAGAGGATCCTGTCACACCATTCCCCACAAATAAGAGACCCCTACCACACTGACCCCCCCCCCCCATATACAAAGTAGACATCTCTGAGAGACCCAAACTACTTGCAATGACACCCAGGAACCCCTACACCTCCACAAAGGAGCCAAGCTATGGACATTGAACCCTCGATTTGAACCACCTGCTGTCCGGGGCAATTTTGAAAACTCTTTCACGTTAAGATCACCTTTTTTTTTTTTTTTGCTAGGCTTACTTACCCCTCCCCCCCCCAAAAAAAATTTTTTAATTTTTAAAACAGGCACTGGAGAATAAAATGGCAGTCGTTGTCATTTTTTATTTCACACAATATTTGCGAACCCATTTGTCTGTTGCAAATTTTCAGGAAACAGATAAACTTATAACAAAATAATACCCAATTTACTGGTAAAATATAAAAGATGAGGTTGCGTCGAATAAATAGATAACTACCAACATGTCAAGATTTTAAATTGCCCACATCTGTGAAATGGTGGCCAACTATGGTACCTAAAAATTCTCCATAGGCAATGCTTTAAAAGCTTTTACAGGTTATCAGTTTAGAGTTAGTCATGAATAAGGGCCCTAGAATTAATGCTTTCATTTGCGTGTATGCATAGGGGGGGGGGGGTGCTCTAAATTTATTTTTATTATTTCATTTAACCTTATTGCTATCACAAGGATGCCTTGTAATAACTCTGGGCAGATGACAAGTACTTTTATGGAAACATCAAGGGTCTATTAGACCCCCGATGCCTCCCCTGCCCTCCAAATGAGCTAACCGAACACAGACCGTGCTTAGTTAGCTGCTTCCCTGATGTGACAAAATCATCATTGCCTCCAGGTTCATTCATCACCGAGGAGATCTGGGAACGAATGTTCCTCCATCTCCTCTATGGGGAACCGTCCTGACCGTTTACTGCAGTCCTGAGCTCCCCAGAAGAATGGGAGACCTGGGAACCACAGCTGTGGGGAGAAGGGGTAAATTTAATCTGTGGCTTGTCTATGCACTATTTATATATTCTGAGTATTAAAAGCACTTTGGGCTTCTTTACACTTTTTGGGGGTGCTTTAAATATAGGATACTCCACCACGTTGACCCCCCCATATATAGAGGAGACCCCAACCACACTGAACTTCATATATGGGGGGGAACCCAACCACACTGACCTTCATATATGGGGGGAACCCAACCACACTGAACTTCATATATGGGGGGAAACCCAACCACACTGACCTTCATATATGGGGGGAACCCAACCACACTGAACTTCATATATGGGGTGAACCCAACCACACTGACCTTCATATATGGGGGGGAACCCAACCACACTGAACTTCATATATGGGGGGGAACCCAACCACACTGAACTTCATATATGGGGGGGGGGAAACCCAACCACACCGACCTTCATATATGGGGAGGGATCCAACCACCCTGACCTCCGTCCTGTATACAGGGGGGAACCACACCAACATCCGTATACAGGGGGAAACCCCACTGGCCTCTGCGTACAGGGGGGAACCCAACCACACTGACCATCATATATGGGGAGGGATCCAACCACCCTGACCTCCATCGTGTATACAGGGGGAAACCACACCGACATCCGTATACAGGGGGAAACCCCACTGACCTCCGCGTACAGGGGGGAACCCAACCACACTGACCTTCATATATGGGGGGGAACCCAACCACACTGAACTTCATATATGGGGGGGGGGAACCCAACCACACCGACCTTCATATATGGGGAGGGATCCAACCACCCTGACCTCCGTCGTGTATACAGGGGGGAACCACACCAACATCCGTATACAGGGGGAAACCTCACTGGCCTCCGCGTACAGGGGGGAACCCAACCACACTGACCTTCATATATGGGGAGGGATCCAACCACCCTGACCTCCGTCGTGTATACAGGGGGAAACCACACCGACATCCGTATACAGGGGGAAACCCCACTGACCTCTGCGTACAGGGCGGAACCCAACCACACTGACCTTCATATATGGGGAGGGATCCAACCACCCTGACCTCCGTCGTGTATACAGGGGGAAACCACACCGACATCCGTATACAGGGGGAACCCCACTGGCCTCCACGTACAGGGGGGAACCCAACCACACTGACCTTCATATATGGGGAGGGATCCAACCACCCTGACCTCCGTCGTGTATACAGGGGGAAACCACACTGACATCCGTATACAGGGGAAACCCCACTGACCTCTGCGTACAGGGGGGAACCCAACCACACCGACCTTCATATATGGGGAGGGATCCAACCACCCTGACCTCCGTCGTGTATACAGGGGGAAACCACACCGGCATCCGTATACAGGGGGAAACCCCACTGACCTCTGTGTACAGGGGGGAACCCAACCACACTGACCTTCATATATGGGGAGGGATCCAACCACCCTGACCTCCATCGTGTATACAGGAGGGAACCACACCGACATCCATATGCAGAGTTGAACCCCACCACACTGACCACGTACATGGGGGGAACCCCACCACACTGACCCCCGTAAACAGAGAAGACCCTAGCTTTAACCAATGTAAACATGTATGTGCCACACCTGTGGAATCCCTCTAAAAGCTGGAAATCGCTGTAGGAGGCTACTACAGTGATCTCCACTAGTTTCTAGGTACCCTTCTGAGCAGTTTCCCTGCTGCTTACTGAACGCAGGAAGTCGGTCGCTTGACAAGGGCACCATTCAGAGAATACTTTGCATTTTTTCAATGCAAAGTGTTTTCTGATTGGATATGGTGGGGATCTAACGCTTTGCATTGCTTGAATGGCGCCCATGCTGACCAAGTGACCTGCTGTGTTCACATTGCAGCAGGGCATGGGACTTGGAAGTCAGTGGAGATCACTGGATTAGTGGTGCCTACTACAGTGATTTCCAGCTTTTAGAGCAGTGATGGCAAACCTTGGCACCCCAGATGGTTTGGAACTACATTTCCCATGATGCTCCACTGCACTGCAGATTGCATGAGCATCATGGAAAATGTATTTCCAAAACATCTGGGGTGCCAAGGTTCAGCATCACTGTTCTGGAGGGATCCCACAGGTATGGAACATACATAGTTACATTAGTCCATGCTGGACCAATGTAACTATGTAAAAGTTACCATACCTAAACTCCAGATTTAAAGTGTAGCTAATAGGAAATTTTTGTTTTTCATTTTGGATATGGTAAGGGAGGGTTATAACCCCTGTCAGTTTTTTTTGCCATCTGTGTCACAGGGGAGATTTCCCTTCACTTACTGTCCGATAGACAGAACAAGAAGTGAGGGAAAATCCCTCCAAAGTGAGGGAATCTCCGGGTGTCACCAGAACTAGTGTCTCCAAAACAAGTTGACGTCGTTACTCCATCTCCAGGTGCCCCATTTCTTCCATATGCGAGCTAAAACAAGGGTAATCTCACTGTTGTATTGAAGATGGCACATCATTAACCTCTTTACCACCAACAATGAGACCACCACATGCTTCCAGGGAAAACCAAACACCATGAACCCCACAAACCTTGTGATGAGACCTGATTTGCCAACAAGGAGTTCATAAAAAAACATACAGAAAATGCCCAATCCCAATATCTCTCAGACTTCAGGAAAGAGACCCAAATTATTGACATTGAGACACTGCAATCGTTTTCAGAGGTCCACCTCCGAGGGCTCTGCCACCAGCCCTGAGACCACCACATACATTCAAGTTAGACATAATAACAAGAACTCCATGTACCACCATATACAGTACCTGACCGCGATATTGTATCTAAACGTGGCTCGGCAGCAGTGATATTGGCCCTCCACGACCCCCGTCGCGGGAGCCAGCGCCGAGCTCTGTCGCTCCTCCCGCTCGCCGCCCCCAATAGATACCTATGGATACGCTGCATCTCGTGGGGGCAGCGAGCGCGAGAAGTACAGCCTCGCAGTGCCGATTTCCAGCGCTATCTGAAAATCCGCTCGTCTATATGCAATTCCGACGCACAAAAAAAAAACACGCATGCTCAGAATCAAGCAGAAGAGCCGAACTGCCTATTGAACTTCATGGATCTCGGCTCGTCGTACGTCTTGTACGTCACCGCGTTCTTGACAGTTGGAATTTCCGGCAAGATTTGTCTGACCGTGTGTACGCAACACAAGTTTGAGCCAACATTCCGTCAGAAAAAAATCCACGGTTTTATTGTCGGAATTTCCGATCGTCTGTACGCGGCATAAGAGGACCATTTCATACCTGATTTTCTAGAACTTCATCTAGAAATGTTATTTGTGTCTAAAGGGTACCCAGAAATATTTTTTTTTTGTCTTGAATTCCTCAACAAATGCCCACTGGTCTGCTTGCCAAGAGGAAGCTGTAACTAGGGGTCTGTGGTGTAATGCCGCGTACACGCGGCCGTTTTTAATGTCATTGAAAAAAACGACGTTTTTCTCGACGTGATTTTTCGTGATTCTTCTCAAGCCTGCCTTGCCTACACACTATCGTGAAAAAAAAATGCTCGAGTAAAGCGCGGTGACGTACAACACGTACAACGGCACTATAAAGGGGCAGTTCTATTCGGATGGCTTTGGCCAGCTTTTGCTGATCCTCGTGTTAGTAAAGTTTGGTGAGAGAGACGATTCGCGCTTTTCAGCCCCATGCTCTTCAGTCCGTTACAGCGTGACGAATGTGCTATCTCCATTATGAACGCTAGTTTTACCAGAAGGAGCGCTCCCGTCTCATACTTGATTCTGAGTATGCGCATTTTTTTTACCCTCGTAAAAGCATACACACTACCGTTTTTCACGACGTTAAAAAGAACGACGTGAAAAACGACGTGAAAAAATGGAGCAGGTTCTAATTTTTTTAGGCCATTTTTCATGTCGTTAAAAATGCTCTGGAGCCTACACACCATCGTTTTTAATGACCAATTGAAAAAATGGCATTTTTCACGCCATGAAAAACGGTCGTGTGTACGCGGCATAAGGATCTCCCTGCTTTTGCTTCATCCATTCTATGGATTTGTGCTTTCTTTACTTCTGCTGCTGCTTCTTGAATAACCCCCCACCAGTTATCGAATCCCCAGCCATCCTGTAGGAGGCTCTGACAAGAGGAAACAAAGCCCCATATCTACCAAGATGGCCACCTCCACAAAGAGTTAAGCCCTGTACACACGGGCGAGAATCCCGTCGAAAAAAAAACGTCGGTTTTCTCGACGGGATTCCTGGCAAGCTTTTCTTGCCAAGCCCTGTGTACACACGGCACATTCAAAAGAACCGCCGTTCTTTTGAATGGCAAGAACGCGGTGACGTCATCGACACGACGAGCATGCGCTCGTCACATTCGATGCCGTCGCCGCCATCTTGCTTCACCCTACACTACCCTGGTAAGCTACCGCGCATGCGTCAAAGTCTGATCGAGCATGCGCGGGCTTACCTGGGGACAGGTAAGCATGTAGCCTCGTACACACGCACGGTTTTCTCGTCGGGAAACAGGCCGACGAGAATCCCGACGAGAAAATAGAGAGCAGGTTCTCTATTTTTCTCGTTGAGATTCCCGACAGTTTTCCCGATGAGAAACCATACACAGGACCGGTTTTCTCTGCAAAAAGCTCTCCCAGCAGTTTTCTTGCCGAGAAAACCGGCCGTGTGTACGAGGCTGAACAGTATAGAATATGACATGATAAGTTAGTAAGGAAAAAAAAAAAGATGAATTACGGGGTGGTGCTATACTGATCACTAGTCATTTGTCCACTAATTGCCTTGTTGCTTCCACAGTTTAGGAAGGCCCTGGTCCACTTAGCGATTTTATAACGAATTGGGAATATCTCAAGTCACCATATACCGTATATACTCGAGTATAAGCCGACCCGAATATAAGCCGAGGCACCTAATTTTACCACAAAAAACTGGGAAAACTTATTGACTCGAGTATAAGCCTAGGGTGTCCATCTGCATGCCTCACTGTGTCCACGTGCATGCCTCATTGTGCCTCACTGTGCCCATGCCTCACTCTGTTTTAATGCCTCACTGTGCCCATGACTAGACTGACGTTTAACATGGGAGTCTATGGAAGGGGTGTCCGGCTTTGAAAAATCGGTGCTCCCCAGCCGTAGGTCTCCCAAACAACACATTTTGCACACTTGTAGAGGAAAAATTGGGCTACATGTGTGCCAAATTTCGGGTCCAGGGAACCTACGACCGTCCGGTACCGGGCCCTCAAAATCACCAGAGAAATTACCGTTTAACATGGGAGTCTATGGAAGGGGTGCCCGGCTTTGAAAAGTCGGTTCTCCCCGGCCGTAGGTCCTCCGGACAACAAACTTTTCACACTTGTAGAGGAGACAAGGGGCTACATGTGTGCCAAGTTTGGGGTCCTACAGCTGGTTGGTACTGGGTCCCCAAAGTCCGGTGAGTTCAGGCGCAAAAAGGTGATTCGAGTATAAGCCGAGGGGGGCATTTTCAGCACAAAAAAAATGTGCTGAAAAACTCGGCTTATACTCGAGTATATACGGTACTTTCCCAAAAGACAGAGCAACTCTAGGGTTACTCCTAAACACGGAGACTCACGTGTTGGTTTGCTTCTCACCACAAAGACTCAGGAGAGAACCAAACCAACAACACTAAAGCCGTGTACACACGATCGGTTTTACCGATGAAAACAGTCCGATGGATTCTTTTCATCGGACAAACCGATCGTGTATGGGACCCATCGGTCTTTTTTCCATCGGTTTTAAAAAATAGAACATGTTTTAAATTTTTCCGATGGATCAAAAACCGATAGCAAATTCCGATCGTCTATGGGCAAGTCCATCGGATAAAAAACCCACGAAGCTCAGAATCAAGTCGACGCATGCTCAGAAGCATTAAACTTCATTTTTCTCGGCTCATCGAAGTGTTTTACGTTACGGCGTTTGGAACAGTCGGTTTTTTGACTGATGGTGTGTAGGCAAGACTGATGGAAGTCAGCTTCATCGGATTTCCGATGGACAAAACCATCGGATTAGAATCCATAGGATATCCGATCGTGTGTACGAAGCTTAATGGACACCCCCAGAACAACATCAAGCATTTGGTGGTCTATGCACCTTCAGAGGGATGACGAGAAGGAAGATATATCCCCCGACTGGACTTTTGAGGCACTCAAATTTTTCTACACACCCCTGAAGCAGGAGATTCGATTCTCCGAAACGTTGGGTGATCTACCGAAAAATTATGTCTAATATTGTGGTTGTTGTTCGATAGAAACTCACATGCAGTACTGTGTACATTCCATTTATGTGCCACTTTTATCTTTCATTATTATGTATGCACTTTATCAATAAATAATACTTTTTCAATATATGTTTACATTTGAGTGCCTTTAAAGTCCAGTCGGGGGATATATCTTTCTTCTTGTCTAAATCATTTGGATGTGGCACATGACAGGAGGGTTGCCACCTGTCCGGGATTAACCCGGACAGTTCAGGTTTGGGATCATGCGTCCAGGTTTCAGACTGCTTGAAACCCGGACACAATATTCATAATGGACTGTGGCTCCCCAAGTAACCAAGTACTACAATCACCAAGTGCATAGGGTGCGCACGGACCCCATCCCCATACACGGACAGGAGAGGGGAGAGGGCTTGACCTGCTCCTCTTCCTCCCACCCCTACCCCTCTGTCTGCCCACACACCAATCCCCGGCGCTGTGCCTCAGAAAAGGAAAGTGGGGGCCAGAAATTTGAAGTCCAACAGCCTCAGATACATCTGGATGAGAGGTGCTGACTGCCAAGAGGTGAGTGAGCTCACCATCCATCCCTGTCTCTGACTGAAGTCTCCTCCTTCTCTCTCTTGCCTCTGAGTGAGTACATTACAGTAAATCAGGCTTCTCAGAACACCCTTTACATCAAATTCCTATTCGTACAACAGAGTACTCAGTGTTCCCCCTTAAATCAGGGTTCCCAGAGCATCCCTTATGTTAGAGATCCCAGAGTTCTCCCTTACATCAGAATCTAAAGAGTCCCCCCTCCCCCCCCCTTGCAGTGAAAGGGAACTCTAAGGACTCTGATGTAAAGGGGAACTCTTGTTATTAACTTCATATGATTAGAAATGTTATTTAATATCAAAATATATGTATAGTTTATACTATAAAAAAAAAATTTGGTGTGCGCCGCTAAAGTGTCCGGGTTTGATGAGAAGAAAAGGTGACAACCCTACATGATAGAGACACCTACCGATAAAGTTTTTTGTTCAGAGGGATGACAAACACCAAGATCTCCAGAAGGACCAGCACCTACCTTCAGGCTGAAATTCCAAACCATCTATGTTAATCCTCAGGTATCAGTTTCTGTCCATTTAAACAGGACTAGGCACACCCAGTATGTCCTCATGCCGCGTACACACGATCGGAATTTCCGACAAGAAATGTTCCATGTGAGCTTTTGATCGGAAATTCCGACCGTGTGTAGGCTCCATCGGACATTTTCTGTCGGAATTTGACAGCAAAAATTTGAGAGCTGGTTCTCAAATTTTCCGACGGAAAAAGTTCTTGCCGGAAATTCCGACGCACGCATGATAGGAATCATTGAACTTAATTTTTCTCGGCTCGTCTAGTGTTGTACGTCACCGCGTTCTTGACGTTCGGAATTTCAGACAACATTTGTGTGACCGTGTGTATGCAACATCAGACACTGCCTTGGTCCCTGCCTAGATGCAGTCTGTTTCGTTTTCTGGACAACCTATCACGTACCTGGTAGTAGAGCCTGATATGATGAGGAAGGTCTCTCTTACACCTTTGACTCTGGGCCCCTGGTAGTGTTAACAGGAGGCACAGGAGTACAGAGTGGCACAAGTGCCTGTAAGTCTTGCTAGCAGCAGGGCAGGGTAGAATTCCGAAAAATTTCCAGTTTTGGGTGGAACTCCGCTTTAATGGGAAGTAGTCAGGTGATCAGTGGCTGAGGCCTGGGGGCTGTATGTGAAGCAGCAGCTGAAGGTTAGGCCTAAGCCTGAGGCTTAGCCACGTGTGTAGAGGCTCAGCCCGAGGGGAGCCTGATCGTTGCAGAGGTTCAGCCGGACGGTGAACCGAGTGTTGCCAGAGGTGAAGGAGAAGCAGTTGCCACATGGGACGACCGCTCCTGTTACCAGAGGCAAGTGAGAACCAGAGGTCAGAGATAAAGGGGACACCGTCGCCACTAAGGGACAACTACTCCTGTTATCAGAGGCCAGGTTTGTGAAGCCTGAAGAAGTACCAGAGCAGCCTTTTTCACTTGCCGGGGACGGTGAACAATTTGGGAAAGCTTTAGCGTTCAAGTCAGGGACCCAGCGGATGAGCGTGGGTGACACTTGAAGAGGATTCAGCGGGTTAGCCGAGAGCCAAGCCAAGGACCCAGCAGGTAGCGTTGGTGAGGCTTGGAGTGTACAGCAGGTTAGCTGTGGAGGAGCTCAGGGGATCCAGCGGGCGGCTAGGATCTGAAGGTCTGGGGAGAACACTGTAGGGTTGCCACCTCATCCCTTTAAACCCGAACACATATGAATTACACAGGTTCTGAGGCTAATTTAATGCAGATAAGGCACCAAGTGAGTTTAATTACCACTTTAATCAGCCTCAGAACCTGTGTAATTAATATGTGTTTGCTTTTAAAGGGGTGAGGTGGCAACCCTAGTGGGAGCTCCGTGAGAAAAGCTGCAGGGGGAGGCTGTGAGATGGAGGCCATGTCCTACACAATAGGGATACCAAGTCTGTTAGGTGTACAGATCTGTGTTGAAGTCAACCTACAAGTTCAGTTGTCATAAGAGACAGCAGTTCTACAAATACAGTGCTGCAACCAGCTTAAAGGCCCTCAACCTGTATAGCAGTCTGCCTATTCTGTCTCGGAGTCTGCCAATTGCTATTGCATCTGCCAAAGGGTGTTCAGGCCCTAACCCTCTCTCCCCCAGTAAATAAATCTCTTTTGTTTGCATTCAAACTGGCGCCCAATCATTCTATCTTGCATTACACCAGCCACTATGCCTGGTAACCCACTCTACAAAGAAGGCTGTCAGCTCTCCCTGACTCTGGAGGTCACCATTAGTGATGAGCCGAACACCCCCGGGTTCGGTTCGCACCAGAACCCGCGAACGGACCGAAAGTTCGAACGAACATTAGAACCCTATTAAATACAATGGATGCGAACGTTCGAATTCTAAAGTGCTAATTATAACAACTATTATGCATGTTATTGTCCTAAAAAGGGTTTGGGAACCCGGGTTCTGCACCAGGGGACATGTATCAATGCAAAAAGAAGTTTTAAAAACGGTCGTTTTTCGGGAGCAGTCATTTTAATGATGCATAAAGTGAAAAAAAAAAAGTCAAATATTCCTTTAAATATCGTACCTGGGGGGTGTCTAAAGTATGCCTGTGAAGTGCCACGTGTTTCCCGTGTTTAGAACTGTCCCTGCACAAAATGACACTTCTAAAGGAAAAAAAAGCCATTTAAAACTGCTTGCGGCTTTAATGTAATGTCTGGTCCCGGTAATATGGATGAAATTCTTTAAGAAAAATGGCATAGCTACCCCATGACCCCCCCCCCCTACCCCAGCCCATTACCAGCCCCTTTGGGTCTTGTATGGATATTAAGGGGAACCCCGCACATAAAATAAAAAAGGCCCTATATACTCTGAACAGCCCTATACAGGCGGTGCATACAAGACAGGGACTGTAGGTTTGTTCTTATGTAGAGTCTGTTTGTAATTTTGAACACGTACATTGTTTAAGTGTAGCTCCAGACCAAAAATCTATTTTTAAACTTTTTGGAAAACATAGGTAAGGGTTATCACCCCTGTAACATTTGTTTTGCTGTCTGTGCCCCTGTTCAGAACATTTCACCTCACTTTCCGTCCCAATGACAACTGTTTTTGAAATGTGGTGTTTTTCTTGAAACAAGGATTGCTGATAAAGCATCAGTACAGAGGAGACACCTTTCTCCCATATTTATTCTTACAGGAGAGAATTTTCCTTCCTAGTGGTAGATTTCCTCTCACTTCCTGTTGTCTTCTTGCGTTTGCAAGTAGGAGTCGTTTGTAAGTTGGATGTTTGAAAGTAGGGACCTGCCGTATATACTCTGCAGAAATAGGCCCCTTAGTTGTTGGTGTTGGCACAACACTGTAAGCACTCACAGTTACTCTTGGTTGGTGCTGGAACGCCCTGCTGTCAACTATTATATCAGGAATTTTAATTACATATAATTGTTGAACAGTGGTAGTAAAAATTGGGCCTTTGATGGTGGTGCTGGTGCCACAACACTGTAAGCCCTGACAGTTACTCTTGGTGGGTGCAGCAATGGGCCCTGCTGTGAATTATTAGATCAAGAATTGTAATTACATGCCCCTGTTGAACAGGGGCTGAAAAATTGGGCCTTAGGCACTGGTGGCACAACACTGCAACCCCTCACAGCAACTGTACTTGGAGCACAGCAATGAGCCCTGTTGCAAAGTATTGCTTCAAAAATTGTAATGACACGCCCCTGTTAAACAGGGGCTGAAAAATTGGGCCTTAGGCACTGGTGGCACAACACTGCAACTCCTCACAGATACTGTACTTGGAGCACACCAATGAGCCCTGTTGCAAAGTATTGCTTCAAAAATTGTAATGACACGCCCCTGTTAAACAGGGGCTGAAAAATTGGGCCTTAGGCACTGGTGGCACAACACTGCAACTCCTCACAGATACTGTACTTGGAGCACAGCAATGAGCCCTGTTGCAAAGTATTGCTTCAAAAATTGTAATTACACGCCCCTGTTAAACAGGGGCTGAAAAATTGGGCCTTAGGCACTGGTGGCACAACACTGCAACTCCTCACAGATACTGTACTTGGAGCACAGCAATGAGCCCTGTTGCAAAGTATTGCTTCAAAAATTGTAATTACACGCCCCTGTTAAACAGGGGCTGAAAAATTGGGCGTTAGGCACTGGTGGCGGCACCCATAAACAAAAATGATCTTACAAGCTATCATCATCAATCGTATCATTGAGGACTCGGAGGAGGAGGATAGCCAGTCAACATAACAGCACAGGCACTCAGCATCAGCATCAGTCTTGAAGGGATGTGACATGTTAAAATCAATTAGTCTGTTATATCAGCATCAGGTGTGTGGTAGCTGGTGGTGATCCAAGACTGGTTCATCTTGATGAAAGTCAGTCGATCAACCGAGTCGGTGGACAGGCGCACCCTGTGATCCGTGACAAATCCTCCAGCAGCACTGAATGTGCGTTCCGAAAGAACGCTGGATGCAGGACAGGCCAGTAGCTCAATTGCATACTGTGCAAGCTCTGGCCAGTGATCCATCCTCAAGACCCAGTAAGCCAGAGGATTTTCGGTGGGGAAGGTGTCCAAGTCTGACCTTGCCCCTAGATATTCCTGCACCATGTTTATCAGACGCTGGCGATGGTTGCTGGAACCGATCATACTTTGGGGCTGCGGACTAAAGAATTGTCTGAACGCATCGGTCAGACGGCCACCTTCCCCACCGCTCCTTCTTTGACTGGCCGAAGCCTCAGCAACTCGTTGTCCAGGACCAGGAGTTTGCAACCTCCCAGTCTCTGGGAACGCGTTGCACAGACCTTTCTGCAAGGCCTCCCGGAGTTGTCTCATCCTCTGCTCCCTCTGCGACGGTAACATAAGGTCCGCAACCTTACCCTTGTACCGTGGATCAAGGAGAGTGGCCAGCCAGTAATGGTCCCTCTCCTTGATCCGAAGAATACGAGGATCCTTCCGCAGACTTTGCAGGATCAGGGAGGCCATGCAGCGTAGGTTTGCTGAGGCATTCGCTCCGGAGTCCTCTGGGTCACTAAGGACGACATGATCCGCAGCCACCTCCTCCCAGCCACGTACAAGTCCACTGGTTTCTTGGGACTGTAAATCATCCCTAAAAGACTGCTGCTGATGATGCTGAGTGCCAGCCTCCACCTCCATGCTGACACAATCCTCCTCCTCCTCCTCCTCCTCCTCCTCCTCCTCCTCTTCCTGTGCGATGGGTGGGACAGAAGGAACACTGTCTGGGTAAAGGGGGCCTTGAGAGGCAAGGAAGTCCTCCTCTTCCTGCCTCTGTTCTGCCTCAAGTGCCCTGTCCATTATTCCACGCAGCGTGTGCTCCAACAGGTGGACAAGAGGTACAGTGTCACTGATGCATGCACTGTCACTGCTCACCATCCTCGTGGCCTCCTCAAATGGTGCCAGGACAGTGCATGCATCCCTGATCATGCCCCACTGGCGTGGAGAAAAAAAACCAAGCTCCCCTGACCCTGTCCTGGTGCCGTAGTCGCACAGGTACTCATTGATGGCCCTCTGCTGCGTGTGCAGCCGCTGCAGCATGGCCAACGTTGAGTTCCACCTGGTGGGCATGTCACATATAAGGCGGTTCTTGGGCAGGTTCAACTCCTTTTGCAGCTCAGCCAGGCGAGCACTGGCATTATAAGATCTGCGGAAATGCACACAGACTTTCCTGGCCTGCCTCAGGACATCCTGTAAGCCCGGGTACCTGCCCAAGAAGCGCTGCACCACCAGGTTAAGGACGTGAGCCACACAGGGCACATGGGTCAGTTGTCCCTGTCGGAGGGCGGAGAGGAGGTTGGTGCCATTGTCGCAAACCACCATTCCTGGCTTAAGCTGGCGTGGCGTCAACCACCTCTCGGCCTGGCCCTGCAGAGCAGACAGGACCTCTGCCCCAGTGTGGCTTCTGTCCCCCAAACACACCAGCGCAAGCACGGCATGGCATCTTTTTGCCTGCGTACTTGCGTAGCCCCGTGAACGGCTACGGAGCACCGCTGGTTCATAGGACAAACCACAGGAAGAGGCCATGGAGGAAGAAGAAGAGGAGGGGGTGGAGGAGAGAGGTGTGTCACAACCAGTAGTAGCATTTTGGAGGCGTGGCGGTGGGACAACCTCCAACACTACTGCACCTTGTCCTGAATCCTTCCCAGCTGCCAAAAGAGTGACCCAATGGGCCGTGAAAGAAAGGTAACGTCCCTGTCCATGCCTGCTGGACCATGAGTCAGCGGTAATATGCACCTTACCGCTGACCGCCCTGTCCAGCGAGGCCAAGACATTGCCTTCCACATGCCGGTAGAGAGCCGGAATAGCCTTCCGTGAGAAATAGTGGCGTTTGGGAACCTGCCACTGAGGAACTGCACATTGCACAAACTCACGGAAGGGGGCCGAGTCTACCAACTGAAAAGGCAGCAGTTGAAGCGCTAGCAATTTAGCCAAGCTAGCATTCAACCGCTGGGCATGTGGATGGCTGGGAGTGAACTTCTTTCGACGGTCCAGCAGCTGGGGCAGGGAAATTTGCCTGCTAGAATCGGACGTCGGTGTACTGCTAGCAGAGTGGGCGCAAGTACTTGGCTGTGACACACCTAATTCTACACCTTCATTCCTCTCAGTGCATGTTTCAGAGAGGACTGAAGTTATAGTGGGGTTGGAGATCCCAGCTGATGCGGTGCAAGGAGAGGTCCGCTTTGTTCTTTGGTGTGGGTCTTTCAGGTAGGCTTGCCAACGAGCTGCATGGCAGGTCAACATATGTCTGGTCAGGCATGTGGTACCCAAGCGGCTGATGTTTTGGCCACGCGATATACGCTTGAGACATATGTTGCAAACAGCAGCTGTGCGATCTGATGCACTAGCCTCAAAAAAGGCCCACACCAAAGAACTTTTTGAATGACGGGCAGAGGCAGCGCCCTGCACAGGCGGAGCTCTGCGGTGTGATTCCGTCGGTGTACTGCCCTTACGCTGGCCACCAAAGGGCATCCTGCCTCGTTGGAGATGTGCCTCCTCCTCATCCTCCTCCTCCTCCTCTCTCCTATTAGGCACCCACGTGGAGTCAGTGACCTCATCATCCCCTCCCTCCTCATCACTGGAGCCAATCTGGCAGTATGCTGCAGCTGCTGGAACATGACTGCCAGATTGGTGTCCTTCTTGAGCATCCCCTCTGTCTGCTCTCACGCTACTGCCTTCCTCTAGCTGGGTTTCATCATCAGACCCTTCGAAACGCTGGGCATCCTCCTGGAGCATGTACCCAACACTGTGCTGAAACAGTTCGGGGGACTCCTCAGGAGGAGGACATGGTGGGTCTAGGGAAGGAGTGACTGATGATTTGTCTGACATTGATACCAGGGAAGACGACGCTTTGGCAGCTGCTTTTCCAGTACCCTGAGCTTGGGTGAGAGAGGATGAGGAGGAGGAGGAGGGCTTGGTCATCCACTCTACCAAGTCTTCGGCATGATGTGGCTCAACATGTCCAGCTGCCGAAAAGAAGGACAAGCGTGTCCCATGGCCATGTGCTGATGACAATGCACCGCGTCCACGACCAGCACTGTTGCCCCCAGACACAGAGCCTGCTTGCCCTCTTTTATTGCCTCCTGACTGTCTGCCTCTCCTTGTTTGCCTTCCAGACATTCTAATAGATGGCCTGCAGGGAGATGGGAAAAAAGCAATAAGGGCTACCTTCAGGTGTCCTTCTCTGTCCCTTGAAACAAGGACTTGCAGAGTGAAATAAACTGACACTCTCCCTACCTACAGTTTTCTGTCCCTAGAATAAATGTTTTTTTTAATCACAATATAGCACAAGGACAATTCAGTCACTGTCCTTCCAGGTCCCTGGAAACAAGGACTTGCAGAGTGAAATAAACTGACACTCTCCCTACCTACAGTTTTCTGTCCCTAGAATAAATGTTTTTTTTAAGCACAATATAGCACAAGGACAATTCACTCACTGTCCTTACAGGTCCCTGGAAACAAGGACTTGCAGAGTGAAAGAAAAAAAACACTCTCCCTACCTACAGTTTTCTGTCCCTAGAAAAAATGTTTTTTTTAATCACAATATAACACAAGGACAATTCACTCACTGTCCTTCCAGGTCCCTGGAAACAAGGACTTGCAGAGTGAAATAAACTGACACTCTCCCTACCTACAGTTTTCTGTCCCTAGAATAAATGTTTTTTTTAATCACAATATAGCACAAGGACAATTCAGTCACTGTCCTTCCAGGTCCCTGGAAACAAGGACTTGCAGAGTGAAATAAACTGACACTCTCCCTACCTACAGTTTTCTGTCCCTAGAATAAATGTTTTTTTAATCACAATATAGCACAAGGACAATTCAGTCACTGTCCTTCCAGGTCCCTGGAAACAAGGACTTGCAGAGTGAAATAAACTGACACTCTCCCTACCTACAGTTTTCTGTCCCTAGAATAAATGTTTTTTTTAATCACAATATAGCACAAGGACAATTCAGTCACTGTCCTTCCAGGTCCCTGGAAACAAGGACTTGCAGAGTGAAATAAACTGACACTCTCCCTACCTACAGTTTTCTGTCCCTAGAATAAATGTTTTTTTTAATCACAATATAGCACAAGGACAATTCAGTCACTGTCCTTCCAGGTCCCTGGAAACAAGGACTTGCAGAGTGAAATAAACTGACACTCTCCCTACCTACAGTTTTCTGTCCCTAGAATAAATGTTTTTTTTAATCACAATATAGCACAAGGACAATTCAGTCACTGTCCTTCCAGGTCCCTGGAAACAAGGACTTGCAGAGTGAAATAAACTGACACTCTCCCTACCTACAGTTTTCTGTCCCTAGAATAAATGTTTTTTTTAATCACAATATAGCACAAGGACAATTCAGTCACTGTCCTTCCAGGTCCCTGGAAACAAGGACTTGCAGAGTGAAATAAACTGACACTCTCCCTACCTACAGTTTTCTGTCCCTAGAATAAATGTTTTTTTTAATCACAATATAGCACAAGGACAATTCAGTCACTGTCCTTCCAGGTCCCTGGAAACAAGGACTTGCAGAGTGAAATAAACTGACACTCTCCCTACCTACAGTTTTCTGTCCCTAGAATAAATGTTTTTTTTAATCACAATATAGCACAAGGACAATTCAGTCACTGTCCTTCCAGGTCCCTGGAAACAAGGACTTGCAGAGTGAAATAAACTGACACTCTCCCTACCTACAGTTTTCTGTCCCTAGAATAAATGTTTTTTTTAATCACAATATAGCACAAGGACAATTCAGTCACTGTCCTTCCAGGTCCCTGGAAACAAGGACTTGCAGAGTGAAATAAACTGACACTCTCCCTACCTACAGTTTTCTGTCCCTAGAATAAATGTTTTTTTTAATCACAATATAGCACAAGGACAATTCAGTCACTGTCCTTCCAGGTCCCTGGAAACAAGGACTTGCAGAGTGAAATAAACTGACACTCTCCCTACCTACAGTTTTCTGTCCCTAGAATAAATGTTTTTTTTAATCACAATATAGCACAAGGACAATTCAGTCACTGTCCTTCCAGGTCCCTGGAAACAAGGACTTGCAGAGTGAAATAAACTGACACTCTCCCTACCTACAGTTTTCTGTCCCTAGAATAAATGTTTTTTTTAAGCACAATATAGCACAAGGACAATTCACTCACTGTCCTTACAGGTCCCTGGAAACAAGGACTTGCAGAGTGAAAGAAAAAAAACACTCTCCCTACCTACAGTTTTCTGTCCCTAGAAAAAATGTTTTTTTTAATCACAATATAACACAAGGACAATTCACTCACTGTCCTTCCAGGTCCCTGGAAACAAGGACTTGCAGAGTGAAATAAACTGACACTCTCCCTACCTACAGTTTTCTGTCCCTAGAATAAATGTTTTTTTTAAGCACAATATAGCACAAGGACAATTCACTCACTGTCCTTACAGGTCCCTGGAAACAAGGACTTGCAGAGTGAAAGAAAAAAAACACTCTCCCTACCTACAGTTTTCTGTCCCTAGAAAAAATGTTTTTTTTAATCACAATATAACACAAGGACAATTCACTCACTGTCCTTCCAGGTCCCTGGAAACAAGGACTTGCAGAGTGAAATAAACTGACACTCTCCCTACCTACAGTTTTCTGTCCCTAGAATAAATGTTTTTTTTAATCACAATATAGCACAAGGACAATTCAGTCACTGTCCTTCCAGGTCCCTGGAAACAAGGACTTGCAGAGTGAAATAAACTGACACTCTCCCTACCTACAGTTTTCTGTCCCTAGAATAAATGTTTTTTTTAATCACAATATAGCACAAGGACAATTCAGTCACTGTCCTTCCAGGTCCCTGGAAACAAGGACTTGCAGAGTGAAATAAACTGACACTCTCCCTACCTACAGTTTTCTGTCCCTAGAATAAATGTTTTTTTTAATCACAATATAGCACAAGGACAATTCAGTCACTGTCCTTCCAGGTCCCTGGAAACAAGGACTTGCAGAGTGAAATAAACTGACACTCTCCCTACCTACAGTTTTCTGTCCCTAGAATAAATGTTTTTTTTAATCACAATATAGCACAAGGACAATTCAGTCACTGTCCTTCCAGGTCCCTGGAAACAAGGACTTGCAGAGTGAAATAAACTGACACTCTCCCTACCTACAGTTTTCTGTCCCTAGAATAAATGTTTTTTTTAAGCACAATATAGCACAAGGACAATTCACTCACTGTCCTTACAGGTCCCTGGAAACAAGGACTTGCAGAGTGAAAGAAAAAAAACACTCTCCCTACCTACAGTTTTCTGTCCCTAGAAAAAATGTTTTTTAATCACAATATAGCACAAGGACAATTCAGTCACTGTCCTTCCAGGTCCCTGGAAACAAGGACTTGCAGAGTGAAATAAACTGACACTCTCCCTACCTACAGTTTTCTGTCCCTAGAATAAATGTTTTTTTTAATCACAATATAGCACAAGGACAATTCAGTCACTGTCCTTCCAGGTCCCTGGAAACAAGGACTTGCAGAGTGAAATAAACTGACACTCTCCCTACCTACAGTTTTCTGTCCCTAGAATAAATGTTTTTTTTAATCACAATATAGCACAAGGACAATTCAGTCACTGTCCTTCCAGGTCCCTGGAAACAAGGACTTGCAGAGTGAAATAAACTGACACTCTCCCTACCTACAGTTTTCTGTCCCTAGAATAAATGTTTTTTTTAAGCACAATATAGCACAAGGACAATTCACTCACTGTCCTTCCAGGTCCCTGGAAACAAGGACTTGCAGAGTGAAAGAAACTGACACTCTCCCTACCTACAGTTTTCTGTCCCTAGAATAAATGTTTTTTTAAGCACAATATAGCACAAGGACAATTCACTCACTGTCCTTCCAGGTCCCTGGAAACAAGGACTTGCAGAGTGAAAGAAACTGACACTGTCCCTACCTACAGTTTTCTGTCCCTAGAATAAATGTTTTTTTTAAGCACACTATAGCACAAGCACAAAACACACTGACACTCTCCCTACCTATCCTTCTCTTTCCCTAAACTAAAGGAATCCAGGTTAAGCAAGAAAGAAATAACAGTCACTGTCCCTGCCTATGCTGCTCTATCCCTGCTCCGGAACACACTACACTAGGCCGCCGTGCTGGCGGCCTTTTATAGTGTGGGGCGTGTACTAAACACCCTCAGCAATAATTGGCCACAGGCATCCTGCCTGTGGCCAATCATTGCTCTCCTCGCTGCCGGCGCTGTGATTGGCCAAGCATGCGGGGTCAGAGTGCATGCTTGGCCAATCACAGCGCCTGGATGACACTGCGATGGCGTAGTGCATTGTGGGCCGTTCGCGTCACTCGAATTTGGCGCGAACGGCCCAAATCGTTCGATCTTCGTCGAACGATCGAACAGCCGATGTTCGAGTCGAACGTATGTTCGACTCGAACACGAAGCTCATCCCTAGTCACCATTAGGCCTCTAGGGGCCGGGGCCCTTGCTACAGTTGCATTTGTAAATTTCAAAAGCCAATATAAATGAAGGGGTCACCCGCCTCCCTCCTTCTCCACTCTTTGGCTCGTTCACTGGAGAGGAAGGAGTGTGTGGTCTCCTCCATGCCCGTACCCCCTGAGTTGCAGAGGTTAGGCACACTTATGCTACGTTTCCACTGAGCGGAACGGTTCGGGTCGGTACGGTTTGGAACGGTTAGAATGGTCCGGTCTATTCTCGTGAGCGTTTCCACTGCAAGTCGGACCGCCAGGGGCCATACAGATTTTAGAAAAAATGCCTTGCGTGATGTCACAATAGTGCGACGAGAAACGTGACGCAGCGTCAGTCAGCGCCAGCTACACAACAAAAACAATAATGGAGGTTATCCAGCAGCTTGTGTTTTTTCTACTGGCCTTTTGGTTCTTTGTAGTCCAAATACATGCCGCACTGTATGAGAGAAGGTTGCGAGCGGCAATGAGAAAAACAGCATTCAAGAAAAGAAATTTGCTAGCTTGGATGTTTAGCCGGGAGGAGAAGTACACCTTTGTGCGGCAAAGACAAAGACGGCAGCGCTATAGGGTAAGCACAACTGACCGACTTAACTCAGACCTACCTGACATACACACTACCTACCTTAAATACACATACACACTGACCCACCTACCTGACATGCAAACACACACTGACCCACCTACCTGACTTACACATACACACACTGACCCACCTACCTGACTTACACATACACACTGACCCACCTACCTGACATGCACACACACACAATGACCCACCAGACACATATGTTATATATGTATAATGTTTTTTTTTTTAGTGATATGTTACCATCTGTGTTTTTTTTTTTTAGATGCTTCTGCTTTTGGCAAATCAGCGCCGCCGACCAGTCATTTGGGCTTTCCCCCGTGCCAATGAGTGGTGGGATGTGACCGTCCTGGGATTCACACACACACAGTGGGTGCAGAATTTTAGAATGTCTGAGGAAACCTTCTCATACCTTTGTACCAAGCTACGTCCAGCGATGGAGAAGCAAAGCACCAACTTTAGAGCCAGTTTGCCAGTGAGGAAAAGAGTTGCCATTGCACTGTGGAAGCTGGCTACCAACAGTGAATATAGAAGTATTGGTCATCTTTTCGGTGTCAGTAAATCTTCAGTGTGCCGGTGTGTGCAGGACTTCTGTAAGGCTGTCTGCACATTGCTAGCTCCTGAAATTGTGCATTTTCCGGACAGGGAAAAGCTTAAAGACATGGCTGAGTACTTTGAGAACAGGTGGGGCCTTCCACAGTGTGTTGGTGCTATTGATGGCTCACACATACCAATAATAGCACCACAAGAATACCACACTGACTATTTCAACCGGAAAGGCTGGCATTCTATCATCCTCCAGGGAGTAGTGGATGGCAAGGGACTATTCTGGAATGTGAATGTAGGAAAGCCTGGGAGTTTGCATGATGCTCGTGTTCTACGATTGTCCACATTTTGGGACTGGGTTGGCCAGGGAGGACTGTACCCTGGTTCCACTAAGAACATTTGTGGGGTCAATGTTGGGTATTATGTTCTTGGGGACTCTGCCTACCCTTTACAAATTTGGCTCCTGAAACCATTTCCTGACAATGGCCGCCTGACAACAGAACAGCAAACCTACAACAAAAAAACATCCAGGGCACGTGTCGTAGTGGAAAATGCTTTTGGAAGACTTAAGGGTAGATGGAGGTGTCTTATGAAGAGGAATGACAGTGACATTAAACTTGCCAAATCCATGGTGCTTACCTGCTGTGCTCTTCACAATCTTTGTGAAAGTCATGGAGAAGACTTTGACCAGGATTGGAATACATCTTCAGAAGAGCCAGTACCAGTAATAGCATCCCATGATATGGAAGAAGAGTGCAGTGAAATACGCCAGGCTCTGATGCTGCATCTCAATGTTTAAATTTTTGCCATGATTTATTAAAAATTTTAATACCTTTTTGCTATATTGTTAATAATGTTTTATAATAAAAAATACATACTCAAAAAATTCGCTCATGGTTTTTATTTCACAAAAAACTCATCGTTCCATATATTCTGTTAAAGAAAACTAAGATTTTTTTTTTATTAAAAAAGAATAAAAAAATAAAGGGTACAGGTCCTTTGCTACATGAAAGGCACTACGGTCTGGGTGGTGACCTGGGTTCACGACTGGCTGAAAGGACTTGAACAAGCTGACCTAGGACACTGAGGAAGGCCTGGTTGAAGGTAGACAGCTGCTCCATCTGCTGACGGGCGATTTCTGCCTCCTGGCGCATAGCTTCCTGTGCATCCTGACGCAGTGCCTGAAACCGCCTTTCAGATTCGTTCTCAATTCTTTCCAGCTGCCTTTCTTCTGCTGCCCTCATATCCTCCATGACTGTGCGCAGATCCAACTGCAAACGTCTCATATGACCTATAATATACAAAATATCAAACTAGTGTTTTTGGTAACATCTGTCAAAACAATACTGTAACCCCCTTTCTCATCTGCCACACCAGACTACATCACATTTATCTACTGCCCCACAACTGTAACCCCTGCACATCTGCCCTACTGCTCTTCTGCCCCACTGCTGAACCCCCTTCTCAGCTCTTACACATCTATACCCCCTGCACATCTGCCCCACTGCTGAACCCCCTTCTCACCTCTTACACCTCTGTACCCCCTGCACATCTGCCCCACTGCTGAACCCCCTTCTCACCTCTTACACCTCTGTACCCACTGCTCTTCTACCCCACTGATTAGTTATTTTAAGAAAATGCACACATTTCACTATTATCATCATGTCTTACCATTGTGCCGGGGTGCATTGGGCGTACTCTGTGGTTGGGTACTCTGTAGGCTAATCTGTGGTTGGGTACTCTGTGGTTGGCTCGATGAGATACTACTGGTGCTGCTGAAAGACGTTGAAGGTCCATCATCTGACAAGTTTGACGCATCATTGGAGAGTCCATCAGCTGTTTCTGAAAAAAACATTTGGTTATATATATTTTTTTTACAGGTTAGCATAGCGAAATCCTATGGCATCAAAAAAAATTAAAACTTACCAAAGGGGTCAACCATGGATTCCAGAATTGCAGTTGCAGAGTCCAGACCACCCTCCCTGCCTTGATTTGCCGGCCTATGTCCGTAAATGGCGTCCATGTCGTCGTACCACCTCCAAGTACTCCGACTGTTTCCACTACGGCTGTTGTCGTCCTTAATTTTTTTATATTGTCCTTTAAGCTTCTTAAGCTTTGCCCTGCACTGCCCCGATGTCCGTTCAAATCCGTCGGCTGCCATTCGTTGAGAAATATCTTTGTACACCTTTTCGTTTCTCACTGATCCATCAAGCTCACTCTGAATAACGCTATCACCAATAATCCTTAGGAAAGTAGATAGTTCCTCAGATGACCAGACCCTGCTGTTGTTTGCAGGCATCCTTCTCCTTTATATTGAGGGCGACAAGGTGCTTGTTTGGCGCTTTGCTTTGACGTCAGCATTGACGATTTTCTGTCCACCAATCAGTGGAATGTATCGTGTGACGCCAGTAGCTCCGCCCTAACCGTACCGTTCCATTTTCTATGGCCCCACGTCTGAAGCAGGACCCTGAATGGTGCGGTACGGTTCGGTTTAATGGCACGCTTTCATAATGGAAACACCCAAAATAGTGTACCGTACCGAACCGTACCGAACCGATCCGCGCAGTGGAAACGAGGCATTAGTTTCCTTACAGGTCTTTACAGCGATCCCCTCAGTGTTGGTTTCTGTCCCTAGTGTGTAAGGACAAAAGTCTCTATGCCTCAAGTAACTCAAGGTCCACACCAGTATATCCCTCCAACGTAGAGCTTTATTTTCTTATGTATAGCGCACCCACCCCAGACTTTACCTGCTTTTATTTAACTTGGCTCCTCCGCAGGAAAGACTGAGGCACACCGCACTACATGCCCGTACCCTTCTGGATGGGGAGGTTGAGCGGTGTTAGTTTTCTCGGGCCTGCCTGCGGCTGGTGTTAGAAATCCTCCCGAGCTGATCTCACTCCTGGCTTGGCCAGAAACAAGTCCTTAATTCTCCCCAGTAAAGCCACTGTCCACACCAACTGAAAGTCCAACTTCTGTATTTATTTCACATGGATAATAAATAGTCTCTTTAAGAGCAGACAGGTTGAGACGAGACACAGGTCAGATAAGGTGGGAGAGAGGTCCAGGCACAAACTCAAATCTTGGTTCTCTTACTGTTCTGATATGCACCAACAGGTTTGGCGTGCAATCTTTATCACAGACCTAACGAATATGAAAGTCACTGCCACTGACTTGGTGAATATGGTCACTGCCACTGACCTGATGTGTGTAGAGTTACTGCCACTATGACCTACAGAACATGCACTACCTTCTTGGAGAACTTGGCCCATGTCAAAGAGAAAAACATTCCTCCGGAGAGTTACCAGAGGCCCTCACTGTCACCACGACTCTGCGCTGGGTCTTCAGAAAGGGTCACCTCCCTGGCCTCCTCGATCCAAGATACGGGTCCCCTCGCAAGGCGGTACCCTGAGAGCTCTCGATCCTTAGGGGACCCCAGCCGAAGGTTGCTGGGCCCCGGGCCTCCTATTTAGTACCTCACCCCAGACTGAAGGTGTCTGGGATGGAACAGCATCTCCGCCTCTGGGCCTAGGGCACTCGGAGGCAACGCACATGCCCAGGCCTCTGGGCCTAGGGCACCCGGAGGTGACACACACACACACAGGCCTAAGGTGCCTGGGTGCGGACCGACGACGACAACCCCTCTGGAAGATGGCCGCCCCTTTTTTACCCTCTCCCGACAGGCACAGCTGGTTCCCCGCCCCGCCGCACTGCTGTCAAGAGGGGACTAGAAAAGGCACAACCCTGTACTGCTGTTCAACTCGGGCCTATGGCAACAGCGCCACCTATAGGCCCCAGGGAACTGCACATCAGTACTATCTCACAGGGCCAGAAATGGTCCATGAACCCTAACAATTTGTGTATCTGAACCTTATTACCACTCAGATACTTCCCTTAAATATAGCACCCCGCTACACATTCCCCACTCTTATTAGACACTGGTCCCCAGTGTCTGGAGTAGACCCATGCCTCTCAGGCCTGAGTCAGCATAAGTCCAATCCAGAGACAGACTATCAAAAAAAATGACAATTTAGAAAAATTGTTTGTTTGTGCCGGAACCTAACACGGGGGAAAAAGAAATGAAACACAGAAGGGAAAAAGGAGAAATACACATGTATAAAACATTTAAGATCACATAAAATTTTCAATAAAATTTACATTTCCCTCCCACTGCACCAGCTAAGACCCACCCTCAGCAGTCTTGCTTGGCGTTCACCTGCAGGGGAAAGAAAAACACACCTGAAATAATAGTAGTTGGAATTAAGAGGCCCTCCCCTAGAGAAGAATCCCTTCCTTCCAACAAGTAAAACTACATAATGTCTTATTGTCCTTATAATAGTTGTGCAACACCTCCACCTAGTGGTAGTGCTAACGTCAGAACACTCATCCCAACAGAAACTTTTCTTCTGTCCTGCGGGGTAAAACTTCCTCCTCTTCTTGATCTGTGACCCTGAACTGTCTACAACCCCAAAGTCCTTGTTATCTTTGCGGTAGGGAGGGAGGGAAGAACAATAAAACAGCAACAGCTCCCGCTCCTCCAAAGAGAAGACTACCCTTTAACTTAGGGCAAAAGTTCCTGGGTTTTCAAGGAAAATGCACTCAAGAAAAAAAAAATCAAAGAGTCTTGTCTCTCACAGGTAGTAATGTGGGTCAGGCAACACCAACGGCTTCTAATGTCTATCGAAGGTGTCTATGTGATACTCAACATCATCCTTGTCCTTCCTGCAAATGAGTACCTTGTCTGCATAGATATGCCGACCCAACATCCAAGCAGCTTTACAGTCCTTAAACCGCAGAGTGGCCGCGGGTGAACATGAGTAGTATCTCCTGGCCTGGGGTACTTTGATGTGTGTCCACACAAAGTCCTCGTACCATCGTTGTCTACAGGCCTCCACCTCGAATAAAAGTTCCTTAGGTAAGTACGGGTACTCCAACCCATACTCGCTGGCAACTCTCTAATTGAAAAGTCTCTGCAGCCGGGACAGTGGCGGCATGGTAGCACGGTCTCCCGCGCCAGGCAAGACGATGGCCTCAGGGTACCGAGGTACTTTAACTACCTCCGGACCAGTTGCAGGGGCCCGCAGCGACACCCGACTCGTCTCGGCTGTTGAAACTGGTGCCTCCAATGATGGAGGAGCAGGCAAGGGGACAGATCCCTCCTCAGGCTCGGAAGCCACCACCCGGGGTGTATTTTCCCCAACGGACATGGGTGAGTCCCTAGCACTATGGGACAAGGACAGTGGCATCTTATCCCATCCTTTCTCTCGAACAGTTTATCAATGGCGGTGTCATCACCCGCATCAGAGATGGACTCCAGATCGGAGGTGTCACATTCGTCCGCAGGAAGGTAACTCCTGGCACAGGACAAATCACCCCCTCTAGCTGATTCACTGACATGTGAATCCCCAGGGCTAGGAGCCTTTAACAGAGTCTCTTCCCCCGGCTTACCTCGGCTTGAAGAAGAACCAGGATGTCCGGGACTTTTCCCCTCTGAAGCATCCGTTCCGAGTAAGCGCTGGGGCGTTGCTCCTCCACGGCCGCGGGAAGCTTTCACGAACCCGATCTTCCTCTTGGGCGGTGGGAGAAAGGACTCCGTACTAACCGAAGCAGCATCCTCCGGTCTCTCGCTCGCTACAACGAGCTCCTCTTTGACTTCCTCCGAAGTCCCGTCAGTATGCGCAAGGGTGGCTGTACAAGCTCTGATTCCTCCTTCCAGAGTGGTGGCGCCTGTAAGGCAGTTGAGGTGGAAGGCCCGAGGCTTTTCCGTAGGTTGCTCGAACTCAAATAGAAATTCCTTACAGTTCTCGCATCGCCCGAATGGCTTTAGATGAACCACCAGTCCCGAGCAGCCGGGACAAATCACTCCAAGGGCCTCCACATCTTTACACACGTAGAGGGCAAACCTTTACGGGGCTTGAGCCGAATCCCCGTATCCGTTAACGTAGCAGCGAATTAAGTCATCTTCATGGTAGTAGTAACCGAAACCCATGAGGCATGAGACGCCATGTTATCCATCCGCTGCTCCATTGCGCACTGACCTTTTCGCTCCAAAGTCTCCACGTGCTACTCCACACATGGCCAGACTCCTCCCATCTCCTGCATCGTTCGCAGGCTTTCTGTATAGGCACGCCCACAAACTACACAGTCAGGGTTCTCCTCGTGGCGCAGTTCACAATATGGCCGACCTCCACGGAAATTTCACTGGGGAATAAACTCAAACTTCTGGGGGGGGGGGGTTTCACACTTTCAACCGCAGACACATCCTGGACGAGCCCCCACGTATACCCCCCACTCACCCCAGACTTTACCTGCTTTTATTTAGCTTGGCTCCTCCGCAGGAAAGACTGAGGCACAACGCACTACATGCCTGTACCCTCCTGGATGGGGAGGTTGAGCGGTGTTAGTTTTCTCGGGCCTGCCTGCGGCTGGTGTTAGAAATCCTCCCGAGCTGTTAAGAGGGGACAAGAAAAGGCACAACCCTGTACAATAGCGCCACCTATAGGCCCCAGGGAACTGCACATCAGTACTATCTCCCAGGGACAGAAATGGTCCATGAACCCTAACAATTTGTGTATAATTTGAGCCTAATTACCACTCAGATACTTCCCTTAAATATAGCACCCCGCTACATATGCATGAAAAGAGAAAGGTGTTGGGAAGACAGATGGAATTCAGGCACTCCTGGCTTCGTCGCCACTTGATCCCAAGTGGGTACAGCTCACCCGGATAGTCACCCAATGGCACTAGCAGCCAGTGTGTAGCTCGAACAGTCAATTTAGTTCCCTAATGGATGCGTCTAGGAGATCCTTTGCCACAGGATCTATGGTACCCCAAACCTCCTGATGGTCCAGATGTTAGGCCCCTGGTTTCCGGAAGGATGACATCCCTCCGGAGAGTTACTGGGCCCCTTTCCTCACTGTGGTTTCCTCACCAGTCCTTCGGAACGGTCCTCCCCCAGCCTCCTCTTCCAGAAACGGGTCCCCTCTCAAGGTGGCAGGTTGCAGTCCCAGGACTAAAGGTGCCTGGGACTGAGGCGCACATGGCCCCATGGCCTAGAGGGCCACGCACTCGACACTGGACTCCACACAATACCTTCCCCTGGGTACAGGTCCCCGGGGAGGCAACTCGCCTCTGACTCTCCAACTCTCCAACCACCAACCACCCTCCCAACTATGGCGTCTGCCCCTTTTGTACCCCCTCCCGGCATGCACAGTAGGTCCACCACACCCACTGTACGGCTGCCGAGAGGAGACACCAAATCGCTGCCCCATCACCTGTAGTTCAACCCCGAGTATAGATGACAGCGCCACCCATACTTCTTAAGCCCCGTACACACGGTCGGACTTCCATCTGATTTTTCTGTGTTTTTTTGTCCGAACGGAGTTGGTCGGGAACACCCATAGCATACACACGCTCTGACTTTTCTGCAAACTTTCCCAAAACTTTTTGCAACATCACGTGGTTTTTCTGCTCTTTTCTGCTCTTTACCGCCACCCTTTGGTCAACTTCTGCTATTGTTGGTTGATTTTAACATTAGTTGTTTTGTCCATCGGACAAAAGTCTGATGGTTTTCTGTACACACGGTCGGACTTTGCTCCATCGGACTTTTGTTGGGCAAAAGTTTGTCCGTTTGCAGACCCAACTTTTGTCCGATGAAAACAAGAAAAAAGCAAAAAAAGTTTGTCCGATGGAGCGTACACACGGTCGCATACCTCCCAACTGGCACGGATTCTGCGGGTTTTACCCGCATAGGCTCCTTCTTCCCGCAGTCCCGCGAGACTGTCAGTCTTCCCGCACAGCAGGAAGCATGAAGACATGAAGAGGAGGAAACACAGCAGCAGCAGGTAAGAGCGCCCCCCCCGCACGATCGGTGGACTAGTATCGGAGCCCCCCCCCAATCGGTGCCCCCCCCTATCCACGGTCGTCGCTTCCACCCATGGGCGTCCGCTCCATAGGGCAAGGGGGGTTGTTTGCCCTCCCTGGAATCGAGAAAGTGTTGGCCAAATTGGCAGTGTTCTACACCCTCCGCCGCCCTTACACCCACTTCCAGCCCCGCACTGCAGCACATGTACTCCCTCCTCCCCCCCCCCGGGCCCGCTAAACATCCCCGTTGCCGCTTTAAGTCGGCCGCGTCTCGTGGTTTGGCAGCGCTGGCTGGGCGGGGCCTCGCGCTGCAACCCGATTGGCCCCGGGTCTTCTCGTTCTCCTGGGCATGGGCCAGCTCCGCCCCTGGCCCTTGGACTGTGCAGCGCGCCCGGGGAGAGAAGAAGAAAAAGAGCCAGGGGGAGATGGTGGAGCGGAGGGTGTCTCGAGTCGGTGGTGGTAGTACCTCGGGGGGGCCTGGCCTCCTGCGGGGCGGCCTACTGCACACACCCGCTGGACCTGCTGAAGGTGAGAAGGAAGGAGAGCCGGGCTGTGTGTGCAGTATGGAGGGAGGAGAAGATGTCCTACAACACGTATGTGTGTGTGACTGCAGAGACATGACGTCATAGGACACGTCATACATATGGTCAGTGTGCAGTGTAGTGGTCAGTAGTCAGTGTGTAGTGTAGTGGTCAGAGTGTAGTGTGTGTAGTGTCCAGAGGTGCAGGGTGCTGCTGTGTAATGTAAAGGGGTGCAGGGTGCTGTGTAATGTAAAGGGGTCCAGTGATGCAGGGTGCTGTGTAATGTAAAGGGATCCAGTGATACAGGGTGCTGTGTAATGTAAAGGGGTGCAGGGTGCTGTGTAATGTAAAGGGTCCAGTGAAGCAGGGTGCTGTGTAATGTAAAGGGATCCAGTGATGCAGGGTGCTGTGTAATGTAAAGGGATCCAGTGATGCAGGGTGCTGTGTAATGTAAAGGGATCCAGTGATGCAGGGTGCTGTGTAATGTAAAGGGGTCCAGAGCTGCAGGGTGCTCTGTAATGTAAAGGGGTCCAGTGATGCAGGGTGCTGTGTAATGTAAAGGGGTCCAGTGATGCAGGGTGCTGTGTAATGTAAAGGGATCCAGTGATGCAGGGTGCTGTGTAATGTAAAGGGGTCCAGAGCTGCAGGGTGCTGTGTAATGTAAAGGGGTCCAGTGATGCAGGGTGCTGTGTAATGTAAAGGGGTCCAGAGCTGTGGGGTGCTGTGTAATGTAAAGGGGTCCAGAGCTGTGGGGTGCTGTGTAATGTAAAGGGGTCCAGAGCTGTGGGGTGCTGTGTAATGTAAAGGGGTCCAGAGGTGCAGTTGTGGAGAGGGGGTACACAGTAGTGACAAAGAGATATTTAAAGATGCAGGGGGCACGGTGCGGTGTTTTTACATTTTAACATGAGGGGGGGGGGGAGCTTTTAACCCCCGCTAGTGGTCGAAGAAAGGGTAAAATGCGACTGTGTATCACCGCTGCCGAAGCGCCCCCCCCGCTGAAAAAATTTCAACGGACGCCCATGCGTCCACCCCCTATTCATGTGTCCGGCCCCTTTTAGGGCATCATGCGCATGAATTACAGCGGCCGGAGTTTTTTTTTAAGCAGAGGCTCTAATATTCTTCGAAATCGCGTGGGCTCGGGTCGCAGAGAATGCGCTCCGATCCCACCCATGTGTGTTACTACAGCGAATGAATATTCGCTGTTGAAACACTGATCCTCAATCCGGCCAATCAGAAGCGGATGTGAGACCCGTTTTCCAATTGTCCGAAAAGAGAAGACTTCCGATTGGCCGCCGAGGAGGAGGAGGGAGGAAGCGGAAGCCGCCGATGATGGGGTAAGTGCTACCGACCGACCAGGGAGGGGGGTTGGCATACTGTTTGCCACCACCCCCAAAAAAAAATTACACCGGCCGCCACTGATGGTATTGCAAAGAAAGCAAACTGTTTAAAAAGTTTTTAACAAGCTACGGGTGTTTGAGGATAGGAAAGAGGGATAAGGGAAGTTCACAGGCGCAAAACTTTATGGAAAGGACATCTGACTGTCATTCCAATCCAATCCGCCAAAAGGATGGGGAATGGATCTCCCATCTGTCTGTTTTTAGCAGATCAGATGGTGGCTGGTGTCAGCTAAAGAGGGCAATAGATGGTCCGATCGGGTTTGCCTGAAAAGCTGACAGGCGGACCTAATTAGTCCGCCAGTGTGAAAGGGGCCTAACACATCCGTGTTCTGTACCCACTCCACCCCCAACCCCCAGCACATCTCTGTACCCACTCCACCCCCAACCCCCATCACATCTCTGTACCCACTCCACCCCCAACCCCCCAGCACATCTCTGTACTCACTCCACCCCCGAGCCCCAGCACATCTCTGTACCCACTCCACCCCCAACCCCCCAGCACATCTCTGTACCCACTCCACCCCCAACCCCCAGCACATCTCTGTACCCACTCCACCCCCAACCCCCAGCACATCTCTGTACCCACTCCACCCCCAAACCCCCATCACATCTCTGTACCCACTCCACCCCCAACCCCCAGCACATCTCTGTACCCACTCCACCCCCAACCCCCATCACATCTCTGTACCCACTCCACCCCCAACCCCCCATCACATCTCTGTACCCACTCCACCCCCAACCCCCAGCACATCTCTGTACCCACTCCACCCCCAACCCCCATCACATCGCTGTACCCACTCCACCCCCAACCCCCATCACATCTCTGTACCCACTCCACCCCCAACCCCCCAGCACATCTCTGTACCCACTCCACCCCCGAGCCCCAGCACATCTCTGTACCCACTCCACCCCCAACCCCCCAGCACATCTCTGTACCCACTCCACCCCCAACCCCCAGCACATCTCTGTACCCACTCAACTCCCAACATCCAGCACATCTCTGTACCCACTCCACCCCGAGCCCCAGCACATCTCTGTACCCACTCCACCCCCAACCCCCAGCACATCTCTGTACCCACTCCACCCCCAACCCCCAGCACATCTCTGTACCCACTCCACCCCCAACCCCCAGCACATCTCTGTACCCACTCCACCCCCAACCCCCAGCACATCTCTGTACCCACTCCACCCCCAAACCCCAGCACATCTCAGTACCCACTCCACCCCCAACCCCCAGCACATCTCTGTACCCCCCCACTTTCACCCCATGGCCACCCACTTGAATGTTGATGACAGTCTGTGGTGCCCACAGCATCTCCCCCTGCACCTCCGATTATTTCTGTTGCAGTTTACTATGCAGTGGGAGGAGGGGGCAGCTCTGTGGTGCCTGTGGGCCGTGGGATCTCCCTGGGGCTAGTAGTGCTTTTTCCGAGTGTATACAGAGGAGAGGGGAGGGGCCTCTGACCCGGGCATGTATCAGCTTCACTCTTCAGTGTACAAGTGAGTCGCTCTTGCGGATACATGCTCGGGTCAGAGGCCCCTCCCCTCTCCACTGTATACACTCGGGAAGTAAACTACTAGCCCCAGGGAGATCCTGCAGGCACCACAGAGATGCCGATCGCCCCCTCCATTCCACTGCATGGTAAACTGACAGCCAGAGGTGCAGGGGGAGATCCCGGGTATTGGGGCCCCACCCTCTGCGGCCCCTGGGTGCCGTGCACCCTGTGCCCCCACCCAGAATCGGCCCATGCCTACAGGGGGGCCAGGTCACTGTTGCGACTCCTATAGCTACGCCCCTGTGTATATAGTTTCAGTCCCTAATTTTCTATCTGCAATCAAGTGGGCATCCCATAAATACTCTATCCTCATCCAAGTTATATCCCCTCCATAACAATCAAGTACTGTACAAGGACTATTTCTTGACTGTTGGAGATGTCTGGGAATTTGTGTGTCTCGCTGTGCAGGGTGAGAGACGGACCACAACTACCAGCAGCCCCTACAGGGTACCGCTACACATCACACAACGCACGTTTTGAAACGTTTTTGCCGTCGCCGATCAACCATTCACATCATGAAGGCTGAAGATTCCAGTACAAAATGCTTGGGGAAAACTCTGCAGTGACAGTTCTAGCAAACTGCGGGCTGCGTGAACATACCATGGTCCAAACTAATTGCAACAGACAGGCCCGGGCACCTCCGAATTCCAGCCAAACGATTATCTCTCCTCGGGGGAAACGTTTCATTAACGTGTTGATGGGAGCAGCATCTGCCGCAGCTGTGGAGGTGGCGTCCGTTCCTCTGTCTTCACGTGTATAGAAAAGACAAATGGCCGCGTTTTCAGCTTAGCGAGGGCTTCCTGCGCAAAGTCTGGAATGTTGAAATCCAGTTTTATTGCTCTCTAGATGCGGCCAGGCAGGTGCACCGCGAGAAATTAGAGCGCGGTACCAAACAAGGGAAATAAAATCTGGTTCGAAAAAATGCCACCTTCAGCTGCTTACAAAATTGTGGTAGAATTAAACTTATTTAGAAACATAACAGAGAATTGGAAAAAAATGATCTAAAAAATCTTGCAAAAAAAAAAAACACAAAAAAAATTGCAATGACCCAGTTTGGCTGAAGTGGCATCTGAATTCATTTTCGCAAAACAGTCCCAGCAAATGAAGACCAGCTTCTCATCGAGTGAAGGAGATGGATTTAGGCCTCGGTTACACATGCGGTTGGGGGAGTTTTGCAGTAAACACTAGAGGATTATAAAAGACCTGGGACACATTTGGGTGCCCCAAGGGGAGTAGTAATGTAGCGCACAGAGCGCGCCAGTGGGTGTGGCCAAATTGTCCTTCAACCTCCCACAGTCCCCCTGGGAGCCTCCAGTGCCCACAGTTTCTCCCAACCTCCCCGCAGTGCATCTAGCTTGACACAGAGCCTCCAGCCCCCCCACAGTGCCCCCAACTTTCAATGGTGTCCCACAGTGCCCCCCCAGTCCCTTCAGTGCACTCCAGTCAACTACAAAGCCCCCTGGAGGGAGACGCACAGAGCCTTCTCCAGGGATCCCATCCCCCACAGTTGCCCACAGACCTGGGACACATTTGGGTGCCCCAAGGGGAGTAGTAATGTAGCGCACCAGTAGGTGTGGCCAAATTGCTCTTGCTGACATCATCACCCCACCCTTTAGTGATGCCAATCCTGCCCCCAAACCTGCCAAGTGGCAACGGATTTGTGTATGACTATCTTGGTTAATTGGGCAGCCACAGCCTGGTCTGAATAATGTGTCCGGGTTTCAGGTGGACTGAAACCCGGACACATGATTCAAAACCCGAACTGTCCAGGTGAATCCTGGACAGGTGGCAACCCTAAATACATGTGATGTGGCAAACCCATGAACTCCAAACGGTGCTATAAATAAACCAATATTATGACATCCACTAAAAAAGTATTTGCGCAGCGGTCTTACAAGCGCACTTTTTTTGGAAAAAAATCACTTTTTTTAATTAAAAAATAAGACAACAGTAAAGTTAGCCTATTTTTTTTTTTTTTATATTGTAAAAGATAATGTTATGCCGAGTAAATACCAGAGTAGCTAGGCGCTGTTTCTTCACATTGAGTCACCCCGGTGGATAATTTATTAATTGGAGTCACCTCTGTGGATCACTTTATATTAATGTTTTATGTATTTATTTTTATTGAATACATTATTGAACTAAAAGGTGCTTTCCTTACAACTGCCTAGGGCTCTGCTATAATACTGCCACAGGGGATTATTGGAGATGACTTTGCCTTTTAGCAAAAAAATGTTTCCCCCTCAGGGGTCTCAGATTTGGTTTCCTCGCTAAGAGCACGACACTGGGGGGCCGCACACACGTGTAACCCTCCTGACAGTCTTCTTTCGCTGAGATTCCACAATCCCCGGTGAGGGAGCAGATAATAAAGTGGGTCTTCTCCATAACTCTGTATGAGGCCGCGTGTGTTCCCGAAGCCTGGAGGAGATGCGGCAGCCTAAAGCCAAAGCTGGCACAGAGCAGCCTGGGAGCATTTGGTGCATTAAGTGGATTACACAGCAGCATAGCAATGACTGACTATTCTGCAGGTCTGTCTGTGCAATATCCAGCACTTCACTGGAGCAAGTCAAACCATTTAAAAGCTTACTTAAAGGGGCCAGTCCACCCCCAAAAAATGCTTTTTTTTATTATAGGTGGAGCCTGGTGGGCTGAATCAGCCCTTGTTCTTTCAGGGTACGTGTACCTAGCCAACTGAAAATATATCCACTAGTACAAATGTGTTAAAAGGGCTCTGTATGCCTCTAACCTTCAACTAGCGTTTACACATGTAAAGTATTGATGGAGCCTATTGGCTGATGGGGCACAGGTAGATTTTCCCAACTAGCGTTCTTTGTTGCTAGGACCCAGGGGGCGCTATCACCTAGCGTCCCTAATTGCTAGGACACAGGTGGCTATTGCCACTTAGCATCCTCAGGTGCAGGGACGCAGGGGGCATTGCCCCCTAGCATAAGGTGACCAGATTTTTAAAATGAAATCCGGGGACATTTTTTTTTTTTTTTACTAGTAATGGCGGCAATCAGCGACTGTCTGCCCATCGCCATCTCCAGTCTGTTAAAGGGGGACCCCAGAAGTCGGTGTTCGGGGCCATTCTGTGCAAAACCAGCTGCACAGTGGAGGTAAGTATGATATGTTTGATATTTTCTTTTAAAAACGGTCCTTTACAATTACTTTAAGTCTTACTCTCCGGGCCCCCGGCTACTACAGGGTGGGGAACGGAGGAAGATCACTCCGCCAGGGAAGGCAAGGAGATAAGCAGGTAGGCGGGTGGCCGGGACTTGAGCCAAGGCAGAAGAACATGCGAGCGGAGCTGAATGGGCATGCACCCGAAAATGAAGAAATATTCCCTCCGCTCCGATCAGCACATGATCATCAGAAAGGGGCACATATAATGGTAATTCAGATTATTATTTTTATTCTGCACTGACTGTCTTTGAAATTGCCCCAGCCCCTGTTCAAATCCAATCCGGGGACAAAACCGGGGACAGACTTGTTCCGGGGACAGTGTCCTCAATCTGGGGACTGTCCCCTGAAACTAGGGATGTCTGGTCACCCTACCCTAGCATCATCAGCTGCTAGAACACAGAGCATTGTTGACCAGGGTCCTTCATTGCTAGGACTTAGGTGGCTATTGCTGCTTAGCGTCCTCATTTGCTAGGACGCATGTGTTTGTGACTATCTAGGATCCTCTGTTGCTAGGATGCAGGTGGCCACTATTGCCTGTGTAGCGATACACCCAGCTAAGAGGGCTGCTGGTATAGATTTTTCGGGCCTGTAACACTCTGCTGTCAACCCCCAGTAACTGGCTCTAACCTCCCTTGGCACAGATAGCAGTAAGATGGGATTGTGAAACCCGTTAGCTATGGGGATCACAATGCTGCAACAAATATATAACCACACAGCAATAGGCTTAACCACAAGTTCTTTTACTGGATATGAAGCATGCAGTTTAAACAGTAATACGTATGTATATGCAGAGCCCTGCAATGTTAACCACACAACATATAACAAGTACTGAGTTAAATAGTAATACACACGCTAAATGTCTTTTAAGTATGCTCGCGAGCTTCTCCCTCGTGGGCAAACAACAGTCTACAGTCAGGCCTGGCTATTGCAGATACGGTGCTTCCGTTGGGAAGGATCTTCGCTAGCAATGGTGGTGCACTTTGTAGGTTATTTGTAATCCACAGGGTAACACAACAGTTGACTACTTGATATATATTAAAAGTTCAACTAACGCTGCACAGCACACTGTCCCTCTGGCGTGCAATGTAACACTCTCTGGTAGCGGCGGTTCCTGAACAAGGAACACTGGGCCTAAGATTAGTCAGTAATCTCTGAGCAGGTGCTCTCTCACCCGACTGGACCAGTCCGTACAACCGACTTCCACAGCTGGGACTTCAGCACACAGTCTCCCGACACCCGCAGTCTCTGATCCTCCCGACAGTCCTTGGAAGGATGATGAACGAGATGATCCCTGGGTTCTCCCGTGAAGGTCGGAGGGCTCTTTGGATCTCAAGGCCCAACTCTTAAGCCCAGTCCAGCGGCAGACCCAGCGTAGGTTCCACTTGCTAGGTGGGCGGTGTCCAAAGAGACCCGCGTGTTGTTCCGCTCCCCTTTAAATAGGCCTTCCCCAGCAGACCTTGCGCCGGGCTTGGAAGTCTTGATGTCCCACTGCACACTGGGTAAGGTAGTCTTTTGGAGCTCCTTAAAGTGACACCCCGCTACACCTAGCATCCTCAGTTGCTAGAACGCACGCTGCTGTTCCAATCAAGCATCCTCAGTTGCTAGGATGTAGGTGGCTAATACCGCTTTGCATCCTCAGTTGCTAGGATGCAAGGAGAATTGCTGACTAGCGTCCTTCATTGCAGGGACTCAGGTGGCTATTGCTGCTTAGCATCCTCAGTTGCTAGAATGCAGGCAGCTACTGCCACCTAGTGTCCTCAGTTGCTAGGACATAGGGGGCATTGGTGCCTACCGGACTTCATTGATAGGATGCAAGTAACTATTGCTGCTTAGCGTCCTCAGTTGTTAAGACATAGGGGGCACAGGCGGCTACCGGCCTTCACTACCAAGAAGCAGGTAGCTATTGCCACTTAGCGTCCCCAGTTGCTAGGATGCAGGCAGCTACTGCCGCCTAACATCCTCTGTTGCTAAGACACAGGTTGCTATTGCCACTTAGCATCATGAGCTGCTAAAGCACATAGAGCATTGCTGACCAGGGTCCTTCATTGCCACTTAGTGTCCTCATTTGCTAGGACGCAGGTGTTTGCGGCTATCTAGGATCCTCTGTTGCTAGGATGCAGGTGGCCACTATTGCCTAGCATCCTCAGTTGCTTGGACGCACGCTGCTGTTTTCATCAAGTGTCCTCAGTTGCTAGGACGTAGGTGGCTATGACTACTTTGCATGCTCAGTTGCTAGGACGCAAGGAGAATTGCTGACTAGCGTCCTTCATCGCAGGGACTCAGGTGGCTATTGTTGCTTAGCATCCTCTGATGCTAGAATGCAGGCAGCTCTTGCCACCTATCATCCTCTGTTGCTAGGACATAGGTGGCTATTGCCACCTAGCATTCTCAGTTGCTAGAATGAAGGTAGCTACTGCCACCGAGTGTCCTCCGTTGCTAGGACATAGGGGGCATTGGTGCCTACCGGACTTCATTGATAAGATAACTATTGCCGCTTAGAGTCCTCAGTTGTTAGGACATAGGGGGCACTGGCGGCTACCGGCCTTCATTGCCAAGAAGCAGGTAGCTATTGCCACTTAGCGTCCTCAGTTGCTAGGATGCAGGAAGCTACTGCTGCCTAGCATCCTCTGTTGCTAAGACACAGGTGGCTATTGACACTTGGCATCATCAGCTGCTAGAGCACATAGAGCATTGCTGACCAGGGTCCTCCCTTGCTGGGACGCAGGTGGCTGTTGCCGCTTGGCATCTTCATTTGCTAGGACGCAGGCGTTTGCGGCAATCTAGGATCCTCTGTTGCTAGGATGCAGGTGGCCACTATTGCTTAGCATCCTCAGTTGCTCGGACGCACGCTGCTGTTTTCATCAAGTGTCCTCAGTTGCTAGGACGTAGGTGGCTATGACCGCTTTGCATCCTCAGTTGCTAGGACGCAAGGAGAATTTCTGACTAGCGTCCTTCATTGCAGGGACTCAGGTGGCTATTGCTGCTTAGCATCCTCAGATGCTAGAATGCAGGCAGCTACTGCCACTTAGTGTCCTCAGTTGCTAGGACATAGGGGGCACTGGTGCCTACCGGAACTTCATTGATAGGATACAATTAGCTATTGCCGCTTAGTGTCCTCTCAGTTGCTAGGACATAGGGGGCATTGGCGGCTACCGGCCTTCATTGCCAAGATGCAGGTAGCTATTGCCACTTAGCGTCCTTAGTTGCTAGGATGCAGGCAGCTACTGCCACCTAGCATTCTCTGTTGCTAAGACACAGGTGGTTGTTACCATTTAGCCTCCTCTATTGCCAGGATGCAGGCAGCTACTTCTGCCCAGCCTCCTCTGTTGCCTAGACGCAGGTGGCTATTGCCATTTAGTGTCCTTAGTTGCTAAGATGATGATGCATAGAGCTACTGGTGCCTAGTATCCTCTGTTGCCTAGATGCAGGTGGCTATTGCCATTTAGTGTCCTTAGTTGCTAAGATGATGATGCATAGAGCTACTGGTGCCTAGTATCCTCTGTTGCCTAGATGCAGGTGGCTATTGCCATTTAGTGTGCTCAGTTGCTAAGATGATGATGCATAGAGCTACCGTTTAGCCCCATCAGTTGCTTACCCGCAGCCAGCTACTTCTGTCCAGCATCCTCTAGTTGCCTGGACACAGGTGGATATTGCCGCCCACAGCCCTCAGTTGCTAGGACACAGGGGGGGCACTATCACCTAGTGTCCCTAATTGCGAGTACACAGATAACTATTGCCACTTACCCTCTTTAGTTGCTAGGATGCAGCAACTATTGTCTCCTAGTATCCTCTGTTGCTAGGATACAGATGGTTCTTGTATGCTATTGCTAATAGGGTAAACTTTTACTGTACGGGAACTTAGGCATCAGTCTGCTGCAGGCAGGGAGAAACATTCCCTCAGTCTCCTCTCCCCCAGTGATCAGATTGTAACATTGTAACTTTGCAGCAAGTCAAGGTGAGAGTTTGCAGCAGGGACTGATCTGGAAGTGTTACGGTGACACATTGCTATGCATGTGACATAAGCATCACATTTTATCGGATGCTGGGTCCACTTTCTTTAGCACTGCTCCCTGTATATGCTGAAGAATCTAAGTTCATACCCCTTGGTCTGAAGCCTGATGATGGCACAGGTGCGCCCCACCTACCCGCATGCTGGATGTTGTAGCAGATGCACAATAGGGATGAGCTTCGTGTTCGAGTCGAACATACGTTCGACTCGAACATCGGCTGTTCGATCGTTCGACGAAGATCGAACGATTTGGGCCGTTCGCGCCAAATTCGAGTGACGCGAACGGCCCACAATGCACTACGCCATCGCAGTGTCATCCAGGCGCTGTGATTGGCCAAGCATGCACTGTGACCCCGCATGCTTGGCCAATCACAGCGCCGGCAGCGAGGAGAGCAATGATTGGCCACAGGCAGGATGCCTGTGGCCAATTATTGCTGAGGGTGTTTAGTACACGCCCCACACTATAAAAGGCCGCCAGCACGGCGGCCTAGTGTAGTGTGTTCCGGAGCAGGGATAGAGCAGCATAGGCAGGGACAGTGACTGTTATTTCTTTCTTGCTTAACCTGGATTCCTTTAGTTTAGGGAAAGAGAAGGATAGGTAGGGAGAGTGTCAGTGTGTTTTGTGCTTGTGCTATAGTGTGCTTAAAAAAAACATTTATTCTAGGGACAGAAAACTGTAGGTAGGGACAGTGTCAGTTTCTTTCACTCTGCAAGTCCTTGTTTCCAGGGACCTGGAAGGACAGTGAGTGAATTGTCCTTGTGCTATATTGTGCTTAAAAAAACATTTATTCTAGGGACAGAAAACTGTAGGTAGGGAGAGTGTCAGTTTCTTTCACTCTGCAAGTCCTTGTTTCCAGGGACCTGTAAGGACAGTGAGTGAATTGTCCTTGTGCTATATTGTGATTAAAAAAAACATTTTTTCTAGGGACAGAAAACTGTAGGTAGGGAGAGTGTCAGTTTCTTTCACTCTGCAAGTCCTTGTTTCCAGGGACCTGTAAGGACAGTGAGTGAATTGTCCTTGTGCTATATTGTGATTAAAAAAAACATTTTTTCTAGGGACAGAAAACTGTAGGTAGGGAGAGTGTTTTTTTTCTTTCACTCTGCAAGTCCTTGTTTCCAGGGACCTGGAAGGACAGTGAGTGAATTCTCCTTGTGCTATATTGTGCTTAAAAAAAACATTTATTCTAGGGACAGAAAACTGTAGGTAGGGAGAGTGTCAGTTTATTTCACTCTGCAAGTCCTTGTTTCCAGGGACCTGTAAGGACAGTGAGTGAATTGTCCTTGTGCTATATTGTGATTAAAAAAAACATTTTTTCTAGGGACAGAAAACTGTAGGTAGGGAGAGTGTTTTTTTTCTTTCACTCTGCAAGTCCTTGTTTCCAGGGACCTGTAAGGACAGTGAGTGAATTGTCCTTGTGCTATATTGTGATTAAAAAAAACATTTTTTCTAGGGACAGAAAACTGTAGGTAGGGAGAGTGTTTTTTTTCTTTCACTCTGCAAGTCCTTGTTTCCAGGGACCTGTAAGGACAGTGAGTGAATTGTCCTTGTGCTATAGTGTGCTTAAAAAAAACATTTATTCTAGGGACAGAAAACTGTAGGTAGGGACAGTGTCAGTTTCTTTCACTCTGCAAGTCCTTGTTTCCAGGGACCTGGAAGGACAGTGAGTGAATTGTCCTTGTGCTATATTGTGATTAAAAAAAACATTTTTTCTAGGGACAGAAAACTGTAGGTAGGGAGAGTGTTTTTTTTCTTTCACTCTGCAAGTCCTTGTTTCCAGGGACCTGTAAGGACAGTGAGTGAATTGTCCTTGTGCTATATTGTGATTAAAAAAAACATTTTTTCTAGGGACAGAAAACTGTAGGTAGGGAGAGTGTTTTTTTTCTTTCACTCTGCAAGTCCTTGTTTCCAGGGACCTGTAAGGACAGTGAGTGAATTGTCCTTGTGCTATAGTGTGCTTAAAAAAAACATTTATTCTAGGGACAGAAAACTGTAGGTAGGGACAGTGTCAGTTTCTTTCACTCTGCAAGTCCTTGTTTCCAGGGACCTGGAAGGACAGTGAGTGAATTGTCCTTGTGCTATATTGTGATTAAAAAAAACATTTTTTCTAGGGACAGAAAACTGTAGGTAGGGAGAGTGTTTTTTTTCTTTCACTCTGCAAGTCCTTGTTTCCAGGGACCTGTAAGGACAGTGAGTGAATTGTCCTTGTGCTATATTGTGATTAAAAAAAACATTTTTTCTAGGGACAGAAAACTGTAGGTAGGGAGAGTGTTTTTTTTCTTTCACTCTGCAAGTCCTTGTTTCCAGGGACCTGTAAGGACAGTGAGTGAATTGTCCTTGTGCTATATTGTGCTTAAAAAAAACATTTATTCTAGGGACAGAAAACTGTAGGTAGGGAGAGTGTCAGTTTATTTCACTCTGCAAGTCCTTGTTTCCAGGGACCTGGAAGGACAGTGAGTGAATTGTCCTTGTGCTATATTGTGATTAAAAAAAACATTTTTTCTAGGGACAGAAAACTGTAGGTAGGGAGAGTGTTTTTTTTCTTTCACTCTGCAAGTCCTTGTTTCCAGGGACCTGTAAGGACAGTGAGTGAATTGTCCTTGTGCTATATTGTGCTTAAAAAAAACATTTATTCTAGGGACAGAAAACTGTAGGTAGGGAGAGTGTCAGTTTATTTCACTCTGCAAGTCCTTGTTTCCAGGGACCTGGAAGGACAGTGAGTGAATTGTCCTTGTGCTATATTGTGATTAAAAAAAACATTTTTTCTAGGGACAGAAAACTGTAGGTAGGGAGAGTGTTTTTTTTCTTTCACTCTGCAAGTCCTTGTTTCCAGGGACCTGGAAGGACAGTGAGTGAATTCTCCTTGTGCTATATTGTGCTTAAAAAAAACATTTATTCTAGGGACAGAAAACTGTAGGTAGGGAGAGTGTCAGTTTATTTCACTCTGCAAGTCCTTGTTTCCAGGGACCTGGAAGGACAGTGAGTGAATTGTCCTTGTGCTATATTGTGATTAAAAAAAACATTTTTTCTAGGGACAGAAAACTGTAGGTAGGGAGAGTGTTTTTTTTCTTTCACTCTGCAAGTCCTTGTTTCCAGGGACCTGGAAGGACAGTGAGTGAATTGTCCTTGTGCTATATTGTGCTTAAAAAAAACATTTATTCTAGGGACAGAAAACTGTAGGTAGGGAGAGTGTCAGTTTTTCTTTTTCGTACATCACGGGACACAGAGCGACTTAGTCATTACTAATGGGTTATATAGTTTACCTTCAGGTGTTGGCACTGGCCAATTCCAAACCGGAAGTACCCTCCCCTATATAAGCCCCTCCCACCCGGGAGCACCTCAGTTTTTTGCCAGTGTCTAAGGTGTTGGCCAAAGAGTAACATGTGTTTTCACTGGGCTTGCGTACAGGTTCTTTTGGGCCTTAGTAAGCTGTTCCGGATCCCACCAAAAAAGCTTCATAGCTAAACGGTCGGTACCCGGGCCTTGCAGCAGAAGAGCAAGGTTTTGCCTGTAATGCTTCTCTTAGGAGGGCTGGACCCTGGGATCCAGAGCTCTGGTCATACCCACGACCAAGACGCTGTCTGTGCAGGGTGCTATACAGGTCCAGGGGAGTGGAATCCTTGGGAACCCGGTCCCTGAAGGTTTAATTACAATGCCTGCCGTGATAGGTGAAGTTTGGACTTTTGTGGACCAAACAAAGTCCTGCGGCGGGGATCAGGTAAGTGGGGGCCCTCAGGAACTTGGTTCTATTGGGGGACCCCCAAGCCTAATTTGTCTTTCTGTCTGTTACCTAACGGTATTCCCGCTAAATATCTGTGTTTGCCTATAACTACTGAAAATGTAAAATTTTAATAGTAGTCAAGAGAAAAAAAAAAAACAGGGACCGCGGTACCTGTGTTAAACCACTAGAGGCCGCTGTAGTCCATTTTTTCTTGTAAATGTGGATCTTTGGTTTTCTCAACTCAAAAGATCCAGGCAGCTGGTAAGTTTCTCTGAGGGAATCCACTTCCTCTGCCCTGTTGCTGAGTTCATCCACCGCACAGGCCCTCCGGCAAAAAGGGCCCTGGCTCCTAGTCCTCTGTTGGTTTTCGAAAAGGGCGCCATTGGCGCACGGGCGCGCGCGCGGGCGCGTGCACGCGCCTCCTATGAAAAAAAAGGGGCGGGGCGGGTGGATGACGCTCGATGCGCGCCGCGGCGCTTCTGCGCATGTGCGGGCGTCCCAGCATGGTTAAAAGACACAGTACAAGTGTCAGCTGCATGCAAACAGAGCTAGCAACAAACAGTGGCACACAGAGGCGGTTGATGCAGGCATCCCCATAGAAAGGCACTTTAGTGGACACCAGCTGGTATATAGCAGCACCTGTGTTAGACTATTACCAGCAAAAATTGGTGTATGACGACGGGAATACCTCAGCTTTGTGCTTAAAGGATATGTCGTCCAGACGCTCCGGAAATAGATCTTCCAGGAAGCCAAAGGGGTCTCCATCGGGCTCTGAGGATATTGGGCATGCTTGCACTGCACCAATCTCCCCTGAGAATGCAGAGGTCAGTAGCCGTAGAAACCCCGCAGGAATGCCTGGTGCTGCGGCTGTCCCCAGTCCACCTGCTCCTGTATATATAACAGAGGAGGTTTTATCCTCAACTCTGGGAGGATTGGAAGAGAGATTAACAGCATTGATCGCTGCTTCCCTGTCACAGGAAAAGCGCGTCCGATCTCCGTCTCCTCCTTCAGAGTGCCTGTTAGTGGAGGAACAGCCCCACACAGAGATCGACCTACCTGAAGGGGATCAGGATGAGGTTGATTCAGTTATGGAGGAATCGACAGTGGAAGAACCTTTCTCAGCTTCTCAGGCTGAAAGATTATGGGTTCAGTCTCTGACTAACATGGTCCGATCAGCATTTAAAATGCCTCTGGCGGAACCACCATCCACTACGGTTTCCTCGCTGGGGTCGCTAAAAGCTCCCCAGGCGGTCTGTTTCTTCCCAATCCACCCTTTATTAGAAGGGCTTATTTACCAGGATTGGGAGCATCCTGATAAAATATTTGCTCCCCCCAAGAGATTTCCGGTGATCTATCCCATGGAGGATAAGTTCATAAGAAAATGGAGGGTCCCTATAGTGGACGCAGCCATCTCTTCTGTTAACAAATCACTGACATGTCCAGTAGATAATGTTCCAATGTTCAAAGACCCAATAGATAAAAAATTGGAGTCTTTACTAAAATCTGCTTTCTCTACAGCAAGTATGGTGACACAACCTGCGGTAGCAGCGATTGGAGTCTGCCAAGCAGTGAAAGATCAGTTGAAACAAGTCTTAAGGGACTTACCAGATCAGCAGGCTCATGCCCTAGCTGACCTGCCTAGAGCCTTGTGTTTTGCGGTGGACGCCATAAAGGATACAATCCAACAGGCCTCCCGCTTTACGCTGTCTATAGTACATATGCGTAGGCTTCTGTGGCTCAAAAACTGGTCTGCTGAAGCTCCCTGTAAAAAACTGCTGGTTAGCTTCCCATTTCATGGAGAACGCTTATTTGGAGAAGATCTGGACAAATACATCCAGAAAATTTCTGCCGGTAAAAGTTCACTCTTACCGGTTAAGAACAAGGGTAGAAGTCCTTCTTTTAAGAGGCCTACCTCTCCAGTCCCGGGCACATCGGCTGTGAAGCAGTTCCGACGGCCTCCGCGGTCAAATTCAGGGGGCAGAAATCAGGGACAATCACAGGGTAACAAGAAGCCCTGGATCAAGAGAGGTACAAAACCTCCCCCTAAGGCATGAAGTATTGCCCCCGCTCAATCGGGTGGGGGGAAGACTTCAGTTGTTCACAGAGACCTGGCGGGACACCATCAGAGACAGATGGGTGCTCTCCGCAGTAAGTCTGGGATACAAGCTGGAGTTAAAAGGCACTCCTCCTGCCCAATTTATGAGGTCAAACGTGCCAAGAGATCCCCAAAAGAGAGGATCCCTCCTTCTGGCACTAGAACAACTATTGCTCCAAGGGGTAATCATGAAGGTTCCCCTGGAAGAAAGCGGATTCGGGTTTTACTCGAACCTTTTCACAGTCCCCAAACCAAATGGGGACGTGAGGCCCATATTAAATCTAAAAGGGCTAAACAAGTTCCTAAATATCAGGACCTTTCGGATGGAGTCGATCCGATCAGTGGCCACCGCCCTACAAGGGCAGGAATGGCTAGCCTCGATCGACATAAGGGATGCTTATCTGCATATTCCCATCTTTCCAGCCCATCAGAAATTTCTACGCTTTGCAGTAGAAGGGCGCCATTTTCAGTTCAGAGCCTTACCTTTCGGTCTGGCCACAGCACCACGAGTGTTCACAAAAATTCTGGCCCCATTATTGGCCAATCTAAGAACACAGGGTGTAACGATAATGGCATATCTAGACGACCTGCTACTAATAGACCACTCAGTGGAAAAGCTGGAAGTAGCTATTCACAAGACAATCGAGTATCTGGAATATCACGGTTGGATTATCAACCGGGACAAGTCAGCTCTAAGACCAGTCAAAAGTCTGGAATACTTAGGGCTAAGGCTGGATTCAAATCAGAGAAAGATTTTCTTACCTCCAGAGAAGGTGTCGTCTTTAAGAAATTTGACCCACTTAGTGGGTACAAAAAGAAAACCATCCATACGTCTCTGCATGAGGCTGCTGGGAAAGATGGTGGCTTCATTCGAAGCGGTACCCTACGGTCAATTCCATTCAAGGAATTTGCAAAGGGCCATACTGTCAGCCTGGAACAAAAAAGTTCAGGCTTTAGACTTACCAATGTCCCTGTCCCCTTCCGTTCGCAAGAGCCTCCATTGGTGGTTGGTGCCCCAGAATCTGGAAAGAGGGAAACCCTTCAGTCCGGTTTCTTGGAAGGTGGTCACTACAGATGCCAGCCTCATCGGCTGGGGGGCAGTGCTGGAGCAATGGTCTCTCCAGGGCAGGTGGTCAGAAGCAGAAAAGGCCCTGCCCATCAATCTCTTAGAGATACGAGCAGCCCGGTATGCCCTAGTAGCATGGACATCCAAACTCCAGGGGTCCCCTGTCAGAATTCAATCAGACAATGCCACGGCAGTGGCATATATCAATCATCAGGGTGGCACCAAAAGTCGTGCAGCCCAGAAGGAAGCAAATTGCATCCTGGAGTGGGCAGAAAGATATGTCCCAGCCATATCCGCGGTTTTCATCCCAGGAGTGGAAAATTGGAGAGCGGACTTTCTAAGTCGCCAACAATTATGCCCGGGGGAATGGTCTCTTCACCCCGAGGTTTTCCAGGCAATATGCCAGCGGTGGGGAACACCGGATGTAGATCTGCTAGCATCCAGATTCTACGCAAAGGTGGACAGGTTTGTGTCTCGCACAAGGGATCCCCTAGCTTGCGGCTCGGATGCCCTAGTGTTCCCTTGGGATCGGTTCAAGCTGATATATGCATTCCCACCGCCACAATTGTTACCGCGATTACTCCGCAGAATCAGGGTAGAAAAGAAACCAGTGATTCTGGTGGCTCCAGCGTGGCCCCGAAGGGCATGGTACGCGGAGATTGTAAAAATGTCAGTGAGGAGTCCTTGGACCCTCCCACTTCGTCCGGACCTGCTGTCGCAAGGACCGATATACCACCCTTCCTTACCAGCCCTAGGTTTGACGGCCTGGCTATTGAAGCCCACATTCTGAAAAAGAGAGGGCTCTCTAATTCTGTGGTATCTACCATGATCAATGCCAGGAAACCGGTATCCAGGCAGATCTATTATAGGATCTGGAAAGCGTACATTACGTGGTGTGAGACCAAGAAATGGCATCCACGTAAGTACATGATAGGGAGGATTCTGGACTTCCTACAGTGGGCTGTAGATAGGAAGCTGGCCTTGAGTACTATCAAGGGTCAGATTTCGGCCTTGTCAATATTTTTTCAAAGGCCCTTGGCTTCGCATTCACTAGTCAAAGCCTTTATACAAGGAGTGATGCGTATTAGCCCTCCGGTTAGTATTCCCATATGTCCTTGGGACTTAAACCTGGTTCTGTCGGTTCTACAGAAACAACCGTTTGAACCATTACAACACATTTCCTTGGTTCTTCTCACCAGGAAATTGGTTTTCTTAGTAGCCATTTGTTCGGCTAAAAGATTGTCGGAATTAGCAGCTATGTCCTGTAAGGAGCCATATCTGGTTGTCCATAAGGACAGAGTAGTATTACGTCCTCATCCAGCCTTTCTTCCTAAGGTGGTATCGAGGTTTCATTTGAACCAAGATGTGGTTCTTCCTTCTTTTTTCCCCAAACCTAGCTCAGTAGAGGAAAAGTTATTACATTCTTTGGATGTGGTAAGAGCAGTTAAAGCTTATCTAAAAGCCACTGCTCAGATTCGCAGAACGGATTCTTTGTTTGTTCTGCCGGAAGGCCCCAGAAGGGGTCAGGCAGCATCAAAATCTACTTTAGCCAAGTGGATTCGACAGGTCATAATACAAGCCTATGGCTTGAGAAAGAGACCGCCTCCGTTCAAAGTTAGGGCGCACTCCACAAGAGCGGTTGGAACTTCATGGGCAGTGCATCACCAGGCCTCCCTGGCTCAAGTATGTAAGGCCGCAACATGGTCTTCGGTACACACGTTTACTAGATTTTATCAGGTAGACGTTAGAAGTCAGGAGGATGTCGCCTTTGGGCGCAGTGTGTTGCAGGCCGCAAAAGATCCTCATGCCTGATGGCGCCCAGCTTATGTACCCCCCCCTCATTTGGCATTGCTTTGGGACGTCCCATTAGTAATGACTAAGTCGCTCTGTGTCCCGTGATGTACGAAAAAGAAAAAGGGATTTTTATAACAGCTTACCTGTAAAATCCTTTTCTTGGAGTACATCACGGGACACAGAGCTCCCACCCCTCTTTTTGGGACACTTATTGCTTGGCTACAAAACTGAGGTGCTCCCGGGTGGGAGGGGCTTATATAGGGGAGGGTACTTCCGGTTTGGAATTGGCCAGTGCCAACACCTGAAGGTAAACTATATAACCCATTAGTAATGACTAAGTCGCTCTGTGTCCCGTGATGTACTCCAAGAAAAGGATTTTACAGGTAAGCTGTTATAAAAATCCCTTTATTTCACTCTGCAAGTCCTTGTTTCCAGGGACCTGGAAGGACAGTGAGTGAATTGTCCTTGTGCTATATTGTGATTAAAAAAAACATTTTTTCTAGGGACAGAAAACTGTAGGTAGGGAGAGTGTTTTTTTTCTTTCACTCTGCAAGTCCTTGTTTCCAGGGACCTGGAAGGACAGTGAGTGAATTCTCCTTGTGCTATATTGTGCTTAAAAAAAACATTTATTCTAGGGACAGAAAACTGTAGGTAGGGAGAGTGTCAGTTTATTTCACTCTGCAAGTCCTTGTTTCCAGGGACCTGTAAGGACAGTGAGTGAATTGTCCTTGTGCTATATTGTGATTAAAAAAAACATTTTTTCTAGGGACAGAAAACTGTAGGTAGGGAGAGTGTTTTTTTTCTTTCACTCTGCAAGTCCTTGTTTCCAGGGACCTGTAAGGACAGTGAGTGAATTGTCCTTGTGCTATATTGTGCTTAAAAAAAACATTTATTCTAGGGACAGAAAACTGTAGGTAGGGAGAGTGTCAGTTTATTTCACTCTGCAAGTCCTTGTTTCCAGGGACCTGTAAGGACAGTGAGTGAATTGTCCTTGTGCTATATTGTGATTAAAAAAAACATTTTTTCTAGGGACAGAAAACTGTAGGTAGGGAGAGTGTTTTTTTTCTTTCACTCTGCAAGTCCTTGTTTCCAGGGACCTGTAAGGACAGTGAGTGAATTGTCCTTGTGCTATATTGTGCTTAAAAAAAACATTTATTCTAGGGACAGAAAACTGTAGGTAGGGAGAGTGTCAGTTTATTTCACTCTGCAAGTCCTTGTTTCCAGGGACCTGTAAGGACAGTGAGTGAATTGTCCTTGTGCTATATTGTGATTAAAAAAAACATTTTTTCTAGGGACAGAAAACTGTAGGTAGGGAGAGTGTTTTTTTTCTTTCACTCTGCAAGTCCTTGTTTCCAGGGACCTGTAAGGACAGTGAGTGAATTGTCCTTGTGCTATATTGTGATTAAAAAAAACATTTTTTCTAGGGACAGAAAACTGTAGGTAGGGAGAGTGTTTTTTTTCTTTCACTCTGCAAGTCCTTGTTTCCAGGGACCTGTAAGGACAGTGAGTGAATTGTCCTTGTGCTATAGTGTGCTTAAAAAAAACATTTATTCTAGGGACAGAAAACTGTAGGTAGGGAGAGTGTCAGTTTATTTCACTCTGCAAGTCCTTGTTTCCAGGGACCTGTAAGGACAGTGAGTGAATTGTCCTTGTGCTATATTGTGATTAAAAAAAACATTTTTTCTAGGGACAGAAAACTGTAGGTAGGGAGAGTGTTTTTTTTCTTTCACTCTGCAAGTCCTTGTTTCCAGGGACCTGTAAGGACAGTGAGTGAATTGTCCTTGTGCTATATTGTGCTTAAAAAAAACATTTATTCTAGGGACAGAAAACTGTAGGTAGGGAGAGTGTCAGTTTATTTCACTCTGCAAGTCCTTGTTTCCAGGGACCTGTAAGGACAGTGAGTGAATTGTCCTTGTGCTATATTGTGATTAAAAAAAACATTTTTTCTAGGGACAGAAAACTGTAGGTAGGGAGAGTGTTTTTTTTCTTTCACTCTGCAAGTCCTTGTTTCCAGGGACCTGTAAGGACAGTGAGTGAATTGTCCTTGTGCTATATTGTGCTTAAAAAAAACATTTATTCTAGGGACAGAAAACTGTAGGTAGGGAGAGTGTCAGTTTATTTCACTCTGCAAGTCCTTGTTTCCAGGGACCTGTAAGGACAGTGAGTGAATTGTCCTTGTGCTATATTGTGATTAAAAAAAACATTTTTTCTAGGGACAGAAAACTGTAGGTAGGGAGAGTGTTTTTTTTCTTTCACTCTGCAAGTCCTTGTTTCCAGGGACCTGTAAGGACAGTGAGTGAATTGTCCTTGTGCTATATTGTGATTAAAAAAAACATTTATTCTAGGGACAGAAAACTGTAGGTAGGGAGAGTGTCAGTTTATTTCACTCTGCAAGTCCTTGTTTCCAGGGACCTGTAAGGACAGTGAGTGAATTGTCCTTGTGCTATATTGTGATTAAAAAAAACATTTTTTCTAGGGACAGAAAACTGTAGGTAGGGAGAGTGTTTTTTTTCTTTCACTCTGCAAGTCCTTGTTTCCAGGGACCTGTAAGGACAGTGAGTGAATTGTCCTTGTGCTATATTGTGCTTAAAAAAAATATTTTTTCTAGGGACAGAAAACTGTAGGTAGGGAGAGTGTCAGTTTCTTTCACTGTGAAAGTCCTTGTTTCAAGGGACAGAGAAGGACACCTGAAGGTAGCCCTTATTGCTTTTTTCCCATCTCCCTGCAGGCCATCTATTAGAATGTCTGGAAGGCAAACAAGGAGAGGCAGACAGTCAGGAGGCAATAAAAGAGGGCAAGCAGGCTCTGTGTCTGGGGGCAACAGTGCTGGTCGTGGACGCGGTGCATTGTCATCAGCACATGGCCATGGGACACGCTTGTCCTTCTTTTCGGCAGCTGGACATGTTGAGCCACATCATGCCGAAGACTTGGTAGAGTGGATGACCAAGCCCTCCTCCTCCTCCTCATCCTCTCTCACCCAGGCTCAGGGTACTGGAAAAGCAGCTGCCAAAGCGTCGTCTTCCCTGGTATCAATGTCAGACAAATCATCAGTCACTCCTTCCCTAGACCCACCATGTCCTCCTCCTGAGGAGTCCCCCGAACTGTTTCAGCACAGTGTTGGGTACATGCTCCAGGAGGATGCCCAGCGTTTCGAAGGGTCTGATGATGAAACCCAGCTAGAGGAAGGCAGTAGCGTGAGAGCAGACAGAGGGGATGCTCAAGAAGGACACCAATCTGGCAGTCATGTTCCAGCAGCTGCAGCATACTGCCAGATTGGCTCCAGTGATGAGGAGGGAGGGGATGATGAGGTCACTGACTCCACGTGGGTGCCTAATAGGAGAGAGGAGGAGGAGGAGGATGAGGAGGAGGCACATCTCCAACGAGGCAGGATGCCCTTTGGTGGCCAGCGTAAGGGCAGTACACCGACGGAATCACACCGCAGAGCTCCGCCTGTGCAGGGCGCTGCCTCTGCCCGTCATTCAAAAAGTTCTTTGGTGTGGGCCTTTTTTGAGGCTAGTGCATCAGATCGCACAGCTGCTGTTTGCAACATATGTCTCAAGCGTATATCGCGTGGCCAAAACATCAGCCGCTTGGGTACCACATGCCTGACCAGACATATGTTGACCTGCCATGCAGCTCGTTGGCAAGCCTACCTCAAAGACCCACACCAAAGAACAAAGCGGACCTCTCCTTGCACCGCATCAGCTGGGATCTCCAACCCCACTATAACTTCAGTCCTCTCTGAAACATGCACTGAGAGGAATGAAGGTGTAGAATTAGGTGTGTCACAGCCAAGTACTTGCGCCCACTCTGCTAGCAGTACACCGACGTCCGATTCTAGCAGGCAAATTTCCCTGCCCCAGCTGCTGGACCGTCGAAAGAAGTTCACTCCCAGCCATCCACATGCCCAGCGGTTGAATGCTAGCTTGGCTAAATTGCTAGCGCTTCAACTGCTGCCTTTTCAGTTGGTAGACTCGGCCCCCTTCCGTGAGTTTGTGCAATGTGCGGTTCCTCAGTGGCAGGTTCCCAAACGCCACTTTTTCTCACGGAAGGCTATTCCGGCTCTCTACCGGCATGTGGAAGGCAATGTCTTGGCCTCGCTGGACAGGGCGGTCAGCGGTAAGGTGCATATTACCGCTGACTCATGGTCCAGCAGGCATGGACAGGGACGTTACCTTTCTTTCACGGCCCATTGGGTCACTCTTTTGGCAGCTGGGAAGGATTCAGGACAAGGTGCAGTAGTGTTGGAGGTTGTCCCACCGCCACGCCTCCAAAATGCTACTACTGGTTGTGACACACCTCTCTCCTCCACCCCCTCCTCTTCTTCTTCCTCCATGGCCTCTTCCTGTGGTTTGTCCTATGAACCAGCGGTGCTCCGTAGCCGTTCACGGGGCTACGCAAGTACGCAGGCAAAAAGATGCCATGCCGTGCTTGCGCTGGTGTGTTTGGGGGACAGAAGCCACACTGGGGCAGAGGTCCTGTCTGCTCTGCAGGGCCAGGCCGAGAGGTGGTTGACGCCACGCCAGCTTAAGCCAGGAATGGTGGTTTGCGACAATGGCACCAACCTCCTCTCCGCCCTCCGACAGGGACAACTGACCCATGTGCCCTGTGTGGCTCACGTCCTTAACCTGGTGGTGCAGCGCTTCTTGGGCAGGTACCCGGGCTTACAGGATGTCCTGAGGCAGGCCAGGAAAGTCTGTGTGCATTTCCGCAGATCTTATAATGCCAGTGCTCGCCTGGCTGAGCTGCAAAAGGAGTTGAACCTGCCCAAGAACCGCCTTATATGTGACATGCCCACCAGGTGGAACTCAACGTTGGCCATGCTGCAGCGGCTGCACACGCAGCAGAGGGCCATCAATGAGTACCTGTGCGACTACGGCACCAGGACAGGGTCAGGGGAGCTTGGTTTTTTTTCTCCACGCCAGTGGGGCATGATCAGGGATGCATGCACTGTCCTGGCACCATTTGAGGAGGCCACGAGGATGGTGAGCAGTGACAGTGCATGCATCAGTGACACTGTACCTCTTGTCCACCTGTTGGAGCACACGCTGCGTGGAATAATGGACAGGGCACTTGAGGCAGAACAGAGGCAGGAAGAGGAGGACTTCCTTGCCTCTCAAGGCCCCCTTTACCCAGACAGTGTTCCTTCTGTCCCACCCATCGCACAGGAAGAGGAGGAGGAGGAGGAGGAGGAGGAGGAGGAGGAGGATTGTGTCAGCATGGAGGTGGAGGCTGGCACTCAGCATCATCAGCAGCAGTCTTTTAGGGATGATTTACAGTCCCAAGAAACCAGTGGACTTGTACGTGGCTGGGAGGAGGTGGCTGCGGATCATGTCGTCCTTAGTGACCCAGAGGACTCCGGAGCGAATGCCTCAGCAAACCTACGCTGCATGGCCTCCCTGATCCTGCAAAGTCTGCGGAAGGATCCTCGTATTCTTCGGATCAAGGAGAGGGACCATTACTGGCTGGCCACTCTCCTTGATCCACGGTACAAGGGTAAGGTTGCGGACCTTATGTTACCGTCGCAGAGGGAGCAGAGGATGAGACAACTCCGGGAGGCCTTGCAGAAAGGTCTGTGCAACGCGTTCCCAGAGACTGGGAGGTTGCAAACTCCTGGTCCTGGACAACGAGTTGCTGAGGCTTCGGCCAGTCAAAGAAGGAGCGGTGGGGAAGGTGGCCGTCTGACCGATGCGTTCAGACAATTCTTTAGTCCGCAGCCCCAAAGTATGATCGGTTCCAGCAACCATCGCCAGCGTCTGATAAACATGGTGCAGGAATATCTAGGGGCAAGGTCAGACTTGGACACCTTCCCCACCGAAAATCCTCTGGCTTACTGGGTCTTGAGGATGGATCACTGGCCAGAGCTTGCACAGTATGCAATTGAGCTACTGGCCTGTCCTGCATCCAGCGTTCTTTCGGAACGCACATTCAGTGCTGCTGGAGGATTTGTCACGGATCACAGGGTGCGCCTGTCCACCGACTTGGTTGATCGACTGACTTTCATCAAGATGAACCAGTCTTGGATCACCACCAGCTACCACACACCTGATGCTGATATAACAGACTAATTGATTTTAACATGTCACATCCCTTCAAGACTGATGCTGATGCTGAGTGCCTGTGCTGTTATGTTGACTGGCTATCCTCCTCCTCCGAGTCCTCAATGATACGATTGATGATGATAGCTTGTAAGATCATTTTTGTTTATGGGTGCCGCCACCAGTGCCTAACGCCCAATTTTTCAGCCCCTGTTTAACAGGGGCGTGTAATTACAATTTTTGAAGCAATACTTTGCAACAGGGCTCATTGCTGTGCTCCAAGTACAGTATCTGTGAGGAGTTGCAGTGTTGTGCCACCAGTGCCTAAGGCCCAATTTTTCAGCCCCTGTTTAACAGGGGCGTGTCATTACAATTTTTGAAGCAATACTTTGCAACAGGGCTCATTGCTGTGCTCCAAGTACAGTATCTGTGAGGAGTTGCAGTGTTGTGCCACCAGTGCCTAAGGCCCAATTTTTCAGCCCCTGTTCAACAGGGGCATGTAATTACAATTCTTGATCTAATAATTCACAGCAGGGCCCATTGCTGCACCCACCAAGAGTAACTGTCAGGGCTTACAGTGTTGTGGCACCAGCACCACCATCAAAGGCCCAATTTTTACTACCACTGTTCAACAATTATATGTAATTAAAATTCCTGATATAATAGTTGACAGCAGGGCGTTCCAGCACCAACCAAGAGTAACTGTGAGTGCTTACAGTGTTGTGCCAACACCAACAACTAAGGGGCCTATTTCTGCAGAGTATATACGGCAGGTCCCTACTTTCAAACATCCAACTTACAAACGACTCCTACTTGCAAACGCAAGAAGACAACAGGAAGTGAGAGGAAATCTACCACTAGGAAGGAAAATTCTCTCCTGTAAGAATAAATATGGGAGAAAGGTGTCTCCTCTGTACTGATGCTTTATCAGCAATCCTTGTTTCAAGAAAAAGACCACATTTCAAAAACAGTTGTCATTGGGACGGAAAGTGAGGTGAAATGTTCTGAACAGGGGCACAGACAGCAAAACAAATGTTACAGGGGTGATAACCCTTACCTATGTTTTCCAAAAAGTTTAAAAATAGATTTTTGGTCTGGAGCTACACTTCAACAATGTACCTGTTCAAAATTACAAACAGACTCTACATAAGAACAAACCTACAGTCCCTGTCTTGTATGCACCGCCTGTATAGGGCTGTTCAGAGTATATAGGGCCTTTTTTATTTTATGTGCGGGGTTCCCCTTAATATCCATACAAGACCCAAAGGGGCTGGTAATGGGCTGGGGTAGGGGGGGGGGCATGGGGTAGCTATGCCATTTTTCTTAAAGATTTTCATCCATATTACCGGGACCAGACATTACATTAAAGCCGCAAGCAGTTTTAAATGGCTTTTTTTTCCTTTAGAAGTGTCATTTTGTGCAGGGACAGTTCTAAACACGGGAAACACGTGGCACTTCACAGGCATACTTTAGACACCCCCCAGGTACGATATTTAAAGGAATATTTGACTTTTTTTTTTTCACTTTATGCATCATTAAAATGACTGCTCCCGAAAAACGACCGTTTTTAAAACTTCTTTTTGCATTGATACATGTCCCCTGGTGCAGAACCCGGGTTCCCAAACCCTTTTTAGGACAATAACATGCATAATAGTTGTTATAATTAGCACTTTAGAATTCGAACGTTCGCATCCATTGTATTTAATAGGGTTCTAATGTTCGTTCGAACTTTCGGTCCGTTCGCGGGTTCTGGTGCGAACCGAACCCGGGGGTGTTCGGCTCATCACTAATGCACAATATATGAACAATAGCACATAATACAGTGCAGCACTCCGCTGGGTAATATAATACAATATGGGATAATCATTGCATAAAGCTGAGCTAGGGAAGTGCTGGCAGACATATACACCATCATCTCCCAGCTGGAGAGGGAGAAGCTTTGCTGCACTGCTGGAAATCCAGATGTCGGGACTCGGGAATGTGTCCCAGAATGGATCAGGTGCTACACACACACGAGGCAATGGGGAAATACATTGCAAAACAAAAAAAGCATATAAAATGTTAACCCTTCAGAACTGCTCCTGTTACAAGCTACGATCAGCACCGGTCAGCTCCTTCATGTCCTGCCTGCCCTTTTATCATCAAATCTACACTATGGCATTGACTTATAAAGAATGCGCATAATCATGCTCACAGTGAAAGTACATGTACATTCATTCTGTGTGCGAATGGGGGCAAAAAAAGATTGCCTGTGCTGTTTGAACATAAATCATTGATTTTAAACCGAACATACAAGATTTGCCCACGAGGGGGTGCTAAGTATTATTGCAAATTCCTGCTTATCGCCATCTAGTGGCCAAATGTGTAACTTTCTGTTTAAATTCAATGATTTACATTAAAACAGCACAAGATATACAGCTTATGTACATTTTTTTTTTTTTTTTTAAATAGAATATCACTATGAGCATATGCAAATGACAGAAAAGTAAAAAACATATAATAGCATATATAATTAGAGGGGAGAGATTTTTTTTTTTAACCACTTGCCACTCAAGCCAATTCTGACACTTCTCTCCTACATGTAAGTATCATCATTTGTTTTTGTTTTTTTTTTTGCTAGAAAATAACCACCCGCCAATAATATATGTAGCACCCTGCTCCCAATGAGTGGGCGCTATATGTTGAAATTATACTTGTCTGGGCATTAGTTTGGCCCAGAGAGATTTATTCAAATTGTGGCGCCGTTTCAGTTCAGTTGGTTACATGATTTCCCCCCCCCCCCCCCAGCGGTGGGTGTCGCTGTCACCGCTGGTCAGGGTTGGAAAGGCAACAGGCTGGACGTATTGGGTACCTCTTTCCCAGAAGTAGCGCAGGGGGCGTGGTGTACCCGCTGTGCATGCTGGGAGAGGGTACTTAAGGGGCGGACGCCATTTCGGGGGGTCGCTCGTCTCCGATCCTCACCTGAGGGCCCTCCTGGCCTCAGGGATGTGTTGGCAGTTCCCGCCTCTGGGCCACATTGTCCCGAGGCCTCGCAACCGAGATGTGGGCCCAGGAGTTACTGGGGCCGGCCGATCCAGGGACGATCCTGTGTCGCCTTGCCTGATAGAAGGGACCGAGCAATTGAGGACTCAATTGGAGGATGTACCCGGATCCTAAAAATCTACCTCACAGTGCTGCCGGAGCGGCTGAAAGATCCTAGCACTGAGGCCTCGTACACACGACCGTGTTTCTCGGCAAGAACCAGCAAGAAACTTGCTGGCAGAGAAAACCGACAAGTAACCTCGACGAGAAAATAGAGATCCTGCTCTCTATTTTCTCATCGAGATTCTCGTCGGCATGTTTCTCGACGAGAAAATTGTGTGTGTGTACACTTACCTGTCCTCCCGGAAGCCCGCGCATGTTTCAAATGAATTCGACGCATGCGCGGTAGCTTCCTAGGCATAGGTAGGGTATACCAAGATGGCGGCGACGGCATCGAATGTGACGAGCGCACGCTCGTCGTAGTCGATGACGTCACCGCGTACGCTCCATTCAAAGAACCGCGGGTTCTTTGAATCGAGCGTCTGTACACTCGGCCGGGACAAGTTTCTTGTCCAAGGATCTCGTCGAAAAAAACGACGTGTTTTTTTCGACGAGAATCTCGGCTGTGTGTACGAGGCTTGAGAGCTGTGTTTTTTTCTGAGGGAGCTAACCCAGTGAGGCGTTATACGAGTCTGTGACAGAGACTATTCTATTGAACAAATTCCAATACCAAGTCTGTGGCAGAGACTATCTTTGATCGAGCTTCGCACCGGTTGCTAGGCCGGTGAGATTGGGCCTATCCGGTGGTGGCTGTGTCCAGCGTGGAGACAGTCGCTCCTCTGGACCAAGGAGATTTCCGTGATCGACAAGTAAGTTACCTGAGTCTTCCCCATTCCTCTATCCCCTCTGTTGGAACGTTTTATTCAAATAAACCCTTGAAAGAGACTCTGTGTTGGTGCAGTAATTTCTTCCAGATAAACTCTTCAAGGAGAACCCCTCAGCCGAACATTTGGAACAGTAAGGTAACGTGCAGAGACCCAAAACGAAACCAGCAGCTCCTACGGGGGTACCGCTACCTATATATACATTTTAGCAGAGACCCTAGGGAATAAAAATGGTGGTCGTTGCAATTTTTTTTTTATGTCACACAGTATTTGCACAGCAATTTTGCAAACGCGATCTTTTTGAAAAAAACAAACAAAAAACAAACACTTTTCATGAATAAAAAAAAAAAAAAGAAACACAATATTTACCCAAATTTTTGTGAAAGATGATGTTACGCCGAGTAAATAGATACCTAACATGTCACACTTTAAAATTACGCACACTCGTGGAATGGTGACAAATTCTGTACTTAAAAATCTCCATAGGCGACACTTTAAACATTTTTACAGGTTACCAGTTTAGAGTTACAGAGGAGGTCTAGTGCTAGAATTATTGCTCTCGCTCTAACGCTTGCGGCGATACCTCACATGTGTGGTTTGAATGATGTTTACATATGCGGGCGTGACCTACGTATGCGTTCGCTTATGCGTGCGAACACGAGGGGATGGGGGCGCTTTAACATTTATTTAAAAAAAATTTTGACACTTTCCCTTAAATTTTTTTTTCAATCACTTTTATTCCTAATACAAGGAATGTAAACATCCCTTGTAAATAGGAATAGGGCATGACAGGTCCTCTTTACAGTGAGATCTGGGGGTCTATAAGTCTCCACATCTCTCCTTTATGATGGAAAGCCTGAGATAAAAAATAAATCGATCACACGCTTTCCAACAAAAAAAAAAAAAACCTCAGTGTTCACATCTGCCGGGTAGGGTGACCACATGTCCCGGATTGCCCGGGACAGTCCCGCATTTTGCAGGTCTGTCCCGGGCACCTTCATTCCAGGACAATACAGTGTCCCGGAATGAAACTGACACAGTCACCCCCCCCCCGGGCCAATCTGATGCCCCCAAAAAAGGCCGCCACATCACCGCTTTACTCACTGACAGTACTTGTCCTGACCGGAAATGCCTGGAGGAGCACAATCCCCGCCCCCTGCTTGTGATTGGAGAAATCATAAATCCCGCCTCTTGTGTCCAATCACTGTGCTGTGATTCGTTACAGCACAAGCTGATTTTTCAGAAGGGAGGGTGTCCCTGAATGGTAGTTTGAAAATGTGGTCACCCTAGCCGGGGGCGGAAGTGACGTCAACGTCTCGTCTGGCCTCTGAGGGTCATAGAGCTGGCTGGGGACCATGAATTTAACCACTTCAGCCTGGCCAGGAAGGATTTACCCCCCCCCCCCCTTTTCCTGGCCAGGCAATTTGTTGCGATACGGCACTGCGTTACTTTAACTGACCATTGCGCGCATGGGCATCCGCTCCATAGGGCAAGGGGGGTCAATTGCCCCCCCCTTGGAATCGTGAGAGTGTTGAAGTGCCCCCTGTGTTGCAATGGCCTCCGCGGCAGCCGTGGACTTTTTTTTTCTAAGTCTGCTGCTGGCCTGGGGACTGGGGCTGCTCTCAGTCTTTTCCGACTACACATCCATCCCTCCCTCCTCACCTCCAGCCCGAGCATCGGATTGCTTCTGCCGCTCTGGCCTCTGCTTAACATCACCGTGACCCGGCTGTTCCATGATTGGCTGCTGCCTCAGCCTACCTCTGCCTGTGTAAATGTGCCTATGCCGATCCGGCCGGCTCCTCCCACAGGTGAGAGAATATGCTGCCAGTGCCTGCCCTGGGCCTTTCGCTGAAGAACTACAGGTAACAGCAGTGCCTGTGCGACGACACCACTGTGTACATCTTTTAGTATTACAATGTATTGCAATACATCTGTGTTGTGGGCGGCCATATTTTGATCTTGATGAAAACAACCTATACAGTACAGGCTGTTTTCATAAAGATCAAAATATGGCCGCAACAGATGTATTGCAATACATTGCAATATAGAAAGATATTCTCTAGGCTATATTTATATGGACATGGTGGAGTGAAGCTGAATTATCCTCGAGAGCTATTTCACACTGCCAGCTGGCCGCGTTATCGGTAAAGCGCCACTAGTTTTAGCGGCGCCTTACCATTGTTTTAGTGCCGCTAGTGGGGTGCTTTTAACCCCAACTAGCGGTCAAAGACAGGGTTAAATGCAACTGTGTATCGCTGCTGCCGAAGCGCTTTGCAGGCGGTTCGGCAGCGGTGCCCATTTATTTCAATGGGCAGGGGCGGTGGAGGAGTGGTGTATACAGCGCTGCTCCACTGCCCCAAAGATGCATGGATGACCTTAAAGTGATGCCCCCCCCCCCTGAAAAAGTTCAGCGGACGCCCATGATTGCACGGTCGTGCGACGCTGTACACACTGTCCTTTTTTTCCCCACAAATAGAGTTTTTTTTTTGGTGGTATTTTTTTTTTTTTTTTTGCGCTATAAAAAAAAAAAAACAATATATTTTTTACTTTCTGTTATAAAACACATCCAATAAAAAAAATGTAAAAAATCTAATTTCTTCATCAATTTAGGCCAACATGTATTGTGCTACATATTTTTGGTAAAAGAAAATCCCAATAAGCGTATATTGATTGGTTTGCGCAAAAGTTATAGCGTCTGCAAACTATGGGATATTTTTCTTTGTATTTTTTTCTTTCTTTTTTTTTTTATTAGTAATGGCGGCGATCAGGGACATAGAGCGGGACTGCGACATTGTAGCGGACATTCGGACACCTAACTGACACTTTTGACACTCTTTTGGGAACCAGTGACACTAATACAGTGATCAGTGCTAAAAAAAATATGCACTTTATAGCGTCTACAAGCTATGTGATATTTTTATGGAACTTTTTTTTAATTTATTTTCACTAGTAATGGGGGGCGATCAGTGACTTATAACGGGACTGGGATATTGCGGCGGACAAATTGGACACCTAACTGACACTTTTTGGGGACCAGTGACACTAATACAGTGAGCAGTGCTAAAATATGCACCGTCACTGTACTAATGACACTGGCTGGGAAGGGGTTAAACATCAGGGGCGATCAAATAGGTAAAGCGGAGGTTCTGCGGTCCATATTTTTTTTTTTTTTATATTCATTCAATGTTACAACGTTAGCAATGTAAGTACTCACGTCTGCGGCACTTTAAAACAGCCCCCGTCCATTTTGCGATAAAAAAAAGAGTTGATAAAACTCTTCCTGCTTTTGCCATTTTGCTTGTGGGCATCTTGAAGCCCACAAGCATATCCTTTCGGGTAGAGATGAATGCTTCTCTCCCGGCATTCATCTCCGGATCTCGCGCACGCACAGTGTTGACGGCAAGCAGCGCCATCAACACTTACTGGTTGCCATCACAACGGGTGCATAATGGCAAAAAAAACCTGCGTGCCCTTATCTAAAATGGCGGAATTAGATCCCCCCCTCGTCACGTAACCGGCTAGACGAGTCACGTGACGATACACTTATCGTGAGAAATGAATGGAAGGAGGTTACATATTACTCCTCCGAAGCAGGGCAATTTGATCCCAGGAGCCTCTGCGATATTAGGAGCAGAGGAAAGGACACGCCTACTCCCGCGGGAGGAAATCCCGGAAGTAGCAGTAACGAAATAACATCTAAAGGAAACTACTGAGAAAAAAAAAAGAAGGTTAGTGCACTTTTTATTTATGTGATAAGAGGGACTGCTTTTGTTAAACTTAAATTTGTGGGTGATTAAAGGAACACTAAAGAGAATTTTTTTTTTTTTAAATAACAAACCTGTTATAGTTACCTCCACTGCGCAGCTCGTTTTGCACAGAGTGGCTCCGAACCTGATCTTCTGGGGTCCCTCAGCGGTTGTCTCGGCTCCTCCCCACAAGAACTCCTCACCTTCATGCAAGCGAGCTCGCATGGTGAGGAGTTCTCGCAGGCGCGCTCCCGTTATACAGCCGGCGGCCATAGCCGCTCACTGTATCACTCGGCCCCGCCCGCCGGCGCACCGCGTCATTGGATGTGATTGACAGCAGCGCGAGCCAATGGCTGCGCTGTTTTCAATCAACAAATGAATGTGCCGAGAAGCCGGCCGAGATGCCTGCTCGTTCACGGCGCGGGACTTTCGAGGGGTCAGGTAAGTAAGCGGGGGGCTGGGGGGGGGCGCTAATCCGCAGATCATTTTTTCACCTTAATGCATAGAATGCATTAAGGTGAAAAAACTTTCACCTTTACAACCCCTTTAAATGTGTGTCTAGGTTGTGCTTACTCATTGTGTGGGGGAGGTGCTTTGGCTAGGGGAAGGCAAAGCTCCGTGTTCCTGCTTAGCAGAGACACAGGATCCATGCCTTCCCTTCTAACAGAACGACAATCTGCCTTGTTTACATAGGCAGATTGTCGTTCTGCCTATGTCCTGTACAATCGCCGCAGTACCCACTGCTGGGCTCCCGCTGTGTATAACTACGCCCCACACCCGTAAGTGTCAGATCACGGACTAGGCACGTGACCTGGTGCAGAATGGTACTGGTCTTGTCGCAGTATATGCACAGTGGGCCGCCGGGAACTGGTTAATGTACACGCACCAGACGAACAGCTTATGCAGATTCATCATAAATGAACCCCTATATGGCCAAACGTCTGACCGTCACACCTACGAGAGCTTGTTGGACACCCCATTCCAAAACTACGGGCACTAAAATGGCAATGCCCCCGTCACCCTGTTTGCGGCAGAGACAGCCTCCACTCTTCTGATAAGACCGTCCTCATGATTTAGGAGCGTGGCCGAGAGTTTTAGCCACATTCCATGCTCAATAAGAAGTCAGGGCTTCACGCCAGCCTCTCCAGCAATGGCGTCCCTAGGGGGGACCAGAGGGGGCCCTGGCCCCCCCAACATTATGCTGTGCCCCGCCATGTGCCCCCCCCCCCCCCCCCCCTCCAATTTTTTTTTTTTTTTTTCGCTCGGGCTGCTGCTGGGGTAACATAGTCTCTCCTGAGAGGTAGAGCGTCCCCAGTCAGCTCCTGCGGGGGATTCCTCCCCCTCCCTCTGCTCGCTGACACTGCATAATGCGAGCGCTCACACAACCACAGCCGCCCGATCTGCTCCTTTCCCTGCATCCTCATTGGCATGGAGAAGAGCAAGTTGCAGGAAGGACTCCACGAGCACTGTGGGAGGGGGCCCAAGCCTTCATCTCAGTTACTGAAAAATCAGACTGATTTCTCCCGTCCTTAGGACAGGAGAACCAGCCTGTAAATTCCGAGAGTGGTGACTGCAAGCTGAGCCGAGTGTCAGTCTATGACACTCTTTCACAGCCCAGCGAGTCCAGCCACCCCCCCTCACTCTCCTCACATACGAGCAGGGAGGAATACAGCTCCTCCGCCTCCTTCCAGTCCCGCCCACACTATCCCGGCGTGCTGTATCTGAAGAGAGGGGATGTGTGGGCGGGAAATATGAAAATCAGCAGCATTCCTGGCTGTGTGTGAATGATGCCTGAGATTCTAGCCTGGACCGTGGGTAAGTGTGTGCACTGCAGACTGCAGTACACTGTAGTCACTGAACTGCATTATCTCCATCCCTTCTCTCCCCCATCTGTCTCCCTCCCCCTCTCCTGTTCTTTCAAGACATTCACAATTTACTTTCAATTTCAGTTAGGCAGGTAATATACGGTGCACATTTCTTTCCTGCATCCACAGATTGCAGGAAAGAAACTTGCATGATTCCCCCATCAACACAGACAGTGCTGACAGGGGAATATCTCTCCTGCCCAGCAATTGTATTCCCCGGACAAACAGTGATTATCACTAGTGGCTATAGCAACCACTAGTGATAATCATAAGAGAATCTGCTCATTAATGGTTCAAATCTCAGCCAGTTCCTTCTGAACCAGCTGAGATTTAAACTGTCTATGGCTGGTCTTGGCTCTTAGGCAGCCCATACATTGATCACTTTTTTTCATTCAACTATTATGCCGTGTACACACGACCGTTTTTCTCGTCGAGAAAAATTAAATTTTTTCCTTTTGACGAGAAAAACGATCGTTGTGGGCATTTTGTCATTTTTCCCGACGGGAAAAACGGAATTAAAAACGACGAGAAAAATTAGAATATGCTCTAATTTTTCTCGTCGTTTTTCTCGACTTTTTTTTCCGCGGCAGTTTTCCCATAGGAAAACACTGCCGCGGAGCCCACAGACGGTCGTTTTTCTCGACAAGAGAAAAAATGACTTGAAAAACGACCGTGTGTGGGGAACAAGCCGTTCCCTCGTTTTTAATGTCATTATTCACGGCGGTTTTTTAACCGCCGTGAATAATGATCGTGTGTACGTGGCATTAGGTTGAATGAAAAAAAAAAGGAAATTATCCAATTCCCCCATCTACACATTATAGGTGGATGGGGGAATCCTCCCAGTGTGGACCAGTGCTGGAACAACCAGAGTTGCTGTCCTGTCCCGGCTATTCACAGCGCTGGTCTCTGTCTCCATGGCAGCGGCGGCAGCACATTGGAACCCAGTGCTGGTTACTTTATGGGGCTGATGTACAGGAGGGCCAGCACAATTTGTTGTTAGAGATGGGCTGGGCATGTTCAAAATTCCACATGTCAGAGCCTGCCAGGAAGCCCACACTGCACAGCGCTAATCACAGGCAGTGAGACATTTCCCGGTCCGCAGCTGCACAGATCAGGAAATGTCTCACTGGCTGTGATTAGCACTGTGGAGTGTCGGCTTCCTGGCGGGATCGGGCATGTGGGATTTCAAACACACCCGAGCCCATCTCTATAGGTTGTAGACAGTTGAGCTCCATGCAGGTTGCTTAGCAGCAGTGACGCCTTCTCTGACATGCTGATCATGATGCAATCCAGGTGATGCTCCTAGTCAAATCCTAGTGGTAAATATCAGTGATTTTATTGATCAAAGCCCACACTTTACAGGTGTAGCGCTACCCCCAGTTAAGAGAGCCGCTGATTTGATTTCGGGCCCTGAACGCAGTACCGACAACCCCCGGCAATCTCACTCGACCCACTCTGGAACAGTTAGTCTAGGGTTAACCTCTACCACTCTCAGGTGCATTATACTTAGCAATCTCTAAACAGTCAGACAACACACTGAGGCAAGAATATAAAATATATATATCAGCTTTACTGGTAATGAAGGATTCAAAGTATAACATGCAACACATATATATATTTGGGCCTGCAGAGCCCTGCATCAATCAATGTACTAGGTGCAGCACAATAATATGGCGCCGCGCAGTATCCACCACGCGGAGCTATTATGGCGTGCGCTCACCTATGGCGTAGTAACACAAGCTTTCTAAATTCCCCACCTAAGTCAGGCCTGACATGGGATGGAACCGAGTCTCTTTCCCCTAAGGAAGGAAGGTTTCTTCACCGGCCAGCTTTCGTTGGTGCACTTAAAAGATAACCATTTGTAATCCACGTTGGGTATTAACTTGGAGTAACAAGGCAAAACGGGGGGGTAGGTACTTCAACTCTGTCCCAACTACCGGACTCCCCAAGAACACTGGTGAGCGAACAACGGGCCTAGGCAGTCTACAGGCCTGAACACAACTCAGTCTATTGATATGGGCAGGTGCCCGCTCACCGCTCCAGGCGCGATCCCAGCCTGGGACTTCCACCTCCTGTGTGTCGCACACAGGGTCTGTTCCGATCGAGTCCTCGATCCAACTCACGTCCTATCACGACGGGTCAGGATTCACCCAGGCTCCGCAGTATGGTGGAAGGCTCTTCGGACTCCAAGCAAGGCCTCAGGCTTCAGGCGTTACTCCACAGCCGATCCGCACAGGATGACTTGTCACTTGACGCGCCGGGTCCCAAGAGAGCGAGCCCCGCCTCGCCTCTCCCTTAAGTAACCCCTCCCATGAGTCTTTGCGGTGGAACCTCCGCCCTGGGGCTGAATGGGGTTCTGGGTAACGTAGTCCTGGGGCTGTAAGAGAGACCCCGCTACACACTCCCCCACTTGAACTCTTTGGTCCCCAAAGATAACATAACTTAAGCTACATACTTAATCACATCCATCAATTCACCATATGATGTCGGCAGAGGAAATTCCCACCATAAATGAGGCAGTGAACTCCTCTGCCCACAGGACACATTAACAACAGCATCCTGTCTAACTGTGCCATAGAGTGAGCTGGGGTTGCCTCCCACCAAATTAACAGTGGGAGGGTCAGGGTCGTCCATACTCCTTCTGGCAGTGAATACAGTGTCTTCTGCACTCTTCCCCATTTGTGGGTAGGTTAATCTCATGGGAGGTTTTATTGCCCTCCGCTTCCTCTGTCCTCGGGGACCTTCTGTGGGGACAGATCCTTCTTCTGCAACCAACTCGAGAGTTCCTTCTAATTCAGGAGCATCTGGCTCCGGAGCAGGAAGATACATGGCCTCCCTGGGGTCCTCTTCAGGGGGTAGTTCACCGACACTCTCCCAAGCATCTGACCAGTGACTAGATGGAATGAACTCCGTAGCTTCTGCATTCAGTGTCTGATCCTCGGTATCTTCATCAGGTGGAAGATCAATAGCAGAAGTCGTTGGGCCCTGGGAAGGCCAAAGCCAGCCAATGTCCTCTCCCTCATCGTTACTCATTTCTGAATCCTCTGTATTCTCTATCTGAGGGGTCTGAGACCGAGTGTTAGGTCTGGGGGTGTTCGGAATGGACATGGGTCCAGAAGAATCCATCCTAGGAGGCAACCGAACTGCTTCAGCTAACGGAAGTAGGTGGTTCCGATGCCAAGTCTTCAAGGGCCCCAACTTCCCCTCGGGTTTAAGTCTATAGACGAGTAGGCCCGGTAATTTCTTACAAATGACATAGGGCTCTGGTCTCCATCTATCTGCAAGCTTATGTTTTCCAGAGACCCCCAGGTTCCGCAACAACACTCTGTCTCCTGGTTGTAGGTCTTGAATCTTAACTTTTAGGTTGAAATTCCTCTTGTTGCGAGCCCCCCTCTGTTCCGAGGTCGCCTGAGCTTGCTCATAGGCCATCTTCAAATTGTGTCTAAGTCGATCCACATATCCCTTGTGGGAAGCAGCAGAGCAATGATCTATAGAAGTGCCATAGGCCAGATCCACCGGCAATCTTGCTTCTCTCCCGAACATAAGTCTGTAAGGTGAATATCCTGTAGCGTCGCTGACAGTGCTGTTGTAAGCATGTACAAGGGCCGCGATGTGATTACCCCAATGTTGCTTCTCTTCGCCACTTAAAGTTCCCAGCATGTTGAGTAGGGTTCGATTGAACCTCCCCGGCTGAGCATCACCTTGAGGATGATAGGGAGTAGCCCTGGTCTTCTTGATCCCTAAGGTATCTAGTAATTTCCGTATCAGTCTACTCTCGAAATCCCTCCCTTGATCTGAATGGAGTCTTTGTGGTAGTCCATAATGTACAAAGTACTTTTCTACAAGTATTTTGGCCACAGTAGAGGCCTTCTGGTCCTTAGCTGGAAAAGCCTGTGCATACCGGGTGAAATGGTCGGTTACTGCCAGAACATTTCCTAGTCCCTTCAGGTCGGGTTCGAGGCAGAGAAAATCAATGCACACCAGGTCAAGCGGACCTTCACTTTGTAGATGGCCCATTGGGGCAGCTTGATGGGGCAGAGTCTTTCTCTGTATGAATCGTGCACATGAATGGCAGTATTCCTCAACTTCTGCCCTCATACAGGGCCAATAGAAACGGTCTCTAACAAGTTGGAAAGTCCTTTCCGCTCCCAGGTGACCATTGTTGTCGTGTAAGGCAATCATGACCGTCTCTCTGTGTTTCTCCGGCAGGAACAACTGCCACTTGTCTTCTTGGTCATCAGAGGGGCCCCTTCGGTAGACCACTCCCTGATGCACCTGTAGCCTGTCCCACTCTTTCTTCAACAGGCGAGCTTCCTTCGAGGGGTGACGCAGGAGTATGTTTGGGTCCTGATTCTCTAATGCTTCTAAGACCAATCTCCCCATAGGGTCTTCCAACTGGTCGGATCTCAACTCCTTTTTGGTCAGTCTGGGTAAGTTATCTTCCCCAAGTAAGGTTGCTCCACAGTACTGCTTGGGGACTCCTACGATAGTGACCCCTATCTCTTCTGCTCTTGAGCCTCCCCTGGCTTGGAGTTCAGCCCCTTGGCAAAGGGCCCGCACCCCGTCAGGTGCCACTTGGGTCCAGTCTTCAATACTGTGGGTGGGGACATGAGACCTTCTGGACAGGGCGTCCGCATCTCGGTTTCCCGCCCCAGGTCTATATTTCAAGCTGAAATTGAAGGCAGACAATGCCGCCAGCCATCTATGTCCTGTGGTGTCCAGCTTTGCAGTGGTAAACAGGTAGGTAAGGGGGTTGTTATCCGTCTTGACAGTGAAGTCGGCCCCGTATAGGTAATCTCGAAGCTTGTCTACTACGGCCCACTTGAGGGCCAGGAACTCCAACTTATGGGTGGGATAGTTCTTTTCGGAGGGGGTCAGGCTTCTGCTCACATACGCAACAGGCCTCTGCTGCCCTTCATGCTCCTGGTAGAGCACTCCTCCCAGACCATCGTGGCTGGCATCCACATGGAGTTCGTACGGCTTCTTTGGGTCTGCATAGGCCAGAACGGGGGCGGTGGTCAAGCTCTTTTTCAGCATCTGAAAGGCGTCTTCACACTTCTCATTCCACTGGTTCTTGACTGACTCCCCCGGCTTCCTGGGGCCCGAGTCATCCTCCTCCCCCTCTGTCTTCAGCAGCTCATTCAAGGGTCTCGCTATTCGAGCAAACCCCTCCACGAACCTCCTGTAGTAGGAACAGAATCCTAGGAAGGACCTGAGTTCTGTTACGGTGGTAGGTCTTGGCCAGGAGGTGACGGCCTTCAGTTTTTCAGGGTCTGTGGACACCCCATTTTCGGACACTATGTGTCCCAGATAGTTGACTGAGGACTGGTAAAATTGGCATTTTTCAGGTGAGAGCTTGAGTCCTTCTTCACTCAGTCTCTTCAAGACCTTCTCCAGCCTTTCTTCATGTTCCTCCAAAGTTCTGCCAAAGACTATGATATCATCCAAGTATACAAGGACCTCGACGAGGTTCATGTCTCCCACAGTCTTCTTCATGAGTCTTTGGAATGTGGCTGGAGCTCCAGACAGACCTTGAGGCATCCGGTTGAATTCAAAGAACCCCACTGGGGTTATGAAAGCCGTCTTTTCTTTGTCTTCTGGGTGCATCGGGATCTGATAGTACCCGCTTTTTAAGTCCATAACACTGAACCACTTGGCTCCGGACAAGCTCTGCAAGGCATCTTCTATCCTTGGAGTGGTATATTGATCCGGAGTGGTTCTCCTGTTGAGGGTCCTATAGTCAATACACAACCTTAGTGACCCATTCTTCTTCCGGACCACTACTATGGGGGAGGCATATGGACTTCTGGATTCTTGGATCACTCCTGTTCGCTTGAGCTCAGCAAGCTGTTCCCTCAAATCTTCAAGGTCTGCCAAAGGGACCCGCCTAACCCTCTCTCGAAAGGGCCTTTCTTCCTGGAGGCGGATTCGATGGGTGGCACTCCTAGCACACCCCGCATCAAACTCATCATGTGAGAAGATCCTCTCCCACCGAGTCAACTGGTTCCGGGCTCTCTCCCTCCAAGCCCTGGGCAGGTTTGGATTCTCCATGGAAAGCTTCTCCCATACTGTACTTTCTCCATCTGTCTTCACCACATCGGATGAGGCAACTGGTGTGGCTGTGCTCACCCGACCCAGTAACAGCCTGGCTGGGACTTCCAGGGTACCATCCGTGGTGTTTCTGACACTCACAGGCACTTTGCAGTGTGCCTTCTTCAGAGCCCTCACCGGTACCACTTCCGGGACTACCTCTAAGCCCGAAGGTTCTTCTCTTGGGTCGGGTTCCAACATCACAAAAGGGCCCGGCTGCTCCCAAGTGAGTTTTACTGTGGCCTTCAAGCAGGTTACCTCACCAGGTTGCAGCACTATCCCCTTTCCTCCGAGTCTCCAGACCTTCCCTACCCCCTCTTCCGGGGCCTTTTGCTCCAAGATCAGCCGTTGGAAGGTGGTCTTCAACATTGGATGAATCTCCGCGACTGGGAGGTTTTTCCTTCTTGTTAGCGGAACCAAAAGTCTTCGGACCAGATCCGTGTTGGTTCCTATTATCAAGGAGCTCCTGTTAGCTCCAGACGGTCGGGGGCACACCACTGCCAAGGTGTCGAACACTTCCCCCTTCCCGGCTATGGATGGGTCAAACGTCAGTCTTATGGGTAGATAGCCATCATAAGGAAACTTCTCTGTTCCAATTCCCCATATCTCCAAGTCTTCAATCTTCTGTATGGGTAGGTGACTCAGGTGCCTGTCGTAGAAGTCTCGATACAACAAGGTCACCTGCGCTCCAGTATCCAACAGGGCCCTTGTGTACATCCCCTCTACTTGAATGGATACAATTGGTGAGGGGCCCACCAGCTTCTCTGGATACTACTTCGAAGGGGTCTCTTTCCTTTGATCTTTGTATTTCCCATCTTGACGTTCCTTTGTCTTTTTGCCTTTGGACCTAAGTCTCTCCTGAGCCTGGTATGCATTAATCTCTCTCCTCTGTATGGGTGTAGCTACCCGCTGAGGGACTTTATTGTGTTTCTTTGGAGTACGTTCCTTCTGAGGAACCCTTGGTTTCTTCTGTGGGGTCCTGGCCCCCTCTTTCACGTGCTTCTTATTCAGCATGGAGTTCCTTGATGATGATGGGCACCCGGTTGACTCCTTCACCGGGGCCCGTTGGAGTTTTTCCGGCGGCTTGCGGTTATTCAGTCTCTTCTTCTTGGGACTGGCACATACTTTGGCCAGGTGGCCGGCTCCCCCACAATTGAAACAGATCACATTTCCCCAATCTTCCAGGGATGCGGGTGCTGAGGTATTCGGGAACAATTCCTTCCTCTGACTTTCCCTCTCTGGTACCCTAGACTCCTTTTCCATCAAGGAGGTCAACATTCCCAGCACTTGGGACATCTGCGACTTCAGGGTCTCTACTTCTGCATCTCTTTCTAAGGCCATAGTCGTCCTGACCATCACCGGAGGGGGATTCACCGTCTCCACTGGGTGGCTCCTCTTTTTCTCCTCCAGCATAGCCTCTTCCTCTCTGACTACTCGGATCAAGTCAGGGTACTCCAGGCTCTTCCCGTCCTGTCTTGTACGTAGCGCCAGTGCGATGGGATCCAGGGGTTGAGATCCTCTCATCACCTGTTGGGCCTCATCCACCCTCTTCGGGTCAATCCCCTTCTTTAGGATCATCTTGTGCAGTATTTTATCTAGGCGCGTCATAAACTCTGATAGCTTCTCCCCTGCCTTTTGGTAGCAATGCTCCAGTTGGTAGGTAAGTTCAGTGATCTTCTCTGTTCCCCCGAACACATTTTGTAGAATGTCTAGATAGTCCTGCGCGGTACAGTCTGTCTTACTCATCTTGAGGTTAGGTACGGCCTCTAAAGCAGGCCCCTTCCAGCTCTCAGCAATTCTCTGCTTCTTCCTGTGGTCCGGGACTTCCCACTCCTCCAGAGCCTGAGTTGCACCGTCTAACCACTCCTCAAATCCTTCTTCGCCTGAAGGTACAGGTTTCCTTCCTGAAAACATTCTGAGTTTCCGGTACCCCGATATGTGATAATCTGCAGGGTCTTTCTTGCATTGCGCTATGATTTCTCCTAAAACCGCGCATAATTCTGTGCTGAGGGTGCCCTGTGACTCTCTTCTTTCTTTACATCTTTTAGGTTGGGTGGAGCGTGTATCAGCTTATAAGTTTGTTTATCTACCGTTTCTATGCTTGGCTTCTTGAAGTCTTCTGGGACTCCATCCTTCCACTTTATCAGTACATATGTCAAAAGAGTTTCTGATCTGACATCCACTATCCCTGTCTTTTGTTGTGGGGACAGTGACATCACTAACTGCTTCACTGCATCTTCTTGCCAGATCCCTGGGAGTTCTATGATCACTGCCCCCCTTGGGTCTGTGTTGACTGCTGCGCACCACTTCACTACTTCTAGTGGGTCCATGCTGGTACTTTTCGGCTGCTATTTGCTGCAACAGGATCCCGGACTCGAGAGCCCCCACGTGTAGCGCTACCCCCAGTTAAGAGAGCCGCTGATTTGATTTCGGGCCCTGAACGCAGCACCGCCAACCCCCGGCAATCTCACTCGACCCACTCTGGCACAGTCAGTCTAGGGTTAAACTCCTATCACTCTCAGGTGTATTATACTTAATAATCTCTAAACAGTCAGACAACACACTGAGGCAAGAATATAAAATATATATATCAGCTTTACTGGTAATGAAGGATTCAAGGTATAACATGCAACACATATATATTTGGGCCTGCAGAGCCCTGCATCAATCAATGTACTAGGTGCAGTACAATAATATGGCGCCGCGCAGTATCCACCACGCGGAGCTATTATGGCGTGCGCTCACCTATGGCGTAGTAACACAAGCTTTCTAAATTCCCCACCTAAGTCAGGCCTAGCTATGAGTAAGCGTCAATTCGTGACGTGAAACGCGTTAGCCACCCTTCCCTGCATGCACACTATCTGCATTTGTTGTTTTGGATTTATGGATTTATTTTGAATTTGGATTTTTTACCTGAAATTTTGGAATAAATAACTGTCTATACAGAGTGCGGCAGTCCAGGGTTTCTTTTTCTCCCATGCATCAGTGCAGAGCCAGCACCTGTGTGAGTGACCGGGCGGAAGCAGCTATTTGGTGAATTCTCAAGCTTTTGAGCAGTACGTTTTTCCTTTCCTAAGTCAGGCCTGACATGGAATGGAACTAAGTCTCTTTCCCCTAAGGGATGAAGGTTTCTTCACCGGCCAGCTTTCGTTGGTGCACTTAAAAGATAACCATTTGTAATCCACGTTGGGTATTAACTTGGAGTAACAAGGCAAAACGGGGGGGGGGTAGGTACTTCAACTCTGTCCCAACTACCGGACTCCCCAAGAACACTGGTGAGCGAACAATGGGCCTAGGCAGTCTACAGGCCTGAACACAACTCAGTCTATTGATATGGGCAGGTGCCCGCTCACCCCTCCAGGCGCGATCCCAGCCTGGGACTTCCACCTCCTGTGTGTCGCACACAGCGTCTGCTCCGAACGAGTCCTCGATCCAACTCACGTCCTATCATGACGGGTCAGGATCCACCCAGGCTCCGCAGTATGGTGGAAGGCTCTTCGGGCTTCAAGCAAGGCCTCAGGCTTCAGGCCTTGCTTCACAGCCGATCCGCACAGGATGACTTGTCACTTGACGCGCCGGGTCCCAAGAGAGCGAGCCCCGCCTCGCCTCTCCCTTAAGTAACCCCTCCCATGAGTCTTTGCAGTGGAACCTCCGCCCTGGGGCTGAATGGGGTTCTGGGTAACGTAGTCCTGGGGCCGTAAGAGAGACCCCGCTACACAGGCATAGAGCCCACATGGCTGCTGAACATACGGTTGATTATATATATGTGGTTGTACTCTTGATGCTAATAAATACTGTGTTTATTAGATCTGACTGGGAGCCTCTCCTGGATCACATCCCGATCAGCATGTCAACAGAGAAGGTTATACAGCATTACTGCTGCTAGGTGACCAGCTTGGGGCTCGGCTCTCTATAATCAATAGTGCCAGCCTTCCCCGGCATGCACCCATAATGTCACCAGCACCAGGAGACAGATGCCAGACCAGTGCCGTCAATAACAGGGACAGGACAGCTGGGGAACCCCACAGTGGCAGAACACCAGGGCCCGGTGGCAAGACAACCTTTGCAACCCTGATAGTTCTCCCACTGCTTTGGACCCTTATAGTTTCTTGGTGTGCTGGTGACATATATCTCTTGTTTTCTGCCACCCTGGTGGGGCCCCAGTATAGTAGGAAGGGAGCTCACTGCAGAACATGTGAAAGGGCCCGTTGTGGGATCGGAGTAAAGGGCCCCAGGATATATAAATATATATATATATATATATTTGCATTTTATAGTTGGCCCCCCTACTTTTGTCCCTGTCCCCCCATGTGCCCCCCCTAAATATGAAAGCTGGAGACGCCACCGCTCTCCAGTTCCTCCACATCAAACCCCGCAAACTTTCCCTTTATGAAGCTTTATTCAGACGTGCCATCCTGCTGGAACAGAAAAGGGTAGGATCATATGTAAAAAGGGTATGAGAGCGCCACCTGCTGGCTCACAAAGAAACTGAAACATATTAATAATTATTATTATTCAGGATTTATATAGCGCCAACAGTTTGCGTAGCGCTTTACAATAAAAGGGGGACAGCACACTTACAATACAAATCAATACAGGAGGAATTGTTAATAAACAATATGTCATATTTACAGTATATAGTAATATACACTCACCGGCCACTTTATTAGGTACACCTGTTCAATTGCTTGGTAACACAAATTGCAAATCAGCCAATCACATGGCAGCAACTCAATGCATTTAGGCATCTAGACGTGGTGAAGACGACTTGCTGAAGTTCAAACCGAGCATCAGAATGGGGAAGAAAGGGGATTTAAAGAAGAAGCAAACCCTGATGGGTTTTACTTCCTCTTTATTTCCCTGCAAAGGTAAAGCATAATGGGCTACTATGCATCGCATGCTAGCCCATTATGTGTCACTTACCTAAAACCGAAGCCTACAAGGTCACCGATGTCCCCGCTGGCTGGAAGCGTCCATTCTTCACCCCTCTTCCTTCCGGGGCCACGGATTCCGGCTCTGTGACTGGCCAGAGTTGCGTGACGTCACTCAAACACGTCACGCGGGAGCTCAGGCAAGCACGCGGGAGCCACCAGTCACGGCATGACCCCATCTAGAAACGGCACAGCCATAGGTGTGCGCAGCCTATTGCATTAGGGTGTGCACCCCAAAGCTCAAACACACATGTCCTATAAATATATAGTAGGCAATGGACAGTGCCGGTAGAGCAGTGGACGATGTCAGTAGGGCAGAGGACGATGTCAGTAGTTTATTTTTTTAGATTTATTTATTATTCCATTTTTATAATTGCATTCTTTTTTTATGATATTTTTATACAGTCATTTATATTATTATTATTCTACTTTTTTAGGTGCCCCATTGGGGACTTTGGTGAAATATCAGGGGTCTAAACAGGCCCCTGATGTCTCACTTTTGAGACAAAGAAAGGGACTGGGGACAGAGATTTCCCAGTCTCTTTCTCGCAACCAAGTAGCAAGGGGAATCTGCCCAGCACAGGGTGATTAGGGTGTGCCCAGGCACACCTGGCACACCTTGTGCGCACGCCTATGGGCACAGCGTGTCCTTTCTAAAGTGCGCATGCGCTGAATACATCGGCGCATGCGCAGAAGAAATATTCGTACGGGGAATTGTAAATATCTCCTAAACCGTGTAGGTTTAGGAGATATTTCCAGCACCTACAGGTAAATCTTATTATAGGCTTACCTGTAGGTGAAAGTGGGTGTACAATCACTTTAATTGACTTTGAACGTGGCATGGTTGTTGGTGCCAGGCTGGTCTTATTATTTCAAATACCTCTGATCTACTGGGATTTTCACCCACAGCCATCTCTCGGGTTTACATAGAATGGTCCCAAAAAGAGAAAATATCCAGTGAGTGGCAGTTGTGTGGAGGAAAATGCCTTGTTGAAATCAGAGGAGAATGGGCAGACTGGTTCCAGATGATAGAAAGGCAACCAACTGTAACTCAAATAACTACTCGTTACACCCAAGGTATGCAGAATACCATCTCTGAACACATCGAACCTTGAAGCAGATGGGCTACAGCAGCAGAAGACCACACCGGGTGCCACTCCTGTCAGCTAAGAACAGGAATCTGAGGCTACAATTGGCACAGGATCACCAACATTGCACCAACGATGTCTGCAATCGCATTAGTGTGGAACCCAGCCTAAAAGGAGAAGCAGCAGACTACTGATGAGCTAATTTCTCTGTCCATCTGACGTCTCCTCGCATGCTACTTTTTGAGCTCTCCCAGTCTGAGCTCTTCTGTACAGGGACTGCAAGAGGCTGGTACCAGGTCACATTCAGGCACTTGCATGGTTAAAGCTGGTCATACAAGGTGAGGTGTTTTTGTTCAGCCAATGGGCCAAACAAAGAAAAAAAAAAAAGATTCCTCCATCCACAGAAGCGACGTAGATGGAGGAATTCTCCGGCTGGGACATGGTATTCTGACAGCGGTACCCAATTGGCTGCAGCCACTGATCAATAGAACATTTTCCAACGTGTCCCTTGGATAGAGGTAGATTAAAAGTATTTGATCCCCTATCAATCAGCAAGATTTCTGGCTCCCAGGTGTCTTCTATACAGGTAATGAGCTGAGATTAGGAGCACTCTCCTAAGTGCCGGTTCACACTTGTGCGATGCTCAGACATCGCATGTAATTCGCAGCGCATTGCTGTTCACATTACATGCGATGTCTGTTCGGTTCGATTTCAGCCATACAGATAGTATGGCTGATACCGCACCGCATTCGGTCAAAACACGCACAGGACCCTTTTTTCTGTTCAGACCAAAATCGGATCGCGTGTGTGTTCACACCTATGCAAACCGATTCATGTCCGAACTGTCAGTCGCAGTGCGATAGGCGAGCTGAAATGGGGGTGTCGTTAAGATATAATGACACTTCCCAGCAGTTCAGTGGTGTAGTGGTTAGCACTTTCACCTAGCAGCAAAAGGGTCGCTGGTTTCGAATCCCGACCACGACACCATCTGCCTGGAGTTTGCATGTTCTCCCTGTGTCTGCGTGGGTTTCCTCCGGGTACTCTGGTTTCCTCCCACACTCCAAAGACATGCTGGTAGGTAAATTGGATCTTGTCCAAATTGGCCCCTAGTATATATGTATGTAGCGGGTGTTTGATTTTAGGGGAGGCATCTGGGTGGTAGTGTAACCCAGATGCATTGATTGTCAGGGAATCTGAGACCCTTTTTGTGGTTCTTGGAGGACTCTGGTGGTGTGGGGTTCCCTGCGGCCTGGAGGTGGCGTTGTCCCCATGGGCTGGAGTTGAACTCACACCGCAAGACTGCTTCCTTTTTGTCCTTTCCTGGCGCTGGTACAGCGGGGCGGGGAACCTGCTGTGACGCAAAGGGCGAGGGGATAAAAGGGGCGGACGCCCTGACCTTGGGGTTCAGAGTCGGAGGACGCAGCCACACCCAGGCACCTTCAGCCTGGGTGCTGGCGTTCCGGAGTTCTGGGCCCAGGTGCCCTTGACCTGGCCGGAGAGAGAGATGGAGTCCATCTCAGGCACCTTTAGCCTGGGGTGAGGTACTATGGCGGATGCCTGGGGCTCAGTACCTTCGACTGAGTTCCGCGAGGGTGGAGGAATCTGAGGGGACCCTAACTCCTTGGGTGCCCGTGTCTGAGACGAGGAGGCCGGTGAGCGTAACTTCTCCGGAGAGTCCAGCGCAGCATTGCTGGTGACGGAGAGGCCTCCAGTAACTGTCTTCGACGGATGTCCTTCCCCTGATAGGGGCTACGATAGCAAAGGTAATCCATGTTCTGTTCTATATAGTCAGTGGCAGTGACTATGCGCCATTGGTGACACCACAGTGGTTAGCTTTATCTAGAAGAATTGTGCCTTGGCTTACTCCCCACAAATACTGAAGTGGTATATGGGTCTCAACCTGTCTGTGCTGTATGACTATTTATTGAGAAGAATAAATACGAGTTGGACCCTTTCAGTGTGTGGAACTCTGGTTACTAGGAGCAAAGGGGAGTCAATCCGAGGAGAGGATTTGACTCTGGGACACCTACACAAGCCCAATAGTTCTGGCCTTCACCCCCCCACTTGGAGGACATGGGCCGTGGTGTATCTCATCCCTCCCCCCAGTGCTAACCCCTAGACGAGATAGACAAGCCGTGAATGAGAAGGGGTGAGAGGGGTGAGGTCGCTACATGTATATATGTGTGTACAACTGTGTGTCCCAAGCGTGTCGAGATCCTACGGGGTAAAATGACCGCACCAGCCAAGCAGACACCGGCTGCAAAAAGCGCCTAGAGGCGATTCAGTTCGCATGTGTAGTGCTATCCAAGTCACTCATTCATTCATTCACTTCCCAGCAGTTCGCATATGGCAGTGGGAACGGCAGTGCGAGTCGGTGCAATGCGGGAACCCGCAGTGGAATCGCAGGGTTCTCGCATCGCACAAGTGTGAACCGGCACTAAAGGGAGTGCTTCTAATCTCAGCTTGTTACCTGTATAAAAGGCACCTTTCCACAGAAGCAATCAATCAGATTCCAATCTCTCCACCATGGCCAACACCAAAGAGCTGTCCAAGGATGTTGAGGACAAGACTGTAGACCTACACAAGGCTGGAATGGGCTACAAGACCATCGCTAAGCAGTTTGGTGAGAGGGTGACAACAGTTGGTGTGATTATTCGCAAATGGAAGAAAGTTCTTGATGTCATGATGGTCCGGTGGCTCCAGTGCTTTCCTGGCCTGGAACAGGTATGCAGATCATTCGCTGTGACCTTCATTTTCTGATCAGCATTCTGATTCCACGTCTCTTATTTTTGCCTTCCCTGGTTATTCCCCCCCTCTCCCAGATGCTAATTACATTTTTAAATAAACCCTTTTATTTTTATCGCATGCCTTATTTTAGACTTTTAGACTGTTTTTCTCTATGCAATACAAGCAGATTATGGCTGGTGGGGGGGGGTGGAGGAGTTGCAGTATGTAAATGTAGCGGGGTCTCCTTTAAGGCCCCTGGACTACGTTACCCAGAACCCCGTTTGGCACCCAGGGTGCATTGGGCCGCTGCAGAGACTCATGGGTGGGGCTATATAAGAAGAGGGCGAGGCTAGGCTCGGCCTCTTTTTGGACACCGCGCTGCAAGCAATAGGACTCCCTGTGCGGATCTGCTGCTGTGTAAGGCCTGAAGCCTGAGCCTTGCATACCTTCCAAAGAGCCTTCCACCCCACTGCGGAGCCTGGGTGGCATCTGTTTCTGCTCGAGTTTGCTGACGTCAGCTGGACTGGAGACCCGGCCGTTGGAGACACTGTGTGTGGATACACAGTGGTGGAAGCCCGGACTGGGATCGCGTCCGGAGTGGTGAGCGAGCGCTCGCTCACTTCATTATCCTTTTACTTTGTTGGGCCTAGTGACTGCCTTGGCCCACCCTGTTATTTACTACCCCTTGGATTACAAATATTGTTTCCTGAAAGTGCACCACCGTTAAAGTTGCATGCAAAGAATTGTTCTCATAAGGGACTGAGTTTTAATCTGGGTCAGGCCTGACCAGGGTGGGGGTTTAAACTTTGTTGCTGCGCCATATTGCGCATAGGGGAAGAAGATAGTTGCACGTGGCGGGTGATTACTCTGCACTATCATTGATGAATATGTTTATTGCTGCAGGGCTCTGCATGTATACTATGTGATGTGTTTAACTTTAAATCCTTATACCTAAGTAAATCCAGTTATATTTTATCACTTTGGTATTAGTGTCATCTTTGCAGATAGTAGTTATCTATCGATACTGCCAGATTGTGTATAATCAGGTATAGACCGTTACGAGGTAACAATCCCTAGACTAACTGTGCCAGTGTGGGTTGAGTAGATTGCCGGGGGTTGGTGGTGCTGTATACAGGGCCCGAAACAAAACTCAGCGGCTCTCTTAACTGGGGGTAGCGCTACACGTGGGGGCTCTCGAGTCCGGGATCCTGATACAGCAAGCAACGCGCCAAAAGTACCGGCATGGACCCACTGGAAGTGGAACGGTGGTGCGCGTTGGCTGGCACCGATTTAGCTGCGGCAGTAGTTATTGAACTCCCAGGGATCTGGCAAGAAGTAGCGGTAAAGCAGCTAATAATGTCGCTATCCCCACACCAGAAAGCATGGGTCATGGATGTCAGGTCGAATTCTTCGCTGACCCACGCACTAATAGAATGGAAGAATGAAATCCCAGAGCATTTCAAAAGTCCAAGCATAACAGCAATGGATGATCAGACCTATAGCTTAATGCATGCACTGCCAGTCAGGGGAGGATGGTTTCAGACACCAATTCCATCACCTCCACAGATATCTCCAGTGCAGTCCCCAAAAGCAGGAAGGCATAAGAAAGAGAGTCCCGGATCACCACCGGCCACCCTCAGCGCAGAATTATGCGCTGTCCTAGGGGAGATTGTAGCCCAGTGTAAGAAGGATTCTACAGACTACCCGATGTCGGGATACAGAAAACTCAGGATATTTTCTGGAAGGAAGCCTGTACCTTCGGGGGAAGAGGGATTTGAGGAGTGGCTAGACGGTGCCACTCAGGCTTTAGAAGAATGGGAAGTCCCAGAACACCGAAAGAAACAGAGAATCACACAGAGTCTGAAGGGGCCTGCCTTGGAGGCCATACGCAACCTCAAGCTGAGCAAGAAAGACTGTGATGCACAGGATTATCTGGACATTTTGCAGAATGTGTTCGGTGGAACAGAGAAAGTCACTGAGCTCACTTACCAGCTGGAACACTGCTATCAAAAGACAGGAGAGAAACTATCAGAGTTCATGAGGCGTCTGGATAAGATCCTGCATAAAATTATACTGAAGAAGGGAATTGATCCAAGGAAGGTGGATGAGGCCCGTGTTCAGCAGGTGTTGCGGGGAGCTCAGCCCCTAGACCCCATCGCATTGGCGTTACGCACTCGACAGGATGGGAAGAGCCTGGAGTACCCCGACTTAATCCGAGTGGTAAGAGAGGAAGAGGCTATGTTGGAAGACAAAAGAAGGAGCCAAACAGTTGAACCAACCCATCCTCCGGCGGTGATGGTCAGGACGGCCATGACCCTAGAGAGAGACTCAGAGGTGGATACCTTGAAGTCGCAGATGTCCCAAGTATTGGGGATGCTGACCTCCCTGATGGCCAAGGATCAGGGGGTACCAGAGAGGGAAAGTCAGAGGAAGGAGCTGTTTCCAGACACCTCAGCGCCCGCATCCCTGCAAGATTGGGGGGATGCAATTTGTTTTAACTGTGGAGGGGCTGGTCATATCGCCAAAGTGTGTTCCAGTCCCAAGAAGAAAAAAATGAATAACCACAAGCCGGCGGAAAAAATCAGAGGGCCCCGGTGAAGGAGTCAACCGGGTGCCCATCATCTCCAGTGAGCTCCAAACTGAATGACAAGCAAAGAAAGAGAGGGGGCACCACCCCTCAGAAGAAACACAGTATTCCCCAGCGGGAATACACACCAAAGAAAGAGAATAGTGTCCCTCAGCGGGTAGCTACACCCATTAAGAGGAGGGAGATCAATGCATACCAAGCCCAAGAGAGACTAAAGTCCAAGGAGAAATGGAAGAAAGAGAGTCCAAAAGGGAAATGCAAGGATCAAAAGAAAGAATCCCCCTCAAAGCAATATCCAGAGAAGCTGGTAGGCCCCTCACCCATAGTACCTGTCCAGGTGGAGTGAGTCTACACAAGAGCCATATTGGATACTGGGGCACAAGTGACCTTGTTATACAGAGACTTTTATGACAAGCATCTAAGCCACCTACCTATCCAGAAGATTGAAGAGTTGAAGATATGGGGGATTTGGACCAGGAGCTTCCCTTATGATGGCTATCTGTCCATAAAACTGACCTTCGATCCATCTGTAGCCGGGAAGGCTGAAGTGTTCGACACCCTGGCTGTGGTATGCCCCCGACCGCCTGGGGCTAGCAAGAGCTCCATAATAATAGGGACCAACACGGACCTGGTTCGGAGACTCTTGGCCCCTCTAGTACGAAGGAAGGACCCCACGGTCACCAAGATCCACCCAATGCTGAAGACAGCCTACCATCGACTGGTCTTAGAGCAGAAGGCCCCGGAAGTGGGGGTAGGAAAGGTCTGGAGGCTGGGAAGAAGAGGAATAGTGCTGCAACCCGGGAAAGTTACCTGTCTCAGAGCCAATGTGAAGCTCACTTGGGAGCAGCCTGGGCCCTTTGTCGTGTTGGAACCTGACCCAAGGGAAGAACCCTCGGGCTTAGAAGTAGTCCCAGAAGTGGTCCCGTTGAAGGCCTTGAAGAAGGCACACTGTAAAGTACCTGTGAGTGTCAGGAATACTACGGATGGTCCGATGGAAATCCCAGCCAGGATGTTCCTGGGCCAGGTGAGCCCTGCTACCCCGGTTGTCTTGTCAGATGTGGAGAAGACAGATGGAGAAAGGACTATTTGGGAGAAGCTCTGCATGGAGAACCCGAATCTGCCGAGGGCTTGGAAAGAGAGAGCCAAGGCCCAGTTGACCAAGTGGAGAAGGATCTTTTCCCAAGATGAGTTTAATGTGGGGTGTGCAAAGAGTGCCACCCACCGAATCTGCCTCCAGGAAGACAAGCCCTTCAGGGAGAGGGTCCGGCGAGTCCCATTGGCGGACCTCGAAGATTTGAGCGAACAGCTCACCGAGCTCAAGCGAACCGGTGTTATCCGGGAGTCCAGAAGCCCCTATGCCTCTCCGATAGTGGTGGTCAGGAAGAAGAATGGGTCATTGAGGCTATGTATAGACTACAGGACCCTCAACCGGAGAACTATACCTGACCAGTATACCACCCCGAGAATAGAGGATGCCTTACAGAGCTTGTCCGGAGCAAGGTGGTTCAGTGTAATGGATCTCAAGAGTGGGTACTATCAGATACCCATGCATCCAGAAGACAAGGAGAAGACAGCTTTCATAACTCCTGTGGGGTTCTTTGAGTTTGACAGGATGCCCCAAGGTCTGTCTGGAGCTCCAGCCACCTTTCAACGCCTTATGGAAAAGACTGTAGGGGACATGAACCTCATCGAAGTTCTTGTTTACTTGGATGACATCATTGTCTTTGGGAGAACCCTGGAAGAGCATGGGGAGAGACTGAAGAAGGTTCTGAGAAGGCTCAGTGAGGAGGGACTCAGGCTTTCACCCGAAAAATGCCAGTTCTATCAGTCATCCGTCAACTACCTGGGACACATAGTGTCCGAAGAAGGGGTAGCTACAGACCCTGAAAAGTTGGAGGCAGTCACCTCCTGGCTTAGGCCCACCACTGTGACAGAACTCAGATCCTTTTTGGGATTCTGTTCCTACTACAGGAGGTTCGTGGAAGGATTTGCCCGGATTGCAAAACCACTAAATGAGCTGCTCAAGACGGAAGGAGAAGAGGATGACTCGGGCCCCAGGAAGCCGGGGGAGTCAGTCAAGGACCAGTGGAACGAGAAGTGTGAAGAGGCCTTCCAGATGTTGAAGAAAAGCCTAACCACTGCCCCTGTCCTGGCTTACGCAGACCCAAAGAAACTCTATGAACTCCATGTGGATGCCAGTCATGATGGCTTGGGAGGAGTGCTCTATCAGGAGCATGAAGGGCAACTGCGACCCGTTTCATATGTGAGCAGGAGTCTAACCCCATCGGAAAAGAACTAGCCCACCCACAAGTTGGAGTTCCTGGCCCTCAAATGGGCTGTAGTCGACAAGCTCAAAGACTACTTGAATTCACCGTGAAGACTGATAACAACCCCCTCACTTATCTCTTCACCACAGCAAAGCTGGATGCCACAGGAAACAGATGGCTGGCAGCCCTGTCTGCGTTCAACTTTAGCCTGAAATATAGACCTGGGGCTGGAAATCGAGATGCGGATGCCTTGTCAAGAAGATCCCATGCTCCCACCAGCAGTACAGAAGACTGGACCCAAGTGGCACCCGCTAGGGTGCGGGCCCTCTGTCAGGGGACTGAACTCCAGGCCAGTGGCGGTTCAAGAGCAGAAGAGATAGGAGTCACTGTAGTAGGGGTCCCCAAACAATACTGTGGGGTAACCCAGCAGGAGAAGGCTGACTTGCCAAAACTGTCAAAGAAGGAGTTGAGGTGCGACCAATTGGAAGACCCCATGGGGAGATTGGTCCTGGAAGCCCTGGAGAGTCAGGATCCAGATAAACTCTTACGCCACCCTTCAAAGGAAGCTCGTCTGCTGAGGAAGGAATGGGACAGGCTGCAGGTACATCAGGGAGTGGTCTACTGAAGGGGCCCCTCTGATGACCTAGAAGACAAATGGCAACTGTTTCTGCCCAGAAACATTGAGGGACCGTCCTGGTCGCCCTGCATGACAATCATGGCCACTTGGGAGCGGAAAGGACCTTCCAGCTCATTAGGAACCAGTTCTATTGGCCCTGCATGAGGACCGAAGTCGAGGAATACTGCCACTCCTGTGCACGCTGCATCCAGAGGAAGACTTTGCCCCACCAAACTGCCCCAATGGGCCATCTACAAAGTCAAAGCCCACTGGATTTGGTATGCATTGATTTTCTCTGCCTCGAACCCGACTTGAGTGGACTAGGAAATGTTCTGGTGATAACCGACCATTTCACCCGATATGCCCAGGCTTTTCCAACCAAAGACCAGAAGGCTTCCACTGTAGCTAAAGTACTCATGGAGAAATACTTTATACACTACGGGCTACTACAATGGCTCCACTCAGATCAAGGGAGGGACTTTGAAAGTCGGCTGATTCGGAAGCTCCTGGATTCTTTAGGGATCAAGAAGACCCGAACCACCCCCTATCATACACAAGGTGATGCTCAGCCGGAGAGGTTCAACCGAACCCTGCTCAACATGCTGGGGACTTTGAGTAGTGAAAAGAAGCAGCATTGGAGCAAGCATATAGCAGCAATTGTACATGCATACAACAGTACCACAAGTGACGCTACAGGGTACTCGCCCTATCGACTTATGTTCGGAAGAGAAGCAAGACTACCGGTAGATCTGGCCTTTGGTACCTCCATAGACCATTGCTCGGCCACTTCAAACAAGGGGAAGGGATATGTAGATAGGCTCAGACACAGTTTAAAATTGGCCTATGAGCAGGCACAAGCGGCCTCGGATCAAAGGGGAGCCCGCAACAAGAGAAACTTTGATCTAAAGGTCCGGATTCAGGATCTACAACCTGGGGGCAGAGCGCTGCTGCGCAACTTGGGGGTCCCTGGAAAGCACAAGCTTGCAGACAGATGGAGACCTGAACCCTATGTTATTTGCAAGAAACTGTCGGGCCTACCTGTTTACAGACTAAAGCCAGAAGGAAAAGTGGGGCCCTTAAAGACTTGGCATCGGAACCATTTACTCCCACTTGCCGAAGCAGTTCGGATACCCCCAGCGAGGGATCCCCCTGAGTCAACTTCCATCCTGGATACTCCCAAGCCAAGCACTCGGTCCCAGACTCCTCAAATTGAAGATTTAGATGTCTCTGAATTGAGTGAGGATGAGAGAGAAGAACTTGATTGCCTATGGCCTTCCCAGGTCCCAGAAACTTCTGCTATAGATCTTCCACCTACTGAAGTAGCCATAGACAGTACACTGAATGCAGAAGCTACTGAGTTCATCCCGTCCAGTCCTTTGTCGGATTCCTGGGAAGACGCCTGCGACTTACTCCTAGAAGAGGATCCAAGAGATTCTATGTATCTCCCTGCTCCTGAGTCGAGTGTCTCAGAACCAGTGGAAACTCCCAAGTCGGTTCCAGAAGAGGAACCTGGATTACCAGAACCAGAAATCCCAAGAGAACGAAGGATGAGAAGGGCCATAAGGCCTCCCCGAAAATTGACTTTCCCACAAATGGGGGAGAGCTGAAAAGACACTGTGGTCACTGCCAGGAGGAGTGTGGAAGACCCTGATCCCTCCACTGGTTATTTAGTGGGGAGCAACCCCAACTCACCCGCTGGCACAGCTAGGCAGGCCACGAATGACAGTGTGACCTGTGAGCAAGGGAGTCCACCCCCTCGTTTTTGGTGGGAACTCCCTCTGCCGACATCATACGCAGCTTTGTCAAATGTTGTGCGTAGTATGTGTTAACTTTTATTTTTGGGGACCAAAGAGTTTAAGTGGGGGGAGTGTGTAGCGGGGTCTCCTTTAAGGCCCCTGGACTACGTTACCCAGAACCCCGTTTGGCACCTAGGGTGCATTGGGCCGCCGCAGAGACTCATGGGTGGGGCTATATAAGAAGAGGGCGAGGCTAGGCTCGGCCTCTTTTTGGACACCGCGCTGCAAGCAATAGGACTCCCTGTGCAGATCTGCTGCTGTGTAAGGCCTGAAGCCTGGGCCTTGCATACCTACCAAAGAGCCTTCCACCCCACTGCGGAGCCTGGGTGGCATCTGTTTCTGCTCGAGTTTGCTGACATCAGCTGGACCGGAGACCCGGCCGTTGGAGACACTGTGTGTGGATACACAGTAGTGGAAGCCCGGACTGGGATCGCGTCCGGAGTGGTGAGCGAGCACTTGCTCACTTCATTATCCTTTTACTTTGTTGGGCCTAGTGACTGCCTTGGCCCACCCTGTTATTTACTACCCCTTGGATTACAAATATTGTTTCCTGAAAGTGCACCACCGTTAAAGTTGCATGCAAAGAATTGTTCTCATAAGGGACTGAGTTTTAATCTGGGTCAGGCCTGACCAGGGTGGGGGTTAAAACTTTGTTGCTGCGCCATATTGCGCATAAGGGAAGAAGATAGTTGCACATGGCGGGTGATTACTCTGCACTATCATTGATAAATATGTTTATTGTTGCAGGGCTCTGCATGTATACTATGTGATGTGTTTAACTTTAAATCCTTATACCTAAGTAAATCCAGTTATATTTTATCACTTTGGTATTAGTGTCATCTTTGCAGATAGTTGTTATCTATCGATACTGCCAGATTGTGTATAATCAGGTATAGACCGTTACGAGGTAACAATCCCTAGACTAACTGTGCCAGTGTGGGTTGAGTAGATTGCCGGGGGTTGGTGGTGCTGTATACAGGGCCCGAAACAAAACTCAGCGGCTCTCTTAACTGGGGGTAGCGCTACATAAATATCAGATCTAATGATCTAATATCAGATTTAATGAGTAGGACCCTTATACCTTGCGTCCTCTATTAGATTTTACCTTCTAGAGGACCAGGGCCCTCATACTTCCTCTCCCTTATTAGATCATAATTTCTAAGGACCATGGCCCCCACATCCCGTATCCCCTATTAGATTATAAGTTCTAAGGAACAAGGCCCCATTACCTCCTGTCCCCTATTAGATTATAACTTCTATAGATTAATGCTATCACACCTTCTGTCCCTTATTGTTTTATAACTTCTAATGACATAGGCCCTCACACCTCCTGTCCCCTGTTATAGTGTAACTTCTAATGACCAAGTTCCCCATTAGTGATGAGCCGAACACCCCCGGGTTCGGTTCGCACCAAAACCCGCGAACGGACCGAAAGTTTGCACAAACTTTAGAACCCTATGTAGCGGGGTGTTCCCCTTTAATGCAGAGAGACAAGAAGTTCCAGGTGAGAGGTGAGTCGGGAGGAAGTAAAGAGACATTATGGAAGTGAAAGCAGAGGAGAGAGAGACTACATCTCCCAGTACATCTTGCAGCACCCAGGGTGCATTGCTCCAGAACAGAGACTGCTGGGGCAGACTTTATAAAGGGGAGGCGGAGTTTTGGTCGGCCTCTTTGGACCCCCCTCTCCTAGCAAGAGGATGTCTGTGCTAAACTGCTGTGTGCACAAGGCCTGAAGCCCGGGCCCTGTGCTCCTTTCCAAAGAGCCCTCTGCCAGCCTAGCAGAGCCTTAGAGACATCTAATCCTCCTTGCTGCAGTACACCAGAAGGATTGAAGACTTGGATGTCGGTGGATTCCTGTTCCTAGACGAATCGATGGAGGAAAGGGACTTGGACTTGTCCAGGTGGTGAGAGCTGTTTAAAGACAGATACTTTATCTTTACTATTCGTTGGGATTACAAAGTTGTTCTTCAAGTGCACCACCGAGAGATTGCTAGCAAATATTGTTTCACTGAACTTCCATTTAGATCAGTCAGGCCTGACTGCATAGGTAGACATTGCTGGGTGTTAGTCTACCCATGAGGGGAAGTAGCTGTAAAAGGGCAGCGCTAGAGTTGCATAGCAATACTTAATTATTCTGATTACTCTGTTTATCTTTATTACTGTTTATTGCAGGGATCTGCAACTTGTTATACTGTTGTTTATTACTTGCCCATTAGCCTCAGTAAAATATCTGGGTAAAGTACATTTGGTGTCAGTTCCGCTTACTTTAATAGGAGTTTTAAAGTATATTCTGTGTATGTTTGTTATAGGACTGCGTCACCAACAGTTGCGGTCACGCGGTCCTATCCCTCTATCACCAGCTGTGCCACGGGAGGTTAGAGCCGATTGCCAGGGGTTGACAGCAGTGCACTACAGGGCCCAAATCAATATCAGCGGCTCTCTTAACTGGGGGTAGCGCTACACGTGGGGGCTCGAGTCCGGGATCCTTGTACGTTGCACGCTGCAATCAAGCCGGTCAGAAGTACCAGCATGGACCCGCTGGCAATGTCACAGTGGTGCGCAGCGATTGGCGCCGATCCAACCGCGGCGGTAGTCATTGTACTCCCGGGGGAAAGATGGAAGGAAGAGGAGATAAAACATCTCGTATTGTTACTGTCTCCGAGCCACAAAGCATGGGTGATGGATTTTAGGCCAGATCCAGTGATCTCGTTTACATACGCACTGGTAGAATGGAAAAACGAAATCCCAGAGCATTTTAAAAGTCAGAGTATACAAGCCATAGATAATCAGATCTATCACTTGATACATACGCTGCCAGTGAAGGAAGAATGGTTTCAGACACCAAATCCATCACTCCCACAATTATCTCCACCACTATCCCCTAAAGCAGAAAAGCTTAAGGAACTATTAAGCCCGGGATCACCGCTGGCCGCTATAGGGCCTGAATTGTTGAATGCTCTAGGAGACCTTGTAATTAAGTGCCTGAAAAGCAGTACGGTGCATGTGGAGGCCGGTTACCAGAAGCTTAGCACCTTCTCAGGGAAGCTCCCCGTCCCTGCGGGGGAGGAAGATTTTGACACTTGGGTGGAACAGGCATTGCAGGCAGTAGAAGCATGGGAGGTGCCTGAGGCACAGAAGAGACAGCGAGTCTTAGAAAGTCTGAAAGGTGCCGCGGCAGAATCGGTGAAGAGCTTCCGGTTTGGAAATGAAAACTGTACAGCTCAAGATTGCCTGGCCATGCTGCAGGAAGAGTTTGGTCAGCTGGAGAAGGTGTCAGAGATGATTTATCAAATTGAACACACTCTCCAGCAGCCGAATGAGAAACTGTCAGAATATGTTAGAAGGCTGAACAGGCAGTTATGCAAGATTGTACTGAAGAAGGGAATGCTGCCCAAAGATGCAGATGAAGCACGCATGAAGCAGATCATGAGGGGAGCGCGGCGCTCAGACCCGGTCTGGCTGCACCTGAAAACCTCAGGAGGAGGAATGTTACTAACCTACTCTGATCTAATAAAAATTATTAGGGACGAAGAGGCGCTGGAGGAAGATCAGCAGGTGGCCAAGGCGAATGTCACACCTGTACCAGTGTTGGTACATTCGGTCAAGAGCCCAGAAAGAGAAGCGGAGGTTGACACTCTGAAATCGCAAATGGCCCAAGTGTTGAAGATGCTGACCTCTTTGATGGAGAAAGATCAGAGAAGACGAGAGAAACCAAGCCCAAGAAAGGTGTTGTTCCCGAACACCTCAGCACCGGCCTCCCTACAGGACCGAGAAGAGGTGATTTGCTATAACTGCGGAGGGAGTGGCCACTTTGCAAACGTATGCTCCAGCCCAAAGAAGAAGAGAACAGATAATTGCAAGCCGGCGGGAAACTCCAAAGGGCCCCGGTGAAGGAGTCAACCGGGTGCCCATCATCTTCAGTGCGCTCCAAACTAAAAAAAAGGCCAAGAATGGAGGAGACAAAACTCCTAGGAGGAGGTATAGTACACCCCCACCAAGATGTACCCCAGAGGGAGGGGGCAAGACCCCTCAGTGGAAGTACAGCACCCCAAAGAAGGAACATCCACCTAAAAGGAACAATAACATCCCTCAGCAGGTTTGTGCCCCCATTGAGAGGGAGAAAGTCAATGCATGCCAGGCTCAGGAAAAATTAAAGTCCAAAAGGAGCAGGGCAAGGGTCGAAAGCCAAAAAAAAGAGGTGACCCCAGTCCGGCCATACCCAAAGGAACTGGTGGGCCCGTCTCCTACTGTGCCCATTCAAGTGGAAGGAGTCTATACTAAAGCTCTTTTGGACACCGGAGCACAGGTGACTTTACTATACCGGGACTTCTATGATAGGCACTTGAGTCATCTGCCTATCCAGAAGATAGAAGAGCTGGAGATATGGGGACTTGGAACCCAGAGTTTCCCTTATGATGGGTACCTGCCCATAAAGATGACTTTCGACCCATCCGTGGCTGGGAAGGCTGAAGTGTTTGACACCCTGGCAGTTGTGTGTCCCCGGCCGCCTGGAGCCAGCAAGATTTCCCTGATCATTGGGACAAACACGGATCTAGTCAGGAGACTCCTGACCCCTCTAGTGAAAGAGAGAAACCATTCAGCCACCAAAATCCATCCCATGCTAAAGACGGCCTACCAACGACTGGTCTTAGAGCAGAAGACCCCGGGAGAGGGGATAGGGAAGGTGTGGAGACTTGGCAGAGAAGGAGTAGTGCTACAGCCCGGAGAAGTAACCTGTCTTAGGGCCACTGTGAAGCTTTCGTGGGAACAACCTGGCCCCTTTGTCATGCTGGAATCAGACCCAAGGGAAGAGTCCTCAGGCCTGGAAGTGATACCAGAAGTGATTCCGTTCAAGGCCCTGAAGAAGGCCCATGGCAGAGTTCCGGTGAGTGTTAGGAACACTACGGGAGGACCCATGGAGATCCCTGCCAGAGTGTTGCTTGGTCAGGTGAGCCCTGCTGCCCCGGTCACTTGGTCCGAAGTCAAGGGGACGGGTGACGGAGGAGATGTTTGGGAGAAACTGTCCGTGGAAAACCCGAACCTACCCAGGGCTTGGAAAGAAAGAGCCAAGGCCCAGCTGTCCAGGTGGGAGAAGATCTTTTCCGAAGATGAATTCGATGTGGGGTGTGCAAGAAGTGCCACCCATCGGATCCGCCTCCAAGAAGATAAGCCCTTCCGAGAGAGGGTCAGGCGGGTCCCCCTGGCAGATCTGGAGGATCTGAGGGAACAACTTGTAGAACTAAAGAAGACTGGTGTGATCCGGGAGTCTAGAAGTCCCTATGCCTCCCCAATCGTGGTGGTCAGAAAGAAGAATGGGTCGTTGAGGCTTTGTATCGATTACAGGACTCTCAACAGGAGAACCATCCCTGACCAATACACCACGCCAAGGATAGAAGATGCCCTACAAAGTTTGTCTGGAGCCAAATGGTTCAGTGTGATGGACCTCAAGAGTGGGTACTATCAAATCCCTATGCACCCAGAAGACAGGGAGAAGACAGCCTTCATAACCCCGGTGGGATTCTTCGAATTCAATAGGATGCCTCAGGGTCTGTCTGGAGCTCCTGCTACCTTTCAACGCCTTATGGAGAAGACTGTTGGAGACATGAATCTTATAGAAGTCCTTGTGTACTTGGACGATGTCATTGTCTTTGGAAGAACCTTGGAAGAACATGAAGCCAGGTTGGAGAAAGTATTGAGAAGACTCAGCGAAGAGGGACTTAAGCTTTCCCCCGAGAAGTGTCGGTTCTACCAGTCTTCTGTGAACTATCTGGGGCACATAGTCTCTGAAGAAGGGGTGGCCACAGATCCTGAGAAGTTGGAAGCAGTCACTTCCTGGCCACGACCCACCACAGTAACAGAGCTCAGATCCTTCCTGGGGTTCTGCTCCTATTATAGGAGGTTTGTGGAGGGGTTTGCTCGGATTGCCCGCCCGTTGAATGAATTGCTAAAGGCAGAAGGGGAAGAGGATGACTCAGGGCCCAGGAGGCCTGGTGAGTCAGTTCAAGATCAGTGGAACCCAAGGTGTGAAGAGGCCTTTCATGCTCTGAAGAGGAGCTTAACCACTGCCCCAGTCCTGGCCTACGCCAACCCTACCAGACCTTATGAATTACATGTGCATGCCAGCCATGAGGGTCTAGGTGGTGTACTCTACCAAGAACATGAAGGACAACTGCGACCAGTGGCCTATGTGAGCAGGAGCCTGACCCCCTCAGAAAAGAATTACCCCACTCATAAGCTGGAATTCCTGGCCCTCAAATGGGCGGTAGTAGACAAGCTAAAAGACTACTTGTATGGGGCAGAGTTTACTGTGAAGACAGACAACAACCCCCTGACCTACCTCTTCACCACCGCAAAACTAGATGCCACCGGACACAGGTGGTTGGCCGCATTGTCTGGATTCAACTTCAGTCTGAAGTACAGACCAGGAGCCGGAAATAGGGATGCAGATGCCCTGTCCCGGAGGTCTCATGCCACGACAAATGACTGGGAAGATTGGACCCAAGTGGCACCGGACGGGGTGCGGGCCCTTTGTCAAGGGGCTGAATTCCAAGCCAGAGGAGGCTCCAGAGCAGAAGAAATAGGGGTTACCATGGTAGGAGTCCCCAAACACTATTGTGGGGTAACTCAACTGGAGGAAGACAACCTACCGAGACTGTCCAAGAAGGAGTTGAGGTGTGACCAATTGGAAGACCCCATGGGGAGATTGGTCCTCGAAGCCCTGGAGAAACAGGATCCCAACAAATTCCTACATCACCCCTCAAAGGAGGCTCGCCTGTTGAGGAAGGAATTGGACAGGCTACAGGTACATCAGGGAGTGGTCTACCGAAGGGGCCCCTCTGATGACTCAGAAGATAAGTGGCAGTTATTTCTTCCAGAGAAGCACCGAGAGACTGTACTAATTGCCCTGCATGACCATCATGGTCACCTAGGGGCAGAAAGGACCTTCCAGCTTGTCAGAAATCGGTTCTATTGGCCCTGCATGAGGGCAGAAGTAGAGGAGTATTGCCATTCCTGTGCACGATGCATTCAGAGAAAGACCCTACCCCATCAAGCTGCCCCAATGGGCCATTTACAGAGTCAAGGCCCAATGGATCTGGTATGCATTGACTTTCTCTGCCTCGAACCCGACCTGAGTGGATTGGGGAATGTTCTGGTAATAACCGACCATTTCACCCGCTATGCTCAAGCTTTCCCAACCAAAGACCAGAAGGCATCCACCGTGGCCAAGATACTTATGGAGAAGTATTTTGTCCATTACGGACTACCACAGAGACTCCACTCAGATCAAGGAAGGGACTTTGAGAGTCGGTTGATCCGAAGACTTTTGGATTCATTAGGAATAAAGAAGACCAGAACCACGCCTTACCACCCACAAGGAGATGCTCAGCCGGAGAGATTTAACCGGACCCTGCTCAACATGTTGGGAACCTTAGAAACAGAGAAGAAGCAACACTGGAGTCAGCACATATCAGCCCTAGTACATGCCTATAACTGTACCACAAGTGACGCCACTGGCTACTCCCCTTATCGACTTATGTTTGGGAGAGAAGCAAGGCTACCTGTGGACCTGGCCTTTGGCACTTCTATAGACAATACCTCAGCTACATCCCACAAGGGATACGTGGACAGACTTAGACGTAGCTTGCAGGTGGCCTATGAACAAGCCCAGGCGGCTTCGGACCAAAGGGGGGCCCGCAACAAGAGAAATTTTGATCTGAAGGTTCGAGTGCAAGATCTGCAGCCCGGGGACCGAGTACTGCTACGCAATCTGGGGGTCCCTGGAAAACACAAGCTTGCCGACAGGTGGAGATCTGAGCCCTATGTTGTCTGTAGGAAGTTGCCCGGTTTGCCTGTCTACAAACTAAAGCCAGAAGGAAAGGTGGGTCCACTGAAGACGTGGCATCGGAACCACCTGCTCCCACTTGCTGAGGCAGTCAGAATACCTCCCGTGAGAGACTCCCCTGAACCGGCCTCTATCCTGGATATTCCTAGGCCGAACACTCGGTCCCAGACCTCTCGAGCCAAAGATGGGGAGGCCTCCCAATTGAGTACAGAAGAAGGTGGAGAACTGGACTGGCTGTGGCCTCCCTCGACTCTGGGAACGTCCGCCATAGATCTCCCAAATGGAGGGGATACCCCAGATGCAACGCTGAATCCGGAGGCTACTGAATTCATATTCTTCAGTCCCTCAGCTGATTACTGGGAAGATGTTCCTGACACTTGCGCAGAGGAGGACTCTAGAGATTCCATACGTCAGTTGACTTCTGAATCAGAGGTTCCAGAACCAGCAATGTTACCTGAACTTACTCCTGAAGAAGAGCCTGTGGTGCCAGAGTCAGAAGCACCAAGAGAGCAGAGGGCTCGCAGAGTCATCAGGCCTCCCAAGAAACTAACTTACCCCCAAATGGGGACGAGCTCAGAGGACTCTGTTGTAACGGCTAGGAGAAGTGTTGAACAACCTGATCCTTCCACCGTCCATTTGGTGGAGGGCAACCCCAGCTCACTCTCTGGCACAGTTAGGCAGGCCACTCATGGTAGTGTGACCTGTGGGCAAGAGAGTTCCATCCCAAAGTTTTGGTGGGAATTCCCTATGCCAACATCATGCTCGACATTGTCCAAAATGGTAAACAGTATTTGTTGAAGTTTATCTTTGGGGACCAAAGAGTTCAAGTGGGGGGAGTGTGTAGCGGGGTGTTCCCCTTTAATGCAGAGAGACAAGAAGTTCCAGGTGAGAGGTGAGTCGGGAGGAAGTAAAGAGACATTATGGAAGTGAAAGCAGAGGAGAGAGAGACTACATCTCCCAGTACATCTTGCAGCACCCAGGGTGCATTGCTCCAGAACAGAGACTGCTGGGGCAGACTTTATAAAGGGGAGGCGGAGTTTTGGTCGGCCTCTTTGGACCCCCCTCTCCTAGCAAGAGGATGTCTGTGCTGAACTGCTGTGTGCACAAGGCCTGAAGCCCGGGCCGTGTGCTCCTTTCCAAAGAGCCCTCTGCCAGCCTAGCAGAGCCTTAGAGACATCTAATCCTCCTTGCTGCAGTACACCAGAAGGATTGAAGACTTGGATGTCGGTGGATTCCTGTTCCTAGACGAATCAATGGAGGAAAGGGACTTGGACTTGTCCAGGTGGTGAGAGCTGTTTAAAGACAGATACTTTATCTTTACTATTCGTTGGGATTACAAAGTTGTTCTTCAAGTGCACCACCGAGAGATTGCTAGCAAATATTGTTTCACTGAACTTCCATTTAGATCAGTCAGGCCTGACTGCATAGGTAGACATTGCTGGGTGTTAGTCTACCCATGAGGGGAAGTAGCTGTAAAAGGGCAGCGCTAGAGTTGCATAGCAATACTTAATTATTCTGATTACTCTGTTTATCTTTATTACTGTTTATTGCAGGGATCTGCAACTTGTTATACTGTTGTTTATTACTTGCCCATTAGCCTCAGTAAAATATCTGGGTAAAGTACATTTGGTGTCAGTTCCGCTTACTTTAATAGGAGTTTTAAAGTATATTCTGTGTATGTTTGTTATAGGACTGCGTCACCAACAGTTGCGGTCACGCGGTCCTATCCCTCTATCACCAGCTGTGCCACGGGAGGTTAGAGCCGATTGCCGGGGGTTGACAGCAGTGCACTACAGGGCCCAAATCAATATCAGCGGCTCTCTTAACTGGGGGTAGCGCTACACCTATTAAATACAATGGATGCGAACGTTCGAAATCTAAAGTGCTAATTATAACGACTATTATGCATGTTATTGTCCTAAAAAGGGTTTGGGAACCCGGGTTCTGCACCAGGGGACATGTATCAATGCAAAAAGAAGTTTTAAAAACGGACGTTTTTCGGGAGCAGTCATTTTAATGATGCATAAAGTGAAAAAAAAAAAAGTCAAATATTCCTTTAAATATCGTACCTGGGGGGTGTCTAAAGTATGCCTGTGAAGTGCCACGTGTTTCCCGTGTTTAGAACTGTCCCTGCACAAAATGACATTTCTAAAGGAAAAAAAGCCATTTAAAACTGCTTGCGGCTTTAATGTAATGTCTGGTCCCGGTAATATGGATGAAAATCTTTAAGAAAAATGGCATAGCTACCCCATCACACCCCCCCCCCCCCCACCCCAGCCCATTACCAGCCCCTTTGGGTCTTGTATGGATATTAAGGGGAACCCCGCACACAAAATAAAAATGGCCCTATATACTCTGAACAGCCGTATACAGGCGGTGCATACAAGACAGGGACTGTAGGTTTGTTCTTATGTAGAATCTGTTTGTAATTTTGAACAGGTACATTGTTTAAGTGTAGCTCCAGCCAAAAAATCTATTTTTAAGCTTTTTGGAAAACATAGGGAAGGGTTATCACCCCTGTAACATTTGTTTTGCTGTCTGTGCAGTCAGTGGCGTATCCAGGGTATGGCACTCCATGGCAAGTGCCATGGGCGCCCTGGGGGGGGGGGGCGGCAAAATAAACTAAACGAAAAAAAAAAAAAATCCCATCCGCACCTGTCCTCCTGCGGGCCGCCTCCCGCACTATAGCCCCCGGCGGCGGCACAGCACTTCACTCTTACTTGGCTGGATCTGGATGGCAGTGTATAGGAGAGTGACAGGCGCGGGCGCCCCCATGCTTATAGATGAGTGGGACCGTCACACTGCATCTCCAGACCGTCATTCGGCTAACTGGCGGAGGCGGAGCATTCCTCCTCTGCGCTGGTGGACTGGGCGTGGGGATGGGTGGAGATTTCCCCCCAGGAAGCCTACCTTATTGATAAAACGGCCGCGCTGCCTTAGCCTGTGTTTACTTTTTTTTTTTTTTCTGTCTGTGGCTGTGCAGTGCGGCGGTACTAGTTGCAAGTATTGTGAATGTGTATGCGGGGGGCGGGGCCGAGGGCGGGGGGGTAGTACAGAGCGGCCTCCTCCATTAGCAGCCGACATATTCGACTGGCGGAGGCGGAGCCTATAGCTCCGCCCACCCTCCCTGTGCGGCTGTGGTCCACTGCATCCTCTCTTGGGGAGGGGTCTGTCTGATGACAGGAGGAGGAGGAGAGAGAAGCACGAGGAGAACCCCCTGGCAAGGTCAGAAGGTAAAATGTAATAAATTACTCTTATGATGATACACACACAGATCATGATTTTGCAATAAAGTGATCCATGCTGCAAACTCAACAGTCTCCCTTCAGTGAAAGTTCATGTTTTGCAAACTTTGCAGTACATGAACTTTCACTGAAGGTGGACTGTTTAATGAGTTTGCAGCATGAATCACTTTAGTGCAAAATCATGATCTGTATATTAATGAACTTTCAATGAATGTGGTCTGTTTAACGAGTTTGCATTGAGTTCAGCATGTGCAAAGTGTTCCATGTATGCTGAAATCAATGCAAACTCATTAAGGATGTTGAGGCTGCACTCATTGCCACTGATTAGGCGGCACTCTAAGGCTACTTTCACACTGAGGCATCAGCGGTAAAGCACTGCTATATTTAGCAGCGCTTTACTGTCGTTTTTGCGGCACTATTTGGCTGCTAACAGGGTTTAACCCCCGCTAGCGGCCAAAAAAGTCTTAAAAGCGCCGATGCAGCGGCTCTTTGTTGGCGGCTCGGCAGCTCTGCCCATTGATTCCAATGGGCAGGGGCGCTGTAGGAGCGGTGTATACACCGCTCCTACAGCACCTCAAAGATGCGTCTTGCAGGACTTTTTTTACCGTCCTGCCAGTGCACCGCTCCAGTGTGAAAGCCTTCGGGCTTTCACACTGGAGTGAAAGGAGAGGCTCTTTCAGGGCACTTTGCAGGCGCTATTTTTAGCACTATAGCACCTGCAAAGCGCCTCAGTGTGAAAGTAGCCTTAAGCTGCACTGATATGCTACACTGATGGGCACTGATGAGGCCGCACTGTTGGCCACTGATAAGCTGCACTGGTGAGGCTGCATTGTCGGGCACTGGTGAGGCTGTGCTGATGGGTACTGGCGAGACTGCACTAATGGGCACTGGTGAGGCTGCATTGATGGGCATTGGTGAGGCTGCATTGATGGGCACTGGTGAGGCTGCATTGATGGGCATTAATGAGGCTGCATTGATGGGCACTGGTGAAGCTGCATTGATGGGCACTGATCAGCCTGCGTTGATGGGCACTGATCAGCCTGCGTTGATGGGCACTGATCAGTCTGCACCGGTGGGCACTGTCTGCACTGGTGAGGCTGCATTGATGGGCTCTGATAAGGCTGCACTGATCAGGCTGCACTGATGGGCACTGATCAGGCTGCACTGATGGGCACTGTCTGCACTGGTGAGGCTGCACTGATGGGCACTGTCTGCACTGGTGAGGCTGCACTGATGGGCACTGTCTGCACTGATCAGGCTGCACTGATGGGCACTGTCTGCACTGGTGAGGCTACGTTAATGGGCACTGATCAGGCTGCATTGATGGTTCAATGGGCCACTTGACTGGACTTGCCCCCCAGGCCTAAGGCTGCCAGCCCTCCCCTGGAGCCTGCTTCCATCTTCTCCCCGAGCGCGACCGGGTCGGTGACGTCACGTGAGGTGAGGTCGCCGTCACTGAGGAGGATCCCTTGATTGATTGCCGAGCTCCAGCACGTGTACATCTCCTGAGCCATGGGCCTCTGCTACAGCCTCCGACCATGGCTGTTCGGTGATTCTAGCGGCTCCATCTCCAACGCCCCCACCAACTCGGACACCAAGCAGCCCCCTGGAGCTGTTAGTGCCTATGAGAGCCAGGGACCTGAGGATCACAGCAGCAGCTCAGGGGGGGGGGGGGGAGCTCTGTAAACCGACTAGAGAGGGGAAAGTTCCAGACGGGCTGCTTCTACTACTGCAGAACTGGGGAGATAGCACCAGCGGCACTGGGGACAGCAATAAGCAGCAGCACAAGCCCAGCAAGGGCCAGCAGGTGCACCATCAACAGCAACATTCTCTGCAGAAGGGATGGGACAAACTCTGACTGGAGAAGAAGGAGGCCAAGAAAGTCAGCAAGAGCATAGATCGGGTACTGAAGGAGCAGAAGAGGGAGTACAAGCAGACCCATAGACTGCTCCTCCTAGGTAAGTGCCTCTCCTTCCATTCCTACACTAACATGGGGGATAGGTGGCCGGCCATGCCTGCTGACACTGCCTGTCTGCTTTATGTTGTCCTTGACATTTTATGGTTGGCCTGCATCCTGGGCATGCCTCTGGACTCTACATGCTCTATATATATATATATATATATATATATATATATATATATATATAAGGCTTCACTCCTGCCCAGCACACTAGCTGCATGGAGTTTGCATGTTCTCCCTGTGGGGTTCCTCTCCCACTCCAAACACATGCAGGTAGGTGAATTGTACCCTGTGTACAGACTGGCAGTGTACATGGCTGATCACATTCTACACTGACCCTACAATCCTAGAGGACCCTACACATATCTATGTATACTTCCATTCAGTCCTGTCCAGCGCTTGGCAGATTTTGGGCCAGAGATCATCTTAAATCATTTTTCGGACATGGGGGTGGCATGCAGAATGTGATTGGCCATATACATTGCCACTTCATACAGACAGGTGACCATCACCTACCAACATGGCTTTGGAATGTGCCAGGAAACTGGAGTACCTGGAGGATGCCCACACAAAGAGAACATGAAAACTCCATGCAGATAGCTTCCTGGCCCAGATTCAAACCAAGTGAGGCAAGTGCCAACCACTAACCTACTGTTCTCCCTATATAACTGTATATACTGACAGCATTATCTGAAAGTAGGGTTTCAAATGTTTTAAAAGGGGCGCATTTTCAGTGCTTGCCATAGGCGCCATTTTCGCTAGATACGCCTCTGTGTGCAGTGTGCACCTGTTCAGAACAGTTCACCTCACTTTCCGTCCTAATGACAAATGTTTTTTGAAAATTTGGGATTTTTATTGAAACAAGAATTGGTGATAAAGCATCAGTGTAGAGCAGACACTTTTTTTCCCATATTAACTCTTACAGGAAAGAATTTGCCTTCCTAGGGGTAGATTTCCTCTCACTTCCTGTTGTATCCTTCCGTTTGCAAGGAGGAGTCATTTGTAAGTTGGATGTTTGAAAGTAGGGGCCTGCCGTATATACTCAGCTGAAATTTGCCCCTTACATGTTGGTGTTGCCACAACACTGTGAGCCCTCACAGTTACTCTTGGTGGGCGCATGAATGGGCCCTGCTGTGAATTATTAGATCAAGAATTGTAATTGCATGCCCCTGTTGAACAGGGGCTGAAAAATTGGGCCTTTGGTGGTGGTGGTGGTGGTGGTGTTGACACAACACTGTAAGGCCTCACAGTTAGTCTTGGTGGGCGCAGGAATGGGCCCTGCTGTGAATTATTAGATCAAGAATTGTAATTACATGCCCCTGTTAAACAGGGGCAGAAAAATTGGGCCTTGGGCACTGGTGCCACAACACTGCAACCCCTCACAGATACTGTACTTGGAGCACAGCAATGAGCCCTGTTGCAAAGTATTGCATCAAAAATTGTAATTACACTCCCCTGTTAAACAGGGGCTGAAAAATTGGGCCTTAGCCACTGGTGCTGGTGCCACGACACTGCAACCTCTCCCAGATACTCTAGTTGGAGTGCAGGAATGAGCCCTGCTGCAAAGCATTGCATAAAAAATTGGAATTACATGCCCCTGTTAAGTAGGGGCTGAAAAATTGGGCCTTAGCCACTGGTGCCACAACACTGCAACCCCTCAAAGATACTGTACTTGGAGCACAGCAATGAGCCCTGTTGCAAAGTATTGCATCAAAAATTGTAATTACACACCCCTGTTAAACAGGGGCTGAAAAATTGGGCCTTAGCCATTGGTGCTGGTGCCACGACACTGCAACCACTCCCAGATACTCTAGTTGGAGTGCAGGAATGAGCCCTGCTGCAAAGCATTGCATAAAAAATTGTAATAACACACCCCTGTTAAACAGGGGCTGAAAAATTGGGCCTTAGCCACAGGTGGCGGCACCCAGAAACAAAAATGTTCTTCCAAGCTATCATCGTCAATCGGATCATTGAGGAGGAGGAGGATAGTCAGTCAACATAACAGGACAGTCTCTCAGCATCAGTCTTGAAGGGATGTGACATTTGAAAAGAAATTAGTCTGTTATATCAGCTTCAGGTGTTTGGTAGCTGGTGGTGATCCAAGACTGGTTCATCTTTATGAAGGTCAGTCGATCAACAGAGTCGGTGGACAGGCGCACCCTGTGATCCGTGACAAATCCTCCAGCAGCACTGAATGTGCGTTCTGAAAGAACGCTGGATGCAGGACAGGCCAGTAGCTCAATTGCATACTGTGCAAGCTCTGGCCAGTGATCCATCCTCAAGACCCAGTAAGCCAGAGGATTTTCGGTGGGGAAGGTGTCCAAGTCTGACCTTGCCCCTAGGTATTCCTGCACCATGTATATCAGACGCTGGCGATGGTTGCTGGAACCGATCATACCTTGGGGCTGCGGACTAAAGAATTGTCTGAACGCTTCGGTCAGACGGCCACCTTCCCCACCGCTCCTTCTTTGACTGACCGAAGCCTCAGCAACTCGTTGTCCAGGACCAGGAGTTTGTAACCTCCCAGTCTCTGGGAACGCGTTGCACAGACCTTTCTGCAAGGCCTCCCGGAGTTGTCTCATAATCTGCTCCCTCTACGACGGTAAGATAAGGTCCGCAACCTTACCCTTGTACTGTGGATCAAGGAGAGTAGCCAGCCAGTAATGGTCCCTCTCCTTGATCTGAAGAATACGAGGATCCTTCCGCAGACTTTGCAGGATCAGGGAGGCCATGCAGCGTAGGTTAGCTGAGGCATTCGGTCCGGAGTCCTCTGGGTCACTAAGGACGACATGATCCGCAGCCACCTCCTCCCAGCCACGTACAAGTCCACTGGTTTCTTGGGACTGTAAATCATCCCTAAAAGACTGCTGCTGATGATGCTGAGTGCCAGACTCCACCTCCATGCTGACACAATCCTCCTTCTCCTCCTCCTCTTCTTCCTGTGCGATGGGTGGGACAGAAGGAACACTGTCTGGGTAAAGGGGGCCTTGAGAGGCAAGGAAGTCCTCCTCTTCCTGCCTCTGTTCTGCCTCAAGTGCCCTGTCCATTATTCCACGCAGCGTATGTTCCAACAGGTGGACAAGAGGTACAGTGTCACTGATGCATGCACTGTCACTGCTCACCATCCTCGTGGCCTCCTCAAATGGTGCCAGGACAGTGCATGCATCCCTGATCATGCCCCACTGGCGTGGTGAAAAAAACCCGAGCTCCCCTGACCCTGTCCTGGTGCCGTAGTCGCACAGGTACTCATTGATGGCCCTCTGCTGCGTGTGCAGCCGCTGCAGCATGGCCAACGTTGAGTTCCACCTGGTGGGCATGTCACATATAAGGCGGTTCTTGGGCAGGTTCAACTCCTTTTGCAGCTCAGCCAGGCGAGCACTGGCATTATAAGATCTGCGGAAATGCACACAGACTTTCCTGCCTGCCTCAGGACAACCTGTAAGCCCGGGTACCTGCCCAAGAACCGCTGCACCACCAGGTTAAGGACGTGAGCCACACAGGGCACATGGGTCAGTTGTCCCTGTCGGAGAGCGGAGAGGAGTTTGGTGCCATTGTCGCAAACTACCATTCCTGGCTTAAGCTGGCGTGGCGTCAACCACCTCTCGGCCTGCCCCTGCAGAGCAGACAGAACCTCTGCCCCAGTGTGGCTCCTGTCCCCCAAACACACCAGCGCAAGCACGGCATGGCATCTTTTTGCCTGCGTACTTTCGTAGCCCCTTGAACGCCTACGGAGCACCGCTGGTTCCGAGGACAAAGCACAGGAAGAGGCCACGGAGGAAGAAGAAGAGGAGGGGGTGGAGGACAGAGGCGTGTCACAACCAGTAGTAGCATTTTGGAGGCGTGGCGGTGGAACAACCTCCAACACTACTGCACCTTGTCCTGCATCCTTCCCAGCTGCCAAAAGAGTGACCCAATGGGCCGTGAAAGAAAGGTAACGTCCCTGTCCATGCCTGCTGGACCATGAGTCAGCGGTAATATGCACCTTACCGCTGACCACCCTGTCCAGCGAGGCCAAGACATTGCCTTCCACATGCCGGTAGAGAGCCGGAATCGCCTTCCGTGAGAAAAAGTGGCGTTTGGGAACCTGCCACTGAGCAACCGCACATTGCACAAACTCACGGAAGGGGGCCGAGTCTACCAACTGAAAAGGCAGCAGTTGAAGCGCTAGCAATTTAGCCAAGCTAGCATTCAACCGCTGGGCATGTGGATGGCTGGGAGTGAACTTCTTTCGACGGTCCAGCAGCTGGGGCAGGGTAATTTGCCTGCTAGAATCGGACGTCGGTGTACTGCTAGCAGAGTGCCCGCAAGTACTTGGCTGTGACACACCTAATTCTACACCTTCATTCCTCTCAGAGCAGGTTTCAGAGAGGACTGAAGGTATAGTGGGGTTGGAGATCCCAGCTGATGCGGTGCAAGAAGAGGTCAGCTTTGTTCTTTGGTGTGGGTCTTTAAGGTAGGCTTGCCAACGAGCTGCATGGCAGGTCAACATATGTCTGGTCAAGCATGTGGTGCCCAAGCGGGTGATGTTTTGGCCACGCGATATACGCTTGAGACATATGTTGCAAACAGCAGCTGTGCGATCTGATGCACTCGACTCAAAAAAGGCCCACACCAAAGAACTTTTTGAATAACGGGCAGAGGCAGCGCCCTGCACAGGCGGAGCTCTGCGGTGTGATTCCGTCGGTGTGCTGCCCTTACGCTGGCCCCCTGAGGGCATCCTGCCTCGTTGGAGATGTGCCTCCTCCTCATCCTCCTCCTCCTCCTCTCTCCTATTAGGCACCCACGTGGAGTCAGTGACCTCATCATCCCCTCCCTCCTCATCACTAGAGCCAATCTGGCAGTATGCTGCAGCTGCTGGAACATGACTGCCAGATTGGTGTCCTTCTTGAGCATCCCCTCTCTCTGCTCTCACGCTACTGCCTTCCTCTAGCTGGGTATCATCATCAGACCCTTCGAAACGCTGGGCATCCTCCTGGAGCATGTACCCAACACTGTGCTCAAACAGTTCGGGGGACTCCTCAGGAGGACATGGTTGGTCTAGGGAAGGAGTGACTGATGATGACATTGATACCAGGGAAGAGGACGCTTTGGCAGCTGCTTTGCCAGTACCCTGAGCCTGGGTGAGAGAGGATGAGGAGGATGAGGAGGGCTTGGTCATCCACTCTACCAAGTCTTCGGCATGATGCGGCTTAACACGTCCAGCTGCCGAAAAGAAGGACAAGTGTGTCCCATGGCCACGTGCTGATGGCGATGCACCGCGTCCACGACCAGCACTGTTGTCTCTAGACACAGAGCCTGCTTGCCCTCTTTTATTGGCTCCTGACTATCTGCCTCTCCTTGTTTGCCTTCCAGACATTCTAATGGCCTGCAGGGAAATGGTAAAAGCAGCAATACAGGCTAAGTTAAGGTGTAATATGGTCAGGAGGCACACTCTGCCCGCTGTAAGTGCCGCAAAAACCTGTTGGTGTAACACACCAGGAAAAAGCAGCAATACAGGCTAAGTTAAGGTGTAATATGGTCAGGAGGCACACTCCGCCCGCTGTAAGTGCCGCAAAATCCTGTTGGTGTAACACACCAGGAAAAAGCAGCAATACAGGCTAAGTTAAGGTGTAATATGGTCAGGAGGTACACTCCGCCCGCTGTAAGTGCCGCAAAATCCTGTTGGTGTAACACACCAGGAAAAAGCAGCAATACAGGCTAAGTTAAGGTGTAATATGGTCAGGAGGCACACTCCGCCCGCTGTAAGTGCCGCAAAATCCTGTTGGTGTAACACACCAGGAAAAACAGCAATACAGGCTAAGTTAAGGTGTAATATGGTCAGGAGGTACACTCCACCCGCTGTAAGTGCTGCAAAATCCTGTTGGTGTAACACACCAGGAAAAAGCAGCAATACAGGCTAAGTTAAGGTGTAATATGGTCAGGAGGTACACTCCGTCCGCTGTAAGTGCCGCAAAATCCTGTTGGTGTAACACACCAGGAAAAAGCAGCAATAAAGGCTAAGTTAAGGTGTATAATGTGCAGGAGGCTTAGCAACAATGACACTGACACTGTCCCCTGCCTATCCTTCTCTCTCCCTGCACACAAGGTTTAGCAAAGAATATGACACTGACACTGTCCTCTGCCTATCCTTCTCTCTCCCTGCACACAAGGTTTATCAAAGTATATGACACTGACACTCTCCCTGCCTATCCTTCTCTCTCCCTACACACAAGGTTTAGCAAAGAATATGACACTGACACTCTCCCTGCCTA